>JARGCU010000002.1:11210000-12410000 GCA_029227775.1 Morpho helenor
TCTTACCGCACATCATAATTGATGAGCTAAAGGATTCACGTGTAGAGGGATGTTAAGCTCAAAAGCTATTTAGAGCCAAATAAATAATACTTCAGGTGGGCCGCTAAAAGAAATGTTGAAATATATACATAATATTACAGTATATCCGATATTGTCGGGGCCGCAAAATTTTCATTTTGGATCGCAAGTTTGACACCCCTGATGTTGAGCATCGCTATCTACAATCTTTTACACGGCACATTCGTTCAAAGACCACTAACAAAGGGTCATAATGTAAGCTTCTTCGCATAGCTTTGTAACACTTCCTACTCGTCAAATAGTTTTGGCAATTCAACAATATTGTAGTTTGAAGTAATCTCGTAAGTTCCCAAAAAATATTGTTTAGCAATGAGCATCATTGCTATCTATTCAATCGCTAAACGTCCTCCTGCCCTTATCCCACTCTAAGTGGGGTCGGCACAACATGTTACAAACTTGTTGTCATATGATTTGGCTACTATTTTACGACCGGCCGCCCGCCTGACGTCAACTTACCTTAGTCGTATTTTACGACTACTAGGTAAGAAAAAGGATGGTCTATTTTACTCAACCGGATACCACACGGCGGGTCAACTAACCTTAGTCGCCTTTTATGACACCTCGGTTAGAAATGAAGGTGGTCTCTTCTACTCAGCCGGATACCACACGGCGGGTCGACTTACCTTAGTCGCCTTTTACGACACCTCGGTAAGAAATGAGGGTGGTACTATTCTATTCAGCAATGAGCATCATTGCTATCTATTCAACCGCTAAACAACCCCTATTATTCCTTAATTTGGTACCTAAATTTCAATATGTTTATCAGTCGTTCCAGAGCTAATAGTCGCTGGAGTCTCATTGATTTTATTGATTACTGTGTAGTTTAACAAATTTAACAATACTCTAAACATAACTGTATTTTGTTCTTTTCATACTCTTTGACATCTAAAATCCGTAAACCGTCAACTGAATAGCCTAAATATCCGTACACAACGTGTACAAACATGCCTTTGTGAGTTTAATCCAGCGTGTAGCGTCAATGGCTATGAACCGACAGTGGTGCACACAAAGCGATGTTAACATGACCGTCGGCCACTCAGGGATGTTTGGTCTTTTTAAATGAATTATTTAGTTTTTTATTTATGTACTTTATTATTAAATTATCTACATATTTGCGTAGCTTGTCCAGTTTACATAAAATTGACTTCTAAATAACTTTATATTTCCATGTGTATTTTATAGAATTAGGCGTCACTTCGCCGAATTACAAAATACAATAAAATTACTTAGTTTTATTAATTGTTTTGCGATAACACGCAACCTATATAATGCTAAATTTAGAGTCTCCTTTCCGTTCTCATGCAGGATTTGTTTAACGTATGCAATACAAACCACTAAATCTATCAAATTAAAATTATCTTTATTTAAATAAGCCTTTTCAAGCACTTTTGAATCTTCAAAAATCAATTGATCGTATTGAAGCTTGAAGGTTAACTGACCACCAACACACAACACTATCGCTGCACACATTCACTACCACAATCTCAATAATTGAGTACTAACCGACCATCATAAGGTTATAGAATCTATGACAAAATAGCCATGCTATGCGATTTTGACGCAACGCCTTATTTTTTATTTTCCATATATTTTTTAAGGTAATAAGATAATCCATTTTTATCAAAAGTACAATTAATGATATTATTTTGAATTGTAGTTTTTACGATACAGGCAGTCGAGTTAGTCGAGTCGAGAATGTAAATATGAAATATGGCAAGTAAAAGTTTATTCTACTTGAATATCGAAACTCATATTGAAATCACGTTTAAACATTGCTAAACAGTATTTTTTTATGTAAAACACGACCGATCAATGAAAGTGGTATTAAATAACCAGTTTACTTAACGATAATAAACATGCAACAGTAAAAGTAAACAAAAATCTGGTGCCGAAGTCGCGAAACTGTACATTCGTCGGGTTGAATGCTAAATTAAATAGAAAACGACTTTCTGGTGCCGCTATTTAATTTATTGTAATGTACCGAATTATGCTGGGCGTTGATTTGAATATAACATGTTATGGAGTGGTATATAGTATGGTAAATCTATACTAATATATAAAGCTGAAGAGTTTGTTTGTTTGATTGTTGACGCGCTAATCCCAGGAACTACTGGACCGATTTGAAAAATTCTTTCAGTCTAAGATAGTCCATTTATTGAGGATATAGGCTATATAACATCACTCTAAGATGAATAGGAGAGGAGCAGCAATAAAAAAAAGTACGCAAACAGCAAAATTTAAAGCTTTCCTTGCGTGCGCTAAGTAAACGGTGAAAGTTATTCAAAAATCTCTTATAATTAACTCACGATAACTACTTTTATGTTCAAAATTTCGATTCGGGAAAAAATATGGGACACACTGATTTCCATGGCAAGTTGCTGGCACAGCTATTGATAAATATATGTTGATTGAATTGTAAATATCCTTTGTGTATAAGCAAATTCCTTACACTTAATTATCTTTCTCTCATGGAAAAAAATAAAAAGGAGTAAAAACCTAAAGTGATACGCTAAATGTGTCCCAGTAGTGCACTTTGCAAGAACACAGCTCATAAAAGTTTATTATCGACCTCATAACCGTAAAATTTGCATCTGTTATGTTTTATGGGGGTCTATGGTGGTAGCTTCTCCCCGTCAGTCCCTAGTGGTCAATTTCGTGCACAAACTAATTACTGCCAGTGACAGCGGTAAAATATAACCCATAAGGACCGTCACTGTGAGAGTGCCCTCAACAGCAGCCGGTAGGTTTCATCTGTGGGCTTATCAGATGTTTATAAAAATATGTTTTTTTTAATCGTATGGGTTTTTTTTTGAAAACTATAAGCGTTAATTATGTGTAAAAAAAATACTAAAACTAAATATTCAGTTATTATATGTCAAATATAATACGTATGTCAGATATAATATAATCTTTAATATTTAAATGTGTTAATCTGTATGTATATATAATATTCGTATAATAATATCCGTGCATAAACCTCCAACACCGCCACCACAATACACAAGCACTACACACGCTCACTATCACAAACTCAAAGATCGTTTCGCCCTGCAGCCGAAGCATCATCAGGACATAGAGTCCACGACAAAATCGTTAAGCAGCTTTGCGATTTTGTCGTGATATTGTCGTATGTATACGGATAGTCCACTCTACATTTAGAATTATATATATTTTCTATTTGAGTTTATCACGGTTTATAGCAAAATAATTTTAGTATTACTCTTGTATTATGGATCTCCGCAAATTAACGCCTACTTCTATAAATAATTTAAGATGAATTTACTTTTTTCGCTAAATTTGGCAACTGTGGCACATTTATTTAACAGTTTTACTCATTCGTAATTAATATTAAACAATCTTCAGGCTTGATTAATATTAAAGTCGGGTGCACATTTGCATCGTATAAGTTATGCCATGGAATGCACCTACCATATTAATGTATTGCCTCATAGTTGCGAAGATGGTCAGTAATGAAATCATCGCTATTTTAAACCGCAAATAATTCGGAATCGCAATTCTGTTGTTCATCATTGACCGACCCGTTGGCGCAGTTGGCAGTGACCCTACCTTCAGCTCCGCGGTTCTCACTCACTACTTATCTTAGCGTGATGTTGTATAGCCTATAGCTTTCCTCGATAAATGGACTATCTTACACTGAAATAATTTTTCATATCGGTCCAGTAGTTCCTGAGATTAGCGCGTTCAAACAATCAAACAAACTCTTCAGCTTTATACTGTAACCGGCAGGTTAGCGTAGTGGATAGTGACTCTGCATTCAGCTCCGCGGGTCACAAGTTTGATTCCCGCCTACGAGCCACATTTTCTATAAACAATTTGTCGGTTCTTCGTGTCCGGGTGTAAATATGTATTTAAAATTATAAATGTATAAATTTAACAGTTGTGTCACCCATAACAAATAATAAAATATTCAGTTACTGATGACCGTGTGACCGTGTGTAAGTGTCCCATATATATATTTATTTATTTATTAGGTAATTTTATTTATATTAAAGTAGTAAAGTAATGGCATGTTACAATACCACTTCTGGGTGAAGGCCTCCTGTCTCGACTAAGGTAAGTTGACCTACCGTCTTGTATCCGGCTAAGTAGAATAGACCACCATCAACGGCAGGCGGACGGTCGCAAAATACGCAGCCAAATCATGTGACAACATGTTGTGCCGATCCCCACTTAGAGTGGGATAAGGGCAGGAAGATGATGAAATAGTAACGTGAAATCCCATTACTTATAATAGCACTTGTGTTATCTTAATAGATGCTAAGAATAAACGTAAATAGCCTTTTTAAAATTTAACGATATGAAAGAGAAATAAAGAAAGCGGTCTTATTTTCTCTGTTTGAAACAATAAAGTCGCAATATAATTAACATTTTTATGGTCTCGGCAGCTTGATTGCGTTTTGGTTAAAGAATACCTTTAAGAGAGAATAAAATTGTTATGGAAGGAAATTATCTATTTTTACCAGCTTTATATTAGTTTCACATGTATGTTTGTCTGTATGTAATGGTCGTCTTTGAACCGCTTTGAACGGACATTCGAATTAAAATAGAGAAATTTGATTAATTTAATTCTTTTTTTATATTTATTTTGAAAATATCCCAGCCTTGTCCGTGTTTACTTGAAAAACATTTTTTTTCAATCAATGGCACTTAAAAATGAAAATTAAACAAGATTTAAAAAATATGTTTTGATAACATCGAACTAAAAAGTGACAAAATATTTATTAGAGGTAGAGTATAATTAATTAAATAATTTATATAATTGCGTTACTTTGCGGAGATCCATAATACAAAAGTAATAGTAAAATTATTTTGATGATGTAAAATAGAAAATATATATACTTAATGCTAAATGTAGTGTGGACAATCCGTTTTCATACCTGAAACATGCAGGATTCGATAAAACACATGCACAAACCTCCACCACCGCCTCCACAATACACAAGCACTACATACGTTCACTATCACAACTCAACAATCGTTTCGCCCCGCAAGCGAAGCATCATCAGGAGATAGACTCCACGATAAAATCGGCGAAATAAATAAAAAAAATGGTTTATTGTTCGATGTACGTGTATATACATAAAAGATAGCTCAAAGCGTGTTTAAACTATATTTTTAGAGTATTTTAGACTTTACTATAGTAATATTCTTTATTCGAGCAACTGAATCTATGACTAAAATAAAAAAAAATGTATAATTGCTTCCTGAAACACCCATTTTATATAATTTTTTCTTTAGGTCGTTTGCGCGTCATAGAATTTCCGTAATGTAACGCCTACAGCAAAAATTCCTTAAATATTCTCACAAACACCTGTTCTAAATTCGCGAAACTTTTGTACGGTTCATTGTTTTTCCTTAAAATATATTAGGTGTGTCTTAATAAAGATCTTTCAGTAGAAACTATTACTGTGGGAGATGTTTATTATTGTACTGAGAAAAACATTCTGTAGTTCGTAAATTTACATGCGAGTAAATACATATTATACTCGTATACCTAAAACTCTTCCTTCACGAATTACTAACAGACATTGCGCGGCCTTTACCAATGAAGACATCATCATCATCTTCCTGCCCTTATCCCACTCTAAGTGGGGTCGGCACAACATGTTATAAACATGTTGTCACATGATTTGGCTACGTATTTTACGACCGGCCGCCTGCCTGATATCAACTTACCATAGTCGTATTTTACGACACCTCGGTAAGAAAGAGGGTGGTCTATTCTACTTAACCGGATACCACACGGTGGGTCAACTTACCTTAGTCGCCTTTTACGACACCTCGGTAAGAAATGAGGGTGGTCTATTCTATTTAGACGGATACCACACGGCCTTTACCAATGAAGACATGTTATTGTTTATTAATTTAATCACTGTGCTAAATTGGTCATGGCCCCATGGGCATAAAGTTTTATTTTCAGTCAATTTCAGTACCTACCTGGTTGACGATGGTTGTCAGTAAATTTTTACAAATTAAAAAAGAAACAAAAAAAGATAAAAAATATTGGGTAGGTTTTGCTCGATCCTAGGTATTTTCATTTCTCGAGCCCGCCCATTCCCCGAATAAGCAACGCTGACTTGAGAGTTTACGGCAAAAATGGTGTTTTATATTAAATATAAATATTTATAATTTTAAATTAAATTTAACATTGTAATACGATGTATGAAATTAAGTTCCACTCAACGTTTGCACTGTCATTTACAAATAAAATTTGGTACGTTTATGATTTAATACATTCTGATAATCATCACTACATATTATAAAACAAAGTCCCTATATCCCTATGTACGCATAAAACTTTAAAACTACGCAACAGATTTTGATGCGGTTTTTTTTAATAGATAGAGTGATTCAAAAGGAAGGTTTGTACGTATAATAACATTCAATACGGAGTAGAGAAATACTGTAATTTTTGAGGTTTCTGTAAATAATTACATTTTTTTCCGCTTACATTGCAAACGCCGGCTAAACCCTACGAGATTTATCAAAATAATGTAATAAGTATTTGTACATCTTGAAAAGTTCTACAGAAAAGTCCGAGATGGTATATGTCTATCTCTTATGGATAATCCACTATAGCATTTTTTGTCATTTACTTTTTACGAAAAATAATGCCATATTTTTGAAGCAATTTTTATACAATACAGCATTAGTCTTTATCCAATTAAGTACCTTAAATAAATAGTTGATTTAATATAGATCAATATGGCTGTTTACAGCATGTAATTTAAGTGAACATTTTCGGAGATATTACAAATTTAAAATGCCGTGAGGACGCCGCGCTTCGCCCTATAACACTTCGACTTTAGCAGCTATGTCCCTCTTTCAAGAGTTTGTTTAAAGACATTCTGTAATTAATTGTAAAAATAAAATACATAGGGAAAATGTAAAAGTAAATAAGTAAAAATGTACTATATGAATTTAGATATTCCAAAGATAGCAGGAAATCGTCTTGGTATAGGGAAAGGAAATTGTTTTTCTCCAAATTTAACGCTTGCGGGCCACGGGCAGTAATGAATAAATCAAAACTACTCGATCGATTTTAATCATTTTTTTTACACTGACTGACATGGAATATATATTTTATACCCGTGCGAAGCAGGGGCAGGCCGCTAGTTTATTACAATATATTTATACGAACTAATCACATATAAGTTTTTTTAGGATAACTGATAGACCTCTACGTCGAGGTTTTGCGTTTCAGCGTCCTACACACGAGGTTGCTAGTCGAAAAGTTTCCTCGACAAGAATATATAAAACACTTATGTAGAAAAGTTAAATTTTTGTGACCGCAAGAATTAAAAACACAATCTTTTGAACGCTGGAATCCGAATTAGTCATATGTATTTTGTTGTTTCTTAAGTTGTATAATAACAGAAAAGGAGATTGCAACTTCGAAAGAGAGAAGTTATAAATAACCTAAGTGCGTATTAAATCCATTCTTACTCTAACCATTAGCTACGATCTTTAAAAAAGTATATTATTCATTCGTAATACTAAGAGACGCCGTCAGTGTGTAAACATCCTAAGCGGTCATTCAGTGACCTTTGCAATTGACTCATATCATTATGATTGGCTAGTCAGTTGGAATGTGGCATGTTGCGTTGTGATTATGTTCGTTAAAAATTGTTATTATATCACACATTGATTTACTTTGATTTGTTCATGGTACAGTTCATTTTATAATTAGTGGTGATTGCTGCGGGTAATTGCTTCGATGTAATCATAACAATTATAATTATGGAAACAACATAATTGTTTATTATAATTACAGTTCATAATTTTAACGTTATGTCATGCACTTCTATAGTGGATTTACGGTTGTTATATATAAAGTTGAAGAGTTTGTTGGTTTGAACGCGCTAATCTCAAGAACTACTAGACCAATTTGAAAAATTCTTTAAGTGTAAGATAGTTCATTTATCGAAGAAGACTATACACTATATATAACATCACATCATCATCTACAGATATATATAACATCACGGTCAGATGAACAGGAGAGGAGCAGCAATAAAAAATATTGTGAAAACGGAAAAATTTAAAGCTTTCCTTTCCTGTGCTAAGTAAACAGTGAAAGTTATTCAAAAATCTCTTGCAATTAATTCATGATAACTATTTTTGTGTTCAAAATATCAATTCGGATTTTTTTTGTTTAATTAGTAACTGTGACGCGGTGGAGGTTCTTGCATTTATAAAATGTTTCTTGATTTATATTTTATAGAAATTCTAACAGTTTATCATATTCATTGATCAAAGATCTTTCAAAATGTGGGCAAAAAAGGTCTTACTTTTACGGGATCGGGACTCGATTCTGGACGCTCTGAACACTTTATAGTTTTGGTCACAAAACACAGGTTTTTTGGAAGATTGATGTTTCTGCGCATACGTTGCGTTTCGTAAGCAAACGGTGTGTAGAGGTAGGTGGGGGTAGAGGGGATAATGTCCAGTGGTTTCCATTAACCAATCAAATTTGATCCTTGACACTGCGATCGGATACTTTGACTTAACAAAGTGGATATTCATAAATGAATGCATTTAGGGTAATCACAATTTCCTATTCTTCCATTTTTAATGCAATACTTTGCATTGCATTAAAATGATTCATATATGATTATATTGACCTTTATTATTGACATGTGTGATTAATCGGTACTGAGGTACGCTGTTAAATAAGAATGTGGAATGCTGCTTACAGCCTAGTTTTTTTTTTTAAATATAAAAAATAACTTTATATTATTTTTTTATTAGAGGTGATTTGATTATGATTTTATTAGAGGTTTTTTTTACCAGTAGGCGTTGTTTTACGTTCGTTTCAATAATAAATTAATAATCAATATCAGCATGTATAAGATATTTATTTATTTATTTTTAAAACTATAAATACTAATTACCTATGTATAAAAACTAATCCTTCATTACATTTTAGTATTAAATTTCTCAACGTAACGCCTACTTCTATAAAAAAAAAACAAAGAACATGATAAATCAAAATTTTAGTAGTGCATTTGGGGTGCACTCTAACCTTCATCCTCCTGTCCTTATCCCACTCTAAGTGGGCTCGGCACAATATATTATAAACATGTCACATGATTTGCCTACGTATTTTACGACCGGCTGCCTGCTTGGTGTCATTACCTCAGTCGCCTTTTACGACACCTCAGTAAGAAAGAGGATCGTCTATTCAAATCAACAGGATACCACACGGTGGGTCGACTTAACTTAGTCGCCTCTTACGACACATCGGTATTAAACGAGGGTCGTCTATTCTACTCAGCCGGATACCACACAGCGGGTTAACTTACCGTAATCAACTTTTAAGATACCACGATGAGGGTGGTCTATTTTACTCAGTCGGATACCACACGGCGGGTCGACATACCTTGACGCCTTTTACGACACCACGGTAAAAAATGAGGGTGGTATATTCTACCACACGGCTTGGTGTTAACTCTAAACGTAATTTTAAAAAAGGTAATAAAAATTAGTGAAATCGTAACGGGCTTATGCTGTGCTTATTTAATCATGATTTCGTTCTTTGTTTAGATTATCTTATATTCTTACTAAAGTAGATATGAGATGTTTCGCAAAAAGGCAGGACCGTAAAAAACTGTTTTATCGCCACAGCGAGGCCACTTGACGTTGATAACGTAAGAGAATATCTCTTTATTTTATCTTATAAGGAATTTTGTTGATAAATTCTAAATGGAATGTATGAAATATTCAACTGTACGTAAAAGTAAGTACCAGGGTGACCAGCACCAAGTACTTACTAAGAATACACTATACGAACGGTCCGCCCCTGCTTCGCATGGGTATAAAATACATAGCCTTATTTCACTCGATGAAAAAAATGATTAAAATCGATCCAGTAGTTTTGATTTATTCATTACTGCCCGTGGCCCGCCTGTTGAATTTGGAGTAAAACAATTCCCCTTTCCCTATACCATGAAGATTTCCTGCAATCCTTGCAATATCTAAATTCATATACTACATATTTACTTATTTATTTTTACTTTTTTCCCTAGGAATTTATTTTTACAATTAATTACAGAATGTTTTTATATACAACATTCACAGCTTTCTTATCATTAGACAATACAAACATGTTTTCTTTAGAGGTAACTCTTGAAAGAGCGACATATAGCTGCTAAATTCGAAGTGCTATAGGGCGAAGCGCGGCCTCCTCATAGCATTTTAAATCTGTAATATCTTCGAAAATGTACACTTAAATTACATGCTGTAAACGGCCATATTGATCTACATTAAATCAACAATGTATTTAAGGTACTTAATTGGATAAGGATTCATGCTTTATTGTTTAAAATTGTTGCGACAAACAGGCATTATTTTTTGTTAAAATAAAATGACAAAAACAAGACAAATATGCTATTGTCGGTTATCCATAAGAGACAGACATATACCATCGTAGAGTTTTCTGTAGACCTTTGTAAGCGGAAAAAAAATGTAATTATTTAAGACATCACATTAGAAATTTCAAAAATTACAGTATTTCTCTACTCCATATTGAATGTTATTATACATACAAACCTTCCTCTTTAATCATTCTATCTATTAAAAAAACCGCATCAAAATCCGTTGGGTAGTTTTAAAGATTTACGCATATCAGATATAGGGACATAGGGACAGACAGGGAAAGCGACTTTGTTTTATATTATGTAATGGTATAAGGTTTGGTCGCCTTTTATTTGTGTGTAATTTTCCTATCGAAAACAACGGCTTTGGATTATTTGATAAATCATAATGATGTCACGGCGGAGTTATCCAGAAATAGAGCGGTGATAATGACAT
This sequence comes from Morpho helenor, assembly GCA_029227775.1. NCBI lineage: Eukaryota > Metazoa > Arthropoda > Insecta > Lepidoptera > Nymphalidae > Morpho > Morpho helenor. Next base: position 11,220,912 of record JARGCU010000002.1, read on the forward strand.
AGAATAAAAACTGTTATCGGCGTTTGGAGTGTTGCCAAAGCACACACTTGACGACTTTCTTCGTGTTGTGGTTTCCATTCATTTCCCCCATTAACGTTCTATAATGCTGAGTTATAAATAATTATGCTATTATTCGATATTCAGTAAGACTAAACAAACAATAAATAAAGTTTAAAAAACACGCTTTTATATCACATAGAACTAAGTATGTGGGTAATTTTTTTAAAAGATATAAAAAAATGCAATAAAAACATAAAAAAATAAAAAAGCCGGATGACGTGCTGCTGCTGGGAGTTTTAGTCGCGTGCACCGCATAAACCAACAGAGATACATTAAATTAATGTAGTAGAGAATTTTAGATCTACAAAAATACTGCAAAAAAGTCCGCGAAAGTATGTCTCTATCTCTAATGTTTAACTTAAAATAACTACTTTTGTAACACACTGATTTCCAAGTGGGTGAAGCCGCATAGCTAGTTATGAATAATAAAAAAAACTCTTCAATCTTAAACAGTCTCTTAGTTTTTATCACAATTACACAATTACAATCTGACTGGCCCGTTGGCGCAGTGATCCTGCCTACAGCTCCGCGGGTCGCGGTTTCGATCCCGCCGAGGGCCAACATTTTCTATAAATCAATTTGTTGGTCTTCGAGTCTGGGTATATATTTGTATTTAAGTTTGTATATGTGGCTTATCATACAAGGCAAATCAAAGGAAAACGGAATGTGGGCCGACGAAGAATATCTTGGCTAAAAAATCTACGTCATTGGTTCGGCAAAAGTACTTTAGAGCAGCGGTATCCAAAGTTAAAATTGCCTTAATGATCGCCGAACTTCGCGAGAAGATGGCACGTTAAGAAGAAGAGATGTATTTAAAAATTATAATATAAGTATGTATTCACCAGTTGTCTGTCTATCATAATAAAAGTATTAAGTTACTTTGGGGACGGGCGACCGTGTGTGTGTCCCATATATTTATCATTTAGTATTATTAATTAAAGACGGATAGCGTTATTATTCAATAACCGGGTGTCTTTTTATGAATAAAGAACTCTTCAATACAGAACGGTCTCTTAGTTATTGCAACAATTCGTCGCGTGCTGGCGTCCTGCCAACTTGCAAGTGTGAAAATATTGCGACCTCGGCCGGTGACCTTATGTGATGCCTTTTGCTGCTTTGGAACTTACCTGCGGAGGACTTATCATTATGATAATCTAAAGGGAAAAGTCTTAACCCGTCTGTCAGTCTGTTACGTTTTCAAAACTTATCCGTTGAAGCTGATCGTTGAATTAGTAAAACTAAAGCTTCTATACCAAGGCTAACATATACATTTTCATTTTATTGTTAATTTAACTTTTTAATTTAAATAGCAGTCACAAAAGAGCCTCTTCTTTCTATCGGTTACGTGATTATCGCGTTGTCAGTACATCCGGTATAAGAAACTAAAAGATGATATTGACTACTTCCTTCCTTTGTATACATAAGTTTACTTTAAGTCTGCATGTATTTTTATGTGTTTGTGCAATAAAGTTTTTATCTATCTATCTATTTATCTACTTCCGTCCCCAACAACATTGTTGTTGATCCATAGTTGCTTTAAATAAACAATTATTTATTTTTTTATATTCAGAATTATAAATCTTTCTGATTTTAATGATTTTTTTTATATAGGATAAAAAAAAATGTTTTTGCTCCGGGAACCATGTTCTGTTTAGGTAGCAGTACCTACTTCAAGTTTAACTTTTATAACTCGACTTCGTTCGCGCCAAATTAATTGTTTAACTTAATAATGTAATACATGTTTTTTCCCTCTTACCAAAAGAAGGGGCTTATTTGTCCTATAATATTAACTTCGATTATATCAATAAATCTTCATTAGCCTTCAAAGCGTAACAGACAGACGGGCAGGCTTGTAGACAGGTTATTGTACAATAAATAATATTTGTTTTTCATCATTCTCATGCCCTTATCCCACTTTAAGTGGGGTCGGTACGACATGTTATATTGTAACATGATTTGGCTACGTATTTAACGACCGGCCGCCTGCCTGACGTCTAACTTAACCTAATCGTATTTTACAACACCTCGGTAAGAAAGGGGTAGGTCTATTCTACTCAACAGGATACCACACGGCGGGTCAACTTTACATTAGTCGCCTTCAACGACAACTCGCTAAGAAAGAGTGTTGTCTATTCTACTCAACCGGATACCACATGATAACATTTATTGTTAGCGTTGTAATTTAACGATGCGTAGGACTAGTTAATGTATAGAACCGGATTAGCCCGACTAGTGTCGAAACTAGTCGGGCTAATCCGATAGAATAAGACGTGAGTATAGCCGGTTCTATACATTAACTATGAATACTACTCACGATAGTTTAAATTTTAAAAAGGTGCGTAGGAACTTATATGTGGTGTTATATGAAAAACTACGCGCAAACCGCTCGCTAAAAACTATGTTTACTTATTAAGCCTCACTAAGGTGGAGTGTTTACACGGGAGCAGTATAAATAGTTGGCGCTGATATCAGCACGCATTTTTGTGCGTAATTCGCCCGCGATAACGGAGTTAAGGTATGCGGAAACCGTGAACAGATTATCAATTTAGCAAACAGAGTATGAAATTTGAATGGCGGTTAAGGTTTGCACAGTTTTAGGACTTGATTAGTGGTATGTCATCGCTATACGTGGATGCTACTATCAATTTTATCAATCCTTTAATCTTTAATAAATAAATATATGTTACACTTACACACACGGTCGTCCGTCCCCAAAGTAAGTAACTTAATACTTGTGTTATGGGTGACAGACAACTGGTGAATATATACTTATATAATTTTAAATACAATATACACCCAGGCTCAAAGACCAATAAATACATTTATTTAAAATGTTGGCCATCGGCGGGAATCGAACCCGCGACCCGCGGAGCTGAAGGCAGGGTCACTACCCACTGCGCCAACGGGCCAGTCAGTAATATTTATACGAGTTAAAAATATTTATAAGGAAGAACAAGAATACACTAGTTTTTTTATAGTTATTAGCTTGATGTCATATATGGCATTGAAATAATGATTACAATGTGTATAACTCTAAGTCTAATTTTAAATTAGGTCACTTTAATACTAAGCGTGTGACAAATCCATAACTACTACGACGCACATTTGACATAACCCCAATAATTCGATTACGAATAAATTTCATTTAAATTTCAATGTCCAGACTAAATGGCGGACAACTTACATTTATAATATTTAATATATTAATCGAGTCACCAAAAAAGCTTTAAGGGTCATTTACTAAATATACACTGTCAATTCTCTATCAGTCCTTACAATAGCAAAATCAAAAATCATATCAAAAGAAGCCATCAGGAGTATTTATCAGGCGAATAACTTCGCAAATTCAAATTCAAAATATTCTTTATTCAAATAGACTTGTAAACAAGTGCTTTTGAATCGTCAACTCTACTGCTGGTTCGGAAAGCTGTTCCTACCGAGAAGAGCCAGCAAGAAACTCGGCGGTTGCTCTTTTAAAAATATAATTCTTAATATTATTTACATGAAGTCGTTACTGTCTTGTAGAGGTTCAAAGAGAGCTATATCCACACATTCTTATCTTCTAAATAATCTTCAAGAGTATAGTAGGCTATCTGTATCAGCCTCTTTTTAACAGTGTTTTTAAATATAGTGATATCTTGGTATGTACATACCAAGATATAACCGATATACTATCAATCAGTCAGTCAGGCGTCCGCGATATACTGACATGATTTTGATAGTCATTGATAATATCGGTAAGTATATAAATGTTCTTTGTGCAAGATTTTTAATATCTCTGATGTTCATTATGTTACAAAATTAATGCTCAGAAATCTTTTACACTGATGTACTTTTCAAATCAAATCAAATCAAAATAAGCTTAATTCAAATAAGCTCTTTCAAGCATATTTGAATCGTCAAGGATCAATATGATTAATAAAGCTGCAACTGGTTCGGAATGTTGCTCTTACCGAGAAGAACCAGAAAGAAACTCGGCGGTCAATCTTTTAAACATTTTCAATTTTACATTATTAAACCGCAGTATTGTATGAAGCTGAAAGGATTTTCAAATCCAGGCTTTTTTATCATCCAATATTGGCATAAAAAGCTGTGATAGCCCGTCGGTGACACTAATGAGTTTTCAGTTAGAACTTGTCTTATTGACATTTACAATTTTTCATACGCTTTTCAGCGAAGGAAAACAATGTGAGGCTGCTTATTTCAAGAGAATTTTCGTGGTATATGTAACCTACTAATCCGTGGTGGGTTTTAGTTCCAACCCTTCACTCCAACATGGAGAGGGGAGGCCTATTTCCAGCAGTGGGAAAATAACAGGCCGTTACCTTTTTACATTTTTTCCCGTAAAATATATACAAATAATATCAAATTTCTACTTTTATAACCTATTAAAACCAGTTAACTGGTTATTAGTAGTAACAAATAACTGTAATAGGAAGCTTAGAAATTGATATGTCAGTTAAAGAGGATGAGGGTATGTTGTTACATTGAGCGGAAACTAACACGATTCAATGACATGGCAAGCTGTCTACAGACCTGTACTCTGTCATTTATACCGTCTGAATAGGTTTGTCTTTGTTTTTGTAGTTTTAGTTTTCTTTACCTTAATTGAAAAGTATCAATGTGTAGTAATTTATGGAATTAGGCGTTACTTTGCAAAGAGAGAGAAAATTATTTGGCTGTAATCCGCATAAAATAGAAAATATATATAATGCTAAATGCACGCCGTGTGGTATCCGGCTAAATAGAATAGTACCACCCTCATTTCTTACCGAGGTGTCGTAAAAGGCGACTAAGGTAATTCGACCCGCCGTGTGGTATCCGGCTGAGTAGAATTGACCACCCTCATTTCTTACCGAGGTGTCGTAAAAGGCGACTAAGGTAAGTCGACCCGCCTTGTGGTATCCGGTTGAGTAAAATAGACCACCCTCTTTCTTACCGAGGTTTCGTAAAATACGACTAGGGTAAGTTGACGTCAGGCAGGCGACCGGTCGTAAAATACGTAGCCAAATCATGTGACAACATGTTTATAACATGTTGTGCCGACCCCACTTTTAGTGGGATAAAGGCAGGATGTATGTAACTAGTAATAAAATTATATTTTTAAAAGAGCAACCGCCGAGTTTCTTGCTGGCTCTTCTCGGTAGGAACAGCTTTCAGAACCAGCAGTAGAGTTGACGATTATAATATGTGTCGACCCCACGTAAAGTGGAATAAAGGCGGGAGAATAATGATGTTACGTGATTATTATCACCGATATTTGATGAACCAAATTAATTGAATAGAATGATTTAAATTCAGCCGCTATTTCGTTGCGATCGACACAAAATGGCCGTTGTTTTGTTGGAAAAGGATTGTTGTCTTATGAGGGTAAAAAGTAAGTAAGTAGCGGCCTGTTACTATCCCACAGATGGGATAGGCCTCTTCTCTCCGATTAGGTTACACATATCTCCAGAATTCTCTAGAGATATGCAGGTTTCCTCACGATGTTTTCCTTCACCGAAAAGCGTGTGATAAATTGCAATTATCAATTAGACACATAAGTTTTAACAGAAAAACTCATTGGTGTCTGCCCGGGTTTGAACCCGTGACCTTCTCGAAAGAGTCGCACGGTGTTACCGCTGGGCTTAGGGCTATCGCAGTTATGAGGGTGCTATTGATAAATAATACTTTTTTCATTGTTGCATTGTTATAATGTAACCCTCGTGATGTTTTTATTCACCGAAAAGTGTGTAGAGTAGTGACACTACACGCTTTTCGATAAATAAAATCATCGCGAGGTTAACTGCATAACTCTAGAGAATTCGGAGAATATGTCTAAATTCAAATTCAAATTCAAAATATTCTTAAATAAATATTCTTTATTCAAATAAACTTATAAACAAGTGCTTTTGAATCGTCAACTCTACTGCTGGTTCTGAAAGCTGTTCCTACCGAGAAGAGCCAACCGGAAACTCGGCGGTTGCTCTTTTAGAAATATAATTCTTATCACTAGTTACATCTAGTCATTACTATCTTGTACAGGGTCTAAGCAAGCTATATCTCTCTAACCTATCAATCCTCATTGGAGCAGCGTGGTAGATCTTTACTTCAACCTTTATCTCCGTAAGAAGAAAGAGGAGCATGCTATCCCAGCAGTGGGATAATAACAAGCCGTTACTTCACTTTGCTCTGATAGTCACGGTATTATCTCATCCACACGTGACGATGCTGTGTCATTCGTTGCAGGTGGATCAGGGTTGTCAACGTGTCTTATCTAATCAAATATAGCCTAAATGTTTTGTGTCATCCACTGATTATCTAATTTTATTGGCCAGGAGAGTTTGTCGTATTTTTAGTATGTAGGAATCTTATAGCTTGGTCTTGGGTATTGATTGGTTAGTTGGTTCTTTAATCTTTGGATTTTATTCATTAAAATGTGGCTATTATGCTACACATAGTTATTCAAGACTCAGACCTCGTACGCAAACATGAATTGTAAAAATTTCGTACAAGTCCGTTAAAACGTTGAAGTACAGCACACACAGTACAATACCCCCCCACACACACACACACACGCACACACGCACACACACACACACACACACACACACACACACATTTATTAATCTATACTAATATATAAAACTTGCCCTGGAAAAATGGAGGCAGCTAATCCACAATAGACGAGATTGGGATTATCACGATGCTCAGCAGTGAGCACGCGACTCAAGGAGGAGGAGGAATATATAAAGCTAAAGAGTTTGTTTGTATGATTGTTTGAATGCGCTAATCTCAGGAACTACTGTATCGATATGAAAAATTCTTTCAGTGTAAGATAGTCCATTTATTGAGGAAGGCTGTATAGGCTATATAACATCACGCAAAGATGAGAAGGAGAGAAGCAACAATAAAAAATAGTACGAAAATTCCAAAATTTAAAGCTTTCTTTGCGGACTCTGAGTAATTAAAAAATCATGTATTACAAAATTGTTCCTCTCTAAAAGTTCTAAATCAAAGTCCGCGACAGCATATGTCTAGCTTTTAAGGTTTACCCACTTTAACAGTTTTTATGGTTATCAAAAGACTATATTACGGTTTTTATCTATCAATGCGGGTGGAGCTACTGGCAATTGCTAGTAATATACTAACTACAGGACTAATTCGTAAAAATCTTTAAGTTTAAGTCTATATATCGAGGAAAACTATAGGCTATATAAAATGACGCTGAAATCGATAGGAGAGGAGCTTATATAGCATAGTTAGAATAGTTTATATATCAAAACGTTTGCCGGTTCATCTAGTAGAATATAAAATGAGCTGCTAAAGTTATGTTTATCTGTGTTTAGCGTTTCTTTTTACAGAAAAAATTCCGTTTTCTGTAAAAAAAACTATTCTCTGACCCTCAAGATATTTAGATTAAAATGTTTGCCACCCCTATGATAAGAGTGTTGCTCGTGTCGTGCTGTGAACATTAGTAAATATGGGAGGATATAACCTTGTCACACTTGAATAGAATATAAACGTGCGCCGGCAAACCTTAAACATATTGCAATCATTAAAGTGGTATGTATATATATTTTTCGGAATCTCGGAAACGGCTCCAACCATTTTACTGAAATTCAGCACGTAGGGGGTTTTGGGGGAGAAAAATTGATGTAGATAAGTTTTATTTTAAAAAAAGTCGTTTTAGCCCTGTTTTCAGGCTCTAAAATTTTTTAATTTTTTTAATTAAAATTTTTGATATTTACGTTGAATACAATCACAATTTTTCGCTGTCAAACGTAAAGTCATAGTAGTTCATTTGAGGAACGGGCGGTCTAGAGAGGTGAAAATACCTAGGATCGAGCCCCACCTGCTTTTTCATTTTTCTTTTCAATTTTTTTTTAATTTAAATTTTTTTATAGTATCAATTTTATCTTCCTTTCAACATTATTTCATAAAGATAATTCTCTGTACAACGTAAAATATAAATCTATACAGGTGTTGGATAAATACAAAGTTGAGGCTGACAAGCAAAGCATTAACAAACTATGCTACTGTTCAAAATGACCTAAAATTTCCAACTCATTCTGTCGAGTCCCAATTTGACTACTACATTTCGGATTACGGCGTCAAGTGCAGAAAGCAAGCAAAACTGAAGCGAGCTCTAGCGCCAACTGATTGACCGAATTCCGACTACATTAATGTCGGAAACTGGCTTAAATTACAGCAATTAAGCAATTTGAAATTTAAAGACCACTTGTTTCAATTTCCTCATTTAACTTAACTTGTTCTCGTTATGAGTCCACAAGAAAAAAATATCCGCAATTATGAACTCCAGAATTGGGCGAATAAGTTAATTTTTCTACTTATTAAGACGTCAAAAAAACACCGTTCCTTATATTTTATACACCTTTTCCACTTACATGACTATGACAGTTAACAATCTTTTATTGGTCTTCGCCATGAATCAAACCTGAAATAATAATAATAATAAATTCTTTATTTAAGACACCTATGGCCCAACAAATTTACACGAATAAAAAATAAACTTATAAAAATTAATATCAAAATAAAAATAAAATAAAAAATTAAAATAAATTTAACTATTCAATCTATTAATTAATTAATTTATTTTGGTAATAGTTTGTAAACATTCTAAAAAAATATCTACCACCTTTAAGCTTCTGATCTTTAGAGAAAAAGATGGCCTTAACCCGATCATTGGAGCAGTGTCACCACACTGCTCCAATGTAGATCGGCAGGTTTCATATATTGGATTTATTGTCTATACTCAAGGTTTCCTGGCCATGATTCCCTAAACCAATTTGGAAATATCAATAAAACCCATAAATTTTTGAGAAAGCCAGTCCAAGAGTGGTATATTAATGTGGATATTTAAGTAATATTAATGGCATACATAACCATTAATGAACACTTAAAAATAACTGTTACTTATTTAAGTTTAAAATTATAAATCTTATGCAGTCAACACCGTGACTGAGGTTGTTATGCAAAATTATTCCAAGAAAATAAACAGATTATAATTACGAAGGTGAAAATAGTACTAAAATATTACACGTCGTCATAAATATAACTATTTTTAAATAGCCCCTTCAAAATAGTTCTTATATTTATGAGCATAGGGTTTAATAGTTCGTATAACATGGTGATAATACTATGTTCTGGGCGGGCATGATGTTGAATACATTACAATAAATTTAAACACAATCATTTCATCTTAATGTAAAATACTGGATACTAGTACGTCTATGTACCGAATGCAAAATAATTGTTTATGTTTTTACGAGTTATGTTTCTTGCAATAAACTTCGCTACAAAGATTGACCTTTACTTACTGAAACTGTTAAATGTGCTATGTAACAGATATACCCAACTCTTTTTTTCGCGTAAGATACGTTCCTTAGAAAAGCATGCAAAATTTAAAAAATACATGCGACGTGTAAATTTTGGGATATGCTCCACTACTTAAAAAACGTGTAAGATGAAAAAACTTTAATTATTTTCCCAAAAAAACACGCAAATAATGTAATAATAAAATCAAATAATTAGAAAAAAATTCAATTTGGACATTAAATTTAAGATTAACTTAGAATTTTATTGTTTTTTTTTGAGCCTACGAGCTAAAACTTCTGCCAGGTCTGTTTACTCATGTGTACTGGGGGGTTACGGTATTCCCCCTATTGTATTTTGTTGCTTAATAGATAGTAGTAGTTACTAGTTAATAGTCCGTAAGATACTTTCATAAGGCTTTAAAAATATTGAGGGATTTGTGTTAGAACAAAAATATCTTGTAAAAAGTTTATTTAGTATTATTGGTGAACCGCGTTATTTCAATGTATAAAAAGACTATAAAATATTGTAATGTCATATTGCAGTTTGTCCTTAACAGAACAATATTATTATTGATCGGTTAAAATAATTTGAACTTAAGTAGAGTGAAACTTGATTTATTTATTTAATTAATTATTTATTTATTTTTGTGTCTAGAAGTGTCTAGTTTGTGTAAATTTTTATTTCTCGGAATAAAAATTTAAGTTTTCAAGTGATGTTTGAATTATTACTTGTTTTATCATACTAATAATTTCACACGCCGCCTTTCGCGTAATTTTCGGACTGTTTTTTTGTAAAAAAAAAAACTATTACGAAAACGGCTAAATTTAAAGCTTCCCTTGCGTGCGCTGAGTAAACAGTGAAGTTTTTCAAAAATCTCTTATAATTAACTCACGATATCTACTTTTATGTTCAAAATTTCAATTCGGGACAAAATATGGTACACACTGATTTCCACGCGGGCTAAGCTGCTTACACAGCTATTGATTAATATATCATCATCATTTTCCTGCCTTTATCCCACTCTAAGTGGGCTCGGCACAACATGTTATAAACATGCTGTCACATGATTTGGCTGCGTTTTTACGACCGGCCGCCTGCCTATCGTCAACTTACCTCAGTCGTATTTAACAACACCTCGGTAAGAAAGAGGGTGGTCTATTCTAACTAAACAGGATACCACACGGTGAGTCAACTTACCTTAGTCGCCTTTTACGACAACTCGATAAGAATTGAGGTTGGTCTATTCTACTCAGCCGGATACCACACGGCGTACAGCTATTGATAAGTATATGATGATGAAATATTGAAATATGCTAAATACCGGTACTGTCAATATGCTAGGAAGCTTGAAACTTCACTTGTTACGTTAACATTGGAAATGTTGCGAGCGTACTTCACATGGCAGTTGGCAAAGTTGCCAACTTGTAGAAGCCAAGCTCTCTTTGAGAAGGTCTCCGAAGTATGCCATAGTTCATAACTTTAATTGAGCACACAATATAATTTGTTTCATAAACATGTTCAACAAACTTTATGGTGATTACGGTGAATCTTTAATATTTAAATGAGTTAACCTTGTATACATTTTCTGAATCTCGGAAACGACAATAATATTCCAATAATTTTCCTAAAATTCAGCATGTAAATCGTTTTATCCCTGTTTTCGGGCATTGAAAAAATGTACAATTGAATGCAAATGATATTTTTGGCTGGCAAACGTAATGTTGCGATAGCCGATGGGTAATGGGCGGGCGGTTACGAATCCCACATGTCGTCGATAAATGGACTATCTTACACAATCGGTTCAGTATTTTCTGAGATTAGCGCGTTTAAACAATCATTGTTTGATCGTTGGAACAAACAAACTATTTAGTTTTATAGGTATATTAAGATAGATTATTTTGAAGGTACGCGAAATTAATTTATAATTTTAAGATTTATTATATTTTTGTCCACAGTCAATGATCCAATTGAAAGAGCGCAAAGAAATGGACGAAGCATTCAAAAAGGCGCAGAAGCCTTGGGCGAAGTTCCTACAGAAGGTCGAAAGGACGCGGCTGGAATACCACACGGCGTGCAAACAGGAGCGGACGGCGCAGAACCAGGAGAGGAATGCGAGTGGCGACAGTTCTTTGAGTCCAGACCAGGTTGGTGATCTTTTATAATTTAATCCACGAGACATTTACACTCCACGTCTATCTCCTGGCGATGCTTCAGTTACGGGGCGAAACAATTGTTGAGATTGTGTTGGTGAATGTGTGCAGTGCTTGTGTATTGTTGTGTCATCGGTTTCGGACTCTTAAAGTTTTTTTGATTTTTCGCTGTCAAATGTAAAGTCATGGTGGTTCATTTGAAGAACGGGCGATTTAGAGAAGTGAAAATACCTAATATCGAGCCCCAACTGCCCAATTATTTTTCTTTTTTTAAATTTTTATGTCATTTTAAAAATTGATTTGATGTGAAACTGGCTCAATGACGTGGCGCTTACTATCTGGGGCGCTCGATTCAGGAGGTTACTAACTTACTGACTTATTTATGATTCACCGACACCCTCGTGTTTGTTATCAGTAATAATCGATATTCTTGCTAAGGTATCGGCTTATTAATTTCTTCGTATTAAATATCATTGTAGATAGGGACGGCGCGTGTAGAGAATCAACTTAAGAGCTGGATATAAATATATATTAATCTAGTATACGCAATTCATCATCTTTCTGCCCTTATCCCACTCTAAGTGGGGTCGTCACAACATGTTATAAACATGTTTTCACATGATTTAGCTATGTCTTTTACGACCGGCCGCCTGCCTAACATGAACTTATCTTAGTCGCCTTTTACGACACCTCGGTAAGAAAAAGGGTGGTCTATTCTACTTAGCAGGATACCAGACGGGGAATCGACTTACCTTAGTCGTCTTTTACGACAAATCGGTAAGAAAGAGAGTGGTCTATTCTGCTTAACATAACCGGATATCACACGGCGGGTCGACTTACCTTAGTCGCCTGTGCTTGTGTATTGTGATGGCGGTGGTGGAGGTTCGTGCGTGTGTTTTTACGAATCCTGCATGTATCAGGCATGAAAACGGATTGTCCACTTTACGTTTAGCATTAGAATAGAATAGTACCACCCTCTTTTCTTACCGAGGTGTCGTAAAAGGCGACTAAGGTAAGTCGACCCGCCGTGTGGTATCCGGCTGAGTAGAATAGACCACCCTCTTTCTTATCGAGGTATCGTAAAATATGACTAAGATAAGCTGACGTCAGGCAGGCGGCCGGTCGTAAAATACGTAGCCAAATTATATGACAGCATGTTTATATCATGTTATGCCGAGCCCACTTAGAGTGGGATAAGGGCAGAAAGATGATGTATAATGAAAATTCCATTTCCGATTCCATGCTGAACACATAGGGATAAGTTGACCTTTGTACACTTTTTTTACCAATTATGTTGTTTTCCAACATTTTTTATGGGACATAAATAAATTAATAAATAAATATTCAAGTCCGATATATTAGAGGTCGTGTATACTCGTAGTTCCAATATACACGTATAGTGCGGAATACTAACAAGCCGCTCGTTAAATCCTCTCGCTCACCAGCACTTAGGTCCATCCAAGCACTAGACCGAACTAACAGGTGATGTCCGGCACACGGTCTGATGGACTAACATGCATGCATGTATTAGAGATGGGTTTAAGGTTTGTTGTACACTAAAAACGTTTTCCCGTTTTATAAATTAGTGATAGGCTAACTTACAGCTGTGCTGTGATGGCCTAGCGGTGCGACCGTGTGAATCTCTAGAGACGATCATGGGTTCAAACCCGGGCAGACACCAATGAGTTTTTCTATTAAAACTTATGTGTCCAATTGATAATTGCAATTTATCACACGCTTTTCGGTGAAGGAAAACATCGTGAGGAAACCTGCATATCTCTAGAGAATTCTGGAGATATGTGTAACCTACCAATCCGCATTGGAGCAGCGTGGTAGGTCTTAGCTCCAATCCTTCTCTCCAATAACGGAGAGAAGAGGCCTATGCCCAGCAGTGGGATAGTAACAGGCCGCTACTTACTTACTAACTTACAGCCAGAGCATTTAGTACAACTGATCATCAGGTTTAACAGTAGTTGAACATAGCGTTAAATTCAACCACTTGGTATAACGTTGATTCAACAGTCAATTGAAAGACAAATTTATATTCATATTTTATTTAATTACATGTACATGAAAGTTGCGCCCATTACCGAAAAGATGAGAAGTGCGAGACTAAGTTGGTACGGTCATGTAATGAGGAGGGATGAAAATCATGTGACCAAAAGAGTTTTAAATATGAATGTGGGTGGATGTATGGCTAGAGGAAGGCCGAAAAAAAGATGGTTGGATTGTGTGAAAAATGATATGCATGTTAGAGGAGTGGTACCAGAGTTGACGAATGATAGAGGAGAATGGAAAAAGAAGACATATTGTGCCGACCCCACTTAGAGTGGGATAAGGGTAGGGGAATGATGATTTAATTACATGTACATATACAACAATGTATTACGTATATAATAAATTTTATTTTTCTCGCTTAATTTATGACACACTCGACCAAAGAGGCCTACAAAGTTGTAACTTCACATTTTAATATTTTGTAAATTGTCAGTGACAATTTGCATAATTACCGTATAACACAAGCACTAACAAGTAACGACATATCGCTACACGTCCATTCTCACCAAGTGGCTCTTGTGTTACTGACGTGGTGCGCTTCAGACAGTGTAATGTTTCCTATGGTGCTCTAGTATAAGTGTGAGTGAGTGTATATTTATTTATTTATTATATCTATATGTCTTGTATATAACTAAACTAGCTTTTACTCGCGACTTCTTTCACGTGGACTGTTGTCGTGTGATAGGTCGATAATATATGACGCTTTTCAATGTCATCTTATTCCTGTAGAATTATTAAGATTTCTATAGCCTATATGTTTTTCCGGTGTATAAGGAATTATTTTGCCAAATTTTATCAATATTGGCTCAACGAATTCCCGTGAAAGTAACAAACATACATCCATACTCACAAACTTTCGCATTTATAATATTAGTAGGACAAGGTAATATACACACATCTCAACCCGCATACACTACACCGTAGACGCTACCAGGGGAACCCCCGCGCTATCAAATTTACCAAGTATACGTTCCGTTTTCCATAAATTGCCTCTTTTTTTTATATATTTATTTGGCAATCCAACAGCGTTTTACAACTTATGAATATATATTATAAAATAAGCCAATTTAGGATTACACTTTTAATGCCTTAAGCTATGCCTCTTGTTCCATATCGATTTTTCAGCAAAGTTCTTTGACCACTGCTCCTATTGTAGTAGTGTCTACGTCCTCCAATCATTATTATATGAATAAACGAGGAGTTTAACCTCAATTTGCTAGAAAACCATTTTGTATAGGAAATTACTTTAAAATTTGTTTTAATAAGCTACATTCAAGTTAGATATAACTTATTTTTAGACTTAGATAATTTTTATGAAATAACTAGCAAACGCCAGGCTCCGCCCGCGTGTAAAGATTAAAACCGTAATATATTATGGTATTTTGATAACCATAAAAATGGTTTAAGTGGGTTTACCTTAAGAGCTAGACAATAGCTGTCGCGGACTTTTATTTAGAACTTTTAGGGGGGTACAATTTTGTAATACATGATTTTTTAATAACTTTCACCGTTTACTAAGCGCACACAAGGAAAGCTTTAAATGTTGTCGTTTTCGTAATATTTTTTATTGCTGCTCCTCTCCTCTTAGTGTGATGTTATACATGATATATATGATATCACTACATATTATAAAACAAAGTCACATATATCGTATGTACGCATAAAACTTTGAAACTACGCAACCGATTTTGATGCGGTTTTTTTTAATAGATAGAGTGATTCAAAAGGAAGGTTTGTACGTATAATAACATTTAATACGAAGTAGAGAAATACTGTAATTTTTGAGGTTACTGTAAATAATTAAATTTTTTTCCGCTTACATTGCAAACGCAGGCTAAACCCTACGAGATTTATCAAAATGATGTACTAAGTATTTGTAAACCATGAAAAGGTCTACAGAAAAGTCCGCGATGGTATATGCCTATCTCTTTGGATAACCCACAATAGCAGTTTTTTTCATTTACTTTTTACGAAAAATGATACCTTATGTTCAAAGCAATTTTTATACAATACAGCATTAATCCTATCCAATTAGGTACCTTAAATAAATTGTTGATTTAATATAGATCAATATTGCCGTTTACAGCATATAATTTAAGTGAACATTTTCGGAGATATTACAGATTTAAAATCCCGCGAGGAGGCCGCGCTTCGACCTATAGCACTTCGCATTTAACAGCTATATGTCGTTGTTTCGAGAGTTTGTTTAATGACAAGAAAGCTGTGAATGTAGTATATAAGGACATTCTGTAATTAATTTTAAAAATAAAATACATAGGGGAAAAATGAAAATATGTAGTACCTATATGAATTTAGATATTAGATATAGCAGGAAATCTTCTTGGTATAGGGAAAGGAAATTGTTTTTCTCCAAATTTAACGCTTGCCCCGCCTTTTATTCATTACAGCCCGTGGCCCGGGCTGTAATGAAACATGTAATGAAATAAATGAAAACTACTGGAACGATTTTAATCATTTTTTTTACACTGACTGACATGGGACATATATTTTATACCCGTGCGAAGCAGGGGCAGGCCGCTAGTGTTATATATGATAGTCTGTAGCCTTCCTCGATAAATGTACTATCTTACACTCAAATAATTTTTCAAATCGGTCCAGTAGTTTTTGTAATTAGCGCGTTCAAACAAACAAACAAACAAACTGTTCAGCTTCTTTACATTAGTGTAGATAGTGACTAAATATAATAAATATTTTTTTCGACATTTCAAATTATGTTTTTTTTATCTACAATATGCTGTTATTTCGTGACGATTATGACTGACGTTATTTCATGTTTCGATTATGACTGACGCATCTCAAATCGTGTGTTGGTGGCATAGAGTTTATTATACTTCAAGTAGATAGTAGAAGAGCCATAGTAACTCGTATAAGTACTTCATCATCTCCCTGCCCTTATCCCACCCTAAGTGGGGTCGGCACAACATGTTATAAACATGTTGTCACATGATTTGGCTACGTATTTTACGACCGGCCGCCTGCCTGACGTCAACTTATCTTAGTCGTATTTTACGACACCTCGATAAGAAAGAGGGTGGTCTATTCTACTTAACCGGATACCACACTTTGAGTCAACTTACCTTAGTCGCCTTTTACGACACCTCGGTAAGAAATGAGGGTGGTACTATTCTACTCAGCCGGATACCACACAGCGGGTCGACTTACCTTAGTCGCCTTTTACGACACCTCGGTAAGAAAAGAGGGTGGTACAATTCTATTCAGCCGGATACCACACGGCGGAACTCGTATAAGTACTTCATCTTTGCTTAATCACACATAAAAAAGAGATAGATATACCCCTCATTTCCTTTCTCTTTCTTGTAATATGGCACATTTTAGGCTTTAC
Source organism: Morpho helenor (assembly GCA_029227775.1). NCBI lineage: Eukaryota > Metazoa > Arthropoda > Insecta > Lepidoptera > Nymphalidae > Morpho > Morpho helenor. Next base: position 11,237,862 of record JARGCU010000002.1, read on the forward strand.
AATTTTTTCAATAGAAAATACATGTCTTCGCAGTAGTGGTAGTATTCCTAAATACGGCTATAAATATATTTTGAATTGGCACGAATAGAACTAAATTCTTCACAATGTTTATCTATGCACCTGATAATACGCTCAAGTGCATGGATGATAACACTTTTATCTCATATCTTATTGGCGATAGGGCGAGAAACATGTCTTCTCCGTAAAAATCAAATAAATAAATATATGGGACACTTACACACACGGTCGTCCGTCCCCAAAGTAAGTAACTTAATACTTGTGTTATGGGTGACAGATAACTGGTGAATATATACTTATATATTTTTTAAATACTTAAATACAAATATACACCCAGGCTCAAAGACCAACAAATTCATTTATAGAAAATGTTGGCCCTCGGCCGGAATCGAACCCGCGACCCGCGGAGCTGAAGGCAGGGTCACTGCCCACTGCGCCAACAGGCCAGGCAAATGCTGATTATGAATTTCATATTAAATGTGCCACGCCCTTATTTCGAATATGTATACGAAACACTATTTTTTTAACACCCAGATTTAACACAGTGTAATTAACAGATTAAAGTTTGAATGAACTTTAACCTGTTAATTACACTTTGAAATTGAAATTCTTAAGTTGAAATCCTGTCATAAGCACGAAAGATAATAACTTTATTATAATACATTACTAAAAGAGTTTTAGTAATATATCCATACCAATATTATAAATACGACGTTTTTTCCTGTCTGTCTGTCACGCTTTCACTGTTATCCCGCTAGATTAATATTCTTATTGTACACTATATAAGCTTATATAACGAAGCAACATAAACCAAAAAAAAATCTAGTATTTCGGCTACTGGAAAAAAAACATTGAGTTATTGGGGGTAACCAAACGCTTAAGTTATAGCAGCACTAGTATATCTATCTATACTAATATATAAAGTTGAAGAGTTTGTTTGTTTGATTTTTTGAACGCGATAATCTAGGAAACCACTAGACCGATTTAAAGAATTCTTTTAGTGTAAGATACTCCATTTATTGTGGAATTCTGTAAATATATATTTTAAGTACTGACCTACTCAAGTAATTTTGTAACTAACACTATGGACGCAATGTTAGAAGTAAAATCTATACTAATATATGAAGCTAAAAAGTTTGTTTGTTTGTTTAAACACGCTAATCTCAGGAACTACTGGACCTATTTGAAAAAAATATTTCAGTGTAAGATTATCCATTTATTGAGGAAGGCTATAGGCTATATAACATCACGCTAAGATGAATGGGAGAGGAGCAGCAACAAAAAATAGTACGAAAACGGCAAAATTTAAAGCATTCCTTGCGTCCGCTGACCAAACGGTAATAGTTATTCAAAAATTATGTATCACAAAATTGTTCCCCTCTTAAAGTTCTAAATAAAAGACAGCGACGGCATATGACTAGCTTTTAAGTTAAACCCACTTTAACCATTTTAATGGTTATCAAAAGAGTATTACGGTTTTAATCTTTCCACGCGATCGGAGCCGCATATTCAAATTCAAAATACGCTTTATTCAAATAAACTTGTAAACAAGTGCTTTTGAATCGTCAACTCTACTGCTGGTTCGGAAAGCTGTTCCTACCGAGAAGAGCCAGCAAGAAACTCGGCGGTTGCTCTTTTAAAAATATAATTCTTAATACTATTTACATTATGTCGTTACTGTCTTGTACTGGTTCAAAGAGAGCTATATCCACACATTCTTATCTTCTAAATAATCAAAAAAAAATCAAATCAAAATCAAAAAATTTTATTTCCAAAAAAAGGTGGTAATATATTTTAGGAAAACTTAACTTAAATCAATACTAAATGTTATATCTAAGTATCAAGATTTACAAGTAGCCCCCAAACTAGGTGATCCTGTATTTTGGGAGGCCAAAAGAGTAATCTTCAAGAGTATAGTAGGCTTTCTGTATCAGCCTCTTTTTAACAGTGTTTTTAAACTGCTGAAATGGCAAAGCTGAAAAACATACATAAACATGTCATTGTACACCTATTCTGTTTCTTTAGTTTCCACTCGTTTTTAAAAACATACAATATTTCGTGTCCTATTTTCACTCGTTTACCGACCACGAGTATCTGGTAGCGTCCCGAAAATAAAGCACTTGGCGCAAATACGTCACTACGACAGCTGTTGCAACACGAGTATATATATAACTATGTTTTATCCATACAATTCTATGTATTAAGTATAGTATTAATTATATTAAGTATTAATAGTATTAAGAATTATATTTTTAAAAGAGCAACCGTCGAGTTTTTTGTTGGCTCTTCTCGGTAGGAACAGCTTTCCGATCCAGCAGTAGAGTTGACGATTCAAAAGCACTTGTTTACAAGTTTATTTGAATAAAGAATATTTTGAATTTTGAATTTGAATATGTCTTAGCTAGGTATGTAGGTATATCACTTCACTACATAGTATAAAACAAAGTCGTTTTTTCTGTCTGTCCCTATATCCCAATGTATCCTTACTCTTTAAAACTACACGACAAATTTTGATGCGGTTTTTTTTTAAATAGATAGAGTGATTGAATAGGAAAGTTTATATGTATAATAATATTCAATATGGAGTAGAGAAAGACTGTAATTTTGAGGTTTCTAATGTGATGTCGTAAATAATGAAATCTTTTCTGTTTACATTGCAAACGCAGGCTGAACCCTACGAGATTTATCTAAATAATGTACTAAGTATTTGTAAACCTTGAAAAGGTCTAAAGAAAACTCCGCGATAGTATATGTATATCTCTTATGGATAACCCACAATAGCATTTTATTGGCATTTTCTTTTTTCGAAAAATAATTCCTTATTTTCGAAGCAATTTTAAACAATACGGCATTAATCCTTAGTCAATTAAGTACCTTAAATACATTGTTCATTTAACGCGTTAGAGGCCGCTTTTCGCCTTATAGCACTTCGAATTTAGCAGCGATCGGACGCGTTTGTTTTTCACATGGCCAACTATATGTCACTCTTTCAAGAGTAACCTCTAAAGAAAACATGTTTGTATTGTCTAATGATAAGAAAGCTGTGAATGTTGTATGTAAAGACATTCTGTAATTAATTACAGAATGTGTTTGTGTCTGTGTAAAAATAAAATACATAGGGGAAAATGTAAAAGTAAATAAGTAAAAATGTAGTATATGAATTTAGATATTGCAAAGATAGCAGGAAATCTTCATGGTATTGGGAAAGTGGAATTGTTTTACTTCAAATTTAACGTGTGCGGGCCACGGGCAGCAAATGAATAAATCGAAATTACTGGATCGATTTTAATCATTTTGTTCACTGAGTGACTATATATTTTATACCCGTACGAAGCCGGAGCGGACCGCTAGTATTATATATAATGCGGTTTTTTACCTGCTGTAATTGCAAAGCTACAATTGATTGTGGAATTTCGATTTTATAATTTTAATTTTAAGTCGTAGCAACGAATAAAAGCGAGTGAGGTGCAGAAATATGTACATCAATGTATCAGAATAGTCACGCCATAATTATCCCAGCGTCCCTGACCTCGCTCTGCTGGAATTACGGTCGAAATTTCCATAATTAAATAACGCTTAGCTTTATGGTAATTGCTTAAGATGTTCATTTTAATGTGCACGCAAAACTGCTTCCAATTAACTGTGATGTTTTACTGAGACTGCCGCGATATCCTTGACACTACAATATGTTAAAATACGATTTAAATTATTACGTACAAGCTGAACCCGCGACCTTTGTTCGTGGCAAATTAAAATAAAAGTAACCTCAATTATGTGTTATGTGTTTTTAATATAACGTAGGAAAAACGCTATCTTGAATATTTAAATGAGTTAATCTTGTATATTCTGAATTTCGGAAACGGCTCCAACGATTTTCATGAAATTTAGTATTTAGGTGGTTTCGGGGATGATAAATCGATCTAGCTAAATATTATTTAAAAAATTAAATTTTATGCCAGCTTTAGGCATTGAAAAATTTGTAATTTAGTAATTAAGAATAGAAAATACTAATTAAAATAGCTCAGTGGGGAACGGACGGACTAAAGAAGTTCAAATACCTGTTAAATACTAAGACCCTGATATCACCAGTCCATTTTTGTTAAGCGATTTTTGCGAAGCGATTGCTTTTTGATAAGCGATAATTAATAAGAGCTGCCATTGATTGATTTTTGCGACAGTTAATTTTATACTAGTAGTCCCCGCTACTTCGTTCACGACAACTTAAGGGTTTCAGTACCTTCAATAATGCAATATGTGTTTATACTTCTGTTACCAAAAAGAAAAGCAAGGGTTTTTTTTTAATTCTACCAAATTTGATTATTATTGATCTCAGCGGATAGTCGTGAAATCAAAACAGACACATAGACTTTCTTATTTACATCATTGGTACGGATATTGATTATATTTTATTAACGCCGTCTGGTATCCGGCTGAATAGAATAGTACCACCCTCATTTCTTACCGAGGTTTCGTAAAAGGCGACCAAGGTAAGTTGACGTCAGGCAGGCGGCCGGTCGTAAAATACGTAGCCAAATCATGTGACAACATGTTTATAACATGTTGTGCCGACCCCACTTAGAGTGGGATAAGGGCAGGAAGATGATGATTGATTGTATTTTATTACTACCTTCCGGCCACATTAGCCCTTCTTTTATGTACTAAACATGACATCATTATACCTTCGTTCGATAATGATAGAACTTTTACCCGCAACTTCCTTCGCGTGGACTGTTGTCGCGTCATAGGTTGATAATAGATGGCGCTTTTCAACATCATCCTATTTCTGTAGAATTAACAAAATTTCTATAGCCTATATGTTACTCCGGTTATACACCAATTGTGTCAAATTTCATCGGTATTAGTGACAGCGGATTCGCCGTGAAGAATTCACAAAAACATACATCCATACTCACAAACTTTCACATTTATAATATTAGTAGGATAGGATAGGACACTCGTAAATTTTGAAAATTTAATATAATTGAGTAACTTTGTCTTTCAGGCGTACGCCGAATAGAGACAAGTTATTAATTGTTTCCGCAAAGTTTTGTGGTGCTGTTTGTGTACACTTCATAACTTTATCGTTAAGTTGTACAAATACAAACCACATTCTGTCAATGTTTACGAGTATATTACTAGCTAGTCCTCCATTGAGACCTCGACCTCCCTACCATTACTAACCTCTTTAAACGTTTTTCGAAGTCTTACTTCGAGAAATCCGAGGACACCCGAACCCTCTAATTTCAGCTGCTTCCACCTACATCCCAGTTAGGTCTGACCACCGAAAATATAGGCGTCCAAAAAGCGTCCTATATGACCCTGACGATCAAATAACGATCGCAAACACAGAAACACGTAATACACACACACAGCGTCTTCGCCGGAGGTCTCAGATTTTTGATATCGGGTGGTCGTGGCTTCTTGCCACCCTTCCGTCGTCGTATTGACTAATCAAAGTCATACCATCAGCCCTCCACTACACGTCGTCCTAAGCCGTGGTCCGGCCTCACAGGAGGCACCCTTAGGACGACGTTCCCCGACGCTAGTAGAGCTTCTGCACTCTACGCATGTCGCAACCTCGGCGATGCTTCTGCGCTCGCCCGTCCCGCCCGGTGACGCTGTAAAAGCCGTTAGGGCTAACAGCATATAGTCAATTCGAAAAAAAATTAAAAAAAATTACTAGCTAGAATATTTAATTGAAATAACTCTATACAAATTTACTTTTACAAGCAATTTTAAATCGTCAAATTAAAATGAACAATCAAACTAAAAAACTCTTCAGCTTTATATATTACTATAGATAATATACTTGTTGAATATATTGAGAATTCGAAGATTTTCATGTTGTATTTATATTCTAAAATATGGTCATGTTTTATCTATATTACAGATAGAACCTTGGTGACCGCTCGGTAATTATTTAAATAAAAAAAATGCAATTAAAAATCCTAGTATTCTCAATTCGAGACCACCCGTTACCCAATTGAGCTATCATGACAGCGTAATTATCCTTTGCTTTCTCGTAAAATTAAAACAATATTTTTCAGTGCCCGAAAACAGAGATAAAACAACATTTTTTCAAATAAAACATAGCTAGATCGATTGTAAAAACCCACTCCATGCTGAATTTCATGAAAATCGTTGGAGGCATTTCCAAATTTCAGAAAAATATATACACGATTAACTCATTTCAATATTAAAGATCATCATCTTCCTGCCCTTATCCCACTCTAAGTGGGGTCGGCACTACATGTTATAAACATGTTGTAACATGATTTGGCTACGTGTTTTACGACCGGCCGCCTGCCTGACGTCAACTTATCTTAGTCGTATTTTACGACACCTCGATAAGAGAGAGAGTGGTCTATTCTTCTTAACCGGATACCACACGGTGAGTCAACTTACCTTAGTCGCCTTTTACGACACCTCGGTAAGACATGAGGGTGGTCTATTCTACTCAGCCGGATACCACACGGCGGGTAGACTTACCTTAGTCGCCTTTTACGACACCTCGGTAAGAAATGAGGGTGGTACTATTCTATTCAGCCGGATACCACACGGCGTAATATTAAAGATATACGTACTAAATTGATACCACGAAATAGGAGTACAGCGACAGAAAAGTTATCAAAACTTTGAGGGAGCATATATATCATGATATTAATCGGTAGTTCTACACGCTGTTCAAGCCCGTACATCCTTATCTACTGTCGTGGAAATTAATGCGACAAATGGTACTATTTCTCGTCGCCCCGATGCGATTGTATGTTACCGCTGTAATTACTATATTGCATGCGTGCACGCATACTCCAATGGTGACTCCATGGTTTTTAGATTTGGAGGGAAATTACCTCCTTATTATATGTGTGGGAGTGACGCGGGACAAAAGTAACGTAATAGTAACAACAAAAGCAGGAAATGTAGTTAACATTAACCATGATAACGTTAAATTCTAATTTTTATTTTGCCTTATCTATATGATTTTTTGTATGCAATTTATGAAGGTTATTATAAGAGAAAATATTTACATATCTATCTATTTATACTGTTTTATAAATTATTATTTGATTTATAGACGCCAGTACTAAGATTTGATATCATGTATGAGGGTTTTTTAACTAGTCACTTTATTAATAACCAGCGTGTGTCAATACTGAAAACGGAATATTATATTTTCAAGGGAATAAATCTACTAATATTATGAATGCGAAAGTTTGTGAGTATGGACGTATATTTGTAATTCTTTCACTGCGAAACCGCTGAACCAATATTAATAAAATTTGGCACAATTATTTCTTATACATCGGTTATATATAGGCTATAGAAATCGCAAAAATAAACTATTAAAAACTTCGTTATAATTTTAATTATATTTAAGCGTTATTCCTCTTTCTTAAGAGTTACATCTTTCATGCATATTTCATCTCGTTTTCACTACTCTCACCCGTAAACACTTTCCGTCAAAAACATCAGTCATCTTACATCATATACACTCTTGGTCGACTCTGATAGTGTATTTTATATTATATATTTACTATTGCTTATTAATAACTATTTACTAACTTCTATCTATCATTTAAGAATTGTATTTTTTAAAAAGAGCAACCGCCGAGTTTCTTGCTGGCTCTTCTCGGTAGGAACAGCTTTCCGAACCAGCAGTAGAGTTGACGATTGAAAAGCACTTGTTTACAAGTTTATTTGAATAAAGAATATTTTGAATTTGAATTTGAATTTCAAAACAATTATCATACTTATTTTTTCATTAAAAAAAAATTTTGATGTATAGTCGAGATTGGTCGTGGATTGATTATAATAAAAGGTGATAAGTTTTTTTATGTAATTGTAAGTTAATGTTATAGTGTTTAAAACATAATATACACCGCCTATCTCACAATTATCTCAGTTACCTCTATCCTATAATCAAACTTATCATGCGGATGAGATTCCCATGGAAGTTCCCATATCCCATATTTATTGGTCACCTCAGTGCTCAGACATTCCCACACGTGTGCACGTATGTAGTTTATACGCAATCGTAATCTCTTCAGCCACTAGCGATCACGTCTTCAAACCTTGTAGAACCAATTCTAAATCAAAATCAAAATCATTTATTTGCTTTAAACATGCATTACAGATGTTAATAAATAATTACTTACTTTACACGATATTAACGTACGCCGTGTGGTATCCGGCTGAATAGAATAGTACCACCCTCTTTTCTTACCGAGGTGTCGTAAAAGGCGACTAAGGTAAGTTGGCCCATCGTGTGGTATGCGGTAAAGTAGAATAGACCACCCGCATTCTTACCGAGGTGTCGTTAAATAGGATTAAGTTAAGTTGACATCAAGCAGGCGACCGGTCGTCAAATACGTAGCTAAATCATGTGACAACATGTGCCGACCCAACTTAGAGTGGAATAAGGGCAAGAGGATAAAAAAAAGACATTACTTCACTACTATTTCACTTAATAGAAGATAAGAGTTGATAAAAGGTAAGGTAAGTCACAAGTATAGTTACAATATACTGTTTTACCTGTTCAATTAGTCTGTGTCATTTAGACGTGGAGTTGTCTTAATAATTTAAAGAAAGATAAAATACTGCTAAAAGATACGTCTATGAAATGTCATGAAAGAACGGGGTTCACTGTTACAAGTACTAGTAAAAGTACTAGCAACTTTATTAAGTTTTTATTTATTAATTAAATTTTTGTTTTTTATTTTTTTAAGGTTACTAGCAATTTGGGTTATAAATTACTAGTCAACTTGTTAACCCCTCCAGCTAAGCTAAATGCTTGTGTTAGGAGTGGGTTCACGTCGGTGATATAATGGCCGGGATTCGAACCCACGACCTCTCGATCGCAGTTCCGTTATTCTGGACCATTCCGCTACCGCCCCTTCAAGATACTGTTTATAATTTTTGAATTTGTGAAGAATTTTTTTTAATTATTATTGATACCTACTGCAGAGGCGACACGAAATGGCGGACAAATAGGTAATATTATCTACAATTGTCCCAGATATGCTCATATACTTAGGCTATTACAGATCGCTCTATGTAATGTAATGTAACGGCCTGTTACTATCCCACTGCTGGGCATAGGCCTCTTCTCTCCATTTTTTTTTTGGAGAGAAGGATTGGAGCTAAGACCTACCACGCTGCTCCAATTGGTAGGTTACACATATTCCCAGAATTCTCTAGAGATATGCAGGTTTTCTCACGATGTTTTCCTTCACCGAAAAGCGTGTGATAAATTGCAATTATCAATTAGACACATACGTTTTACTAGAAAAACTCATTGGTGCCTGCCCGGGGTTTGAACCCTAGACCTCCTCGAAAGAGGCGCACGGTGTTACCGCTGGACTACCACAGCTTCAGTGGAATAATGGATCGCTCTATAAATCGATGTAACGATTCAAGTAATCATATCAGCCGTGGGAAAAATAAGTTAAGACATGCCGCTAAACCCGTTCCTCGTATGACACGTTCTATATTGGCTGTACTTTCTTTTTTTCTATGATAAATAAATCATATTTATTTCTATCATAAATAAATCATCGTATTTATTTTTGACTAGCTGTGTCGACTTCTCCCGCGTTTAAATTAGTGTGTTCAAAAATTTTCCCGAAATGAAATTTTGAACATAAAAGAAGTTCTTGTGAGTTAACTATAGGAGATAGAGACAAGCTGTCGCTTTTTTTCGACTTTTTTTGTAGCATTTCTGTAGATCTACAATTCTCTAGTGCATTACCTACCGTTTTTATAAAACGGTTATGTTCTATTAACCTAAATCTTTCGGAATAATTTCACTATCTTTTAGTAAAATCATTCAAAAATTCGTTGAGTAGATTTTGAGAAAATCGATCACATACACACATACAGCTTTTGGGGACTTTGTTTTATAATTAGGTACTATATATTCATCCGGTGGTCTATTCCACTACATCGGATACCACACGGTGGGTCAACTACTTACCTTAGTCGCCTTTTTTTTTAGTTTAGTTTTGCCATTATAATATAACAGTTTATTACGAAATAAACTGCATGCCCATGCCAGTTTTTTACTGACACTACTAAGGTAAGTTGATGTCAGGCAGGCGGCCGGTCCTTAAATACCTAGCCGAATCATGTGACAACATGTTTATTACATGTTGTGCCAACACCACTTAGAGTGGGATAAGGGGCGGAAGATGATGAACATTTCTTATAAATTACAATTCTAATTTGTTTACAATTGAATGCATGTTAGCGCACACTATACACAATAACACGATATATTTGGAATACCACTATTCCCGTTCCGAGATGCACTTCTCTTGAATGACGAACAAAGACTGAATGTAACTGAAACGTTTTATCAATAGGAAGACTCTACCGGAAACAACAACGTCACAGTGTTGCCACCATTTTAATCAAAAAGGGCGCGATACTCTTGTTTCATGACTGCGTTGCTATAAAATACAAAACGAAAGTTAGTGGCGACAACATGCATGTTTAGCGTTAGAAAAATAATTTAAAAATATATTACGCGAGCGATTACGAATGCTTTTGTGAAATAACGATTTGTGAAGCACGTGTTCAAACCGGTCAAGTACCTAGCAACGGAGCGAATCGTTCAGGAATTCGGCACGGTTCAATTCTAGAGGTGATTTCGTAACGTACATGCAAACACTTCTCGGCGGCCGCTGTGAGAAAATCGCATGCTTGTCATCGACGCTTTCAATAGCCAATGCATCCGATGTTACGTGCGATTCATTAATCAATGCATCATTCTCCTGCCTGATCCCACTCTAAGTGGTCGGCAGGACATGTTATAAACATGTTGTCACGTGATTTACCTGACGTAAACTTACCTTAGTCCATCCCCTCAGAGTTTATTGATTTTCCCATCCCAAATCACAGGCGGGGCGGCGGTGGACGTATCCAATAGTGGAAGCCGTCACCTCTGACTCGTAGCGAGTTTGGCCACAAGTTATAAATAAATAAATATATATGGGACACTTACACACACGGTCATCCGTCCCCAAAGTAAGTAACTTAATACTTGTGTTATGGTAGACAGACAACTGGTGAATATATACTTATATATTTTTTAAATACATACTTAAATACAAATATACACCCACGCTCAAAGACCGACAAATTCATTTTAAAGAAAATGTTGGTCCTCGGCGGGAATCGAACCCGCGACCCGTGGAGCCGAAGGCAGGGTCACTACCCACTGCTCCAACGAGCCAGTTAGGCGTTTCTCGCCATTGGAGAAAAATATAGTGATCAGAGACCCACTCAAAATAGGAAAAAAAAGAAAACTTACCTTAGTCGCCTTTTGCGACTTGGTAATTAATAAGGGTGGTCAATTTTACTCAACCGGATACGACACGGTGGGTCAACTTACCTTAGTCGCCTTTAACGACACCTAGGTAGGAAATTCTATGGTCTATTCTACTCAGCCGGATACCACACAATAAGTATATTAGTATACATATGCGAATAGCGATAAGTTGCCAACGCTTTCATGGTGTGCGAAGTTGGATATTATCCTGCCTACGCGGTATACGTGTCTTATCTCGCCATAGTCAAGTGCTCTTAGAAGCTCACAGGAAGGTGTCTCTCATACAACCTCTATTTATGCACTGTAAAGAATTTCATATTTGCAGTTTATCACATGCATTTCGGCTTAGGATGGACATCGTGATTAAACCGGCATATGTAGTCTGGAGAATTCCTGAGATATATGTAACCTACCAACCCGTTGTCCCCATGTGTTCGGGGGCTGATAAGAAACCTGAGTTGCTACGCTGCTGGTGGCGGTGTCAGGGTACCGTTGTAAACATTGCCTCCATCCACGCCAGCAGCAACTCTGAACCCCAGATTGCGCCACCTCTGGGTGGGGGCCTCACTAAAACTGGTCCATCCCTCTGCTGGACGATGCATAGGGAGCACCAGATTCATCGATCGCCGCGGGGACCTTATCTGGTGGCCGTCCGTTAAACCCCGTTCGGAACGCCCGGAAGGTCCCCGTTAGGGGGGCATACGATGGTCTTGTATGACATAATGATTTCCCTTTCGTGACATAATGATTACACGCGGGCAAAGCCGCGGACTAAGCTGATATTATTGACTCGAATCGTTTTGTTTCCTACAGCGAGAAATATTTCTAATCTGAACACAACACACAGTTATTTGTTAAATACAATGTTCTTGGAATATCGTAGTTATACAAACGACCGAGTTTCTACATTCTTGAACAGCGTTTACTATATAATACTATTTGTCCGGTATAATAATTGTATTCATGTGAAAATATTATGCACGCGGAACATTATTACTGCTGTTACATATTTCTTAGCAATTCATTCGTATAAGGGACCTCATAATTCTCATACTAATATTATATGTAAAAGTCTGTCTACCAGTTACACGTGCATGGCTTATCGGCTTGACTAATATTACTCGTCTACTCGCCACTAAGGTAGGTCGACCCGCCGTGTGGTACCCGGCTTAGTAGAATAGACTCTCATTATTTACCGAGGTAAAAAGCGACTGAGGTAAATTGACATCAGGCAGGCGGCCAGTCGCAAATCATGTAACAACATTTTTAAAACATGCTCTTGTCTTCATGTCGTGAAGAATCAGTGCATAGTGTTATTTTTCGCAGTTAATGGACCTTAGGATAAAAATTTCACGTCATAAAGTTCAGGAATTCTCCAAATTTCTCACAGTAAAATTTTCTCATTTCTCATCATTCAACATTATGTTTCATTGCCATATAATGTGCGTCGTCATATAATCTTGAAACGAAATTGTGTTAATGACCGCTTACTTGCATTTTTAGTTTACAACTTGGTAAAAATAACATCAGTTTTTCTTTTTACGCATTAACTGCAGTGAGGGTAATAAAAATATACGATGGACGATGAATTCGCAATTTCGAGTTAAATTGTTATAAAAAAAATGTATACGTAAAACTTAATGCCTAGAACCACTCTTGGCTTGTAATTGTAGTGTTAACAGTAAAGTAAAATATTAAAATAACAGCCTTTTATTGTCTTGCAAAGATGGCAACGATGACAAAATCATAAATAAATAAATAAATATATGGGACACTTACACGCACGGTTGTCCGTCCCCAAAGTAAGTAACTTAGTACTTGTGTTATGGGTGACAAACTGGTGAATATATACTTATATATTTTTAAATACATACGTAAATACAAATAAACATCGAGGCTCAAAGACAAACAAAATTCATTTAAAGAATATGTTGGCCATCGGCGGGAATCGAACCCGCGACCCGCGGAGCTGAAGGCAGGGTCACTACCCACTTGCGCCAACGGGCCAGTCAATCATAAAGATGGCTTCCCGATTTTGTCGTGGAATCTATCTCCTGATGATGCTTCGGTTGCGGGGCGAAACGATTGTTGAGTTTGTGATAGTGAACGTGTATAATGCTTGTGTATTGTGGTGGAGGTTTGTGCATGTGTTTTTACGAATCCACATGTATCAGGTATGAAAACGGATTGTCCACTCTACATTTAGCATTATATGTATTGTCTATTTAACTTTATCGCGGATTAGTAAGTAAAACAATTTTACTATTACTTTTGTGTTATGGATCTCCGCAAAGTAACGCCTACTTCTATAAATTATATCATATATACTTAGTAAATTTAACATGAACCATGTCAGATTTACTAGTCTCGCAGTGACCCAGAAATGATGATGGGTCTGGAAATTGCATTTCAACTGTTCGCCACGACGCCGGTAGCTTGTCGGCTATACGATATGCTTTGTATTCCACCTATCGACTGGTAAATTTAAACGAAATTCGAAGAATTCAGCATATAGGGGGTTTTGGAAGAGAAAATCGATTTAGCTAGGTTTTATTTAAAAAAAAATCGTTTTATCCCTGTTTTTGGTCATTAAAAAATACTTAAATTTACATTGAATGTAAAATACTGTTTTTGCTATAGATTGTCAAAACAGCGTAGTTTATTCGGGGAACGGGAACGGTTTTTATTGAAATAAAAATATCTAGAATCGAGCCCCACCTATCCAATTATTTTATTCTTTTTTTTTTAAGGTTTTTTTTTATATCTTTCAAAAAGTCGTGTAAAATCTTCGTAAAAGTCACCCAAGTAATTATGCCCTAACTTATGCCCTAAAAATAAGGCGTCCTATACAAGTTATTACCAAAACGTAGCAAACTTCATGTACCATATTTTTGCCGCGCTAGCATATTTTATTTTGTCTTGGTTAACGTTGCATGAGATAGCCAATCACTAGTATTGCGTCGAATGGGTGTACTTTAAAATAACACTAGCGAGTCGTTAGTTTCTGCTCACGTCTCAATGACGTTCCGACGGTCCTCGAGGCAGACGCCGCGCGCCGTGACGACCTTGCTCATTGTGTGTCTTAAACCTATGTCTTAAAGAAAGCGAAGCGCATGCGTACAGACACGTCCCATGCGTCCCATAATTTTTGTAATATAAAGAACTTGTCTGGTACAGAAACGTCCCACGCTTCCCATAATTTTTTAAGAACTTGTCTCGCCTTGTCACTACCAGTAGTGACAAGGCGTTGGCACAGTGGCGCCAACGAGCCAGTGAGGGCGTAAATAAATAAATAAATATATGGGACATTTACATACACGGTCAACTGGTAAATATATACACGCAGGCTCGAAGGACCAACAAATTTTTGTTAGAAAATGTTGGCCTTCGGCGGAAATCGAACCCACGATCCGTGGAGCTGAAGGCAGGATCTCTACACACTACGCCAACGAGCCAGTGAGGGCATAAATAGGAACAAGGTGGAGACCGTGCGATTTCTACGTGACAAAATACTTATCTCCTTGTTCGCTTTCGCATCGCTTTTGATGCACAAAAGCCCTAAAGCGTCCTTGTGTTACAAGTATGTTTGTGTAATGTTCAGATAAGATAAACTTAAAGTACAAACACTGCCACGGTGTTTTGCATATTGGTGTTTAGACAATGTACCTATAAAATTGCTCACGTCGATTTAAATCACATTTGGTATATGCTATGTGTTTTGACGAATTTTCTATAATAATCAGAATTAGAAGTTACTTTGCGGAGATCCATAATATTTTTTGCTACAATCCGCGATGAAGTAAAATAGAAAATGTATATAATGCTTAATGTAAAGTGGACTAGCCGTGTTCATACCTTGCAGGATTCGCAAAAACACCAAACATTTCTTTGTTAAACCTGCGTGAATCAGGTTTTCTACTTTTTTTTTTTTTTTTTTTGCCGCCCGATGGAGCGAGCGTCCGATAAACCCCATTCGGATCGCTCGGAGGTCCCCGTTAGGGCGGCATGCGACGGACTTCGGCGAGTCGCCTGCGCCCCGCTCGCCTGCGGCGGATTGGATCCAAGGACTCGACTTCCCGGATCCGCCCCGCCGCCTCCTTCCGCGAGATAACGTCCTCGCAGAAGGAGGCCATCGCTGCCCACGATCGCTCCCTGTCCACCATGGCGCGAACCACAGTGGGCAGGGAGAGATCGTGCCCCACCTGTGCCACGAGTTCTGCCCGCTGAACCGCCCAAGCTGGACAGTCTGCGAGCGTGTGCAGCGCCGTGTCAAAGTCGGCGCCGCACTCGTGGCACTCACCAGTCGCTTCGCGCTGGGCCACCCTCCACAGATACCACCCGAAACAACCATGTCCGGAAAGCACCTGTGTCAGGCGGAAGGTGAGAACCCCATGCCTCCTGGCGACCCAGCCCTGGAGAATGGGCTGGATGGCCGAAATCGTCCAGGCTCCTGCACTGGGCGATTCCAGCCGCCGCCTCCATTGGCGGAGGAGCTCTTCCTGAGCTGCCCTCCGCCAGTCCACCTCTACCGCCGCTGAGTCTCCCCCCAGTGAACGGGTTTCGACTCTACGGCGGTAAGCCTGAGCTAGCACCTTGGCCTCCAGGTCCCATGGAGGGGACCCGGCCAAGGCGCAGGCCGCCTCGCCGGAGATGGTCCGGTAGCCCCGCACAAGTCTGACCGCCATGACCCTCTGCGCCCTGCGCAGCAGGGGCGGTTTTCTACTTTACTTTTATATTTAAGAATAATAAATCATTAATATAAATTGTCACCCATCTTTAAAATATGCAGTTTTAGATAATTCGCGTTGTTTGGAATCGTTTTTTATTCTTTTAGGCTCCAAATATACGTAACGATGATTCAGTTTAATATAAACCGTCCTACCTTAAGAAATATTACAGGATAATGCAAAACAATTAAGTGATAAAAAAGTTATAAATTAAAAAAAACGCGTAGAACATTAGAAAAACAAAAGAGCAGCGATACATTTTACAAACCGTCTTCAACTCCGGGAAAAATATCAAACAAACACGTCTCTTGTACTTAGTGGTAGACAGTCGCTATACAAGTAGGCCTGAGGCGATTTGCTGTCGGCGCAACGTTGTGAATGACGCTTCAAAGCCTAGGAAGGGGTTAGCCGTCAGGATATACGGTCTAGCCATGTCGTAGATGAATATTTCTGTTAGGCCTACCACAGACGATCGACTTATTTATCTTGTCTAAGACGTGTGGTACCCGGCTGAGTAGAATAGACTACTCTCATTTCTTACCTGAAAATTTCATTTAAATCGGTCCAGCCGTTGACATAAAGACATTAAAGACATAAAGACAAATATATTTTATATAATATTAATAAGAAGATTAATTTACAATTCAGCGTCGGTTAAACGTAGTTTTAAAACTCATATATTTCTCTTCAAGGATACAAAACACCCATGTCTATTTATGGGATATCTATTACATTGCATTCATTGTCACCTACGAGTATATCATAATAAAGAAGTTTTTTTTCAATTCACTTATAAAATGATTCTGAGAAGATTAAGTAGAGTAAAAGAAATCGACGAAATAACATAACATTAACATTACATAACCGTAAACTAACGTTAAAACTTAATTGACTATAAGAGCTTTGTTTTTGTTTTTTGTTTATAAGAGCAATTTGTTTTTTTTTATGCTTTCAACAGAGAATTATACTGGTAAGATAATATATTTCCAATAATTTGTATTACGTTCTACTAAAGCTTGTGAAAATTATCTCGCTAATGGTTTGGACTATGCTATAAAAATATTTCCTACAGTGTAATAAAACTCTTTTTCTTTATACATAATTGATATATTCATTACACAATCTTCATGTTCCGCTCACTACCACCCCCTATATATATATATTTTCTATACTACCAATTACCCTTTCAAACGCCATCTTCTTTTCTTCACTCACATCAGTGTTGCCACACAGTTTGTACACAAAATATCTTTAATATTTAAATGAGTTAATCTTGTATGTCTATATATATTATTTCGGAAATCGGAAACGGCTCCAACAATTTTCCTGAAATTCAGCATAGAGGCGGTTTTGAGCGAGAGAAATCGATCTACCTAGGTTTTATATTAAAAAAATCGTTTTATCCCTGTTTTTGGGCATTAAATAAAATTTTAAAATGTACATTAAATATATAAAACACTATTTTTGACGCTAAATGTCAAGTCTGCGTAGCTTATTTGGGGAACGGGTGGTTGCGAGAAATGGAAATACTTAGGATAGAGCCCCACCTGCCCTATTATTTTTTTCTTCTTTTTTGAAGCTTCTTTTTTTTATTATTGTAAAAAATAAAAAAAAATAAACTCTCAGGTACTCTTCAATAATTGGTAATTATTTATTCAAAACCCGTTAACCTTACAGCTAATATTATTTACATACTGAATTATTAAATAATGGACAATCTGGTGCTCTTCTCTGTTTTCTTTCTTCGTTTTTCATCTTCTGTGTGATTTAAGATTTTTTGCTACAAATAGGCGTCTAGAATTGCGACTTGTACTGTTTGCAGTAACTAATTTTTTCAATTTTAGCCATTTGTTTGAACTTTGCTTCTGTGCGGTGTAGCAGAAAAGTTGAATGAGATTCAGTTTTAGTTTTTCTACCGAGTTAAAAGTTACTAGCAAAGGTTATGATCTTGAAAATATCAATGACATTTTTCTTCTTTTTTACTTATTTACATGCCACATTGGCTTATAGTGTGGTATCCGGATGAGTAGAATAGACCACCCTCATTTCTTACCGAGGTGTCGTTAAAGTCAACTAAGTTCAATTGAGCCGCCGTGTGGTATCCGGTCCGTTTCCATTTTTAATCTTAAAACAAGTCTAAGCATTTGAAAATCTACATTACAATGTACATGTAATTTAATAAATAATAATAATAAATATAAATATATGGGACACTTACACACACGGTCGTCCGTCCCCAAAGTAAGTAACTTAATACTTGTGTTATGGGTGACAGACAACTGGTGAATATATACTTATATATTTTTTAAATACATACTTAAATACAAATATACACCCAGGCTCAAAGACCAACAAGAAATTCATTTACAGAAAATGTTGGTCCTCGGCGGGAATCGAACCCGCGACCCACGGAGCTGCAGGCAAGGTCACTACCCACTGCTCCAACGGGCCAGTCATTTGATTATACAATGCTCGTAATTTGTGCTCTGGTTATGGCAGTCTAGTCAAAGTAATTGTCAAGTTGTAAGATTAAACCTGAATATTGTGATGGATCGATTGTATTACGAAGGACGGGGATTAGCGAAAAACAGGTGAAACTCAATTATTAGTCCTCTGGTTAGGAAATAAGCCAATTATTCGACCAGACGAGGGGTGACACCGCGCGGCCGACGCCGGGGCGGCCTAATTACGTTCTACACCAGTGTTTCCCAACGTGGGGCCCACGACCCACAGGGGGGCAATTTGATGGTTAAGGGGGGGCAACTCGACAAGTGTTTCCCTTTAGCCTTTAGTCTTTCGCTCTGGGCGGGCCATTTAAGTGCAATGCTAGATTTCAGTGCTAAATTAAACAAAAAAAGCAATTTTTCTTCCTAAAACCTAATATTTATGTTCTTTAAGTGGACAATTCAATTTTTAATATTAAAATTTTTGTATGTTACTTAGGGGGGCAAAATAATTTTTAACGTGGGGCATGGACCAAAAAAGGTCGGGAAACACTGTTCTACACTGATTTAGTAGGCACCCTCAGTGGTTGCTGTACCTGACACTTATGTGGGTAGGCATATACAATAGAAAAAAAATTATCTACATAAGTATAAAAAAAGTAGAAAATATATATAATGCTTAGTGTACCTTAGACAATCCGTTTTCATACCTGATACATGCAGGATTCGTAAAAACACATGCACAAACCTCCATCACCACCAAAATCTCTAGGAGTCTATCTCCTGATAATGCTTCGGTTGCGGGGCGAAACGATTGTTGAGTTTGTATGTATTTGGTACATACACCTAAAATACTCTTTTGTTTATGGTTAAAATGGTTGCTGAATATTAAACATAATCACAATTATGTTTCACGGTATTCTTTATTTAAACCATTATGAATTATGGTTGATTTCTATCTATGGGTAACCACTATATTATGGAACTTGACATTACTTTACGAAGTTCCGTAAGTACCAAATTTCATCAATATTGCTCCGACGAGTTAGTGATGAACAGACAGACTTTCGCATTAATATTAGTACATATACGTATTCAGACTGTAGACAGTTATAATACTTGAAATATTTAAAAAAATATAGATATAAAATGATTATCTAGAAGTGACTTCATATCTTTGATGTAATTTATAGAATTAGGCGTTACTTTGCGGAGGTCCATAATACAAAAGTAATGAGAATATTATTTTGCTATAATCCGCGATAAAAGGAAAATATATGTAATGCTAAATGTAGAGTGTACTATTCGTTCTCATACCTGATACATGCAGAATTTGTAAGAACTCATGCACTACCCGACACCGATGACACAACAATACACAAGCACTGCACACATTCACCACCACAATCTCAACAATTGTTTCGCCCCGTAACCGAAGCATCTTCAGGAGATAGACTCCACGACAAAATCGCAAAGCGAAGCATTACCCAAGCAAGCTGAGTTATATAGTATCGAGTTTAATGTAGATAATCTTACATAATACATCTTTGATGTAGATAAAGAAAATGGCCGAGCGGGTGGCGAAGTGTCGCGAGGACGTAGCCAAGAATCGGGATAAATACCAAGCGGCGCTCGCTGAGATAACAGCCTACAACCCGCGCTACATTGAGGACATGACCGGCGTGTTCGACCGTTGCCAGCAGATGGAGGCGCAGCGGCTAACCTTCTTCAAGGACGTTCTATTCAGCTTCCACAAGTGCCTCGACATCAGCAAGGAGCCTACGTAAGTTTCCTTTACTCAATTCTAAGTCATTTCTAAATTTCAACTTTGATGTTCAAATACCATGAATTATATGTCAGCTCAAAATAAAGACGCTTGTCTCCTCCGTACGCTATAAACTTTTATAAACTTCTGTTCGAGTAATTCGGACACATCATGTGACGTGGAGAAGACACCTTGCAGAAACTCATAGTCACCGGCATCACCGAAGGCAAAAGAAAAAATAAGGTGGTCTGATCAACTGTGCCAGTCCAACAAGTCTAAACACTTAGTATAGTAGTTCCTATTAGTGGTCTTTTTTGAAGGTGGAACTAAGTGATCCACTTGCGGATAGAGTTTAGACAGGACGATCTTTAGTAATGAGGAGAGAGATATTATGTGTTTTTTCCTGTTCCCGAAAGCTAAACGGGAATTTTTATATCCTATTTTTATGTATTATAGTACCCCGGTGTATAAGCTATAATCGTGTAAAATTTCATTAATATTGGTCCACTGGATTAGCCGTGAATCATACATACAGACTTTTGACTAAAAAAAATAAAACTTTCACTAGTTACTTAAGTTAATCATTAATGAAGATGATACCACATCTAGTGACTTAACTTCTTTGAATTATTTACAAGAAAATTATGCAATATTGTTATATTATAATTATTACACATTTTGCTTATTTATAAATTGGTGAGGTTTTCTTCTTCCTCAGGACATAACAGCACTTTCTTCAGCTGACAACCAATAACAGGCTTTAATAAATACAAATTTTATATATTGCATTTATTGCGTATTTCAGATTACCACAAATATACGAAGAATTCCACCATACGATAAACAACGCGGACCACCAGAAGGACCTCAAATGGTGGGCCAACAACCACGGTGTTAACATGGCCATGGCGTGGCCGCAGTTCGAGGTAACACTACCACCCATTGTCCCCAATTTAGCCTGCCCCCCAACTCTCCTACTCACCAAGCGACGCATACCTATATATGCGATTATACCGTTATGTATGCAATTAACTGAATGCTTCGATAGGTATATAGTATAGGACTTAGTAGCATGCGACATAAGTTTATCTATCTTTTATTTTCTTTCTTTTCTAATTGGCTTTAGATTTTGGTTCTAGTACAAGGTCGCAGATCGCTTTCGTGGTAAAATTCTAACTCCTTAGTGTCAGTAGAAATGCTTGTAATGACCTCCAGCTGTTTGTTGAGTCAATTCTAATATTGACAATGCCGTATTTGTTGTAGCAGCGATTGCAGAATATTGCGCTCAAATATTAGATATTACGAAACTATGGTTTCGCGCCTAGCCTATTAATTATCTTGTTGGGCCGACGCGTAGTGATATCACAGTTTCAGGATAACTGTTGTATAATATTACTTCATTGGTAAAGAAATTTCTTTATACAAAGTAGGGACCAATCTATTTGTACATGGGTAGTATTGAAAAATTAGTTTTTGTCTCAAAGAGGTAGTTTTTATATTACAATCTTATCAGATAAGATCTCAAGACGCTAATTTGAATATATAGAATACTAGCAATCGCGTGGAAGATTAAAACCGTAATATAGTTTTTTGAAAACCATAAAAATGGTTAAATTGGATTAACCTTAAAAGCTGGACATATGCTGTCGCGGACTTTTATTTAGAACTTTTAAAGGGGAACAATTTTGAGATACATGATTTTTGAATAACTATCACCGTTTACTAAGCGCACGCAAGGAAAGATTAAAATTTTGACGTTATCTTATTATTTTTTATTGCTGCTGTTTTCCTTAGCGTGATGTTATATATAGCAATCCTCGATAAATGGACTATCTGACATTCAAAGAATTTCTCAAATCGGTCCAGTAGTTCCTGAGATTAGCGAGTTCAAACAAACAAACAAACTCTTAAGCATTATATATTAGTATAGATATGTCAATTGTTAAAGTTAAAAAATTAAAGTTTTATTAATAGATAGAATTGAAAAACTTTCAAAACTATATCCATTTACGGTAAAATAACTGAACTCTGGTAAATAGTAAAGAATATATTGATACCCAATTCCTGAACAAAAAATGAGCGAATTAGTGTAATGTTCATTCAAAAGACAACGGGTAGTCGGGTAAAAAAAAATAACAAACATGTATTACGTTTGCTTCTTTTGCCATATTTTTGTATATGACATAGCTTATTATTAAGCTGGCATTATATTAATTAAATTTATTATTGACTAATATTATTTATAATATAATCATTGGATAGGCATGTACAGTGTAGTTATAAAAACCAGTATAACTATTGAAATATTTTAAACATGTTACTTTTTTTTTGCAAAAACTTGTCTAAAGATGTTTCTAACCTCTGAGAGCGTGAATAATAAGTGTAGCCAGGACTGACATCGGTACTCGCAAATTGCTAATAAAGTAGTCCAGGGTCTCTCCAGGGAATTGACGTCCCTGAAAAATAAGTGCGCAAACAACGTGACGTGACGAAAACAATTATATAAAGTACCTGAAAGTAGAAAGAGATAATCTTGTAAAAGTGTCTGGAGAATTGGTTTTCTATTAATATTTTAACTAAGTATTTTCTGTCGTATGGTATCCTTTTGAGTAGAATAGACTACCCTCATTTATTACCGAAGTGTCCTAAAAGGTAAGTTAACGTTAGGCAACTAACAACATGTCTAAAACATGTGCCGACCCGTTTTAAAAGGGGATAAGGAGAAAAAAATGATTAGGTATTATGATTAATTACTATTAAAAAATTGGTATCGTTACATGTGAAATCTACATATATAAATAAATAGGTATGTCTGTATGTATGTTCCTTATAAAATCCGAAATGGGTGAACCGATTTTAATAAAATTACAGACAGTCTTTAGATTAAGTAAGCGAATAATTCTATGAAGTTTAGTGGCATTCAGAGCATTTGTTTTGAACTATCACTGGCAATTTGTTTCAAAGGGAAGTCTAAACAAGACTGAGCTACAGTAACGCGTGGCCAGTCTGCTAGTAATAATAATAAGTATGAGAAAGTAAATAATAAAAAGTTTACATATAATAAACAAATTAAACGATGTTCAAAGCTTGCATAGTACTTATTTCAGGAGTATTTTTGTCATAAATAATTTTTCTAACGTTCCTCCTTAATTAGATATTGGTTCACTTGTAATGTCATATATCGCGTTGTTAAATCTCGAAAACATTCCAACTAATGTAAGTTGATGACCAAATATATTAAGAAGCAATGAACCTATAAAATGACTGCCCAAAAAACTTTAAACGGCCTCGATAATGAGTGCCTTGTGTGTGTTAAACGATAAAGATCCTTTCCTAACGACGTATTATATACATTGACAATTGTTGAAATGTTAGTTTTATACCAAATAACCAGTTAATATTTACCATTAGCTCTGAACGTCATTCTGAAGTGGTGAAATATTTTCTTTCATCTAACTTACAACTCTTAGTAGACAAATCTGATAATGCAATCAAACGCTGATATCTCGGGGAAAAAATTGTGGTTTAAATGCTAAAGAATAATTAATTAATGAAGAATGATTAATTGATTTACAGGTAGAAGTTGAAATTGACGGATATTTAAATTTTATTAATGTCCAGTATTCTGGTAGTAATAACCTTTTAAACTTAGCAGATTGTCCAGAAATTGTCGAATTTTATGAATCTAAGGATATGTTACAATGTTAGGAAACGTAGGAGCAAAGCAATTTTTTTTATTTTAAGCATCAAGATGTGGTTTATTCTTTATAGGATACGTCTTTAACATAGTGCCATGAAACAACCCCCCACAAAAATTAGGTGACATTGTTCTAGTGTAATGTATGATTATTAATTCCGGTACTAACAATGTTCCAGTATAAATTGCTACTCATTAGAGAGACAGATAATTGTACAACTATTTAGGAGACGCATTATTATAATGCACTTGTAAGTGTTCAGTCCGTAAGTTGTACCAATAGGATACGTATTCAATGTTTAGGTCGAGTTACTTACTTGAGATAAACATTTTAAACACTTTAGTTACCATGGTCACATATGATTTAAAAAAGATAGATGTTATTAAAAAGGACGAACCGTCGGAGACCACCGAGCCAAAACGTTACAAATACCTCCCGGCCGCTGCGTCGGCGCTGGTGACGCGAGTGGTCACCACAAGACCGCCTACCATCCGAATAGGTGCTATCTGGTCACGCGCCCAGCGAAGACTCCGCCGCGCTCTCCCCATCTGTTTCGGAGATGAAAGGGCACAAAGAGTGGCGCCATCGGACACTACTAGCTACAACGGCGGACGTTGTTATAACATTGCGTTCATGGTACGCCACGGTGTTGGGACGGTTAGCAGAGCTGGTCACGTTGTCAAACGGTTCTGCATCCATCACGATTGGCAGTATTTGAATGGGATAAAATTTGTTCAATGCACACGTTCCGGAGTTACCAAATGCAAACCTTAGTATCGCCTGGTAAACAACGCTCAGTCTCTGAGATATTGAATTTTGCAGCTCTGAAAATCGCCTTATCAACCAATGCACGGAGTCCACCTAAGTTTGCCAATTTTCACAAGGCACAAGCTTTATCCGAAATTATAGTTATTTTTCCATGTTTTGGCACTATCGTGGCCTTAATTTTCCCATTTCCCGCCACAGTTTTTTTCAGAAAAAGTAGGAAATACAAATTTTCGCACAAAACTGGAACGGGCACTTAAGCATCATATTTTTATACTCAACATTCTCTTGATGGCATTTTACAGTTGCACCCATGGCTGGTGCATCATCACCATACTGGAAAACTATTTACCCAACCTTTCGTTTTACCTATAACAAAATGTTCACCTGTAGGTGTTTAATTCGCTTAGCACCTCAGCAAGCAGCACGTGAAAACGTAATAAATTTCAAATGAATTTCAATGATCTCAAACAGGAATAAACATTAAGAGACTAAATATATATTGTTTGCGACTCGAAATCAATGAAACTCAAGACAAACAAAACAACCTTCAAAACTAATCTATTAATATCAATAATAAAAGATCAAAACGCTGCCATTTCTGGCTACACTACGCTACAATTTCAGATATCACAATCAGTTCGATTGTCCAAATTTATTGTATTTTTTGTATCAAACAGCAAAATAAGTTTTATAATGAGCAGGGCATAACATAATTCTAAAGTCTTTAAACTAAACACTTGATTCTTTGTATCGTTCTACATTTAACTTGGATTCTATTTTACTACTCTTAACTACGACCTACTAGCTTAAACATACCATGTATTAGTCATCACATAGAAGCATGGTCACTTGCAACAAATCTCCCCTATATATTGTTGTCTCTCACCCGAGTGCAAGAGCGCAGAGCTTGATGTCGCCCTATTAATCGTGTTCACTAGCTTTGAATGGAAGTGTTACAATTTTTATTTTAATAATTTAATTTATTTTTTTAATTTCGCCTTAACACGCAGGCACATTGGGATAACATTAAACGACATCTCTATAATAAAATTTAGAATTATCGAATCTTAAATATTATTTTCTAAATTTTGCATATCTGAGGTAATTTCCATTTTTTGGAGTAATTTCTTTGGAACAGAAAAATTAATGTGCATACGATTTTATCCTAACGTGTCTGCCGTGTCCACCAACGCTTGTGACCGCGTGTGTCGACCCAGGAATACACGGAGGAGTTCCGAGACATCGCGAAGGGCAAGTCCAAGGAGAGCCTCCCCACCGGCCCGATCACGCTCATCAACCAACGGCCAGTCAGCGAAGACGTACGTCCCATAAACCGTTGCCGTCGGCGTTTTATACTGAATTATACGTTATCTTTTAAGAATGTTCTAACCGTTACTACAATATTTTAAATTTAAATTAAAAATATTCTCTATTCAAGCGTTTTAGAATCACCAAATTATATGTAGCTACCATTGTAAATGTCTTATGAACTTTCAAAATCAATATTTACAATGGGTCAAGAATCGCGCAAATGACGTATTTTTTCTATCTATAAAACGCCGACGTTATGCGTCTCACTTGAAGAACTACTTTTGGGTTTAATTAATTATGGTTGGCTAGTTCCAAAATCCTTTTGTCTTGAATTTAAGGTCTTTGAATTTAGAAATTTTGCAAGCTTTATGGAAGTAATACTTAAATTATCAAAGTTTATTTTCATCTTGCAGTGTATCTTTAAATGATTTTTTTTAATTTGAATTGGGTTAAATTAGGATAGATCTTCAGAGTCTTCAACATTCCGCAATATATTTATGAAAACAATGGGGTAATGTGCTTAGATAATCCTATAGAGTTTAAGAAGAATTTTGCAAATAGTTTGAATACAAATCTAAATGAATTTGATGCAAATATTGTAGCTTCGGCAGTTGTTACCAATTTGTATACCAGTAAGTTTCTAAAATCCAAATATATAATGTACGACCAAGTAGATATAAAACTGTTAATAAAAACTACGATAATGTTGAAGCGGATCCTGAACCTGCCAGCTATACTTATTAAACTCGTTATGATGTAAGCATTTATTACCATTTTTTTTTCTACGAAAAAGTTCTTGAGTGAGATTGCAAAGGTTCCTCAAATACTATTTGCATTTGCCCAGATCACAAATTTGATGCTAATATGATAAAATTATTTTTTGCCTCTACAATAAGAACAATGATTTGGTTTGTTCTCTGCGCAAATGTCAACCTGAAGCAAGGCAAGTTTTTTACGGGGCTAAACACATTTTTATGTAACATAACAAGCTTTGTATTAGACGTATTATATAAGGATGTTAATTGTCAAAATTTTGAAATTGTTGAACTGTATTAGAAGTGTGGTTAGGCCCAGTGATGGGATTTAAATGAGAATGAAGAGCGTTAACAGAAATCAACATTAGCATTATTGGCTTTCTATATTTATTTATAAAATGGTTGCATGAAATTCTATAGTATCGAGTAACCGGTGTATGGGTCATTCTCATTTCGATCTTTATAAAGAGTGCTTTTATTATGACCTTATATTTTTATTTTTTTTTATCGATCGATGTTGCATGATGGATGTCGCTTTACCGATATGCATATTTGCACGTTATCATATTAATAATATTAACATTACTTAAGTATCTATTATTATCAATTTTAAATACAATTACAATATATAGATTTAAAAAAGGTTAACGACAAACTGAATTATATATTTTTGGGATTTGATTGCATTAAATATCGAGCCTGCAGTATCAAGAAATTTAGGATGTTTATTTTCTATGGTGCAGGAACTCCCTCCAATCACGGCTAATAACAAATCTGGAAAGATCTCCAATCACTCGGAGCCTCCTTCAAATAATACGACAATCGTGCAGAACAACACTAGCGCGAACAACACCATAGACAAGAAGACCATTAGCGCTCCCATAGCTGTCACGTGAGTATTCTTCTTAACCGTCACGATAGTTTTTCTTATCTGCCTACAGCGTTACATTTGATTTTTGAATTTTTACATGATTAAATTGGCCCTGTATACAGCAGCACTTGATTGCAGCGTAGATTTTACTAAAATCTCTCCTTCTACGGCAACTAAATTTTTAAAATGCAAACTTTAAGAAATTTTGTTGTAGCTTTCAGGTTCGAATTTACGTCCCAAAATGATCTTTGCCAGACTCAAATTGCCAATTGATATACGTTGCAACGCGTAACCATTACGTCAGATATCGATATATCATAACGGTCTAATTGATCTATTGTAGCTAGAATAAAAAATTATAACTTTCCTAATTGCGGATGAGGAATAAATGAAAATAAAATGACCCACAAAAGTAATAATACAATTATTTTGCTATAATCCATCGCGGATTATAGCAAAATAATTGTATTATTACTTTTGTATTATGGATCTCCGCAAAGTAACGCCTAATTCTATAAATTATATAAAATGACCTATTAAGATTTCCTTCCTACTTCCATATTGTAACTAGAAACAACTAATAATTTTCCTAATAGCGAATAAATATGATTAAGATTTCCTTCCTATTTCCTAAGTTTACTGATCCTAATTTTTTCCTTCCCCTAAACCTATCCTCTAGTATAGAACGTTTGGAAATATACGCGTGCGCATCAGGGGAGTGTGCGCGAGCCCCGCTGACGTTCACGCTGCGTGATCGCGCGCTTTCTCGGTACACCATTTGCGACCTGAGCGATGCATTAGACCGCCAGTTAGTTTTTATTTTTTCATGTAATTACAATCAATTACAATATTTTAACCAGTTAGTTTTTATAACAGAACCAATTAAAATATTTTTACTGTAAATAAAATCAGCTACAGATTAAAGTTAGCACTTTATGTGTAGCACCATAAGGAACAGATAAAGTGCTACAAGGTTTATTAGACAAATCATTTATCTTCATTACCTTAAAATCTAATCAAAATTATCTTTATTTTTAAATAGTCAATAGGATTAAAGAAGGTACCACTGGTTCAGAATGTTGCTCTTATCGTAAAGACCCAGACACTAAGAAGGCATTGAGAAACTAGGCCGTGAATTATAACTAACTTTTAGAAATTAAAGAAGCGAAAACCTAAGCTCACAATTTATTTGCTAAATCTACTAAGTCGTAGCACACATCTATGACATACATCAAATTTAGTTTTGTGATATGAATGAATATTATTCTTTCTTGTTTTGAGTGGATCTCGGTTGCGGTGTTTTGTTCTACTGGCGAGAAACGCCCAACTTGTAGCCTAACGCTCGCTACAGGTCAGAGGTGACGGCTTCCGCTATTGGATACGTCCACCGCCGCCCAGCGAATGTATATATGAAGATTATCAAACAAAACTTTCCATTCGCAGGAAATGTGTGTAAATTGTTATAATGTTGTTATTGTCGCTTCCAGAAATGGAACAGCGCCAGCACCAAAGTCCGCTAAAACGTCCCCGGCTAAAGACAGTATGGGCAAAGACAATCCCTTTGAAGAGGAAGAGTGGGATGAAGAGTCCGGAGGTGCTTTAACGGATACCGGCGAGCCAGGAGTGCCAGTGCGGGCGCTTTATGACTACACGGGTGCAGAGAGTGACGAACTCAGCTTTAGACAAGGTATGTCTTCTTATGTAGCAGCTATTATTTTTAGATAATTAGACGTGAAATTACCACACTGCCGTATATATATGTATATTGAGGCATGCCTCAAATCCACATAATTATTACTATTCCATATTTGATAACTGAAAAGAACGTTATACTGAGACCTAACCGGTGAGTTAAACCCTCAATAAAATTTAATTATTGATAATGCAATCTTCATAGTTTCCAATAAAATTCACTGTAATTGAATTGATGTTAATGAAATCTTCGTGGCATTTAGTTAAGCCTTTGACAAAGTTAATTTTGAGATGCTCCTATTCAAAATAGCTGATAGTGTTTAAAGTAATCTTATACTATTCTTATACTACTCGTTGTTTTTTAAGCTGTCATTTTTCTAGATTTAGACCTTTATCTTTAGTAAAACCTGCAATTTGTTAGATACAAATAGCAGATTTGTGTTTTGCAAGGATGACAATTAGGCCCGCTACTATTAACTTATAAATATATGGTTTTCTTGTTAAGAAAAACTGTCTTTTGCTACAAATGATAATGGTGGCAATAAACGAAAACTATAGGGTACTAATTATATGTAAATAATCGAAAGATGCACACTTGTTTTCTTGCACAACAAGAATTGAAAAAAATTCTAGTAATGCAAACACTTCCCGTGCTAGACCTAATTGTTCCATTGATAACTTTATTTCTATTCTAGGTGACCTATTTGAAAAATTAGAAGACGAGGACGAGCAGGGCTGGTGCAAGGGACGGAAGGACGGCCGCGTGGGTCTCTACCCTGCCAACTACGTGGAGCCCGTGGGCCACTAGCGCGGCATCCGGCAGCGCTCGACTACTTCGGAACACCAAGTAGCAACATTAAATTTTTCGTGCTTTTTAGCACATTCTAACCAAACACGCTTCATTTAGTATTCGCTGAACAAATTTACGAGACATGGACCGACTAGGTAGATATCATTTCGAATTTACGGGTCCGACTAGCAATTTCTGTTGGGTCAGTTAAATTAAACTCGGATGAGAAGCGCTTAAAGCTATGTAAGATCATCTTCTCGTTACATTGCTTCCATGTCTGAAGACCAAACCCTTAGAAATGAATTGTGGATCAAAAATTACGTCGCTAATAAGAAACCTCAAAGTTTCTATCCAGACTAATACAAGCTATGCCTTGAGTATCCAAACGTCGTCAAATCAGAAAAGAGGAGATACGTAGATGAATGAAAACTAGTATAGTAATCAAATCAAATCAAAATAATAATATTCAATAAAGCTCTTTCAAGCGCTTTTGAATCATCAAGGATCAATATGATTAATGTAGTTGATATAGCTCATCTTATTGCGAAGCTGGAGTGTCAGTGAACATGGCATATACTACGTAGAAACAATGAGCGTTGAACTATGTCTTATGTCTAGGGTCTTAGTGGCAATTATGCTCTGAAAAACTTAACTCTGTCAAAGGTTCGACTAGTTGTAGACGAACTTAAACAGGTCGCAGAAAGCTGCTAGCAGCTTGGTCTAGACCAAACGACACAAAACCCAGTGTCGTAGAGACTTAAAGGGACCTAAATCATCTCGTCAATCTATCGGTTGAAAAAGACCAAAAACAGATTTAGTGGATTTGGAGTGGGTCGGGTATAAAAAGTACGGATCAATTAATAAATGTACTGTAGTAGCAAAATTATTTATTGGACGTGCTACTAGGTGTTCGACGTAATGAGTTAAATATTAAAAGGGCGAATGCCAATTTTACTGATTTATTACAAGGGTGTACGATATGGCCAATGTTACTGACGTATTACAAAGTAAAATTGATATGCCAATGTTACTGATTTATTACAAAATCAGATTGGTATGCCAATATTACCGACTTACATGCCAAGGTTACTGATTTATTACATTAGATTGTTATGCCAATACGACTTACTTCAAAGTTTGATTGATATACTAATATTACTGATTTATTACAACATTAGATTGGTATGCCAATACGACGTACTTCAAAGTTTAATTGATATGCCAATGATACTGACTTATTGCTAAGATTGATTAGTATGCCATTATTATAACATCAGTGGATGCCTATATTACCGACGTATTACGAAGATTGGTTAATATGCCAACAGTTGATTGATGTGAAAATATTAAAAGAAATGTTGATATGGTATACTGAGGTATTAGAATTATTTTGTATTTAGAATCTTACTGATGATGATCATCATACTGCTAAAGGCTAGATTGATATTCCAATGTCACTGATATGTTACAACGGCAGATTAATGATAAAACATTACAAAATTCATAGAGCTTCACCGCTATTTTTTTTCTCTTCTCATATTTTTATGTTCTTCACTCATTCATATTGTAAGAAAGCTGCATATATATACGCAAATCAAATTGGCTTCGTCTTTGTTAGGTCACACACACTACTTATACGAGCATAAATATACAGACGTATATTAAATAAAAAAGAGCTAATTAGGTATTGTATAAAATTTAAATTTTGCAGCTTCGTAGATTTAAAATACCATACCTTATATCCGTGCCTCTGTTTGACGGGATTTTTTATTCTGTAACATATTTACGAACTTTTAATGAGCAAGTCAGTGACATTGGCATAAAAATTTATCTTCTAACGAGAAATACGACGGTACATAGTGAAATGAAAATTGTAATGTATACAAATCACAGTCATACTTTTAAGTAAATGAAATTTTGAAATTGTAGTTAAATAAAATTCAGCTTGGCAATTTTTAGCTGTACATAAAGCCATTATACGCCATCACGAGAAAACTTAAAAAAATCCTATTAATAATGACATTATAATAAACAAACTTTTAGACACTTTAGCTTACGAAATCAAAAGTATATTAAAGGTAAATTTTACCAAGGAGATGGAAATGTTAATGAATACATAATTTTTAGAATTTTTACGCTTCTGACTTTCTTTTGTGATTAAAAAAAAATGTCTATACGATACGAAAATAGGTGTTAGATTAGTGAAAAGAGAACAGATTAAAGTTGCGTCGTGAGCTTTCTACAGTCTTATGAATATATGGGTTTCTACATACAGTTTTTGACGCTTTTTAAGAACTACCCACTTCATCGTTTTCGCGGCCCAATTTTGTACTATTTATAAATTGACTCACGAAAAAGTATTTGGGTATTTTTGGATAATATTTCTACTGTGTGGTAACCAAATAAAACTTTAAATGACCTTTTAGGGTTATGATTTGCGATAGATTTTCTGTCCCGGATGATATCGCGAGTGACGTATCCTTTACGTAACGTATTAAGAAATGCGATTTGCAGCGATGCGATGTGAAATTACACTGAATTACTTTTAATAACAATATCAACCTCATATTAAAAAAATACAATTGTCAATTGGACATGGCAAGAGTATAATTTACCGCAAAAAAGTTTAAAAGGAATGTGTCTCTTTGTAAATATTTTTTTTCAAAAACTTTCAATTACTAGGTTAAATTTTAAATAATAAGTAATTTCTTATAATTTAATTAATTAAAAACAATCAAAAATAACAATAATCATATAAAATATTAAAGTAAATATTATTTTGAAATTAAACTCAAATAATATAAAGAACGTAAATATATTTATTAACTGATACAATTTTTTTTAGTAGTTTTAATCAATTTTGCTTACATTTTAATATGATCATTAATTATATCATTTATTGAGTGATTTCCAAAAACAAATTATAATAATAATATTAAAAGATTATGTGATTATTTTATAATATACCATCAATCAAGTATACTTTCCAATCATGATTTTATTGCGATAAATTAATTGAAATAATCCAATTGGCGACTGTATTATATATTAACCTTCCAACATAAAATTACTTGTAATTCGCATCGCATCGCATCGCTGGATCTCGTATACCGTATTTAAGGTTATAATATAGTGGACTCGTCCTTAATGTTGATTCACGTATATAATGGGATATTTTCACCATTGTAAGCCTAGCTAAGCCAAAAACTGAACGCCAGCACACCACTGTTGACTTACAAAATAATTTTTGTGATATATTGATGCAGGTGGTTGGACTTTAGGCGTTTTTAATGTACATACACGGTTATATATTCGTCGTGCGTATATAGTATTTATTTTCAAATTGTATATAATGTATAATTATATCTTTAATGTGAACAAGCGGGCGGAGTGTAGTGAACACGAAAAATGGCCTAATTTTTTAACTAAAGATCATTGCGCCTTGTAAAACAGGTGCTCACTTTATTAACCGTCTGTAAGTGAAATCGCTCGCTTAGTATTAAAGTGACCTGATTCAAATAAGATGTTTCGCAAATAAAGCGTACCGCCTACGAAACTCGTGAGCGTAAAAGAGACCCTTAGGCCTTGTACACAAAACTGCGGTGCGACGTCGCATCGCAGAAACCTGCGACCTCGCGCGACGCAAAACAAGAACATACGAACTGATTCGCATCGCGTATTTCTGCGATGTTACGTCACACTTGTTTAGTACGGTTGATAGTCGTCGAAGGAATTGTCACCCTGGGAGATGCCTTGCCGCACGAAATCGCATCGCAGTAATTCGTGTCGCGACTTTCCGCGTTGCGAATTCGCATCGCATCGTATCGCAGTTTTGTGTTCAAGCCTATAACTTGGAAGAGCGAGAAAACAGTAGGCTTTTTTAATAGTCAATAGAAATGGCTTTCAATTGATATTGATAATTGAGTATTGTAACATTTACCTCAGTTAAGCTTAATTTTAAAATAGGTCAATTTAATACTACGCCGAACATGTTTTAGTTATAGTCGGTTTTATATTGTACGAATCAATTTTATCCGCTCGCCCCGCCCGCGGTTTTAGGTTAATAACTATTAATATATTATAGAGATATTTACCTTTTCCTTTCTTTTTTTTACCTCGTTTTGAACATTGTTGTATTGTAATAGTACGGAGTCAGTAAGGAGGCTGATGTTTTATCTTTGACTCGTGTAACGTAGTGTTTAGTGGTAGTGCTATTTGTTTTATTTGTTATGGGTACGAGAGACCTCTGTGAAATTCTTTGTATTATATTATTATCAGAGAGACGGTGGTTACGGACCACATATGTTAATATATTATTAATATTGGTAAAATAAAATTGTTACATATGATTGTTGTGTTTTATTTGGTATCTAAATATATAAAATTTATTATTGTATTGTTTTGAGTTAGTTACTATCTTAATTACTGACTGACTGAACTAATTTTTAACTGAACTGAAGAAATGTGTACATCATAGTTAATAAACTATATAGAATATAGACGAGAAACTCATTTATATTAGTCGAGTAATGAGAGGAAACTATTAACGTCCCCTCAGAGATTTCACTGCACTGTTTCCGCAATAAACCACTAGATGGCGCTGTACTGCATTCTTGTTGTGGCTATAAAAAGTACCCATGTATACGATTAAAAAATATTCAATATATATAAAGTTCATAGCGGTCGTTTGTTTCCAACTGTGCTGTAGTGACTTTATAAAACTCAGCGTAATTAATCTTTGTTTTCTTATAATATTGTAGACATTATGACATCTATAGCACTTGGGTAAACCCTCCTATTTTGCTGCGTACTCAGAGATGACGCTCGTGGCAACCTGAAAAGTGCTTCTTAGAAAGTTTCACCCCCCTGAAAATGTAGAGTGTACTATTCGTTCTCAAACCTGATACATGCAGAATTTGTAAGAACTCATGCACTACCCGACACCGATGGCACAACAATACACAAGCACTGCACACATTCACCAACACAATCTCAACAATTGTTTCGCCCCGTAACCGAAGCATCGTCAGGAGATTGACTCCACTACAAAATCGTAAAAGCGAAGCATTACCCAAGCAAGCTGAGTTATCACGATTTAAACCCCCCAACATTTAATTGACTTTATCTTTAAACACGTGTAGCAAACTGGAACTCGTAACGTTTATCTGTATTATTTATTTATTGTTTATTTAAAGGGTTGGAGTTGGACCCACCACGCTGCTACAAAGCGGATTGGTAGGTACACATTCCAGAATTGTCTAGAGATGTACAGGTTTCCATCAATCTACCAATTAGACACATAAGTTTAACAGAAAAAAACATTTGTGCCTGCCTGCCGGTTTGAACCCGTGACCCCTAGAAGGAGTCGCACGGTCTCACCGCTAATACTCAATCCAATGCAAAATATTCTTTGTACAAATTAAACTTGTAAACAAGTGCTTTTGGAATCGTCAACTCTACCGCTGGTTCGGAAAGCTGTTTCTACCGAGAAGAGCAAGGAAGAAACTCGGCCGTTGCTTTTTAAAAATATAATTCTTAATACGTGTGACATTTATTTATAACTTTCTTGAATAGGTGCGAATAGTAGTTATATATACACATTCTTATTATCTAAGTAATCCTCAACAGTATAGTAGACTTTCTGAATCAGCATCTCTTTGACAGTGTTTTTAAACTGCTGTAATGGCTAGTTAAAATTGATTGCGTAATTTTATTATATAATACCCAAACCCACAAACGACTCACGAACCTTTGCAAGGCGCAAAGCAGGAGCTGCAAAATTTATATCGGTTCCTACTTTGTCTATTATATACATCACCAATTTTTTATTCTTCATATTTTCATGTACGTAAATTAAATTGCTTAAAACACACTAATAATAGTTCAAGGTCAATTATCTTATGTTAAATAAATACAACCATTAACTGAGGGTAGGGCAAATAAAATACAATTCCCATTTTTAAATGTCTCTATTTCAATTGTACGCAGTGCGCTGTCACAGACAGTCAACGCGGCGCGGTGCGTGCGTTAATTGTCAAACTTTAAATACAAAACAATAACATATAAGCAATCGCACGCGCCAATCTTAAAATTGGCAATAAGTAAGCATATATACTATTTGATTACTTCTGAACAGAATACTGTATGCATAAGCCTTGTTTTACACGTGTTTTGTCAATACGTTGGATTAATTCGGGATGTTAATATGAGAATTAGAATCAAACCTAGCTATATCCAAAATAATAAAAATTTAGTAAAATGAAAACTTTGTTTTATGTGTTTAATTCTTGGAGTTTCGACAAAAAAAATATTAAACACAGATTTAATCACTGTGAATTTAAGTAATATCAATCATTACATTTGTGATAGTGAACGTATATAGTGCTTGTGTATTGTGGTGGCGGTGGTGATGGTTTGTGCATGTGTTTTTACGAATTCTGCATGTATCGGTATGGACACGGATTGTCCACTCTACATTTAGCATTGTAGTAAGTAGCGGCCTGTTATTATCCCACTGCTGAGAATAGGCCTCTTCTCTCCGTTTTTGGAGAGAAGGTTTGGAGCTTAGACCTACCACGCTGCTCCAATGCGGATTGGTAGGTTACACATATCTCCAGAATTCTCTAGAGATATGCAGGTTTCCTCACGATGTTTTCCTTCACCGAAAAGCGTGTGATAAATTGCAATTATCAATTTGACACATAGGTTTTAACAGAAAAACTCATTGGTGTCTGCCCGGGTTTGAACCCGTGACCTCCTCGAAAGAGTCGCACGGTGTTACCGCTGGGCTACCACAGCTTCTTTTAGCATTGTATATATATATTATCTATTTCACTTCAACGCGGATTATAGCAAAATAATTTTATTATTATTTTGTACAGGCCGAAAAGTAAATTGTACAAATTTGCTTTAATAAATAAATAAGCTCTATGCCATATATTGCCAACGAATTACCGTGTAGGATGAGCGCACCATAATACACTTTGTTTTATTTTTTTAACTATTTTTCATTGTGATGTTGCATGCTATATAAAATTTGTATTTTCTGTGATTGGAATAGAGTCAATTTTAATATACAATTACATAATGATGAACGAAATTTTAAAGTAATTGTAAAAATACAATAACAATATCAAAGGACTATATGCTTGCTAATACAAAACGTTCAAGATAAATTGAACAATGGGATGATTTCAGCTAAAGTGCTCAACTTAAATCATTCAATTACTAAATAATTCTCAAAATATCTACTATAAATGCGATAGTGTATTCGTTTGTACAGTTTGACTTTCCTACGGACCATTGAGTTATTTGAAACATTTATCAGGGCTTCAAATAACTCAATGATCCGGAAAAAATAGATAAAATGTCATTACGTACGCTGCTTTTTATCAACAAAACCAATGAGAATATTATTTTGCTTTAATCCGCGATAAAAATTATTTTTATAATATTCTCAATCTCTTCAATTCTCTTCTCTTAAAATAATATTCTTATTAGTTTTGTATTATGGACCTCCGTAAAGTAACGCCTAATTCTATAAATTATTGCTTTTCATCTATTTTTTTCGTACTGTGATTGATATTGTTTTTTTATTGATGATATATTTAGGATTTGATTAAAAGATCATGGTAAAACAAGGCTTATGAATGAATAAAAAAAGGAAGTTAAAATATTTTTTCAAAGCTACATCACTTTGTACAAATATTCCTGAGCAATATCTCTGCTGTTATTTGGCACTGGAATTTATTGACGAGCGCGCACTCTCGATATATGGTGCCTTTTATATTTCATATATTATATTATAATAATTTATAATTCTATTGTTTCTCATTAAACGACATTTTTAATCTAATGACTATAATAGGATATGGGTATTTCTATTTTAAATGCAAAAATATTTTCTCGTCTATATTTAATCAAAATATTTGGGAAAGCTGTGTAATGTCATTTTATGAGAGAAGTAGTTGCTAGTGAAATTTTTAATATACTAGATTAGGAGAGCTATAAGCAGACCTGTACGTGAGAATGTCCTATGAAATAATTAGATGAAACTCATATACTTATCCTTGTCTAATCATACATAAAAAAGAGAGACATATAATAAATATCGTTTGTTTTTTTATTTTCAATAGACACATTGGCTAGCTCTCCTACTCTAGTATTATGGGAATTTTAAATAATACTGCGCGCGCATCGTTATTTTACTGTGTTGCAAACGCACTAACGAAATGAGTTTAAATGCAGTCCGAAATAAACTTTATTTACAAAAGACAAAAGATAAATAAATTCCTTGTCGTTAGGAATAAAAAAAAAAATTAAATTTATGGTCCATTGCATAAAACTGATGTTTCAATAACGAAGCGTCACGTCGGAACATGCTAACAAGTCAACATAAAACATAATAATTATATTTACAGAACGAGTGACGAGTAACAATTAAAAACCCTTCCATAGTCTTATTGTTGAGAAAAATTATATTTTACGGTTACTTAATCACATTCAAAACTATTCATATCTCAAAACTTTCAAATACCTAAAATTTATGCAAACGAAAACGGGAAATGTAAATAAAAACTTTTTGTCACATATATTAGTTTATAAAACAGTCTTAAAATAGATAATTAGTTTAATTGGAACTAATAGCTGTAAATTTAAGTTATATCCATATATAGTTTATTTTTGTATTCAGCGTTTAAAACATTATTAAAGATGTAGAGATTGTATAGTTTAAATAATTCACGACAGTAAAAAACAGTTAGATGAATCTTTCTTAAGTTACAAACAGCTGAAAATTGAAGTTAATTTAAAAATTATCAAATTTTGGCTCATAAATCGATATTCACTTAGCATGAAATTAATATAATTTTGATATATATTTAAAATTATGCTATGGTATTAGAACAATGATTATAGACAAAGCCCCAGTTAACTTGTTCTGAATGCGAGACGAGTACAAATGAGATTCCTATAATAATAACTATTATTAAATAAACAATGAATTTGGGTACCAGAGCACCCTATTTCAATATAAAATAAATGTGATGCTATAATTTACATACAAATAACGCAATAATCAAGTATAGTATAAAAATTATAATGCACGTCGAAAACGGAAATAGATAATAATGGAACAGAAGTCTTTACATAACAATAATTAAGATAAAATATGTACAAATAACCATAACGTAACAATATATTTATTCTATTTGTAAGATATTTAACTAGTATTATATAAATAGTCGCGTCGAGTATACGATTGTATGGTGCTCACTGAGCGAGATCTAAGCAACAAGTAAACGTCATTTAAACTCCAGCAATTGGATTTGTCAATAGAGATGAACTACTATAAAATGGCGCCACCTCCAAATAAATGCTTCAATGAGTAATTTATAGAATTAGGCGTTACTTTGCGGAGATCCATAATACAATAGTAATAATAAAATTATTTTGCTATAATCCGCGACGAAGTAAAATAGAACATATATATAATGCTAAATGTAGAGTGGACAATACGTTTTCATACCAGACACATGCAGGATTTGTAAAAACACACACAAACACAAGCACTATATACGTTCACTATCACAAACTCAACAATCGTTTCGCCCCGCAACCGAAGCATCATCAGGAGATAGACTCCACGACAAAATTGCAAAGCGTGGTCATGGGTTTGGCGGTGGTGGAGGTTTGTGCATACGTTTTTACGAATCCTGCATGTATCAGGTATAAAAATGGATTGTTCACTCTACATTTAGCATTATATATGATTTCAATTAACTTCATCGCGGATTATAGCAAAATAATTTTATTATTACTTTTACTTCAATGAGTGTAGTCACATCCTTACGAAAGACGTTGCATGTAGTAGTCAGTTTTTGTGCAATCACTACTCATAATATCTAGTACCTGGGCTTTGTTCGGTAATTTTGTACATAATAAAAAAACGAACTTAAAAAAAAGAAAGAATAATTAGGTAGGGGATCGATCTTGGTATTTACATTTCTCGAAGCTGCCCGTTCCCCGAATAAGCTACGCTGACTTGACAATTTATAGCTAAAAATAGTGTTTTATATTTAATATAAATTTTAGTATTTTTTATGCCTAAAAACAGGGATAAAACGAATTGTTTTTACATAAAATCTAGCTAGATTGATTTTTCTCCCCCAAAACCCCCTACAAGCTGAATTTCAGGAGATATATATATATACACACATACACACACACATATATACAAGATTAACTCATTTAAATTAAATATTAAAGATGTGTGATGTAAAATTTACTACCAGACTTGTTGGTCAACTAATCATAGCTAGCCACATCGCGCAAGACAACGCACGTGTTGTTTTCATAGAGTATATCAGTACAGTGCCATACTGTAATAATGAGCAATTATTGACGACACTGGTCGATCAACTAGTCGAGCAACAAATTCATGGATTTGTTTTTGTTTGACAGCCGTCTCAGCACGCACACATGCGTTGAGAATCTTCGTGGCGCTTTGTAAATACTTTCAAACGTTTTCAAATATTTTTGGAGGAGGGGGAGCACCATGTTATCGTAGTTCATCATTTAAAAAAGACATTTTGTTAGTTCAAAGTAAAACGCGCCGTATATTTTCGTTCGCGAAGTCAACGGTTGAGTTAAGTCAAGTCGATTCAGACATGACAGTTGAGCCGATTTAAATAAATCAACCGACTGCAATGTGCGCTAAACTTTACATGTCTTATCGTTACGATATTTTTAAAAGTTTTTCAAATTTAAAATTTGATTGTGTAGCGATTAAAAAGTGTTATATTTACGAATTTACACAAATTCGTACATACAATAGTCACATTACAAAGATCTTAGTAGCATTTTATAATTATTTAAAATTATACTAATTTTTATGAATTTCAATGCATTCGTCATTTGTAAAAACTGCATTTGCATAATATCACGCTATCCTAAGAATAAAGTCACATATCCTCTGTATAACCATAGGAAATATGACTTTATTCTTGGGATAGGGCGATATGTTAGGCTTTCTGAACTGTAAAGAATTAATAAAATTATTTTTAACGGATTTATGTCTTATATTAGTTTCGAGCCTAGTTTAACCTGAGTGTTAAATATAATCATATTATATATCATAAAAAATACTATTTATTACAGCATTCAAGAGAGCTCTCACAAAAGCATGGCAGCCGTCAAATAGGTTTAACAATATAAAAGAAACGCATTCTTAGCATATAAATATTAAAAATACAAATACTATATTAATTAAAAATATACTAATATATAAAGCAGATGTGTTATTTTGATTGTTTGAACGCGCTAATCTCAGGAACTACTGAATCAATTTGAAAAATCTTTCAGTGTAAGATAGTCCCTTTATTGAGGAAGGCTATTTAACATCACGCTAAGATGAATAGGAGAGGAACAGCAATAAAAAATAGTACGAAAACCGCATAATTTAAAGCTTTTCTTGCGTGCGCTGAGTAAACGGTGATAGTTATTTAAAAATCATGTATTAAAAGTCTTAAAGAAAGTTAAAAATCATGTAAAAATAAAAGTCCGCGACAGCATATGTCTAGCTTTTAAGGTTAACCCACTGTCATTTTATGGTTATCAAAAGATTATATATATTACGGTTTTAATCTTTCCACGCGAGCAATATAAATCCGTTAAAACAGTTTTATTAATTTATTTATATTAATTATATATTAAATAAAATCGTCGAACAAATAAATAAACAACATACAATAGTTGTAAGTAAAGCTCGTAATATACGTTTGTCACAGTTCATCTACAAATAAATGTTAGTCCATTTTATACCGCACGATAAGTCGTGTCGTGAGTCGCGTTCACTGCAAGCACGCCTGCAGTTTCTCTATCCACTCCTGCGCAGCGTTCGCGTCGCTCGCGCAGAAATTGTACGTCCGTCTGCTTGTTCGGAGCTGCAAATAAGAATGTGAGTTGTTATAGATGCTACATATAATCCTACTAATTCCATTACAGCATTGCCATTACGGCAGTTTAAAACACTATTAATAAAAGGCTAATATACAGAAAGCCTACTACTATATTATTGAAGAATTCTTGGATGATAAAAATGCGTGGATATACTTTTCGAACCTGTATAAGACAGTAATAATTAATGTAACTAGTAATAACAATTATATTTTTAAAAGAGCAACCGCCGAGTTTCTTGCTGGCTCTTCTCGGTAGGAACAGCTTTCCGAACCAGCAGTAGAGTTGACGATTCAAAAGCACTTGTTTACAAGTTTATTTGAATAAAGAATATTTTGAATTTGAATATTATAAATGCGAAAGGTTTGTGAGTATGGATGTATGTTTGTTACTCTTTCACGGGGAATCCGCTGAACCAAAATCAATGAAATTTGGCACAATTATTCTTTATACACCGGGGTAACATATAAGCTATAGATCTTGTTAATTCTACAGGAATAGGATGACATTAAAAAGCGCCATCTATTATCGACCTATCACACGACAACAGTCCACGCGAACGAAGTCGCGGGTAAAACTTTATAACGCACGCTTAGTATTAAAGTGACCGAAATCAAAAAACTTATTTCTGGCAAATGGCGCCTACAAAACTCGTGAATGTTAAAGAGACTCATAACTTAGAAGTGCATTAAAACTAGTTTTTTTTTTATAGCGTGATACAATAGATGATATTGAAATAAGGATTACAAAGTGTCTTACTCAATTACGTCTAATTGTGAATTAGATCAGTTTAATACTAAGTATATGTACCATCTACAGAATATCAAATCAATGGTTAATTACTAATTATATCCATTTAATTCTTAGCACTAGCATTATGCAGATTTTTTCACCATATTTTAAATATTTTAATTTTAATATAATAAAGCACTTGAGCTGTGGTAGCCCAGCGGTAACACGAGCTGTGGTAGCCC
Source organism: Morpho helenor (assembly GCA_029227775.1). NCBI lineage: Eukaryota > Metazoa > Arthropoda > Insecta > Lepidoptera > Nymphalidae > Morpho > Morpho helenor. The sequence continues at coordinate 11,280,959 of JARGCU010000002.1, forward strand.
AGCGGTAACACCGTGCGCCTCTTTCGAGGAGGTCTAGGGTTCAAACCCGGGCAGACACCAATGAGTTTTCTAGTAAAACTTATGTGTCTAATTGATAATTGCAATTTATCACACGCTTTTCGGTGAAGGAAAACATCGTGAGGAAACCTGCATATCTCTAGAGAATTCTGGGGATATGTGTAACCTACCAATCCGCATTGGAGCAGCGTAGTAGGTAGTAGCTCCAATCCTTCTCTCCAAAAAAAAAAACGGAGAGAAGAGGCCTATGCCCAGCAGTGGGATAGTAAAAAGGCCGTTACTTACTTTTTTTTTAAAGTACTTTAAAGTTTTTGGTTTTTTTAAGTCCTTCGGGTGTATCAAACATAATTAGCTTTATATAATTAATGTCAACAACCTTACCTATAAAATATTCAATAGGAACGTAGTTATGGAGGAACAAGAACTCCTAATACAATCGTTATACTTAAAATGAGATCTCAAACTCGTGTATATAGTAAGAAAATATTGTGAAATGAAATAAACTATTTTTATTTATTTCATTTTTTTAAATTGTTCTGTACGATGACGTCACCGGACAACACTTCTAACTGCTATGTACGATGACGTAACAATGTGGTACTGATACTCACGTCGAAGAAGGAGCGGTCGTCGCACTTCTTGGGCGGTCCCGGAGCGGGGGCAGCCTGAGACACCGTAAGCACCTCAGCGAGATCTAGAAATAACATTTTAACAGGATTTCAAATTTTATTATTATCTGCGGTTAATTGTGCACACCATAGTTAGAACTTAGATGTATTGTTCATTAAATTCTTCATTAACTTTTGATACTATATTACTTGCTGGAAAGCGACAAACACATATGGTTTGCAATATAAATAAAGTCAAAACACAATTTGGTAAATAATTCTTTTTTTTGTTCTTATCCTTCTTTTTATATAATAAGTGCAATAAGTATTTAAATATATACCCACAAAATAAATATTCTTGTAAAAAACTACAACTAACTGGCTCCGCAATTTGAATTATGACGACACAGAGACATTAATTCACACTATTACTTAATTTACACTTATGTCATATAATCTACACATACACACAATATACATACCCACGCACACACACATCTATACATTCTTTTTTCTGCATTTTTTTATAATATTTTATTTTAATTTTTAATTTCGATTCCATATAGTAATTACAAAATCTAAATAAATTATATTTAAATAAAATCTGTCCGTATTTGTGTTTGTCAGTCTGTACCTCTTACACAGCTAAAGCACCGCTGCAGTAGTATTGATTCATCATCCTCCTGGTTCTATCCCACTCTAAGTGGGGTCGGCACAACATGCTATAGACATGTTGTCACATGATTTGGCAACGTATTTTAACACCGGCCGCCTGCCTGACGTAAACTTACCTTAGTCGTATTTTACGACACCTCGGTAATAAATAAGGGTGGTCTACCATGGAGGGTTAACTGACCTTAGTCGCCTTTAACGACACCTCGGTAAGAAATGAAAGTGGTCTACTCTACTCAGCCGGATACCACACAGCAAGCTGAAGTAATATTGATTAAATTTGCTATTTCAAATCAAACCAAAATAATCTTTACTCAAATAAGCTTTTTATAAGCACTTTTGAATCGTCAAGGACCAGTTATTCAAGTCAACATCAGTTTACAAGTCTATAAATAGTTAATCACATTGATCTACTCACCAATAAATCCTTTGCAATGCGAATCTTCCATCGCGTCGTAGTAACGCAGTTGATGCTTTATGGAGTCTAACACGAACCATCTGAAAAAAATTAATTTAAATTAACGTATATCTTATATTCATGTATATCTTGTCGTTAACGTGGAGAAAATTCATTTTCTGAGATTCGAACTTAACATAATATATTCCCTAAGACTGATCTAATACAGAAATATTAACCATAATTATCTCAAAACTTAGCTAGGTCTCTCACGTAGATACATTAGTTCTCTAAAATCTGTCCCACGCACAAACAAGATTCCTGTACATAATTAATAATAGAAAAGTCAATTTCAAGTCCGGCTCGAAGGACCATTTACTGAAGTGATTGCGTACGCAGTTATTATGGCGAGTAGATTTTTTTATTGAGGGCTATATGCTATAATATGAGGACATTGGTTTATTATTTTATACTGCACAATTACAATAGTACAGACGCGAATTCACTACGTCTATTTAACTTGCTAGCGGTATTTTATTGATGGGAAAAGTTTAAAATATAATGCACAGCATAATCCTAAAATATTTGCATTACTATAGTATGATTTTATACCTTCTAAACTTAGAAAATATAAAGATGTTCTATGTAAAGCAAACATGGAAGTTCTTCAAAGCCTTTTTTCTGTATTTCTTGTCAGGAACACTCATTATAGGTCATCACCGCTCGATAGAGACGAGTGGCGGGTATGTCAAACTCTCACCAACTAAAAATCTGACAGTGCTCCACCATGCTGGTGGCGGGGACAGGGTACAGTTGTACACATTGCCCCCATCCCCACCAGCAGTGGCTTTGTACCATTCTTCGTATGTTCGAAGCCTACGTTGTAATTGTTTAAAACCTCAGAACGAACCTTTGTTTCCATCCTTTGAGCAGCGCACCCCGTTTGTAAAGATGCCCTTCGTGGGTTCGATTTTCTGCGACGTTGGAGGAGAACTGTTCGTAATACTGCTGCGAAGATGACTGAAGAGTCGCTACACCTAAGCGAACAGATTAGTCGTTAGAAAAACTATAACCATATAGATTTATCTATGAGATTTTTTATTTACTTAAACTATTATTGCGAATCATCATAGTGAGACATTTTTTTGTTCATTTGGTCGCCACCGATTATATTAGTTGGTCTTTACTTACACCTACACGTACACTTTCGGTAGCCCTTTCTTTTCTACACATGTCTATTCAGTATTGTATAAGCCATTACATTGTTATTTTTTATGTCTCACATATTTAATTTGTCGCTAATCGTACAGTCGTAGTCGTCGTCGTAGTCGTAGTAATCGTAGTCGTAATCAGCGTGTCACAAAGGTTTTCGCGCTTAAATCCCGACCCGCGGGTATTCTAGGATAAAAGTAGTCTATAATATACTCTAATATTTCGCTTTATCTTTAATTCCCATCAAAATCGATTGAGCTGTTTCGGAGAATTTACTCACCTAAACCTACCTCAAGAATTGCTGAATCTTTTGGTAAAAACCGTACTATATCAGTTTAATAATATGTGAAAAAAGATCACAAGACTTTTGGGGACGCACATTCAGATACAGACTATTGTTTTATAATATGTACGCTACACTTTTATTCGATTCGATATATTCGATTTTTTTTAAATATTTATTTAATTTTTTGACTGGATGTGTTTTGAATATTCGACTGGAAGTCATTAGTGGTGCAATAACTACCTGAAGTGACGGCTCGGTCCCGGTCGCGGTCGGCGGGCGGCGGCGCCTTGTACCGCGTGCACGGCAACGCGAGCGCGTCCGCGCAGCGCTCGTGGCACGCGGCGCCGCAGTCCACGCAACGGACGCCAGTCTGCGATGAACAAAGTACTGTTTAAAATATGTACATTATTATTCTTCTTCCCTTATCCTACTCTAGGTGGGGCCGGCAAATGTTTTTCGTTTTCCTACACCCTAATCCCACTGTAGATGGGACCGGTACATGTTTTTCGTTCTTCTCCCCTTATCCCACTGTAGATGGGGCCGGCTCAAGTTTTTCGTTTTTCTCCCCTTATCCCACTCTAAGTGGGGCCGGTACTTGTTTTTCGTTTTTCTCCCCTTATCCCACTCTAGGTGGGACCTGCTTATAATCTTTTCATTCTCTTTACATTCTTCATTCGTCATCTCTATCGTCATTTGGCATTACTCCTTTTAAATGCATGTCATTCGTGACACCAATATACCATGTGACCATACCAACTTAGTCTCGCATTTCTCATCTTTCTGTAATTGGCGCAATTTTCAGACTTCCCCTGATATACTCATTGCGTATTCTATCAAGTTTTGTCACACCACACATCCACCTTAACATTCTCATCTCATTTGCATGCACATTTATTTCATCCTTTCCATTTGTTGCCTAACATTCTGATCCATACTTTACGACAGGTCTAATGACCGTTTTATAAAAGTAATAATAAAATTATTTTGCTATAATCCGCGATGAAGTAAAATAGAAAATATATATAATGCTAAATGTAGAGTGGACAATCGGTTATCATACCTGATACATGCAGGAGTCGTAAAAAACACATGCACAAACCTCCACCACCGCCACCACGATACACAAGCACTATATACGTTCACTATCACAAACTCAACAATCGTTTCGCCCCGCAACCGAAGCATCATCAGGAGATAGACTCCACGTCCAAAATCGCAAAGCCAGCTTTGGTCACATATTGTTCCTGAGACCTGTCACCACTTCATCCATCCCGCATTCATTTTTTTTCTCACACCGCGATCTACTTCACTGTTCTTTTGGAAAAGCGAACCAAGGTACCGAAAGTCGGAGCAGACTGGCAAACCAAGTTCTGACAAGAGCGTATTGATGGAGAGGTATATCGTACCTCCAGCGGGCCCCACAACAGGTCCGCACAGTGGTCGCAGCGTGCGGGCGCGGCTGCGGGCGCGGGCGCCCAGCGGTGCGCGGGCGCGGGCGGAGCGGGCGCGGCGGCCAGACGCGCTCGCGCCAACACCTCTAGCGTGCCGCGACGATGCGCCGCGGCCGTAGCTCGACGCACCACACCGCTGCACATGGACGCATTGCGCTGAAATGCAATATTATTACAGATATATAGGAATTCGTTTATTTTTCTTAAACCTAACTTTTTACACTTAAATATTTCTAATTATATAAAAAAAAAATACAAAAAAAACATTTAAAAATATAAAAAATTGTGGTCCATCCGTGGTTAGAGATCCAAAGTGAGGAACTTCCTCACAATGCGCGCCGTTTCAAGCAATACTGCCTTCTGCATCCGACACTTGATCCAACTGTTAACTAAAAGCTTCTGAAGATGTTGGTCGAGACTCTTCGCAATCAGACCATTAACCGACACAACAAACAATAATTTGTAGGTCGCAAAGGTTGCGTCATTTGATATTCGTCAACAATGGCGTAAAAATCGTTCTATGGTATATTGGACTCCATTACACCAAAGAAAGGTCGTTTACTGTAACAACCTTAGAAACCTCAGCACTTATTTACTTTTTAAATGAAATAGAAAACTGAAAGAGGCAATAAAATTTAGTGGCCAGTTTAAGGGTTCAAATAGGAAAATATCAGGTCGTGAGGAGCCGCTAAATAATACAGACATAACCTTCATACGAAGAGTGATCTTAAAGATTATTACTCAGCGTTCATATAGATAGAACGTTATAATTACTCAGTAAAAAAGAAACTCGCTTACCTGCAACTCCAATGTGTTAGGCAATTCTAATTGGTCCCATCTAACTCTCCATTTCTGCGGCAAGTGGCCCAGCTCAAGTTCCAACTGCCGTAATCTTTCTAGAAGTCCGGTAAATGCATCCGGCATGCATCGTGATATGCTATCGTACCTGCGTATGAAAAATATTTTTAGGTGGGTTTATAGCGAATATTTGTTTATTAAGCATTGTACTTCATAAATTGCTCATTACTTTAGTCACTAAATTTTAATAATAATTGTAAATTTGGCTAATGATAATGACGAAAAGTACAATGTAGTACAATGCTCTAGAGACGCTAAAAACCGCGACAGATGGAGACAAATTGCAAGAGCTACACTAAAAGATGAATCGCATCATCAACCAGGACCACTCTGTCAAGAGTGAACGATTGAAAGAAGGAAGGATTATGAAAAAGTAATGATTTCATTTGCTACAATGCTAAATTACAGAAAATTTATAGTATTTATAATACTCAGTAAGTAACTTAATACTGGTGTTATGGGTGACAGACAACTGGTGAATATATATTTATATATTTTTAAATACATACTCAAATACAAATATACATCCAAACTCGAAGACCAACAAATTAATTTACAGAAAATGATGGCCCTCGGCGGGAATCGAAACCGCGACCCGCGGATCTGAAGTCAGGGTCACTACCCACTGTGCCAACGAGTCGGTCATTAATGGTTTAAAGCCGACATCATCATATAAAGAGACCTATGAGCGACAGTGAAGGGCATTTATGTTGTCTTTATAGCGTACGTAGAAAAGAAAATAGACGCTCTGGAAACGTAGTGCTGGCGAATGCTTGCGAGTATCTTGGGCTGAAATCAGGACCAATATATCGATACTCGAAGAGCTCGGCATCGCCTTACGATAAGTTAAGTCTATGGTTTCAGCTGTGTTTACAGTAAATCTTACGTAGCATCACGATTATAAAATACGTACCCAGCTACTACCAATCGTCGCTGCGTAGGCTGAGTGCGTTCGTCGAGCCAGAGGTCCGGCTCGTATGGCGTCCCGTGAGCCAACTCTTCGCTCACATAATATTCCCATATTTCCAGACTGCTTACAGCACTCACTGGACGGAGGACCTGTTTGAATAGTGTTTATATAATTGTAGATAAAAAAAATATACAGATATAAATACAAAAATAAATTAATTGTCAAATTGCCGAAAAAGATATCAAATATAACATATGACAAAAAATTAAAGTTAATGTCAAAATACAAGTTAATTAATAGAAAAAATATATAAATTATTTGTATTACTTTATCATTATCATTTTTTTTTATATTAAAGTTAAAAAAAAATTAAAGTTAATGTCAAAATACAAGTTAATTAATAGAAAAAATATATAAATTATTTGTATTACTTTATCATTATCATTTTTTTTTATATTAAAGTTAAAAAAAAATTAAAGTTAATGTCAAAATACAAGTTAATTAATAGAAAAAATATATAAATTATTTGTATTACTTTATCATTATCATTTTTTTTTATATTATTTAAAAAAAAAAAACAAAGTTAATATTCGTTAAAACGGAATGTGTGAGGAAGTATCGAAGGTTAAGAACCTATGATTATTTAGTTGGTAAATAAAATAGCAAAAAAAAGAAGTAAGAAAAATACTGCAAAAATTGCAAAATACAACCTGTGGGCTCGATGTTTGTAGGAAATGTTTATTATAGTGTTGCAAATTCATTACAATTTTATAAATATTATCGAAACGAAAAATAAAATATACATCATGATTAACTTACAGAGTTTATAGAAACTTAAAACAAAGTAAATACTAAATAAATAATAATAAACATTTTCTAATATAAAAGACTATTATAAATCAGAATCATCGAATCCACTGCAATGAGATAAGGTTCCCAAAATACCGGCAGTGTTGTATAGTCTTAGTATGGCGAAACTTACATATATCCATCCGAAGAATAAAGTTACATAATACCATGTATAACCATATAATAATATACATATAATACATGGTAATGAATACATTAAATAGTTAAATTTATATAAACTATTTCTTTTTCTCTATACGATCCGTACTCTCTTTCTTCCTCAATTCTTGTCCTTTTGATTCTATTACTCAAAGGTTGACTGGAAGAGATTCCTTTTAGGGATAAGTCTGCCTTTATAATGTGCTTTTTTACTTTTTCTTTCTCTTTTCAAAATATATGTATAAAAAAAATAAAAAATATGTTGGCCCAGGTAGCTAGGGTAGATACCTGGGTCTGGAAAAAAAAGGAAAATTGTGATAAATCGGACACACTTCATTATGTTAAAGTTGTACAGTTTACGTACTAGTTGGTACAGTATACGTACAGGGTTGTCGAGGTCGGGCGTGTACAGCAAGTTGTAGAACAGCGGCGACCTTTGGTGCAGCCGGTCGATATACTCGAAGAGCCCCAGCGACGCGCGGCCGTCCTCCCCCTCGCCACCCGCGCCGGAACCGCCACCGGGACCACCCGTCTCCAAACCCTGGACAATAATACTTTTACAGCTTGCCCTATTGAAAAACTTCAAATCCAATTCGAAACAAGTATATTGCCAAAAACGAGTACAAGATTATAAAATACAGTCGCCGGCATGGAAAGATTAAAACCGTAATATAGTATTTTGATAACCATAAAAATGGTTAAATTGGGTAAACCTTAAAAGCCAGATATGCTGTCACGGACTATATTTAGAACTTTTAGAGGGAAACAATTTTGTGATAAATGACATACATTTTTTATTGCTGCTCCTCTCCTATTCAACGTGATGTTATATAGCCTATAGCCTTCGGTGATAACTCGATAACTATCTTACACTGAAATAATTTTTTCAAATCGGTCCAGTAGTTCCTGAAATTAGCGCGTTCAAACAATCAAACAAACATTTCAGCTTTATATATTATTATAGATGAGACGGGATAATGTAATGAGTTTGTCATGCTTTACTTCCACGCTACGGGAGAAACTGGCGGACACATGTGCGGAATGAAATCTCACCAGAAGTTATGCCTCGATACAAAATTGCAACTATATTTGTTGACATGTTTTACGAATCCTGCAAAATGGTTTTTTTTTTATGTCAGGAAAACTCATTTTGGCTTATCACTAACCAGCGGGGACAACATAGCGTATTATAGCTTAATAGTTTAACTCAGACCTCGCCTTCGGGTAAAACATCGCGGAGGTTCCTACCTCTTTTACCCGCAGGCGGGTAACACGGAATTGATAACGGGGATTGAGGTAGATGCGAGCTGTGACCTCTTGTATATTACGCTCGCCGCTCGCCACTCTCACCTACCTCGGCCTCCTTCTCGTCCTACCTGTACGCCCTGCTACTCCGCAGGCGAAGTCTAACTTAAAAGGTTAGCCTATAAAACAATATGTTTTGCTTCCAGTTCCCGATAGAAAGCGAGATTATTTTTATTCTATTTGTTAGCTCAGTATATAATCTTAAGTAATACCTAATTTCATAAGGATTAGCAATGAATCGTATCAAACAGACAGATGGCCCTATCCAAAGACTAAAGTAACATCTACTATGCTCATACATGGGGCATGTAACTTTATCCTACGGATAGGGATATGAGATACGATATAGACTTTCTCAGTTATAATATTAGCATGGACATCTCACCAGTCTCGAAGCGTCGACCCTTCTGTCGTCGGCGGGCGCCAGTCCTAACTCGGCACGCTGCGCTTCGCTGTCGAACAGAAACGTCCTGAACCGACACGACACGCTGTGGTACGCGACGAAACGGAGGTAGTAATCGTTGAATTCGAATGCCAGCGGGAATTGTTTTTGTAGCTGAAAACAAATTTCTTTATTAGCTGGACTCAAAAAGATGAAGAGATCTTATAGAATAGTCTAGATCTAACCAAACCTAACCTAACCCAACCTGTGTCATCTCTGGACCATAGATAAATCGCCCATAAAATGCAAAAGGGCCGCAAAACGAAAAATCAGCAATCCAGTTTTATTAGAAAAATGTGATGACCTAATTCGTTTTTTTTTTGCTGTTTATTTTAATAAGGGGTCCGTGAAAACTGTGCTTGATTTCCTATGGGTCTGTGGACGAAAAAAAGGCTGGGAATCGCTTGTCTAGATAAACTACCTTAAAATGTCAAGCGAAATAACGTACATTTGTAAGTTGTAGTTTCCACTGAATCTGCAAAAGGTGAGATAAGGACAACGGGTTGTGTGACAAATCGCAGTATTTGCACTTCTGACTTCCTTATGGTGGATTGCATCCAAACCAATTTGCAATTATTCATCTCAAAAAAATTTCGTCTCGAAATATTCAAAAGGTAGTTTACTTTTAAAGTTATTAGTCCTTTACAATGATATAATTTTATTTTGAACGTGTTATGTCAATGCGTTATTTTGGAGATTATTAAACTTATTTTTTTGTAACTCGCAGTTGATAGTTCAAAAAACAAAAAAGGGTTTTATTTAGACTTAAATATTTACTTTTGAATTGCTTGTTCATTTGACATTCATTAGAGTAGAGTGCAGTTGAGTTGACGATTCAAAAGCACTTGTTTACAAGTTTACTTGAATAAAGAAAATTTTGAATTTGAATTATAAATTATTTATTTTAACCATAATTATTGTTTAAAATTAAACCTGTTTTACGTTTCAAAATTTCAGTAGAAATTGTCATCATCGTTCTCTTACCCTTATCCCACTCTAAGTGGGGTCGGCACAATATGTCTTTCTCTTCCATTTTCCTCTATCATTCGTCAACTCTGGTCCCACTCCCTTAACATGCATATCATTTTTCAGACAATCCATCCTTTTTTTTTCGGCCTCCCCCTAGCCATACATCCATCCACATTCATATTTAAACTTTTGGTCACATGATTTCAGTAGAAATTGTATTCTCTCAAAAATAAAGTCTAGTCAAAACTTTACGATAAGGATATGAAGTACCTACTTTTTTGCAAGTAATTATTTGTACCAAATGAAGCGATTATTGTGTTATATATAGCTATATGATTTCTTTACCTGATGCACCGCGTCGAGGAACATGAGGAATGTGGGCGTGAACCCCTGCTGCGGGGTCGCGGCCAGGTTGGATCGCTGCTGGAACTTGTGGCCTAAGGCCAGCCATTCCTTTTCCACCATAATCCGGAAACCCTCCAGAGTGCGGTAATACGGGTCCAGGCAAATTTGAGACAGGGAAGATATCTGAAATAAATTATTCGTAGACATTTCTAGTATTCATATCATTAATATAGAAACCGGCTGGCTATACTCTAGTGTTATTTTATCGGTTGAGCCCGACTAGTTTCAAGTCCATACGGGGCTCATATTCATGAGCTCTTAGTGGTGGCGGTGGTGGAGGTTTGTGCATGTGTTTTTATGAATCCTGCATCTATCAGGTATGAAAACGGATTGTCCACTCTACATTTAGCATTATTATATATAAATTTTCTATTTTACTTCATCGGGGATTATAGCAAAATGATTTTATTATTACTTTTGTATATGCATCTTGGCAAAGTAACACCTAATTCTACAAATCCTCATCACACTTGCTGTTGTTTGGCACTAGACTCCAATACCTTAAGATCCGAAAGTAAATATCCCGAACTTTGTGACCCTTCACTACTTTTGGGTCACGTGTCTTTCAACTGTGTTAGTTAGTTTAGTTTTTGTACGGTTCTAGTAGGTGATCTTTCGTCTAGAACAATTCGGATCAGTTTTCCCATCCCCTTATATTACCGTGAAAATTGCTTGGTATTTCGAAGACTTACCTGCGCGGTGACATCCCATCCATCTTCCAGCGACAGCAGCACGGAGGAGCCTTGGACGTCAAGCAGATCAACCACCGCACCCGATAGCTGGAACAGCTGCCTCAGTTGCCACAGCCAACCTGACTCCTCGACTAGTCTAGAATACCAAACAAGTATAAAAATACCAAAGTAATATCCAAGTTTTATTTACACCAACTTGAGCATCGAAGTAATCACATTAAAGAAATACGTATCATTTGTAATTCCGAAGGAAAATCATTTATATATTTTTAACCGTGGTAACCTCTGGTATACAAGTTTCAATTGACAAATTTCATCAATATTGGTCAAACAGATTACCCTTAAAAGCATAACCGACAGACAGACAGACTTTAGCATTTTAAATATTAGTTTCAATTTACTGCACATCGCTGAAGTAATCTTGAATCTTTTCTCTTGTACCCAAAGTTTTACTTTAAAGAATATTAGGGTACCTACATTACCATATTTAACTTTCCAGTCAGTGGTATATAGGTAAATTGGTGTATGTAATACAAGTTAGTACAAATGGTTACAACAATTTGAACAGTTGGCATGCTCTGATGAGGTTGGCAATTAAGGATAGTTTGTTTATTATCAGCCCACTTTAGGCAACACATAAGCCTCTCCAATTATTCGCCACTTAGCCCGATCCTGAGTTTTTGCTTCCATCCACTGCAAGATGGTCTACGTATGTTGTCCCTCCATCGAGTCTCAGTTAGATAGTTAGTTACCTATGTCCTTCCTATATAAAATCCGATACATACCTGTAAAACCCTGGTTCGTCGGGAGACTGTGGCGTGGACGGGGCAGCAGCTCGCAATAACTTCTTAAACGCGTGCTTAGTGTGTCTCGCATCGGGATACTCCACTGGTACAGGTTCGATGCCTGCTAGCGCCACGTTCGAGCCCTTCTCCGATAGCACGTAGAGAGCCGCTCGACGATTGGTATTACCGCCACCACCACCATCACCAGATACTACAAAATAATTGAACAATCTTGCTGAAAATATAAAATTGCACAAGTAGATCATTAACAGACTTTTTCTGAGCATACTTTTTAAAGTTTTAGGTGATTAGTGTTTTCCGTTATATTCCTATTTCTCTCATAAGTAAACCCGTCCTACACGTTCACACACTACCAATCAAAGCACGCGAGGGCATTCGGCTCAAGAGGGTCGACACACGAGTGGCGACCCTCTTGAGCCGAATGCTCTTGAGCCTCTTGTGCCAGAACTCGTGTTCTGGAAGCTAAACGTTAAGGACGAACACGCCGTATCCGCGCAACAAATTAACGCCTCTAATACAGTCCATTTCCTACCGCATTTCTTATCCGACTTTCCAACTAAGATACTGCGCCGCTATATTTGCCATCTTCCACTTTCAGCGATCATCTTTCAATCATACTTGACTACTGCCTCACCACACCATTGTACTTATCACAATTACGTTAAAACTCCTTACCTTTTTACAGTGTTCTAAAACTTCCAACCTTCAAAAACGTTGAGATGAATTCAAGTAGACTATAAATCGTCAAATGTTATTAAGGAGGTATCACACATTCAGAAGTTTGCTCCTACCGAAAAGAACCAACAAGAAACTTGATTGAGCTAGAAAAATCTACAATACGGCTATCAGCGAATTAATTACCTGAGTCCAGGTCGGCAGTAGAGAGCCTCTGTCGTGGCACGTAAAGGTCGAGGTGTGAGGGTTGTCGGCGGTCCTTGAGTGAGCCCCAGCGTCCAAAATGTCTGGCGGCAGTGGTACCACCCTTACCGCCGCTACCACGACCCAGCACTCTGTAATATAACGGCCTGTTATTGCGCATGGACCTCCTCTCTCCTTTTAAGAAAGAAGGGTTGGAACTTAGACGCACCATGTTGCTCCAATGCCTAAAACATATATCCACAGAATTCTGCGGACATATCCATGTTTACTCACGATGATGGATGTATGGCTAGGGAGAGGCCGAAAAAAAGATGGATGGATTGTGTGAAAAATGATATGTATGTTAAAGGAGTGGCACCAGAGTTGACGAATGATAGAGGAGAATGGAAGAAGAAGACATATTGTGCCGACCCCACTTAGAGTGGGATATGGGTAAGAGAATGATGACTCACGATGTTTTCCGTCACCGAAGTCTGTGATAAATTCCAAATATCAATCGTTTTTGCTTTTGTTGTCCGTGTGTTACGTTTTGCAAGTTTAATGCCGTATGTGCCGAATGGGTAGGAAGGATAAGAGCGTGTGGTTGCCATTAACCAAACAATTTTTAACCCTTAATATCCACTATCAGACTAACAGTCATCAAGATTTATTCACAGATTCACAAGAGCGATACAAATAGCTAACTAACAGCACTCACCCGAGCGTGCCCGCTGCTTTGCTCAGTAGAGGCGTGTGGTTGTGAGGCTGTTCTTCGCAACAGAGTAATAACGAATCGAGGCTGAGACTGGAGTCTTCCAGTTCACCTCTCGAAGCTGGTGTTAAAGCCACTAATGTGGCTAAGTATCTTTCCTGAAATAAAACCAAACCAACTATGAGTATCTACAAGGATAAAAATAAAAATGCAAGTCTAGATCTAAATAAATATGGCTCTACTATTGTAATCCTCTCTTTCTGTATCCCTTTTTATTTATCTTCATCTGTTACTTCATCTATCTATAGTTTATTTTTAATCCCTTTATTTAAACGACATATAATAGTTAATGTTTAGAATCGGCTATACTGACGTGTTATTTTATCGCATGAGCCCGAATAGTTTCCAGCACATCCGGGGCATCCGGGGGCATGAGCTCCTTACACGACGTTCCCGCCGCGATAACGTCGTCGTAGCTCATGAATATGTGCCTAGGATGGGTTCGAAACTAGTCCGGCTAATCCGATAGTATAAGACGTGAGTATAGCCGGTTCTAAACATTAACTATGAATACTACTCACGATAGTTTAAATTTAAAAAGGACATATTCTTTATATGTAGGATCAACTAAATATTTAGTTATAGGACAAGCTTTACGATTTTATCGTTGCGTCACTCCTGATGATGCTTCGGTTGCGGGACGAAACGATTGTTGAATTTGTGCTGGTGAACGTGTGTAGTGCTAGTGTGATGTGGCGGTGGTCGAGGTTTGTGCATCTGTTTTCACGCATCCTACATGTATCGGGTATGAAAACCAGATAGTCCGGTCTAGATTTAGCATTATATATATTTTCTATTTACTTTACCGCTGATTAAATAGCGGCCTGTTACTCTCCCACTGCTGGGAATAGGCCTTCTCACTCCGTTTTTTTTTGGAGAGAAGGGTTGGAGCTAAGACCTATTCTCTAGAGATATGCAGGTTTCCTCACGATGTTTTCCTTCACCGTAAAACGTGTGATAAATTGCAATTATCAATTAGAGACATAAGTTTTAACAGAAAAACTCATTGGTGTCTGCCCGAGTTTGAACCCGTGATCTCCTCGAAAGTGTCGCACGGTATTACCGCTGGGCTATCACAGCTTTTAGTTTGTTTTTATTAATTTTATTATTACCTTTTAAAGTATACTGCTAATCAATTTTCCCGGTTTTTCCGAGCAGGTAAATACGGGGCGTTGTATTAAATAGATTTAAAATTTATTCAAAGCTTTGCGATTTTCAGCTGTGGTAGCCCAGTGGTAACACCGTGCACCTCTTTCGAGGAGGTCTAGGGTTCAAACCCCGGGCAGACACCAATGAGTTTTCTAGTAAAACTTATGTGTCAAATTGATAATTGCAATTTATCACACGCTTTTCGGTGAAGGAAAACATCGTGAGGAAACCTGCATATCTCTAGAGAATTCTGGGGATATGTGTAACCTACCAATCCGCATTGGAGCAGCGTGGTAGGTCTCAGCTCCAATCCTTCTCTCTAAAAACGGAGAGAAGAGGCCTATGCCCAGCAGTGGGATAGTAACAGGCCGTTACTTACGGGAATGACTATACTAGATATGTATTATTTTGTCGATATAACGAAAAATACTCACTTGTTCTAAGCTAGAGGTAGTTTCGGTGCCGCTCTGAGTGGGCCCGGGGGTTTGGTGGCTGGAAGACTTCAACATTCCCATCACACCTTTATGGTGGGAGGCGGCTGATCTGACGAAACCAATGTTTATATCACGTTACTTTTATTGTGTCGTGGTCTTATCACAATAAAATGGACATTATTGGATCTTAATATTAGCAACTTTGTGAAAAATAAAAATATAAAAGGTCAATTCATATTATTCGAAGTACATGGTTAAATGAGCCTTGCTCGTTAATTTTTTACAAAAAAAAAAGAAACTTAAGAAAAAGTAAAAATAATATGGTAGTTGGGGATCGATCCTAACATTTCTCGAGACTGCCCGTTCCCCGAATAAGCTACGCTGACTTGACAATTTATGGCAAAAATAATGCATCAATATAAATTTTAGTATTTTTGCCGAAAACAGGGATAAAACGATTTTTTTAACGTAAAACCTAGCTAAATCGATTTTTCTCCTCCAAAACCCCTACATGCTGAATTTCAAAAAAATCGTTGGAGCCGTTTCCGTGATTCCGAAAATATATATATACATACAAGATTAACTCATTTAAATATTAAAGATAATATTAAGTAATGCCTTTAAAAATATAGTGCAAGTTACTTCCTAAGTTAGTGTAAGTCCTCGACGTTGCATCATTTTACAAGATACATAATAAGCAATATATATATATATATATATATATATATATATATATATATATATATATATATATATATATATATATATGACGGCGCGTGGAGTAATTATAAGTTGTGAACTAAGTTATTTGATTAATTATTACAAATAGTTATGAGATAGTTATTTTATCAATTATTATACTAGGAAAAACGTACTAAGGAGAAATTAACATTAAGAGCGGGTAACCCCGAATAGAGTAGTAGTTCGACGTTGGCATGGTAACGTGTGTTGTTATGTCAGGACGGGCGAAATTCTAATCTATTGGCTCTTGATCTTATTAAATCTGGCGTTAAGTATTGTATTCCGAAGTATATTGTATTGAAACTAAATAACTAATTGTTGCATCGTACAAGCGTGGTTTTATTGCCGAGTTACTGCCAGTATCGCGCCCACAATGGAGGACAATAGCCTAGACCGTCATAGAAGGCTTCCCGATGCTTCTATAAAGGCTTCCTGATGCTTCTATATCAGAAGGGGATTTACCAGAGGCTTTACCGGAAAAGAATACAGGACTCCGATGTTCATGCTTGGTGCGATGCAGTCGATTTATGTCTGCAGAAGCAAAGAGACCTCGTATTTTAGGAAGGTGTTACAACTGTGGCAAAACAGGTCATGTATTTAGTTAATGTTGAGGAAATGATAACCGTGATAGCAACACTAATATACGTGCTGAGTTCTTAGGTACCACTGCGGTGTAGCAGTAACAGAACGATGTCACCACGCAGAAGAGGACCAGTACACCTACCTGCTTCAGTTGCGGTGAACAGGGCTACATCGCGAAACGCTGTAAAAGCAAATAACTAAATGTTGGCGGTGCTGGGACTGAAAGTCGGGTGGATATTTGCGCAATCAAACCAGATACGTACCGTCTCTTACATGAAACCGGTGAGAAGTTTCCATTTTGTTTTGATTCTGGTGCCAAAATTTCCCTGATAAAACGAAGTTTATCCGAAAGATTAGCAGGCAAACGAAAGAACAATGCAGTTACATTGTTAGGGCTAGATAAAACTAGCAAAAATTGTAATGCCTCAACAGTTTCCATCCAGGGCTACTCAATACAGTTGTTATTTCGTATAGTACCTGATTTTTGCATTTCTGATGACATATTGGTAGGACGAGAGCTAGCCGCATTAGGTTTTTCGATTGAAATTTTTGAGAATAGTGTTGTTCTAAAATAAATAAACTAATAATATTATGGATTCGAAAGTCTGTTTGTTACATTTTCATGGCCTATTCGCTGAACCAATATCGATGAAATTTTGCGCAATTAATGTTTATATACCGACATGTATTGAGAAGTTTTATTTAATTTAATCATATAGAGAGAAGTACATACAGCTAATGAAAAACTATTTTATTTCCTAAACACCATTCTTAATATTCGAAAAGTTATTACAGTTAATAAAGTGAAAATAATATATTTCTGATACCTTTTTTAAAATATGTTAACAAAAACATAATTTAAATTCAATTTTTCGTATTTATACAAAAAACGTTGGAATCCAGCGCCGTACGTATAGGTAATTTAAAAAAAAAAACAAGTTGACAACGTATCAACGTTACGTATAAATGTTATTATTAAATGAGTTTTCTAGCACGTTCCCATTAAAAGTTTATAATATTATTAAAGATATTTCAGAAAAATATTATGATTTTTTTTGATGTATATGAAGTATGTATTTCATGTTAGTACGGGTTATTTACTAAAATTATCCAATTATGTTCTTGATAAAACGATAAATCCCTCTGATTCTTCCCGGATCGATCACATTTTTGTGATGAAGATATTTGCGGTGTTGAGAAGTGACAGAAGCTACTCTTAATTTCAAGACTACATACAGTCCACGAGAGCGAAGTTGCGGATAAAAGCTAGTAGTTAATAATTTTAAAGGTATACATAGTGATATATCGGGGATTAAAAGACAAAAGTTAATTTTGGGATTGGAAACTCCAACTAATCAAATTGAAATGGAATGTGCCGATGACGGCAGTAGTGAGTATTACATATACCGTGCATATTTATCTTGGTACCATGGTAGCACCAACGTCACTGGCTGCTTTGGGCGAAGTTTTTATGAATGATGCTGGTTTAAGTAAGGGTTTATTGGGCCCCATAGGAGTCCGCTTCCGCTAAGATATACGTCTCTGAACCCTCTATGTTGCCAACCGTGCCAATTGGGGATGGTAAGGATACAATTTGGCTGGGTGGTGCCGGCATATGCAGTGTTTTGCCTGTTAATAATTTTCTGTGACTAGCCTATGTGGCATAGACTAGCCTGTGTGGCATTGAATTGTCTGTGTGGCCTTGACTTGACTAGCCTGTGTGGCATTGACTAGCCTGGGTGGCATTGATTAGCCTGTGTGGCATTGACTGGCCTGTGTGGCATTGACTGGCCTGTGTGGCATTGACTGGCCTGTGTTGCATTGATTGGCCTGTGTGGCATTGATTAGCCTGTGTGGCATTGATTAGCCTGTGTGGCATTGATTAGCCTGTGTGGCATTGACTGGCCTGTGTGGCATTGACTGGCCTGTGTGCCATTGACTGGCCTGTGTGGCATTGACTGGCCTGTGTGGCATTGATTAGCCTGTGTAGCATTGACTGGCCTGCGTGGCATTGTCTAGCCTGTGTGGCATTAGCTAGCCTGTGTGAAAAAATAAGCCCGCTAAGCAAAGTCTATTTGTGCGATGTACAATTCAAATTAAATTACAAAGAACTCGAAATTTAAAATGTGACCTGGGAAGTAGTGTTCACAAATATTGGTCAGGGTGACCGAATGGTGTATTAAGTGTATTATGCCACCTCGTTTGTTCGCAGATGTGATAGATGAAAAGAAAGCACACGAGGACGTGTGATATGCAGGACGGCCGTGACGGCGCGTGGAGTAATTATAAGTTGTGAACTAAGTTATTTGATTAATTATTACAAATAGTTATGAGATAGTTATTTTATCAATTATTATACTAGGAAAAACGTACTAAGGAGAAATTAACATTAAGAGCGGGTAACCCCGAATAGAGTAGTAGTTCGACGTTGGCATGGTAACGTGTGTTGTTATGTCAGGACGGGCGAAATTCTAATCTATTGGCTCTTGATCTTATTAAATCTGGCGTTAAGTATTGTATTCCGAAGTATATTGTATTGAAACTAAATAACTAATTGTTGCATCGTACAAGCGTGGTTTTATTGCCGAGTTACTGCCAGTATCGCGCCCACAATGGAGGACAATAGCCTAGACCGTCATAGAAGGCTTCCCGATGCTTCTATAAAGGCTTCCTGATGCTTCTATATATATATATATATATATATATATATATGTGTGGTTGTGGGTCTGAATGAAAGCATTTTTTACTTTAAATAACTGCGTTTAATACTTTCTTTATAAAATTAAATACACAGAGACCTCGCGTTCGTGAGGGGAGGGGCGGTTCAGTCACTCACTCGCATAGACAATACACTATAGACAATAAACTATAAGATTACCATTCATTACACATCTCACACACTGTTCGGAAACTTAAGATTTTAAATCCTACATATATATATATATATACATACACACACACACAAACATATATGTGTGGGTGTGTGTGTGTGTCTTTTAAAAAAATTGATTAATTCATAGGCGAACGTTTGACTGCAATTTTCCCTAATGGTAAACGATGATATTGTCTAAGGTGTAACACGCTTGCCTAGAAGATGCCTATTCAACTAACTTTGAAAATACCCATATTATAAGTATTTTAAATAAAATGACAGTGAGGCCTATAGGTGCGACGACAAAATGACGGACGGTCATGTCAGTATCTTTACAAAGAATTAAAAACTTGTGCAAAGGCTCAGAAGTGGGATTCAAATTCAAATTCAAAATATTCTTTATTCAAATAAACTTGTAAACAAGTGCTTTTGAATCGTCAACTCTACTGCTGGTTCGGAAAGCTGTTCCTACAGAGAAGAGCCAGCAAGCAACTCGGCGGTTGCTCTTTTAAAAATATAATTCTTAATACTATTTACATTATGTCGTTATTGTCTTGTACAGGCTCAAAGAGAGCTATATCCACACATTCTTATCTTCCAAATAATCCTCAAGAGTATAGTAGGCTTTCTGTATCAGCCTCTTTTTGACAGTGTTTTTAAACTGCTGTAATGGTAAAGCTGAAATTGATTGCGGAATTTTATTATAGAATCTTATACCAAAACCCACAAACGAATAACGTACTTTTGCGCGGCGCAAAGCAGGAGCCGCAAGCTTATGTCGGTTCCTGCTTTGTCTATTGTATACATCACCTATCGTTTTATAATTCTTTATATTTTTATGTACATAAATTAAATTGCTTAAAATATACTGTGAAGCAAATGTAAGTAACACTACTTATGGTAACACTACTTACCTGGCAAGCAATGCGCCGGTCCGCGGGTGTCGCCACGTCAGTAGCGGCACCCTGCCTTGCCGGTAGCACCGCGACGCCCTCCGGAGGGACTCGTCCGAGATGCTCTCTGGAACGGCCACTACTGAAGGGTAACTGAATGGACACATTCACATATGTAAATTAACGATGATATACGAAGACGAATAGAGTTTTATGCCATACTACTGGCTATTATAATCTCTTTATCTACTCTGATATTACAATACAAAGATTATAAAACTGAAACTAAAATTCTTATGACATACATAACATACGGGCCAAAATTAAAAAATTAAAAAGTTTTATTACGATACAGGTCTTGTATGGACACCTGTATCATAATATAACTTTTTAATCATAACGATACACCTATACAACCTCCAGCTGGATCAAGGAGGTTGAACCTCTACCTTAAAAAAAAAAGGTTTCAATGAACGAGTCCGCGGCGACGCAAAACGCATGCACAATCGATGATTGTTCTTGGCGCTAACATTTAAAAAAAAATTTTTTAGCCTATAATCTTAATTTAAGACCATAAGTTATAGAATTAGGCGTTACTTTGCGGAGGTCCATAACACAAAACTAATGAGAATATTATTTTGCTATAATCCGCGATAAAAAAAAATATAAGTAATGGTAAATGTAGAGTGTACTATTCGTTCTCATACCTGATACATGCAGAATTTGTAAGAAATCGTGCACTGCCCGTCAACGATGACAGAACAATACACAAGCACTGCACACATTCACCACCACAATCTCAACAATTGTTTTGACACCTACATGACAAAATCGTAAAGCCTAAAGCATAGCTTTGTGATTTTGTCGTGGAGTCTATCTCCTGACGATGCTTCGGTTACGGGTCTACTAAGTCGGACTATACATTTATTTTTGTTAAATACATCATCAATAATATCCGCAATGCCTGCGATTACAGATTTTTAAGACTAATTTTTTAACACCTTAGTTTTATTACGGATCCCTATTTTTTTTTTATGTAATATAGCTTATGTTTTACGCTTACGACTTTGCAATGATGAAAGAATTTTTGAAATCGGTCCTGTAGTTTTTGTGTGAAAACATTACAAACATATATACAAATTTTTCCTCTTTATAATATTAGTATAGACTACACTTCTAGATAGACTTAGTAAATTGATAGTTAATTTATTGTTTAAATTCTCACGATATTATGTGATGGCGTGAGCACGCGAGGCCGCTATCATCATACTGACGCCTATAATATTAATAATAATTTATACGATACTAGCTGTGCGTACATACAGATCTCATGGCATTGTTTCCACTATAGATCGGTATGTACGCGGATGAAACCGCGGGATATTACTAGTACTTAAATAAATCTAATGAATCAACTAAGGATTGCATAGGGTCGTATCAGCACCTTACTAACCCTTGATGTTAATTAAAGTGTTTCATGTAAACTCTCACCTACGACACAGGGTGTAAAGTGCGTTGGCGTGCGCGAGTCTGAATGGAGGTGACGCGAGCCCGAGCCGCGTCCAGTCGCGCGCGTACACCCGCTCGCGGACGCGCTCCAGCGAGCGCGAGTGCGTGTCCACGCCGTCCGACACGCCCCCCGCGCCGCACACACCCCCCAGTTCCAACTCTTCCACTGTTCATAAATAATAATAATAAATAATAAATATATAGGACACTTACACACACGGTCGTCCGTCCCCAAAGTAAATAATTTAATACTTGTTTTATGGGTGACAGATAACTGGTGAATATATACTTATATATTTTTAAATACATACTTAAGTACTTAGAAGATGTGGTAGCCCAGCGGTAACACCGTGCGTCTCTTTCGAAGACGTCTAGGATTCAAACCCCGGGCAGGCACCAATGAGTTTTCTAGTAAAACTTGTGTCTAATTGATAATTGCAATTTATCACACGCTTTTCGGTGAAGGAAAACATCGTGAGGAAACCTGCATATCTCTAGAGAATTCTGAGGATATGTGTAACCTACCAATCCGCATTGGAGCAGCGTGGTAGGTCTCAGCTCCAATCCTTCTCTCCAAAAACTGAGAGAAGAGGCCTATGCCCAGGAGTGGGATAGTAACAGGCCGTTACTTACTTACTTAAATACAAATTCATTTATACAAGTAGGCGTTACTTTGAGAAATTCCATAGTACAAACGTTACGATGTAATTTATTTATTTATTAGGACATCCAGTAGTTGCTACATACAAAACTTACGTATAATAAAAATAGACACAAAAATAAATTAATGTGTACAACTTCTGAAGCTGTCACGGCATGCACCAAAAAGTTATTAAAGTTAATAGGTAAAAAAAAACAATAATATTTTTTGTAAACGTAACACATAAAGAAGATATCGATTGCATCATCATCTTTTATTTTTGCTATAATCCATATCTATGTAATGCTAGTGTAGGATGAAAAAACGTTCTCATACCTTATACATAAGCACTATACACATTCACTAAGACAATCTCAATGACTACATTCACGCAAGTTAATAAAATACTCCGAAAATTGACTGGCTAGACTGGCCCGTTGTCGCAGTGATCCTACCAACATTTTCTATAAAATAATTTGTTGGTTCTTCGTGCCTAGGTGTATACTTGTATTTAAGTATGTATTTAAAAATTATATATGTATATATTCACCAGCTGTCTCTGACCCATAGTGTGTCTCACTCACAAGTATTAAATTACTTACTTTGGGGACGGACGAACGTGTGTGTAAGTGTCGCATATATTTATATATTTATTTAATAGTGTAATATATGTTTTTCCTTGTTACCGAAAGAAAAACAGAATTTTTTATCCTATATGTTACACCGTTTGTATACGCTTTACTCGTATCAAATTTCATCAATAGTGGTCCAGCAGATTAGCGAAAGCGTATAAGACAGGTAGACATTCGCATTTATAATATTAATATGCATATCAATAGTTTTTTAGTTAGTTAGATTGGCCCGTTGGAGCAGTGGTTAGTGCTCCTGCCTTCAGCTCCGCGCGTCGCGGGTTCGATTCCCGCCGAGAGCCAACACTTTCTATAAATGAATTTGTCCTTTGAGCCTGGGTGTATATTTGTATTTAAGTATGTATTTAAAAAATATATAAGTATATATTCACCAGTTGTCTGTCACCCATAACACAAGTATTAAGTTACTCACTTTGGGGATGGACAACCGTGTGTGTAAGTGTCCCATATATTTATTTATTTATTTTTTGACAGTATAGAGTAAACCAATGTTGTTCTACAATACATTGATATATGGACTATAATGGAACAATTAACCGGTTTGATAGCTTTAAACTCACATGATAACGTGTCGGCTGATAAGGAAGACATAAGCGGTGGTGACGTGAGCGAGCGCGCGTCCGCAGAGGGCAGCACGTACTTCTGTCGCTTGGAGGGCTTCGGCTTGAGGCCTGCACGTCGGGCTGTCTTTAGCAGCGTCTTTTTGGCGAAGCCTCTATGAAAGAAAGAATGTTTGGAATGTAACATTTTGAGTCAACACTTAAATGTTCAGAAGTGGGATAAACTAATCCCAACACGGTTGGCAACATAACAGCCTTTTACAAGCACTTTCGAATCGTCAAATTACAATGAAGCTACGACTGGTTAGGAAAGGTGCTCTTGCCGAGAAGAACCAGCAAGAATCTCGGCGGTTTACATGCTTTTGATGTTCTATATATACATTCGCAACACGAGACATCAAATAGAAAGTCTTGTGGAAAATTCTCTTTGTTTCTTCCGCGATTATATGTAAAATAGTATGTTGCAAAGTTTTTTTTAAAATAAGCCACGACAATTCTTTGGAGTAACAGTGGAAAAGAAATGTAGAAAAATCGATAAATTATTAGCACCCAACTAGCAAATAGTCAATACTATATTAAGTCATAAATAAAAAAAATTACATTTAATTTCTTGCATGTCAATACACTTTTTGAAAATAACAAAATGACCGTATGACTTTTACAGCATCACCGTGACATTTGAGCGAAAAGCATGGACCAGCATTTACGTACCATACGAAAATATGTTGACAAGTCGACTTACGTACTTTTATATGTTTGATCGTAAAAGATTAGGATTGTCTATTTTTTATGGTGAATATTTCAGTGAAGTTGATAAGTCTTTTATATCGCACATATAAACATGTGAATATTTAAATAAATCTCTTAAACGTTAACTAATCATAAAACTATTAATGGCTGCAGTGAAAAGTGTGCGTTTTGGACTTAAGTTATTCACACCTGGTACTGTATATAGTTTTAGAACCAAACAATAGCATTTTCTCAACACAGCACCATCTGATTTTATTTGCGTTACTACCATTAACGCGTTATGGAAAGGCCAAATTTAAGGATAAATTCTGGCATAAGAGTGCTGAATGGTATTGTACATAGTTTAGCAATAGCATTTTCTCGACACAGCGCTATCTGGTTTGATTTGCGTTACTACCATTATTGCGTTATGCAAATGCCAAATTTAAGGACAAATTCTGGCATAGGAGTGCTGAAAGGTCTTGTATATAGTTTAGCAATAGCATTTTTCCAACACAGTGTCATCTGATTTGATTTGAGTTACTACCATTAATGCGTTATGGAAAGGCCAAATTAAGGATAAATTCTGGCATAGGAGTGCTGAATGGTATTGTATATAGTTTAGCTATAGCATTTTCTCGATACAGCGCCATCTGATTTGATTTACGTTACTACCATTATTGCGTTATACAAAGGCCGGAATACAGACCGGGCTTAAGTGCCCGCAAGGAACTAATCGGGCAAAGAGGTAAGCCTCAAAGCCCGTGCCCCGCCTACCCACTACCCGGGGAGTAAGCGAGATGACCCTGCTGCTGTACAAAGGCCTATATTTAGAATTAGTTCTAGGATAAAATAGCTGAATTCACCTACTTGAGCGTGTGATGCTTGGGCTGTGCGAGATCTGCGGGAGGAGCAGCGCGGGGCGCCAGTGCGAAGTGCAGCAGAGGGTGTGGCGGGTGCCGTAACCGGGCTACAGCTTTACGGAACGCCTCTGCTTGCTCGCTGCTGACTTCCTCATCTAATGCTACCTGCCAACCGAAAACATATACTATTTAGTATCATAGGGTACAGAAACGATTTAGTTTGTTGGTCTCGGGATATATGCCGAACATAGGTATAGTAATCACAAGAAATAGAACTAACATTTAAAAAAAATATTATGTAATACATGAGTCTTACAATGAGTTTTGTTTAGTAGTTTCTAATGCGTAAATTACTGAAGGTTTTCGCTGTGTAATAACAAATACCTAAATCAAGAGCGCTACACAATAAAAAGACACTTTTTAGACACGCGTTTTAGCGGCGAGATCAACTAACATACATGTAAACCATTTGAATAAGCATCGACATGAGGTATTTATTGATGTCCAACTCAACAGGTTAGAGCTTTAGGAGCCTATTGGAAAAATGTAGTTTAGTGCAAATTCTGAAAAATGTAATTTAGTGCAAATTCCGAAAAAATATAGTTTAGTGCAAATTATGAAAAATGTAGTTTGGTGCAAATTCTGAAAAATGTAGTTTAGTGCAAATTCTGAAAAATGTAATTTAGTGCAAATTCCGAAAAATATAGTTTAGTGCAAATTATGAAAAATGTAGTTTGGTGCAAATTCTGAAAAATGTAGTTTAGTGAAAATTCAGCGAAATGTAGTTTAGTGCAAATTCTGGAAAAATGTAGTTTAGTGCAAATTCTGAAAAAATGTAGTATAGTGCCAATTCTGAAAGAATGAAGTATAGTTCAAATTATGAAAAAATGTAGTATAGTGCATATTCTGAAAAAATGTATTGCAAATTTTGAAAAAATGTAGTTATAGTGCAAATTCTGAAAAATATAGTTTAGTGCAAACTCTGGAAAAATGTTACAATTACTAATTTATTTCATTATTGTACTGACCTTGATGAGTTGGAAGGTAGCGGCGCGCAGCTGCAAGCCGTCGTGCATTGCGTGCTCGAGGTGTGCGTGCGCGGCCCGCACGCCCTTCTCCCGCGTGAGCGCGCTCAGCGGGAAACTGCGTACCACCGTCGCCTCGCATGCTGTATAACAAATTCAAAATAAACTTTTAATCCAGTGTTTTTGAATCGGCAACTTTTATTTATTTATCTATACCAGTGATTCTCAACCTTTTTTTTTTGTTGCGGCACATATTTAAGGATTTCAAAATTTGGCGGCACACAGAGAAAAAGATCAAAATTATTTACTAACTACAACACACTGCATAAATAGTTTATGACAAAAATTTTAAATATACGAAATAAATTAATATATACTACAATAATAACTAAACGTTTATTAAGGGATTAATTACAAGTTAATAATAAAAATATTTTTCTTTTTAAATGATAAAATTTAATAATATTAACATAATTATATATTTGCAAAATTTGATGGCACACTTTTGAAATTTGGCGTCACACAATAGTGCCACGGCACTATTGTGTGACACGGCAAAATCGCAAAGCGATGCGATGCTTTGCGATTTTGGTCGTAGAGTCTGTCTCCTGAAGTGGAAACGATTGTTGAGTTTGTGATAGTGAACGTATATAGGGCTTGTGTATCGTGGTGGCGGTGGTGGAGGTTTGTGCATGTGTTTTTACGACTCCTGCATGTATCAGGTATGATAACCGATTGTCCACTCTACATTTAGCATTATATATATGTTCTATTTGATTTAATCGCGGATTAAAGCAAAATAATTATATTATTACTTTTGTATTATAGATCTCCGCAAAGTAACGCCTAATTCTATAAATTAATAGTACAAAAATTATATAAGCAACAAGATTACATATTCCAAAGCGTACCGTATGGATCCAGAGGTACGCCCTTGAAGAGTAGTCGATAGTTGGTGAGGAACAGAGCTCCTTCAGCGGGCAACAGTTGACATAACGCCGATCCTCTGCCGTCGGCGAGCAGCAAAGCACGCAGCGCCGTGCCCGCGCCCGCCTCGCCGCTCACCAGCGACGGCCACGCTATACGCGGCTAAACACATAATAGAAATTAATTTATATCTATATATATAAAAGAAAGTTGGTCTTAGTTACACTATTTATAACTCAAGAACGGATGAACCAATTCGGCTGAAAATTGGTGGAGAGGTTGCTTAGAACTAGGAGACGGACATAGAATACTTTTTATCCCGTTCGACCGCATTTATTTTATCTCATAAATCCTCATGGTATAGAGTAAGGGTAATTGTTTTACTCCAAATTTAACGCGTGCGGGCCACGGGCAGTAATGAATAAAACAAAACTACTTGATAGATTTTAATAATTATTTTCACTGAGTAACATAGGCTATATATTTTATACCCGTGCGAAGCCGGAGCGGACCACTAGTATAATATAAAGTTTAAAGTTTATTCAGAGAAATAAAATTGAGTTACAAAACATTTCGGTGTTATAAATATGATTGTACAAGTAAATTCAATCAAGTGGGTGATGCGATGTACTCCTTGCTAGGTTATAAAATAATCTGTGTTAAGGAGTAACAGGCCCATTACCAAATATACTATGTTACAGTATTTATGTACAATGTTTTCTTCTAAATAATTAATTAATTAATTAATTAAATGAAAAATAGAATTTGCTACAGCATAATTCTATTAATCAACCGAACGCAGTTACAGTATTAAAATAATTATCAATACAAATCTTCCTTAGTCATAGTACCTTGTTGACCAGTATAAAAAAAAACTTAAAGATAATAATAATAATGATTGGGTAGGTGGGGCTCGATTCTAGGTATTTACATTTCTCAAGACCGCTCGTTCCCGAATAAGCTACGCTGATTTGACATTTTATGGATTTATTATATATATATATATATATATATATATATATATATATATATATATATATATATATATATATATATATATATATATATATAAGTATAAGTAACGGCCTGTTACTATCCCACTGCTGGGCATAGGCCTCCTCTCTCCATTTTGGAGAGAAGGATTGGAGCTAAAACCTACCACGCTGCTCTAATGCGGATTGGTAGGTTACACATATCCCCAGAATTATCTAGAGATATGCAGGTTTCCTCACGATGTTTTCCTTCACCGAAAAGCGTGTGATAAATTGCAATTATCAATTAGACACATAAGTTTTACTAGAAAACTCATTGGTGCCTGCCCGGGTTTGAACCCTAGACCTCCTCGAAAGAGGCGCACGGTGTTACCGCTGGGTATACCACAGCTTCATATATATATATATATATATATATATATATATATATATATATATATATATATATATATACAATAGACCTGTTTCAAACGTTCACGTCCAATCACGTTGAGATTTGATTGTTACTAATCTACGATTGTTTAGTAGGTATATTTTACAACAACAACAACAACAAGACATTTATTCATTTCTGCAGGCAATATACAAAATTTATCTTATAGGTAGGTACATACACTTAAATCTATCTTATAATAATTCATTAAAATTTAAAAACCACAACTATTTATGTATTTTATATTATTTTATTTGTATTGATTTAAATGTACTATTAAGATATATATTATTATTATTATTATGGATATATTTAGTGTATAGTTTGTAAGAATTGATTGAACCAGTTGTCTCTGCCCGTGTATTTTTCTCTGCATCTCTCTGTGAGGGTTGCCTGGAAGAGATTACTTATAAGTAATAAGGCCGCCCTTTGTACTCACTATTACGCCTTTGTACTACTACTATAAGCATGTTATTTTTATTTTTTTTATGTGTAATCTTGTGTACAATAAAGTTTTTATCTATCTATCTATCTATCTATGCAGAAATGAATTGGCGTTCGACTCAGCATAAAAGCAGCGTGATGCAGCAAGTGGCGAACATCACGCGGCGCTGGTTTTCAGTCGAAACCTTAGTGACGCTCCGAATAAAACATTTATTTAAATAAACAAACATTGCATGCAACTAAAATTTAAATAAGATAAAACAAAAAAGAAAGTTACTAATAAAAAACAGGAAGTAGGTAAAGAATGTAAAAATAAAAATAAAGATATATAAAATGAAATAAAAATAAAAAATTAAATGTAACTAAACTACGCTCAAGTATTTGAATTTAGAGTAAAGAAATATCTGCCACATAATTTTGGAATTGTTTCTGCCGTTCAACTAATATATTCTTAAGTGCATGTTTAAACGTGTACCTACTTTTTAAGTTACGTAACGGCGGTGGTATATTATTCCAGCATTTAGTGGCAGCATATTTAAAACTCCCCCTGAACGCAGCGGAGTGATGTCGTGGAAATCTGAGCTTATTCCGACACGCCCTTAAGTTTTGTGAGTCACCTTCATGAACCCACAAAAGTTTTTTTCCGAGGTAAGCCGGTTTACCAGTCGTGATTACCTCAAAGAGCAGGCTTGCAAGATGTAACTTCCACCTAGCTTTCATTTTCAATAGGCAATTACTATTCAGATAGGGAGTTACGTGACATCGGGGAGGAATATCAAAACAAAATCGCGCACAAGCATTTTGAACTCGTTGTGCGAGACGATTGGATTTAGATAGAAGACGAGGACCATATACAACATCACCGTACACCAATTTAGATAAAATTAAAGTTTCTGACAATGTTACACGCAGTTCTTGAGAAAGATGTTTTCTAATTTTATACAAAATTTTAAGCCGATAAAAGCAATTACGGGCAACTGAAGCAATATGTTTATCAAAACGAAGATCTGAATCAAAAATAATCCCTAAATTACGCACTTCAAAAACTCTTTCTAAAACATCTTTCTTCAGAATAACTTTAGCGTCATCGGTGTCACATTTCGAAACTTTTGCCTTGGTACCAAATATTATAAATTTAGACTTATTTGGATTGAGTACTAAAGAATTACGCTCTGACCATTCACTTATTCTCTTTAGATCACTATTCACTATGTCCACTGCCTCACTATAGTCGGAAGGTACAAAAGAGTAGTATAATTGCAGGTCATCTGCATTCATATGATATTTTACACATTTATATTTCATTATACATTAAAGCCGGTTCATTATACAGTGGTATCCGGCTGTGTAGAATAGACCATCCTCATTCTTACGGAGGTGTCGTAAAAGGCGACTAAGTTAAGTTGATCCACCGTGTGATATCCGGTTAAATAGAATAGACAACCCTCTTTCTTATTGAGGTATCGTAAAATACGACTAAGGTTAGTTGACGTCAGGGAGTCGGCCGGTCGTAAAATACGTAGCCAAATCATGTAACAATATATTTATAACATGTTATGCCGACCCCACTCAGAGTGGGATGAGGACTTTTAAAGTATTACTTGACAGTCCAGAAATACGAGAATTATATTGAAATAATTTTAATCCTAAATAAAACATGGATTTGTCTAGTTCTCTGTATTTGCCATCTATAAAGGCCAAGGTTAAATCAATAAGCATGTAATTGTATACAAGTATTTAAATAGCGAAGTTTGTAAATATGGATGTATGCTTGTTACTCTTTCACGGCGAATCCGCTGAACGAATATCAATGAAATTTAGCACAAATATTCCTTATACACCGGGGTAACGTATAGGCTATAGAAATCCTGTTATAAAGCAGCAAAATATTACAGCAGTTTAAAAACACTATTAAGGAGAGACTGATACAGAAAGCCTACTATACTGTTGAGGATTATTAAGACGATAAAAATGCGTGGATATAAATATTGTTCGACCCTGTACAAGATAGAAACATTAAATGTAACTAGCATTAAGAATTGTATTTTTTAAAAAGAGCAACCGCCGAGTTTCTTGCTGGCTCTTCTCGGTAGGAACAGCTTTCCGAACCAGCAGTAGAGTTGACGATTCAAAAGCACTTGTTTACAAGTTTATTTGAATAAAGAATATTTTGAATTTGAATTTGAATTTGTTAAGGAACAGGATGAAATTGAACAGCGCCATCTATTATCGAGCTATAACGCGACAACATTGCATGCAAACGAAGTTGCGGGTAAAAACTAGTAGTATATATACAAAGATTGTGTTATACCGCTATGAATATAACAATTACATACTACGTAGACTAATACTTAAGAAATATGGCCTACCTTTTGTACGGGCGGTAAAAATATGGCCTACCTATTGTACGGGTGGTAAAAATATGGCCTACCTTTTGTACGGGCGGTAAAAATATGGCCTACCTATTGTACGGGTGGTAAAAATATGGCCTACCTTTTGTACGGGCGGTAAAAATATGGCCTACCTTTTGTACGGGCGGTCAAAATATGGCCTACCTTTTGTACGGGCGGTCAAAATATGGCCTACCTTTTGTACGGGCGGTAAAAATATGGCCTACCTTTTGTACGGGCGGTAAACGTCTACTTTCACGTGCTACGGCGTCCAACGTTTCCAGATGCATATGAACCACTCCAGGTATCATCTGGTGAAGACATCGGACGTGTTCCGCCGTCACTCCACCTTCCGTACACACCTGGAAAAGTTTGCAAATTTAACTTAATTCAAATTCAAAATATTGTTTATTCAAGTAAACTTGTAAACAAGTGCTTTTGAATCGTCAACTCTACTGTTGGTTTGGAAAGCTGTTCCTACCGAGAAGTCCCAGGAAATTCGACGGTTGCTCTTTTAAAAATATTCTCATTACTAGTTACATTAAGTCATTACTGTCTTGTACAGTCAAAGAGTAGTTTCGTCCACGCATCCTTATCATCTGAATAATCCTCCACAGTATAGTAGGCTTACTGAATTAGCCTTTTTAAATAATGTTTTTAAACTGCTATAGTGGCAAAGCTAAAATTGATTGCGGAATATAATATTATAGAATCTTATACAAAAATCTACAAAACGACTTATGTACTTTTGCAAAGCGCAAAGCAGAAACCGCGTGCTTATGTCTGTCCTACTTTGTCTATTATATACTTCGTCTATTTTTTACAGTTTTGTATATTCTTATGCAAAAAAATTAAATTGCTAAAAATATACTCTGAAGCCAATGTAAGAATACCTAATTCCTTAAACTTCTATAGCAGGGAATCACGTATTTGTAAATGCCAAGTAAGACTTTTCATTGTAACACAAAAAAAAATCACTGTTCTCGCATTTACTCCATAACAATATTCAATAAGACACAATAAAGCGTCGTATCTTGCGGACAGCGTAGTCGCTGAATTGAGTTTCCAAGCAAGATTCGTTATGTATGTGCTCCATTGCAGTTTTGTATCCAAAGTCACTCCCAAAAATACAGTTGTATCATCTGTTTTTGGTAGTATTCATGCATCATTCTCCTTACATTATTTTAACAGTTAAATATAGTCTGTACGTTATTTAATTTACCTTGTCAACGAATCTGGACACCATTTTAATAACATTATTCCCGGCTTCTCCCGGATCCGCTTCCTCGAAACCGGACTCAGCGTCTGCACTGTCCGATTCTGCAACGCTGAAATCATTTTCATACGACATCCACAACTCTCTTCTAAATAATCGTTGAAGGCGGGGCATATAGTTGGAACAATTAGGCAATTGATCTAGAAGGTGCTAGGCTTTCAAAATACGACTAAGGTAAATTGAGGTCAGGCAAGCGGCCGGTCGTTAAAACGAAGCCAAATCATGTTACAGTATGTTTATAACATGTTGTGCCGACCCCACTTAGAGTGGGATAAGGGCAGGAGGATATATATTTCTTGAACGAAGTCGGTACCCGCCTTCATAGTTCGAAGAACCGATGGACGTTAGAATCGTCAGGTGCTAAAATGGCGACTACCCGATCCACCGGAAAAAATCGCCTCAAAGAAGTAGCGGACCGCTGAATTCCTTTGAAGAAACCTATGTAAAACAGTGGTCGTTTATTGGTTGACGAAAGTTACCTGTTGGTGATACTGTTGACCAAAGTTACCTGTTGGTGGTACTGTTGACCAAAGTTACCTGTTGGTGATACTGTTGACCAAAGTTACCTGTTGGTGATACTGTTGATCAAAGTTACCTGTTGGTGATACTTTTGATCAAAGTTACCTGTTGGTGGTACTGTTGACCAAAGTTACCTGTTGGTGATACTGTTGACCAAAGTTACCTGTTGGTGATACTGTTGACCAAAGTTACCTGTTGGTGATACTGTTGACCAAAAATACCTGTTAGTTATACTTTTGACCAAAGATACCTGTTGGTGATGCTGTTGCTGGCGCGGTCGGCCTCGTCCCCCCGCACGTCCGCCCGCCGCCCGGCGCCCTCTAGCGGCAGTAGCAGGTACACCATGCGGTTGGCGTAGTGTATCGCTTGACTGTATAACGTCGACTCTTCGCTCGTTATTAGCTCGCGTTGTTTTTCTGTTTAAATACATTAATTTTTATGTCAATCATCCAACTGTCTGTTTATGTTTATTCCTGTTAGATTAAGTTTACTTATATTTTATTTATGTATTTTCTTACATATGACAAATAGGGCTTAACTTAATATATGATCATCTGTAGTCGAACTAGTTAAAACTTTATCTCGGCATACAGCGACAAACCTACCTATAATAATAATAAGTGGTGCAATTGTAATAAGAAAATGGAATTATAATATTAAGATTTTTAGTATTGTAACCATTTTTGGTAATTGAAATACCATGATTTATAACATAAAATAGCGGCTCTAAGCTCTTACTAATAAAAAAAATATAAATAATAAATAAGTATAAATAACTAAGGAATTAAATAACTGAGTAACTATATGAAACAAATAAAAAGAAAATTAGGTCCTATATAAACAAAACTTGTTAGGGTGTACTCTGTTGGTGTAGGGTGTACTGTTGTTATTTATTTATTTATAATTGCAGTGGACATAATATACAAAATACAGACGAGACATTCCGAATAAATTATATAATAGAACCTATACGAGTATGGTAAATTTACCTTGTGGTAAAGTCGGCCATAGTCTCATCTGCTCTGCGGCAATCTCCAGAGCGCTTGGTTCTTGGGCCTTCAGAAGTGATATGTATTCGTCATCCTCTCTGAAAATTAACTAAATTTTAAAGTTAGTTTTCATTAGCGTAGCGATTAGTATTTAACTTCTTCTTTGTCAACCGATGGACGTCAACTGCTGGACATAGGTCTCTTCATAGGATTTCCAAACCCCAGGATGTTGTGCCGCTGGGACCCAGCGGCTCCCCGCGACCTTTTTGAGGTCGTCAGTCCATCTCGTGGGGGGTATACCGACACTGCGTTTTCCGGTGCGGGGCTTACCATTCCAACACCTTGAGACCCAATGCCCATCGGTTCTCCGCAC
Source organism: Morpho helenor (assembly GCA_029227775.1). Taxonomy (NCBI): domain Eukaryota; kingdom Metazoa; phylum Arthropoda; class Insecta; order Lepidoptera; family Nymphalidae; genus Morpho; species Morpho helenor. The sequence goes on from JARGCU010000002.1 coordinate 11,315,618, forward strand.
TATTTATTTATGTACCATAAAAAAAATGTTGGAAAAAACATCATGGGTAAAAAAAGTGTACAAAGTCAACTTATCCCTATGGCAGAGATCTCTGCCAGCTAACCTACGAAGTGAGACAATTTATATTTAATAAAAAGTTAGTACGCAAATATCAAACATTATGAATTAGAATTACCTACTAATAATTTCTTAATTTAACAATAGAAATGTTGTGTGCCCTATGTGCCCCGCCCATCGCCACTTCAGCTTCGCGACACGCTGAGCTATGTCGGTGACTCTGGTTCTTCTACGGATCTCCTCATTTTTGATTTGATCACGTAGAGATACTCCGAGCTAAGCTCGCTCCATCGCCCGCTGAGCGACTCTGTATTTAACTAGGGTAGGATTATTATCGACCCTTTTGCGATATTCCAAGAGTTTTACTACGAAACAATTTTGTATGAGGTTTCATGTAGGCTTTACTTATAATACTCAATTTAATATTTTAATATATGGTACTTGTATTGCGATGCACAATAAACCTGTGTACGCCTTTCATTTATCTGACCATGTTAATTACTTCCTTACTCTCCCTAACTCATTAGGACATAGGTCTATTATTAATTCCGTAAACTAGCAACTGCTTCGATTAATTTTTTAATATTCTATATATTTTAAATTAAAATTTATAATTTTCTTTATTAAAGTATATTGTAAGCAATAATTGCTTTTGGATTTTTCTTCCTTTTTTTGGAACATTTGCTGTACTCACATCTTATTCCATTGGGTGAGCCCGATTATGACTTATTCATGAGCTCTTTACGCGGCGATAACTAGTCGGGCTCAACCGATAAAATAAGACGTGAGTATAGCCAGTTCCTATACATTAACCGTTGCTTTTGAATCGTCAACGGAAATTGCTGGATAGAAAAATTGTCTCTACCGAAGACCCAGGAAGAAATTTGGTGAACTTTTTAATTATACACACCTCGGACTAGGCATACGGTGGTGATGTGCTGGACTGGGTATGTACAGGGCTTTGATATCACGCTGCACATCTTGGTAGAACGCAGCCTCCCAGAATTGTTGCGATGTCCACACTTGGTGCTCCTGGTGACAATGTTTGGATGATATAGGAATTCACTAGGCTATCCACTACTTTAGATAAAAAAGATTCTCATTTAGAAAAAACTAGCTGACCAGGTAAACGTTGTTTTGCCACATAAATTATTTCTAGTCAAGATCATAAAAAAAACAAATACCGAAAAGTAAAATAAAAAAGAGGCCGTTACTTACTTAAAATAAAAAATGTTAGGGGTAGACAACCTTATCACTTAGGGTTGTAAAAAATATATAATAACTTTAGCATAGATAGTAGCTTTAGATAGCGATTGTCATACGTACTGAATATGCATACAAAAAAAACATTTTAATTATAAAATAGCTTCTATCCGCGGCTTTGGTTAGGTCTTCGGTATCGGTTACAGCGGCATATACTTCAAGGTTTTAGACGGTAAAATAGACTGCTCCACATCAAATTGTGCCATGTATTGGCCACCAAGTAAATACCGTCGTCTAAGCCATCACAAATTATTTGCAATTGTCCCTAAACCGCGTTCGTTGTCTGTTTTAAATAAAATCTATTATGTTTCCTTAATGTAAGTAGGTCAGTATGTACAGTACCTGTATGCACATGTAAGCATACTGGATCACTCCAGTGCACAATTTGCGACAGTAAGCTGTCGCCAAAGGGAGTACTGCGGCCGCTATCGAGTGCTCGTCCAACGCACTGGCGGATTGCAGCGCGCAGTTCAACAACCTGCGATATATGAAGGAAATAATACATAGCACTTTGATATGGGTATGCCAATAATACCCGGGTATTCCGAGTATTATTAAGTATTCCACCAGCATTAAAACGTACATAAATGTCTAAACACGTCAACAATAATACACTTTCCGCTGGACAAAAGTAGTAAATAAACCGCTATAAAGTAAATAGAAAATATTCCCATTTTCCTATACCATTTAAAAAAAACCCCTTTCCTTATACCATGAAGATTTATAAATTTATATAGCATAAATATAGCAGGAAATCTTCTTGGTATCGGGAAAGGGGAATTGTTTTTCTCCAAATTTAACGCTTGCGGGCCACGGGCAGTAATGAATAAATCAAAACTACTAGATCGATTTTAATATTTTTTTTCACTGAGTGACATGGGCTATATATTTTATACCCGTGCGAAGCAGGGGCAGGCCGCTACGTACACTATAAACCAATAATACCACCACACTATACTACTAGCACATCACACTTTGACCTCATACAAACGTTTCAATCTCAAGGCAAAATCGCAAAGCGACGCATCATCCCAATAAACAGAGTTATATAGCAATTGATTTATCCCCATCATTAATTTTGCTTTCGAATATGTGATTAAAGGCATAATTACTAGTGGAGGTTGTCTGCTATTACCTGCGATTTCAGATAACTTCAAAGAACAAACAAACTATAGCATTAAATAGTATTCTACAGATTGAATTATTTATATAGAATACATTTTGATTGTAACCTACAATGATGACAATGAATATGATATATAAAAAAATAAGAAACATCCTTTAACCTTAATAATAGAAAATTGACGGTTTTGTTATCGACTCAAGGTCGAAGCATTGTAAAATATAATTATAAAATACCTAACACAGATATGTATAATTATACACAATATAGACATGCAATGGCTTGAACGGAACATCACACAAAAAGTGACGATAAGATCAAATATTTGACACGCTATCGTTAATGATATTGTATTTATATAAGCGTATATATAGAGAATTTTCACTGAAAACTGTCGCACACTGTGGTTTGTGAGTCACTATGTTTATGTTCATGATATATGTTATAACAAGTATTTTCGTATTAGTATTATCACAAGGCAATTATGAATCGGTGAGAATGATTTACGAAAAAATTTAAATTCAAAATATTCTTTGTTCAAATAAATAAAATAAAGAATAATTCGAATTTGAATATGTCTAAACAGGGCAAAGGGACATGGTCTCTCATTGATATATCGAAATGTGAGGAGGAACTTGAAACGACGCATTTGGCGGTAGAGATAAGCAAGCGTCGTATAAACCGCACGAACGTAGGTATCACGGCAGCAATGGATGCTTATACCGACATCAACGAGTCTTACGGGGTCAGTATTTAAAAATAATAATAATAATAATGAATTAATATAACTGTTCCGCATAATGATAATCTCATAAGAGCTGAAAAAGAAAAAATAACTAAATATCTTGACCTAGCTCATGAGATAACCGCCATGTGGGATATTGATTCAACAATAATTGTTCCAATTGTTGTGTCGGTTAATGGTCTTATCGCGAAGAGCCTCGACCAACATCTTAAGAGACTCTCAGTTGTTGGATCAACTTCGCTGCCTGCTGCCTGCTGCTATGTAAATTCATCCGTATCAGACACAGTTTGGTATCTGCCATAAAGTAAAATCTTGGAAAAAAGAGAGAAGGCTTTTGTCCAACACTAATAACAATCATATAGATTTATCAAAATTCTACGTTTATTTATAGGTTCACATAATAGTGTGCAAGTACATGGACGGCGGGTGCAAGCACTTTCAAAACATAACCAGCGCAAGCTTTCCCGATCTCGCAAGGACACATGGTAAAGAAAATATTAAGCGAGTGTTCGAAGCAGCTGGCATCGATCCACCAGATTTTCCTATACCTAAAGTAAATACATCTTCCATATCAATATTATGAACGATAAAGTCTATATGTCTGGATGTTTGCCTGTCTTTATATGAATCTTTCTGTTACGTCTAAAAAAGCAAGACCACGATAGTTTATGGCAAAATTTTGGTACAATCAAAGTTTAAATACCGAACTATCATGTCTCCTCCTCTTCTTTTTTGTCAACCGATGGAAGTCCACTGCTGGATATAGGTCTCTTTATGGAATTTCAATACCACACGAGCTTGTGCCGCTTGTATCCAGTGGATCCCCGCGGCCTTTTTTGGGCCGTCAGTCCATCAGATAGGGGATCTACAGACGCTGCGTTTTACGGCACAGGGTCGCCATGCAAACACCTTGAGACCCCAACGCCCATTGGTTCACCGCACAATGTGTCCCGCCCATCGCTACTTCAGTTGCATAACACTCTGAGCTATATCGATACCTATGGTTTTTGGATTGGATTTGATCGCGTACAGATACTCCAAGCACAGCTCACTCCATCACCCGCTGAGTGACTCTAATCTATCTTATGGGGCCCATAATCATGAGCTACCATGACTTTACATTTGACAGCATAAAATTGTTTTTGTACAACGTAAATTTTTTTTTTATTTGTAGAGCCCAAAAACAGGGATAAAACAAGTTTTTTTCAAATAAAACCTAACAAGATCGATTTTTTTCACCCAAAACTCTCTACATGCTGTATTTCGAGAAAATCTTTGGATCCGTTTCCGAGATTCCGAAAATATATATATACATACAAGATTAACTCATTTAAATATTAACGATATTATAAGTGTACTTATCAACGCCGTGTGGTATCCGGCTGAATAGAAGAGTACCACCCTCATTTCTTACCGAGGTGTCGTAAAAGGCGACTAAGGTAAGTCGACCCGCCGTGTGGTGACCGGCTGAGTAGAATAGACCAACCTCATTTCTTACCGAGGTGTCGTAAAAGGCGACTAAGTTAAGTTAACCCACCATGTCGTATCCGATGTAGTAGAATAGACCACCCTCTTTCGTACCGAGGTGTCGTAAAATACGACTGAGGTAAGTTGACGTCATGCAGACGGCCGGTCGTGAAAACGCAGCCAAATCATGTGACAGCATGTTTAGAACGGGATAGCGGCAGGAAGATGATGATTGTTAGTGTACTTATTAAATAAATAAATATTTTTTTTATAAAATTCAGGGTCACCACGATATAGAGGACTTTATAATAGACTACTGCGAGATAACGAATGACTCAGTGTATGGAAAGTTCGAGGTGGTGATGTACTTACTGTTGGGAAACGAGAAGGTATCATGTATCACTGGGGTACTGGAGTTCAATAAGCTAGAGGACGACGAAGACATTTGCATATAGGCATTGGATATAAATATTTGGAATAAATTAAAACGGAAATGGGCGATGTGTTTCAATTCCATTTTTCATGTTTTTCCTTAAAACTGTATTTAAACACTGAAATATCTGGTAATTTTTTATAAAATTAAAAAAAGAAAAAATAATTGGGTAGGTAGGGTATTTTCATTTTTCGAGACCACCCTTTCCCCGAATAAGCTACGCTGACTTGACAATCTACGGCAAAAATAGTGTTTTATATATTCAATGCAAATTTTAGTATTTTTTTTTATAAATATAGATAATAGAAACGGTAAATAAAGAGCGTTGTTTTACACACGCACAAACGCACGGGCGTATACGTACTCGCACGTGTTTAGTACGCACACTTCGCACTGACATGCTGCCGCGAGGTATCCGGCTGAGTAGACCAGACCGCCCTCTTTCTTATCGAGGTAAAATACGACTAAGGTAAGCTGACGTCAGGCAGACGACCAGGTGTAAAATACGTAGCCAAATCATACAATCATCATACATTTTATAACAAACATGTTGCGTCGACCCCACTTAGAGTGGGATAAGGGCAGGACGATGATGATTTCATTAATGAAATTATTTTGACATGTGCAGTTTCGTTTCAATTTCTTTATTTCTAGATCTTGTTATTGCAATAAAATGTTTGGAACGCCGCAGTCATATGGTTTTGTTTGTTTACATTTAGCTAAGTACGTAAAGCTACGAAGTATAAGTTATGTGACAACATGTTTATAACATGTTGTGCTGAGCTCACTTAGAGTGGGATAACGGCAGGAGGATGATGATTTCATTAATGAAATTATTTTGACATGTGCAGTTTCGTTTCAATATCTTAGTAGATCTTGTTATTGCAATAAAATGTTTAACACGCCGCAGTCATATGGTTTTGTTTGTTTACATTTAGTTAAGTGTCTAAACCTACAAAGTATGTTACGTAAATTAGATACGAGGTAGTCGCTGAGTTCGCGTGCCTGATTTCGCGGCCTCTAAACGTGCGGAAGTTGATTGTCGCAGCCTAATGAAATGAATTCCTAAAGAAGAGTAAAGCTGATGCGGCATTACATCAGCCGAGGAAAACTTATTGGTTAAACAATAATCCAACATTATTAGATTTAGCTTCGACTGAGAAGATAGTTTAAATAGGTTTCGTTGTAATTTTAATTTTAAATAAATTACAAAAGTAATAATAAAATTATTTTGCTATAATCCGCGAAGAAGTTATCATACCTGATCATCGGTTATCATACCTGATACATGCAGGATGATCCTGCATGTATCAGGTACGATAACCGATTGTCCACTCTACAATTAGCATTATATATATTTTCTATTTTACTTCATCGCGGATTATAGCAAAATAATTTTATTATTACTTTTGTATTATGGATCTCCGCAAAATAACGCCTAATTCTATAACTTATTTAAATAAATTCTTTCTGAAAATTCTTTTTCTTCAAACCTCTCGTTGCTGCTAACGTAATTAGTATAAGTCATTTTTTTTTTTTTTTGCTATTATAAAGAACAACCAAAAGGAAGTACTTTATTGATGTTGCGATCTAGCCGAGAGGCTAATAAGCAACTTAAAGATTACCTAAACTTATAAATTAACTTATATCTAAGAATAGGTCCAGTGACTTATCTTAGTCTTTCTTGCTATGCGAGACACTTTGTTCTTGTGTTCTTTCAAGTAGCACTAGCACTGCACTACACAATCACTATATTAAACTAACTCAAAAGGTTTTGTCCTTTTAAGTCTTCTTACGAGTCCAGTGTTATAAGTCATGTGACGGTATGTTTATAACATGTTGTGACCCCACTTAGAGTGAGATAAGGGCAGGAGGGTGCTGAGTTAGCACTGACCTGACGACCAGCTCGAACTGGTGGTGCTGCAGCAGGTGCTTGTTGGTGGGCAGCCGCGCGGCCAGGTCGCGCACGAGCGCGGTGCGCGCGGACGGCGCCCGCAGCGCGCGCAGCACGCCCGGGAACGACTTGCGCGCGTCCGCGTAACGACACTCGAATATCGCCGCTATACACGACCTGAGCACCTGGCGAACATTAAATTAATTAATTTGTATAAACAGTACTCGCTGGTCCATAGGTTTATAGGAAAAAAATTATAAAACGGTCATAAGATATGTCGTAATGGATCTGAATGTTGGGTAATGAAACAGCAAATGTAAGAGATCGCTGAAGGCCATAAGGCCGCCCTTGCAAGTCCTCGTTAGTTATTACATATACATGTTTTTTTTTGTTTAAATGTATGCAAGTAGAATAAATAATAATAATAATGTATTGAGAATGTTAATGTGGATGTATGGTGTGACAATCTATACTAATATATAAAGCTGAAGAGTTTGTTTGATTGATTGTTTGAACGCGCCAATCTCAGGAACAACTGGACCGATTGGAAAAATTATTTCACTGTAAGATAGTCCGTCTATTGCTAGGCTATAGGCTATAACATCACGCTAAGATAAATAGGAGAGGATCAGCAATAAAAAATAGTACAAAAACGGCAACTTTTAAAGCTTTCCTTGCGTGCGCTGAGTAAACGATAATAGTTATTAAAAAATCATGTATTACAAAATTGTTCCCCTCTAAAGGTTCTAAATAAAAGTCCGCATCAGCATATGTCTAGCTTTTAAGGTTAACCCACTTTAAACATTTTTATGCTTGTCAAAATACTATATTACGGTTTTAAGCTTTCGTGGCTGGCGATTGCTAGTACTCGATAAAATGCGAAATCTATATAAGGGGAAGCCTGAAAGTTGTGCCCATTATAGAAAAGACGGGAAATTCGATATTAAGATGGTACATGGATGGACATGTAATAAGAAGGGATGAAATTAATCGGAGAAGGGATTATGTGACCAAACAAATGTTAAATATGAAAATGAATGAACATGTGACGAGACCGAAAAAGAGATGGTTGGTTGACCTCAGTAGATTACTGCGACATAATGAATGACAAAAAGCACATCGCACGTATCTCAAAAGCGTATCTAATGGTCGTTGTTTCCAAATTCTGCACTCCTGTGATGAAAACCTCCGCCTTAACATTTTAGAACAACTAGAAATAAGGGGGTCGAACCAATAACTATGCTTGCTTTGCGGTTTAGTATATATATTTTCTATTTACTTCATCGCGGATTATAGCTAAATAATTGTATTATTACTTTTGTATTATGATCTCCGCAAAGTAACATCTAATTCTATTAAATAACAAAAGACCTCTTTTTTATGCCGACGGGGACGGCGGCGGCGGGTGTGTCGGACTTGCACTGACTAAACATCTGACAGTGCTCCACCACGCTGCTGGTGGCGGGAACAAGGTACCGCTGTACACATTACCCCCATCCCCGTCAGCAGCAACTCTGAACCACAGAGATCGCCACCTCTGGGTCGCGACCTCTCTAAAAGTGGCCCCCCCTTCGCTAATCGATGCATCGACCGCCTCGGAAACCTTTTCAGATGGGCGTCCGATAAACCCCGTTCGAGACGCCCAGAGGTCCCCGGAACAAAAGACCTTTACTCTAACTGACCTCTAGTCGCCTGGCCGAGTTGGTAAGCAGCAGCTGGGTGTGCTCCGCGGCGCCGACGGGCGGAGCGCCGGGCGGGATAATACGAGGCGCAGGCAACCGGAGCGCTGCGAGTCTGAAGGGGGAGAGGGTATTTATCATAAATTACGCCCTTAATGCAAAAACAATGGTTATTTATTATTTTAATAAAGAAAAAGACAGAATCCTTTATTTGAAAACTTTAACATCAGACAAAATTAATTGTAAAGGTAGGACAGAATAATTGGAGCTTTGACTCACCGCGCTGCATCCATGTGATTTGGTAGATTACATATTTGACATGAATTCTCCAGTAATATACAGATTTTCTTACGATGTTTTCATTCACCAAAAAGCGTGTGATAAATTCTAATTATCTATTAGGCACATACGTTTAAAAGAAAACTCATTAGTATGTGCCCAGGATTAAACCACTTTCGTAAATTCTACACCAAGCACACGATGTTTATCGTTCTGCTATCACAGCCTAACCACAAGTTTGTTTGTATTATGCGCAATTTATCACACGCTTTGCGGTAAAGTAAAAATCACTGTGACAAAACTTTATGTAACTCTGAAGAATTTCTGGGATATGTCCAGTGTAACAATCAAAGCAGCGTAGTGACCTTAAGCTTAAAAAATTGAGAAACATATGTCCAGCAGTACCAATACGTAATGTTAACTCCTTATGTACCTTTAAACCTAAATTTAAGGCTCACCTACTTAATTTACAACTTCAATCTTAGTATGCTTTTTATTACAGACTATTTCATTTCTTTTTTTATTATTGTTCTTTATTTTTTATTTAATTTTTTTACTGTTTTCAGTTCTTTGTGTGTGTATCTTTATAATTATTTTATTGCAAAGTGTAATTATTTATTTTTATTATTCACTTTTGTATCGCTGTCTGCTCTATTGTCCGTTCTTTCTTTCTTTCTTTCAGTGGGATATTAACTGGCCTTTTCACTCACTTGGGGTTATTGGCGTTTCTGGCGGTGACCTCCTCGATGACGGCGTGCACCTTCCCGGAGTCAAGCGGCGGTAGTGGCGGCTGGTGGATACGCGCCGAAGCACCCTCGGGGGGGCGAAGCACCCGCTGGGAGTACGCCTGCGCAGACACCCCCTGTTACGACCACTCCTTATTTTAATGTATAGAAACACGTCTAATTCTAGCAGGTTGGGTCCGACAAGTTTCAAGTCCATAGTAAGTATAAGTAAGTAGCGGCCTGTTACTCTCTCAATGCTGGGAATAGGCCTCTTCTCTCCGTTTTTGGAGAGAAGGATTGGAGCTAAGAACTACCATGTTGCTCCAATGCGGATTGATAGGTTGCACATATCTCCAGAATTCTCTAGAGATATGCAGGTTTCCTTACGATGTTATCCATTCACGAAAATTGTGTGATAAATTGCAAGTACCAATTAGACATATAAGTTTTAACAGAAAAACTTATTGGTGTCTGTCCGGGTTTGAAACTGTGACCTTCTCGGAAAATTCGCATGGTGTTACCACTGGGCTATTACAGTTTCAACAGACACAAACTATACTCACGTTTAGTTCTATCAGGTTGAGTCCGACAAGTTTCAAGGCCCTTAATCATGAGCTCTTTACATAATATTCGAGTTTCTGCCGCGATAACGCCGTTTAAAGACTTCATGAATAAGCAACGGAATGACATTGACCGATAGATTGCAAACTGTGGGTTTAAGGTTTCCTGAGCAAGATGAGTTCAGTTTATTTTGAAATTTTGACGTGTTCAGTATTGAATTTTCAAATTTTTATCATATTTTTTTCAACAAATGAAGACCCGAATCATGAACACTGCCAAACTGCGATTGTTGATTGATCGAGAGACGACGCAAGAGAAAACTTAACATGTGTTCATTGATTTATACAAAAATAAACTTAAATAAATACTGTTAAGGCCTATGCTTGTTTAAATTCAGCTGAAATTTTTTATTCTTTTTCTGGTAATATCAATGTGGGTTAGCTTTTTATCTCATATGCCTATAGATAATCAATGCCCCTGGGCGATGTATAATAATAAAGACCAACCTGTGGGTTGGGGTTCTCGTTGAGATGTAGCTGCGTCGCCAAGTCCTGTAAGTGCTGCAGCTCTAACTCAGGGTTGAGAGACTCGAGCCGCTGCTGTTCGGGAAGGTTTCTGTAACATACAATACGAACAACTGCTGTTTACATGCACTTGTAAGATTGTTGAAATATTGTTGATTGTTAATTTTGTTGAAAAAATTATCCGCCGAGTTTCTTGCTGGTTCTTCTCGGTAGGAGCAAAAATCAGTGGTAGCTTCATTAAAACATTTGAAAATTTAAAACTACTGAAAACAGTTCACTTTAATAAAGAATATTTTGAATTTGAATTTGTAAGAGAACTGCTTGGTTGATATGTGGAAAAACGGGGGAAAAATACAAAAAATAATCTTATTTGCGAGTAACCAATAACTGCCGTATGTTTCTCAATAGAGCGCTTGTATATAAGATGTCACGTTAATATTTTTTTTAATTTATCAATTTTTTTATAACATACTTGCGACACGTCCGGTTTGCACGAGTACCTGACACCTGCCTAATTTTCGCACGCGTAATTTTTGGTTTAGCGATAGCTCTTTAAACTATATGTAAGTAACGGCCTGTTACTATCCCACTGCTGGGCATAGGCCTCCTCTCTCTGTTTTTGGAGAGAAGGAATGGAACTAAGACCTACCACGCTACTCCAATGCGGATTGGTAGGTTTCACATATCCCTAGGATTCTCTAGAGATATGCAAGTTTCCTCAAGATGTTTTTCTTCACCGAAAAGCGTGTGATAAATTATAAATTAGACACATAAGTTTTAATAGAAAAACTCATTGGTGTCTGCCCGGGTTTGAACCCATGATCGTCTCTAGAGATTCACATGGTCGCACCGCTAGGCCATCACAGCTTACTTATTATATTATCTATTCAAATATATTTTTCTTAGATCTCTTATAAAATTATAGTTTTAACAATTGCTTCATTTTTTTTCTAGAACAGCGATATATCTATTCATAGTTTTTCACTACTACATTTTTTAGAAATTAGAAATTATTATTTATATATGTATATATAAATAATTATATATGTATATAGGTTTTGTATTTGTACGAATTTGTATTTGTTTCTTTATCAAGCTCTACAGCTAAGAAACTTTTTGTGTTTATTGTAGACAATATAATCATACAAAATCAATGTGCAAAAAGTTGAATAAGAGTCTTATTTAACTTTTTCTGAAATGATTTATTTATTTATGTACCATTAAAGAAAACATACAAAAATACATTTAAATGAAAAACAAGTACAAAGGATAACTTATCTCTATAAGAGATCTCTGCCAGCGACCCTTGGTGGTTGGAAAACTAAAAGAAACGTAGTATAGGTACATTAAAATTAATAAATAACAACAACAAAACACTATTAAACAAAACAATAAACTATATGTTGATAAATATATAAATAAACTTACATTCTAATAATCAAAAAATAAAATAAATATATATAATACAAGATAATATACTAATACTGATACAAAGTGTAATAAACTTACATAGATATAAGTTATGACAGCGTGGAAAGATAGTATTGCTTTAACCTGTGTTTGAAGGTGTGCAAGGAAGGAGAGTCTTTAAAAATGCTTTTTGGTAGAGAGTTCCAAAGACGGGTTGCAATGACTGTGAAAGACTTAGAGTAAAAGATTGTTTTATAAGAGGGCACCGCCAATGGCTTAACTGCAACGCAAGAACGTGCAGGTCTTTTACGAGGAGGAGCCAGAAGAAAACGCTCACGAAGATAAAGAGGTGAAGAAGTGTTAAGAATTTTGAAAAGAGTGGTGAGGATGTGAATATTCCGGCGAAGGCGTATAGGGAGCCATTTTAATTTGCAACGAAATTGAGATACATGATCAAATTTGCGTAGTCCGTATATGAAGCGGATACACAAATTTTGAAGACGTTCGAGTTTGTTGAGTAGCTCCACAGTGGCATCAACGTAGCACACGTCAGCATAGTCGAGGAGAGGAAGCATAAGGGAATGGGACAACATGATTTTTGTTTTAAGAGGAAGGAAATTTTGCAATCGTCTCAAAGAGTGAAGCGAGAAATGCATGCGTCTGCTGACTTCATTAATATGAGCTGACCAAGATAGATTGCAATCAAATATTAGGCCAAGGTTTCTGGCCTGATTGGTCAGGCATATTTGTGTATGATTTCATTATTCATCCAAAAAAAATTTTTTTTATCAAGTTTGGTGCCCCCCCCCCTTGCCTGTGGTGGGGCGACCGCCCCTCTCGCTACCCCCTAGCTACGCCACTGCAGCAAAATAATATATTCATTACTTTTTTTTATTACGGACCTCCGCAAAGTACCGTGTAATTCTATAAATTAATAATGCCTTACTGTACTAATTCATCCCAAATATCTGTAGGCCTCCAGGGCGGGCCCCGTTCGGCGACCAGCCCGTTGAAGAACATGGACTCCAGCAGCCGGACCGCGAACGGGCACTGGGAGAGGCCCCTAGCGCCCAGGAAGCCGGCCTTGTGGAAGGTCAGCACCGGCGCCGGGTGGATCCTGATGATGGTCAAACAGTGCCTGGGGACAAACAGTTACATTATCTTTCAGTTTTATGAATGAATGGAACGATTTACCAGTATCAATCCGCAAAAATCCCTTTCAGTATTTAAATGAAAATAAAGCTGTGGTTGCCCAGCGGTAACACCGTGCGACTCTTTCGAGGAGGAAACGAGTTCAAACCCGGGCAGACATCAATGAGTTTTTCTATTAAAAATTATGTGTCTAATTGATAATTGCAATTTATCACACGCTTTTCGGTGAAGGAAAACGTCGTGAGGAAACCTGCATATCTCTAGAGAATTCTGGAGATATGTGTAACCTAGCAATCTGCATTGGAGCAGCGTGGTAGGTCTTAGCTCCAAACATTCTCTCCAAAAACAGAGAGAAGAGGCCTATTCTCAGCAGTGGGATAGTAACAGGCCGCTACTTACTTACTTACTTATTTAAGTTACAGATTAGAAAATATTTACCTTAAGTAATTATATATTAGAACCATCTTTTCATCTATTTATTTTACAAAATTATTTAATTTTAATTTAATTTTATTTAATTGATTAAATAGTTCAATTTATATAAAACTTTTTCTTTTTCTCTATATTCTCGTATTCTCTTTCTTCTTCAATTCTTATCCTTTTCCTTCTGTTACTCAAAGGTTGACTGGAAGAGATCCCATTTAGGGATAACTCCGCCTTTATACATGTGTTTTCTTTTAATTTTTCTTTCTCTTTTCTAAATATATGTATGAAAAGTATAAAATAAATAAATAAATAAATGAATGAATAACTTTTGATTGCACACCAGGTAAATAATAGACATAAACAAGAGAAATAAGAACATTTTGAGAGTGCAAGGGCGGTCTTATCACTGAAAGTGATCTCTTACAGGCAAACCCCTAAGTTAAAGTAATAAAGATAAGAGACAGGTTGAGATCGGTGCATAAGACGAACTAAACAATAAAATCGATAAACTTACTTATTAATGTTACATTCTATGTAACACAAATAGAATATAATATAATATATACTTAATTAAATACGGGGACGAACGGTGGTATGTCTCACCGACTAAAAATCTGACAGTGCTCCATCACGCTGCTGGTGGCGGGGACAGGGTACCGTTGGACACATTGCCCCCATTCCTGCCAGATCTGCGGCAGATCGGATTTTGTGACCACTGAGAGAACGCTACTGACCAATGAGACATGCCTTATACTAACCTGTAACCCTGTAGCAGTTTCGCCAACGTCCTCATGAAGACCGCTCGGATCTCCTTATCTTGCATGTGTGGGAGGGAGGAGGAAGGCGGTGGTGGGGCGAAGGCCGAGTCCGCGGACTTCAGCTCCGGCTGCAGGACCAAAGCGAGCGCTTCCTGTAGCGACGACAGCAGCTTCCCCTCCGGCCGAGGAATGTTCACGCCCGCTGGAATGTGGAGGGACCCAACGTCCAAATCTGCCACTATCACGTCCAACTGGAAAATAGATAAGATAAGAAAATAGATAAGATTTTTAAATTTCGTAATTAACTAATTAAAAAAAAATCGTGCCCAGCGAGCTGCTGTACGCAGTTCCCGCCGCGATAACGTCGTGTAAAGAGCTCATGAAATGCCTCATAATTTGCGTAAAAATGGGTACAAAGTTATCTTATAAAAGTTATCCTTTGGCTTATTATTAATGTATGTATTATTCTAAAGATAATTATATAGTTTCTCACCAATTCAGAGACCTCCTCTTTTAGACTGGAATGCACCCCGATCAGGAAGGGGGTAGGCGTTGCGAGCACCTCAGCGAGACCGGCGGGCAACAGTGGTATGTACACGTGCGCGTACCGGAACGGGAACATGAGCGCGGCGAGAGCGCGACACACAGCTGAGAGCCGAGCGCCCGCTAGCGACACTAACAGCACCTTGTGCTCGCTCATCACAGCGCACCACAGCGTCACTGCGTTGTGAATACCTGCAATATAACAACTGACCTTCACTATACACACTCACACTTCTCATATTTCCTCCACTGTACATCACCGACACAGCTCATATCTCCTTCATTATACATCAACTAAACTACTCAGATTTCCTTCATTATACATTAACGACACTACTCATATCTCTTTCATTATACATCAACGACACTACAAATATCTCCTTCATTATACATCAACGACACTACTCATATTTAATTCATTATACATCAACGACAATACTCATATCTCCTTCATTATACATCAACGACAATACTCATATCTCCTTCATTATACATTAACGACACTACTCATATCTCCTTCATTATACATTAATTACACTACTCATATCTCCTTCACTACACATCACTGCCACTAAGTATATCTCCTTGATTATACATCAATGACACTACCCATATCCTCCTTCATTATACATCAACTACACTACTCACATTTCCTTCATTATACACAACCGACCCTACTCATGTCTCCTTTATTATACATTAACGGCACTACTCATATCTCCTTCATTATACATCACCGACACTACTCATATTTCCTGCCCCATACATAGTTGATTAAGTTTATAAATAAAAAATATAATACCTGAAAATAGTTTAATTACACTTCCTTAAATCAAAATCCAATAAAATCCATTATCATGCATGCACCTAACCACTCGTATCACAAAAACAACACCACCAACACACAAAAAAAGCAAACACATTCACCACGACAACATTTTTATCCTTATAATAAATTTCTCCTGACAATAACTAGAACAACAAAAGGCGAAATTATTTCATACATTCGCACGCGACTGAGAGAAATAGAGAATGCTTAGTGTTCCTAAGTACCTAGTAGCCTCAGCAACATGTGAACAGCCGTATGTGTGACAGGCATAGGGGGCGCAGCGGGAGGTTGCAACGCCTGTCTGTCACCAGCACCGATGCTGAAACGCACTTGAGGCCCACCCGGGGGAGGAACCAGCACACAACCCAACAGGTTCCCCACAAGCGTCTCCAAAGGAACGCCGAGGTTCTCAACCCACACCGTGTAGATTATGCCGAGGCAGTTCTGTAAATTTAACGTTAATAAAACCTAATTAAATTTATACAGGAGGGTTTTAAACAACGATTTCTTTGATAGTCATACAAAGGGTGTTATATCCTCCTGCCCTTATCCCACTAAGTGGGGTCGGCACATGTTATAAACATGCTGTAACATGATTTGGCTGCGTTTTTACGACTGGCCGCCTGCCTGACGTCAACTTACCTCAGTCGTATTTTACGACACCTCGGTAAGGAGGGTGGTCTATTCTACTAAATCGGATACCACACGGTGGGTCAACTTACCGTAGTCGCCTTTTACGACAACTCGGTAAGAAATGAGGGTAGTCTATTCTACTCATACAAAGGGTGTTATGATCGGAAAATTCAAACAAAGTAATATCATACCAGGGAAGGCGAACCTTTACAAATTAACGTGTCATTTTTTCTAAAAAAAAAAATGTTTAATGAGTTAGTTCGGTCACCCAGGACCGAGCTTTGCTCGATATTTTATCAGAAGATATAAAAAAGATAAAACTCGAAAAAAAAGAAAAATATAATTCGGCAAGTGGGGCTTGATATTTTCCTAGGTATTTTCAAAGCTCTGGCTATTACAATACTAGGGAAGGTGGACCAAGTCCAAGTCTCGTGTCATTTTTTCTAAAAAAAAATGTTTAATGAGTAAGCACCTGGGTGACCGAGCTTTGCTCGCTATTTTTTTTTTCAAAAGATATAAACTTTTTTATATCTTTATAAAACTTGAAAAAAAGGAAAAATATAATTGGGTATGTGGGGCTTGGTATATTTGGTGCCATTAATTCATGCCAGCTATAGACGATAATGAAATGACTAATAGTTGATACAATTAAAATAGAATATTTAAGAACTAACAGAAAAACACAACGCTGAATACGCCTGTAAATGATAATTATAATGGAACTAGAATTAATATAAGGATTTATTGTTAATGTAGCTATAATGTAGGTGTATCAAATAAATAAATAAATGAAAATTGTAATATAGGTATACAGAGAAATAAAGCAGAACGCGCGGTAGGCGACGGTCGCTGCGTTAGTCGCCCGTTAAACGGTTTCTCAAGACGTTGTCTTGTGTAATTTCCCTTATCAAAGGACATTAATTAAAAGACGAATACTTACCCGGAATGTATCTATGTAGTCTTGTCTTGAAACTATGACCAAACATTTGGGTGCGTACATGATGCTGTGGTGGGTGATGTTGGAGACAGGCCGGCTCCCGTCTAGCGACTCTTCGTCCTGAAATGATAGAGAACTCCGATAAAGCCAGTCTAATCTTAACATTTAAAGCCATAACTTTAAGAAAAACTTTTTTTAAGAAATCTTCATTTTTACTATTCTTCATTATTATTTTAAAAAAACATTTCGATTTGAGAAACACTTAAACAAAAGAGGTCAAAAATTAAAAATAATCTTTAGCTTTAAATTACTTTATTTAATCACCTTTATAAAAAAAAGACCCAGAGTTTCTCACCCCTGGTTTAGTTTTCAGTTAGTAGAAAGAGAACAGTTACAAAAAAATTTGATATGATATATATATTATAGACTCCAAAACGGACCGATAATAATATTTCCAGAAACCCAGCAGCCTCATAAGAAGGCTCAGATTAGCTCAGCGGGCGATGAGCGAGCTATTATATACGAGCTATGCTCGGACTTTCATGATCAAATTAGAAATGAGGAGATCCGTAGAAGAACCGGAGTTACCGATATAGCTCAGCGTGTCGCGAAGGTGAAGTGGCGATAGTAAGGAGAAACGATGAACGTTGGGGTCTCAAGGTGTTGGAATGGCGACCCCCTACCGGAAAGCGCAGTATCGGAAGACCCCCTACTAGATGGACTGACGATCTCAAAAAGGTCGCGGGGAGCCGCTGGATACAAGCGGCAAAAATCGTGTGCTGTGGAGATCCCATAAAGAGACCTATGTCCAGCAGTGGACGTCCATTGGTTGAAGAAGAACCCAGCGAAGCGGAACCCAGAGTGCCTGTAAAGTTTGGTGGCGATCGGAGCATTTTTTTTTAAACTGTTGATTTCTGTTTTGAGGGGAATTCGAAACTAGACTGAGCCACAGCGGCAGCATGGATAGCTAGTTACATATATTTTCTTTTATCGCGGTTTTTAAAAAATAACATCATAATTTAATATATATGTATATCCGTATCGTAACGCCTAATTCTATAAAGGAATTTAACGTTCATATAAAGGCCAATATTTCTGGAATGTCCGTATAAAGAAGATATATTGCATAAGTTCTATAAAGCAATATGACTCCGAAGTATTCAAACATTTCTATTAATGCCGAACTTTCCAAAGCGTCACAATAAAGGAGCTCCTAAAGGGAGCGCGTCGCCGGTTACGCGCGGAAGTTATACGATATTGCCGGCAGACGTGCCTGGCCGAACAATATTGGAACCCGAACGGGGAGAATAATTGTCTGTACAAAACTGGAATATACACTGAGAGCTAGCGACGGCAACTACGTCACTATTAAAACATAGCTTTGGGCGGGGTTTTATTGAAATTAATTGAAAATATGACACTTTATCCCTGTCTAGACGCACTAAAAAAAATTTTATGACAAAGCAAAGACAAAAATGAAAATATTATTTTGCTATAATCCGCGATAAAATAAAATATGTGTAATGCTAAACGTCGCTGACTATGGGCCTCATAAGAAGGCTCAGAGTCACTCAACGGGCGATGGAGCGAGCTATGCTCGGAGTATCTCTACGTGATCAAATCAGAAATGAGGAGATCCGTAGAAGAACCAGAGTTACCGACATGGCTCAGCGTGTCGCGAAGCTGAAGTGGCGATGGGCGGGGCACATAGTGCGTAGAACTGATGGGCGTTGGGGTTTCAAGGTGTTGGAATGGCGACCCCGCACCGGAAAACGCAGTGTCGGTAGACCCCCCACGAGATGACCTCAAAAAGGTCGTGGGTAGCCGCTGGGTCCAAGCGGCACCAGATCGTGTGGTATGGAGATCCAATGAAGAGACCTATGTCCAGCAGTGGACGTCCATCGGTTGACAAAGAAGAAGAAGAAGAATGCTAAACGTAGAGTGTACTATTTCGTTCTTATAGGATACGTGCAGAATTAGTAAAAACTCATGCACTACCCGCCACCGATAACACAACAATACGCTTAATCTTTGCGATTTTGTCGTGGAGTCTAACTCCTGACCATACTTCGGTTACGGGGCGAAACGATTGCTGAGATTGTGGTGGTGAATGTGTGCATGCGATAATGCTGCGGGCAGTAGCAATCAGTACTGTAAACATTATACCATCTGCATAAAAACAATGTGTTTTGCACTTGGAAGATGACGTCGTGTATCGCAATCTAACTTGAAACGGTATATATTTACATACCGTCCGTTTTAGAATACCATAGCAGATGTGTGGTGCGTGATTTGATTTCTTTATATACACGAGCTAGCCAGGCGAACGTATAGCCTTTTAATCTATACTAATATATAAAGCTGAAGAGTTTGTTTGATTGATTGATTGTTTGAACGCAAGGAACTACTAGACCGATTTGAAAAATTCTTTGAGTGTAAGATAGTCCATTTATTGAAGAAGGCTAAAGGCTATATAACATCACGCTTAGATGAATAGGAGAGGAGCAGCAATAAAAAATATAGGTAACGAAAACGGCACAATTTAAAACGTGCGCTAAGTAAACGGTGAAAGTTATTCAAAAATCATGTATTACAAAATTGTTTGCCTCTAAAAGTTCTAAATAAAAGTCCGCGACGGCGTATGTCTAGCTTTTAAGGTTAGCCAACTGTAACCATTTTCATGGTTATAAAAATTCTATATTACGGTTCTAATCTTTGCACGCAGGCGGAGCCTCTGGAGATTGCTAGGTAAATAATATGTCAAAGGTAAAGCGTTGATAATAACACCTAAGAAATAAAATATCTCGATGACGAGCTTAATCCTGTATTTTTAAACATAGGGCTTTCTAAATAAAACCTCGCTATAGCACATATATAGCTTTTAAGGTTAACCCACTTTAACCAATTTATTGGTCCCAAAATACTATATTACGGTTTTAATCTTTGCACTTCTTTGGCGATTGCTAGAAGAAAAAAAAATTATCGCTAACATCGCGTCTCACGTAAATAAACTAAACGCTCGGTTATGGTATAGTTATGGTAGGTATATCCCAAGGGTTGATAGCACGCAAGGTTCTTGTAACAAACAATGGATCTCACGGGACGTTCACGTAACACCGTCACAAGTGCGGCCGTATCAATGTCAATGCGCGCTCAAAACACGTTCTATACTGACGTCATCGTCACAGACCCGACTAAATCAATATCATCATCATTCTCCTGGCCTCACAGGAGGCACCCTTAGGACGACGTTCCCCGACGCTAGTAGAGCTTCTGCGCTCTACTCTCCGCATTTCGCAACCTCGGTGATGCTTCTGCGCTCGCCCGTCCCGCCCGGTGACGCTGTAAAAGCCGCTAGGGCTAACAGCATATAGTCAATTCGAGAAAAAAAATCATTCTCCTACACTTATCCCACTTTTAGTCAACTCGATACAATATTTTCATCTTCAAATTCAAAATCTTTAATATTTAAAAGAGTTAATCTTGTATGTATATATTTATATTATCTGAATTTTGGAAACGGCTCCAACGATTTTCATGGAATTCAGCATGTAGGGGATTTGGTGGGGAGAATCAAGGTTTCATTTAAAAATAATGTCGTTTTGTCCGTTTTAGGGCACTGAAAAATTCTAAAATTTAAATTGAATACAAAATACTGTTTTTATCGCCGTATAGTATCCGGCTGAATAGAATAGTACCACCCTCATTTCTTACCGAGGTGTCGTAAAAGGCGACTAAGGTAAGTCGACCCGCCGTATGGTATTCGGTTAAGTAGAATAGACCACCCTCATTTCTTACCGAGGTGTCATAAAAGGCGAATAAGGTAAGTTGATCCACCGTGTGGTATCCGGTTAAGTAGAAAAGACCACCCTCTTTCTTACCAAGGTGTCGTAAAATACGAAACGACACAAAGGTAAGTTGATGTCAGGCAGGCGGCGGGTAAAATACATAGCCAAATCATGTGACAGCATGATCGTAACATGTTGTTCCGACTCCACTTAGAGTGGGATAAGGGCAGGAAGATGATGATGACAAAAGACTATTTTTGATTATGGTAGCTTTTTTATACTTTTGTACTTACAAATATACTTTCTAGAATACATACGTCTTTAAACGGTAAGAAAACACGCGTTTGAAATCTTGCAATAAAACTTTGATAAGATGTCTGTGTTAACTATAACTAGCCTTTGGTCGCTCAATCTAACTCCGACGCATCTCAAACCTACCCGGCAATGAAATATGTCCCACGGGATTTCCCTATAACAGCTCGCATTCAGTCACCTCATTTTCGTTTGAACGAGCCGTGAAAGAAAAAAGATAACTACCTTTTTAAACTTAGATTACCTATCTCAGATATTGCTACAGCTTCCTGTTAGTGGTATTATAAAACCGTGGTTGGTTTTCTCTTTCTTTAGGTATATAAAAACAAGTACATGGATTACCTAGGTTTTTTTTAAGATAAAAGAAAAATTAAAATTGAAAAAAAAAATAGTTGATGCGGTGGGGCTCGAACCTAGGTATTTTCACCTCTCTAGACCGCCCGCCTCCGAAATGAGCTTTGATTTCAACATAAATTTTAGCATTTTCCCGAAAACAGGGATTAAAAAAGATTTTTTTATAAATAAAACCTAATAATTATTAGATACTATTAAATCCCGATATATATTGCCAAGTAACTTTGTACTATATTGCGTAATGATTATTAGATACTATTAGATTACCAATACATAGCATCAGGTAATTTTGTTTTATAATACGTAACGTTTATTAAACACTATTAGATTTCTGATATATAGCGTCGGGTAACTTTATTCTATAATACGTAATGATTATTAGATACTATTAGATTACCGATACATAGCGTCGGGTAACTTTATTCTATAATACGTAATGATTATTAGATACAATTAGATTCCCGATAACTTTGTTTTATAATACGTATTGATTATTACGTACTATTAGATTCCCGATAAATAGCGCAGGGTAACTTTATTCTGTTACTAGCGGCCTGCCCCTGCTTCGCACGGGTATAAAATATATATCCCATGTCATTCAGTGTAAAAAAATGATTAAAATCGATCCAGTAGTTTTGATTTATTCATTACTGCCCGTGGCCCGCAAGCGTTAAATTTGGAGAAAAACAATTTCCTTTCCCTATACCAAGAAGATTTTCTGCTATCTTTGGAATATCTAAATTCATATAGTAAATTTTTACTTATTTACTTTTACATTTTCCCTACGTATTTTATTTTTACAATTAATTACAGAATGTCTTTAAACAACCTCTTGAAAGAGCGACATATAGCTGCTAGATTCGAAGTGCTCTAGGGCGAAGCGCGGCGTCCTCACGGCATTTTAAATCTGTAATATCTCTGAAACTGTTCACTTAAATTACATGCTGTAAATGGCCATATTAATCTATATTAAATCAACAAATTATTTAAGGTTACTTAATTGCATAAGGATTAATGCTGTATTGTATAAAAAATGCTTCAAAAATAAAGCATTATTTTTTGTAAAATGTAAATGACAAAAAATGCTATTGTGGGTTATCCATAAGAGATAGACATATACCATCGCGGACTTTTCTGTAGACCTTTTCAAGGTGTACAAATACTTAGTACATCATTTTGATAAATCTCGTAGGATTTAGTCTGCGTTTGCAATGTAAGCGGAAAATCAGTAGCGTAAAGTTTTATGCATACATAGGGATATATGGACAAACAAAGAATGCTACTTTGTTTTATAATATGTAGTGATACGCAATGATTATTAGATACTATTAGATTCCCGATATATAGCGAAACTCGATAAGCGTCAACGGTTTTCTAACGGTTAGGCCATCGCGTCAATAATTTTAAACATGTTTTTAAATTATCAGTCTAGACGGCCGGCTCGGCTCGTCTAGCCGACGTGATGGTTGATCTGAATAAGCCCTTCATTTCGATGTTAATTAAAGAGATGCGGATAGCGGAGGGTACGCTTGAAAGTCAAGCAACATGCAAATGCAATGGTTTTTTTTCCTACTTATCGCCTATACATTTTTCTTTACTTTAACTGCAACTTCATTCAAGTGGACTGTAGTCTTGGAATAAACAGTAAACCTGCAAATATCTCCATCACTTTTTGTCATTAAGATATTTGATAAGATATGTGATGGAGATTTATTGGTACTTCTTATCTAGGTGTTTTTAATTAACACTAGCTTTTACCAGCACCTTCGTTCGTGTGGACTGTAGTCTTGGAATAAACAGTAAAATAAGCTTAGCTTAGCTTAAAAAAATTAGCTTCTGTCACTCTCCAACCCTGCAAATATCTCCAGATCCGGGAAGATAGAGATATATCGTTTTTACGATGATTTTCGCATTTATAATATTAGTAAGGATACATAGCTTTCACTGGTCGTGACAAGTCATTGGTGTCTGCCCAAGGTTTGAACTCGTGACTCCCTCGAAAGAGTCGCTCGGTCTAACCGTTGGGCTATCACAGCTTATATATGATAAAAATTATATATGATAAAAATATGAGTAATAACAATCGATTTATCTCAAGATTCAATTCAATAATAATTAGTATGCAAAAAATATAGGCTTGGCCCATTGAAGTATCGACGTTTAATATCACAATAAATTCACGCAATTCACGACCGTATTTTGTCGTGATAGAGATTATTATTGAATAATTTGTTACGTGAACGGCGATCTTTTAGGGCTGGGATATGCGAAGCCTATTTCAATATGCCATTACGAATTCTTTAACGGTTCAGTAACCGGCGTTTGTAAACATCCTGTAGACTGCACCTTCCCGTGTACATTTATTACAAATCTAGCGTAAATCCAAGTTGTGTATATTTTATTAGCCCGTTAGCGCAGTGGGTAGTGATCCTGCCTTCAGCTCCGCGGGTCGCGGGTTCGACTTCCGCCGCCTACATTTTGTATATAAAGAATTTATTGGTAGAGCCTGGGTGTATATTTGTATTTAAGTATTTATTTAAAAGTTTTATATGTATATATCCACCAGTTGTCTCTCAGCCATAACACAAGTATTAAATTACTTACTTTGGAGACGGACGACTGTAAGTGTAAATTTTTTTTTTATATATAATCCATACTGGCTCGTTGGAGCAGTGGGTAGTGACCCTGCCTTCGGCTCCACGGGTCGCGGGTTCGATTCCCGCCGAGGACCAACATTTTCTTTAAAATGAATTTGTCGGTCTTTGAGCCTGGGTGTATATTTGTATTTAAGTATGTATTTAAAAAATATATAAGTATATATTCACCAGTTGTCTGTCTACCATAACACAAGTATTAAGTTACTTACTTTGGAGACGGACGACTGTAAGTGTAAATTTTTTTTTATATATAATCCATACTAATGTTATAAATGTGAAAGTCTGTTTGTCTTTCTTTCTGTCTTTCACGTGTTCATAGCTAATCAGTTTTTCAGTGCCTTAAAACACAGTCAAATAGACATTTTTCAAAAATGAAACTTTGCTAGATCGATTTACCACCCCCGGTAATTAAAAAAAATGCAACAACAAAAAAATAAAAAAGAAAGAAAGCGCCGGGTGACATATGGGAATCGACCCTAAGATGTGAAATTTTTTTGGTCCGCCTTTACCTTTTGCATTTGACAACTCAAATATCCTTTGTATTCAATTCTACATTTTAGCATTTTTTTGAATGCCCGAAAATAGGTATGGAAAACAGGTATAGTATGGTAAACAACAACTTTTTTTAAATTAAACCTAGCTAGATCATTTTTTCCCCCTAAAACCCCCTACATGCTGAATGCTATATATAAAGTGTATAGAATGCTGTGCCGACCCCACTTAGAGTGGGATAATGGCAGGAGGATGATGATACATACATACAGGTAAAGTAGCGGCCTGTTACTATCCCACTGCTGAGAATAGGCCTCCTCACTCCGTTTTTGGAGGGAAGGTTTGGAGCTAAGAACTACCACGCTGCTCCAATGCGGATTGGTAGGTTAAACATATCTACAGAATTCTGTAGAGATATGCAGGTTTCCATACGATGTTTTCCTTGACCGAAAAGCGTGTGATAAATTGCAATTATTTATTAGACACATAAGTTTTTACAGAAAAGCTCATTAGTGTCTGCCCGGGTCTGAACTCGTGATCTTCTCGAAAGAGTCGCACGGTGTTACCGCTGGGCTAACACAGCTTTTGCATACAGGTAAATCTAATGTAAAGCGTGTAAAACATAAGTATTCCTTAAACTTCCAGTGCTTTGCTAAGGTCTTCGGTACCGTCCTTATATATACCCACCCAAAAATGAATACCAAAGCGTGGATCAAGTTTCAATAATAAATTAATTCAATTGAGAAACTTTTGCTTTATCTGCAACGTGTGGCCTTGTATAGAACGATCACCTGCAAAATAACTAAACTTTCATTTCGCCTATATTGAATCAATACGGTGTATAAAAATGTATCGATTCTTGAACCACGGTTAAATCACTCCAGTCCGTTTACTGCGAGTTTTTTTAACCTACTCGATCGCGTTAGCGTAACGCCATTTTGTATGGCGCTAACGCCAGATGTCGCTGTTCTAGAACGAAATCTAAAAACTAAACTCGCACTAAAAAAACTCGCACGAAGCATACTGATTATAAAACGAATTCACCTGTTGAGTTGTTCGTACGATTAACTTATTTAAATCAAAATAATCATTATTCAAATAAGCTATTTCAAGCACTTTTGAATCGTCAAGGATCAATATTATTAATGAAGCTACAACTGGTTCGAAATGTTGCTCTTATCGAGAAGAACCAGAAGAAAATCGGCGGTCAATCTTTTAAACATTTTCATTTTTACATTATTAAACCGCAGTCCTGTTTAAAGCTGAAACGATTTTCGAATCCAGGATTTTTTATCATCCAAATAATCTTCAATATTGTAATATGCTTTACGTATTAGTACATCTCTTATACTTAACTGTAACCTTTCTGTAGTCTGGTCTAGTATGGATTGCGGGATTATTTAATTGTAGAAGCGAATACCGAGACCATCGAATGAGTTGCTAACTCTGCTGAGTCGCGACACAGATATCACAAGCTTTTTGTGACCTTTGTGTCTTATACATGTGGATATTTTTCCGTACGAATAGAATAGAATACTAAAACTCAAAAACTATTGAACAAACTTTTGTGCAGTTTCCAAGATAACTGTTGTAAATATCGAAACGTCAAGACGCCCATAAGCCAAATCATGTGACATCATGTTAATAACATGTTGTCAAATGATTTGTTTAACTTAGTCGCATTTTACGACACCTTAGTAAAAAATTGAGTATGGTCTATTGTACTCAGTCGGATCCCACTAATTCCTTAATACATACTTGAAATTAAATTCAAAATGTTCAAGGAGAATGTACTAAACGAATAAGATGAAGGATTTATCTGAGATTTACGTAAGTAAATCCAATTTGAGGAAATGCGAAACGAGATTGCTTTAGAAGTGGAACGTTGACATTCAATTTACGTCTTGATTGCCTTCCGTCGGTGGATCCGCACGATATTCATATTTCGTGTCAATTTGGCATGGATGAGATAAAAAAAAAACTCGTATTCAACATCCATATAAAACGCCCTATCCGAAGCATAAAATTATATGTCCCATATACAAGCTATATCTAAATAAAGATATCTAAACTCATTGTAAAAGAAAGTCCCCAAAAGATGTCTGTATGTGACCATGACTTTACTACCAGTACGTAGTGAAGTAAAAAAATAATCGATTATTTTATCACAATTGTTGTCGCCATTGACTTCCGCTTTGTATTTTATAGCAACACAGTCATGAAACAAGAGTATCGCGCCCTTTTTTATTAAAATGGTGGCAACACTGTGCCGTATTGTTTCCGGTGCAGTCTTCCTATTGATAAAACGTTTCAGTTACATTCAGTCTTTGTTCGTCATTCAAGAGAAGTGCATCTCGGAACGGAATTGTGGTATTCCTATTATATCGTGTTATTGTATATAGTGTGCGTTAACACAATAATCCATTATTTAAACATTATAAATAGATTTTTAAAAATCGGTCGGTCTTAGCTTCAACTCTCATCTCCAAAAGCGGAGAGAGGAGGCCTATTCCCAGCAGTGGCATAGCAACAAGCCGTTACTTTAGTTAACTCTTATAAGTAAAAAAAGTGCAAATAAAGCATCGAAATAAAATTAACACTGATACAAAATATACTATCCCACTTCTGATATGTTGTTCCTGGTCAGAAGTGGCATGTTAGTATCAGTTAAAGAGAAATGCTGAGTACAGTACGGCCTATTATTATAAGCGGCACTAAATCCAAACAGGAGTTGTATCGCCGCACCGGAAACTTGTTTGTAAGGGGAATTGCTTTCAATACAGCA
Organism: Morpho helenor; assembly: GCA_029227775.1. Taxonomy (NCBI): domain Eukaryota; kingdom Metazoa; phylum Arthropoda; class Insecta; order Lepidoptera; family Nymphalidae; genus Morpho; species Morpho helenor. The sequence continues at coordinate 11,343,444 of JARGCU010000002.1, forward strand.
ATAACCGCGTCTGTCGGCACGTCAAACCAGTTGCGGACGTATCACACACGATTATACCACTTTCCTTCAATACTTGGCGGGACGAGATATGCCAGTGACACTAAATAGGTGGGACATTAAATGAAAGCTTTAGTTCGATTCGAGCAAAATGTTTGATTTTGATAAATACTAGATATATGACGCAATTACACACACCATCGCCCGTCCCCAAGTCTTACTTCTTAATAATATTATAAATGCGAAAGTTTGTGAGTATATATCTTACTTTTTCCAAAAAAAAACTATTGGACGGATTTATATGAAACTTTGAAAGAAAGCTCAGAGTCACTCAGCGGGCGATGGAGCGAGCTATGCTTGGTGTATCTAAAAAACTGCTAAATTAAGAATAGAAACAGAAGCTAAAATTTGCTGTTATTTGTAAAATTGTGATAGCTCAATGGGGAACGGGCGGACTATAAAAATTAAGATAACTGGGTCAAATCCTACATGTCACCGGCCCTTTCTTTCTTTTTTTTAATTACATTTTTTTATATCTTAAAAAAAATTCACCCACCCCAGGTCACCCAGGTACTAGTTTTAAGTGATACGTAAGTCAGGGTGTATTTATATACATAAATACATCCTGTATTTATGTATATAAATACACTGACTGAAGTTGTATATTTACCAGATGTCTGTATTTATAACACAAATACTACGAGTAAGTTACTTAATTAGGGGGACGGACGATCGTGAGTTTAAAAAAACTACGAGAATATTGTTAGTGCACTTAAACTTTAATTTATTCTATACGTTAGCAACAAAACATAATAAAGTCTAACAAAAAAAACTAGGTATATAACCGGAAACTTGTATTTCCATATAATATATTTTTATCACGCGAGCATAACTATTGGGAATTGTCCATTCTCAAAAATGAAAGTCACCCAAACAAAATCGAAAGCCTTTTACTATTGCGTAGAATTACGTAAACGAGATCACAGTCTATATAACATGTGGCACTAAGATAATTTAAATATAAAGAATAATTACAACGTCACACGTTACTTTTTGTATAAAGTTAAGGTGCTTCGATACATTTCCTTGCAAATTTTGACTAATATGGTGCTATCCATTTAGACAAAAAGGTTTAAGTGTAAATTATTAATATTGTATATAATATTTTATATTTAAATGCTTGACCGCTATTAGAAGCTTAAATGAGTAAGCTTCTAATAAGGTGAGTATTTAATAAGTTTATTTCAGGTAAAATGCCTCTATTACGTCGTGTCGTATTCGGCTGAGTAGAATAGACCACCCTCATTTCTTACCGAGGTGTCGTAAAAGGCGACTAAGGTAAGTCTACCCGCCGTCTGGTATCCGGCTGAGTAGGTGGCGAGGCGGTCGGTGCATCTGGTGCTCTCGATGCATCGGTTAGCGGAGGGGGACTTCTTCTTTGAGAGGTCCTACCCGGAGGGTATGACTCTGGGATCAGAGCGGCTGTAGGCGGGGATGGGGGCAATGTGTACAACGATACCCTGTCCTTTCCATCGGCAGCGTGGTGGAGCACACAGGTCGTTTTAGTCGGTGCGAGCCCGACATAACCGCCGCCTGTCGCCGTCGGGCGGCGGTACTCATAACGGGGTTTTTCCTGTATAAAAAACCCCCTTATTTCTTACCGAGGTATCGTAAAAGGCTACTAAGGTAAGTCGGCCCACCGTGTGGTATCCGGTTGAGTAGAATAGACCGCACTCAATTCTTACTGTAGTGACGTAAAAGGAGACTAAAGTAAGTCGATGGTATCCGACTGAGTAGAATGGATTACCTTCATTTCTCACAGCGGTGTCGTAAAAACTTCAAAAACTTTAAGCGGATTTACAGAACTCAAACTCGTGCTAAAACTACTCAAGCAATAATTTATATAAGTAGGCGTTACTTTACAAAATTCCGTAGTACAAACTATCATAAACTTTTAACTGCATCAATAAAGCCATCAACATCATTCAATTGTATATCTAAGTGAAGAAAATATAAAGAATTTAAACAGTACAGTAAAAACAAGTTAAAAATAACTTCATAAAACCACTTACAAAAGTACATCGGTACATCTCACGGCCGACGAATAAATAGGGCCTCGCTGAGATCATTTCAATTAAATCTATGTTCAAATATAATAGTGAGCGTGAACCGATAAAATATAAAAATGGATAAGGTAAAGGTAAATGTCTATTTTCATAACGCTTGTTTATTAATCGATTAAATCTTTTTCGTAATCTCGCATACATGAAAACTATTATTTTCAATCAAGAAGACTGCATATGAAGAAATAGTCGTAAGTAAAAAAAGTTAATTTTAAGTTGAACGCTTAAAATAAAGAAATTGCGACAATGATGAATTGAATTTCGATTATTAATATTAATATAATCACCCTCCTGCCCATATCCCACTGTGTAAGTGGGGTCGGCACAAAATGTTATAAACATTTGGCTACGTATTTTACGTCCGGCCGCCTGCCTTACGTCAACTTACCTTAGTCGTATTTTACGATACCTCGGTAAGAAAAAGGGTTGTCTATTCTACTCAACCGGGCACCACACAGCTAAACATTCATATGTAAATTGATATTTGAAATTTATTAAACGCTTTTCAGTGACTGAAAACATCCATACAATTCGCATTGGAGCAGCGTAGCGGATCTAAGCTCCAACCCTTTTCTCCAAAAAATGAAGAACATAACCTATGCCCAGCCAGACAGTAACATGCACCTTTACCTTTACCTATGTTACCTTTTTTTAAACTTTAATACACGTAACAATTGTTATAAATACCACATCCATACTAACATTGGTCTTTGACGTAACATTTCACGAACAATTCCGTGTTCGCTACAAGGCTATTGACCTGCCAATATGGGCCTCGTAGGAAGCGAACGATGTATTTATTGCTTCATTACTTATCCCAAAATTTAATAATAGACTCGTTTTCCTGGACGTATTGGATCAATTTACTTTCATATTTCCGGACTCGAGCGAATGTAACAGAAACGTCTATCTCATGAAAAAGTTTTATGTTATAGCTTGCTATAAAACGTAGCTCTGTGGGGATGAAAATAGTCCGACAATATAACAAAGCGAATAGTTTAAGAGACGACCTGCAGCGCGGTAGCGACGATTCGACATTAAATGAGCACTTAAACGTATAAGATAAGTTTGGCATAATTCAACCTTCTTAAATATCGTTTCAAAACAAAATATTTTTGAAGAAGATAAATATAATTTAATCGAGACCTGGCTTTGTTAGTAATAGTTGACTGACATGACGCGGCGCGCTCAAAAACCGAGAAAACAATAACATTATAGTTTTGTCTCCTCCGAAATTGTATTTTGTCTGTCGGTCAAGGTGATGCATTACATACGAAATGGAATGTGGTACGGTCATTCACTCCTCTATATCATGTATCTTATATTCAAAACGTAAAATAATTCCTGTGGCTAAATTACTTCACTGAATCCATTTCTTTTGTACGCTGCTAAGGTGTTTTAATACCTGGAATAAAATTAGTGTCGTATTGTAGGTACCACACTGTATAAATTGAAATATTTAAAAAGTAAAACATCGATATACGCTGAATTAAAAGTATTTTTCTAGATATTAATACTCACTTTTTATAAGATATAGTGATTGAAATAAGCAGTGAGTGATAAGATTATAATCATTAGAAAAAATAATGCATAAAGTAAGTAACGGCCTGTTACTATCCCACTGCTGGGCATAGGCCACCTCTCTCCATTTTTGGAGAGAAGGATTAGAGCTAAGACCTACCACGCTGCTCCAATGCGGATTGGTAGGTTACACATATCCCTAGGATTCTCTAGAAATATGCAGGTTTCCTCACGATGTTATCCTTCACCGAAAAGCGTGTGATAAATTGCAATTATCAATTAGACACATAAGTTTTAATAGAAAAACTCATTGGTGTCTGCCCGGGTTTGAACCCATGATCGTCTCTAGAGATTCACACGGTCGCACCGCTAGACCATCACAGCTATCAAATGCATATAAAAAGAAAAATTACCGACAAAACCTGTTTTAAGATCTTGGGCGAATTTTTTTTTACGTTACGAAAGCAAGCAAAAATTAACGAATAAGCTAATTATTAAAATTTAAAAACTCATGTTTCTTTTTTATTTACCCATAGGATTTGTTATTTAAAAAAACCAGACATCCGATATTAACTTCCTGTGAGCGCCCGTCATACGTCTGTAGGGTCACCACAAATCAGGCCGCCAATTTCGACAAGAAAAAGATGAGATGCCTGAAATTGCCTAAAAGTTTGAGTAAATCTGCAATCTACCTACCTATCCGCATTGGAGCAGCGTGGTAGGTCTTAGCTCCAATCCTTCTTTCCAAAAAAAAAAACGGAGAGAAGAGGACTGTGCCCAGCAGTGGGATAGTAAGAGGCCGTTACTTACTTTGAGTAAATAAATAAATGCCTGAAAGTTTTAGTAGCTCAGGTTTGTATGTTGTCGTTTTTAACTATAGGCATGATTCCAAGTTCTCATCAATAAGACGAATACTCAGTATACTCTTGATAATGTTCATGCTTTTAAATGGAAATATTATTGCGCCATCTGAGAATATTTGTGCCAGAACCGCACTTAATGAGCCAAAGAGCCACATACGGCTCTGGAGCCGCACTTTGCCGACCACTGCACTAAGGTACAAGTAAGCTAATGTACAAGAAAAAGTAGATCCACAAAAACACTACTAAAAAGTCCGCGACAGCATATCGCTATCTCTTAAGGTCTCAACTCATCTCAACTCACAATAAATACTTTTATGTTCAGAGTTTCAATTAAATACGCATGACATCCATTAACACAGCTAGTATATTATAACTCATTCCGTTTATTCGAAGTTTATAACACAATTGATACCTAGAAATCACAAACTGATTTATGCATCACAATTTCTAAAAACTCAATGACCGGAATCGATTCCCGCCTTATCTAAACGATATGGTATCCGTAGTGCAGTTTATGCGTTAACATGCGGCGGTTAAACTGCAATATTAACATCTGGTTGACTGGCAACGGAAATCCTTAGAGTATTGACGCTCAGAGTTATTATATGGAGTTAATTAATAACTATAAAAGTGAAATTAAGTTTAAGAAACCAAAAATCATATCGATAAATTCATCAGAAAGACTCTCCGTCTGTTTCTTGCACTTTCGTGGGTGGAGAAATATTGACGAAATTTGGTTCAATTAAAACTATAAGATCTAAATTTCCTCTTACTTAAAGACTTATTAATTAAGCGTGTTGCGCACTCAAACGCCCGTATTAATTATAGTTTTAATTGACGTTGTCCCGGCGATTAACTTTTACAGTAGTGTAGTAATTCTTATTATATTCAGTGATTTCTTACTATTACGTAGATTACAACATTTTCCCCGACTACTTGAATTAAAAAGGAGGGTTTATGATTTTTATATGATAATCCGTTGCTGCATATCATATACTAGTAATATCCCGCGGTTTCACCCGTGTACATACCGAACATTTATTTTATAATAATATTATAGAACATTTTTTGTTCTATCATCGATAGTTTAGATCTAACAATTCCTTATCTCCCTTATTTAGATTTTTTTAAATGTAATATAGCCTATGTTACTAAGTAAAGATGGAGCTTTCCAATGGTGAAAGAATTTTTGAAATCAGTCCAGTAGTTTTTGTGCGAAAACAAAAATTCTGCAATCAATTTCAGCTTTGCCATTACAGCAGTTTAAAAACACTGTTAAAAAGAGGCTGATATAAGGCTAAGCCTACTATACTCTTGAAGATTATTTAGAAGATAAGAATGTGTGGATATAGCTCTCTTTGAACCCGTATAAGGCAGTAATGACTTAATGTTAATGGTATTAAGAATTATAATTTTAAAAGAGCAGCCGCCGAGTTTCTTGGTGGCTCTTCTCGGTAGGAACAGTTTTCCGAACCAGCAGTAGAGTTGACGCTTCAAAAGCACTTGTTTACAAGTTTATTTGAATAAAGAATATTTTGAATTCGATTTTATTTCTTTGCTTTTATAGAAACAAGTTAAAATTTTATATAAATATTTAAATCAAACGATTTGCATCATATTAACATTTCGTCCATTGTGTAGGTATTTTCTCACGGGAAACTCAATTAGTCCTGTTTGATCACCTAGATAATAAATTTGAAATAAATAAATATATGGGACACTTTGGGAAAGTGTTAGAATGGTGACCCCGCACCGGAAAGCGCAGTGTCGTAATACCCCCTACTAGATGGACTGACGACCTCAAAAAGGCACAAAATAATGTGTTCTGGAGATCACATGAAGAGACCTATGTCCAGCAGTGGACGTCCATCGGTTAGATATTAAATACATACTGTTAACAGTAAAGTAAGAAGATTCAGAAGGGAGTAATAATGTGAATCTAAAGTATAATTCGATTCCCGCCGAGGGCCAACATTTTCTATAAATGAATTTGTTGGTCTTTGAGCCTGGGTGTATACTTGTATTTAAGTATGTATTTATAAAATATATAAGTATATATTCACCAGTTGTCTGTCACCCATAACACAAGTATTAAGTTACTTACTTTGGGGACGGACGACCGTGTGTGTAAGTGTCCCATATATTTATTTATTTATTTAATTCCACTTGTATTCCCGCACTCGTAACTAATCCCATATCCAAAGCAAACGTCACATCACACAAGATGGCTTGTTATTCCATTGCCATCGAAACCTCCATCTGTTGTTGCGCATTACGCCGAGCACGCCTTTGGCTGTGTTCGTAGGAGGCTCGGTGAGAGAGAACTCTATAATTGCTCTCTGGTTCGTTAGTTTCTGGAGTTCGCTATCCATTACCCGCATTCGTAATACGTAATAGCAGCAACCTCTTGTAATATCCATTTACAATACTTAAATACATATATACACACAGACTCGAAGAGCCAACAAATGTTAGAAAATGTTGGCCCCCGGCGAGAATCGAACCCGGGTCAATAATAATGATGTAAAAAGGTACTATTTTATTAATTCTTCTATCACAATAAAATCACTTTAGGTATGTATTTGTTTAGTAACACGATGCTTCGTTACGCTACACCGCAGGATGCATGCAATTCGAAACCTTTGATAACATTGTGGGATTTTCTGTAATGCGTAATATATCAATAATATTAATTAATACTTATCTTTAATATTTAAATGAGTTAATCTTGTATGTATATAAATATCTTTTCCGAATTTGGGAAACGGCTTCAACGATTTTCTTGAAATTCAGCATGTAGAGGGAGTCTTAGGGGGAAAACTTCGATGTAGGTAGGTTTCATTAAAAAAAAATCCCTGTCTTCGGGAAAATGCTAAAATTTACGTTGAATTCAAAACACAATTTTATAGTCATGGTAACTCATTTGGGGAACGGGTGGTCTAGAAAGGTGAAAATACCTAGGTTCGAGCCCCACCTGCCAACTATATTTTCATTTTTTTTTTTATATTTTTAATAAAATTACTGAGAAAGGCTTGGAAACACAGGTACTCTAATATTAAAAGAATCCCCTACACGCCCGAGATAAAGTATGAATTTATTGGAAAATAAAGCCGGTATTAGAAATTTGCCTTAAATAATAGCACCTGGGTGACAGATAATACCTTTCTGAAAAATCCACTTAATTTAAAACTATCTCATCATCATCTTCCTGCCCTTATCCCACTCTAAGTGGGTCGGCACAACATGTTATAAACATTTTGTTACATGTTTAGGCTGCGTTTTTACGGCCGGCCGCCTGCCTGACGTCTACTTACCTTAGTCATATTTTGCGACATCTGGTGAGAAAGAGTGTGTTCTATTCTACTAAACCGGATACCACACGGTGGGTCAACTAGCCTAATTTAATACTATCTACGAATAAGATTTAAAACTGTTCTGAAAAGTTTCGAAATAATGGATTCTTATTCTTTTCCACTGCTATCATAATTCTAAATGAGAGTCAGGCTTTACTGATATATTGTTCCCCTAAGGCATGAGGCACTTATTTTATTCCCAATATTTTATTTTTTCAATAATAAGACAAAAGCGGCTTAACGCGTCCCCTCGGGTAATCCAATGTACCTACGTTTTAATAAGATGTTGAGAATTTGAACTTAAGTTAATATTGGTATAAACTCGTAGTTCGAAACATCATCACCCTCCTGCCCTTATCCCACTCTAAGTGGGGTCGGCACAACATGTTATATACATGTTGTCACATGATTTGACTACGTGTTTTATGACCGGCCGCCTGCCTGACGTCAACTTACCTGAGTCGTATTTTACGACACCTCGGTAAATAACAGGGTGGTCAATTTACTCAGCCGGATACCACACGGCATTTGGTTAGCTAGAACGTCGGCAGTATATACGAGTAGCTATTAAATATATTTATGGACTTCGTAAGTTCACTTCTTTGTATAATAGGATACCACATGGTGAGTAAACTCACCTTAGTCGCCTTTTACGACACCTCGGTAAGAAATGAGGATGGTTTGTTCTACTCAGCTGGATACCACACGGTGGGTCGACTTAACTTAGTCGCCTTTTACGAAACCTCGGTAAGGCTGGTCATTATTATTGGTCCGGCTGAGTAGATATTCTACTCGACATATTATATACTCGTAATTCGTATAGCGTATAGCTCAAATACTTTATTTTTACAGTAGTAATTTTATGGAACATTCTGGTCACCAACGTCTGGTCACTTCAATATTGATGAAATTTGGTACAATAGATACTTAAATAGCTGGCTAACATCGATGATGAAGAAAATCTTTTTTTCCTCGAGGACAAAAATTAAAAAGGGTATTTTAACACTGAAATGATGCGAACAAAGTCACAGATACTAACTAATAAACTACTAGTAACAGGCGCTTGAAGAAAACTCTTCATTAGCATTTGAGTAACCTATTCTAATAGAAGACCAAAATTCATTCTAATAGGTGCTTCTATTTTAGGCACGCCGCCGAAACGAGCGCCGGTTTATAAATTAGATGTAGGCCCACATTTTTACGGGGCGACGCCTATCTTAATCCGTATGGCGTTATAAAACCCATATATTTATAATCCTATTCAAATACGTGTATTTATAGAACGAAAATGAACGCGGACGAGTTAAATGTGGCTCTGTAGTAACAAAAAAATAATAATAATGTCATCAATCCATACTGAAAATATTATATAGTAAATGCAAAAATATTGCAGAAGTAAGTCTGTCTATGACGCTTTACATGCTTTAAATTGTAAAAAACAAATGCACAAACCTCCACGACCGCTACCACAATACACAAGCACTACATACGTTCACTATCACAAACTCAACAATCGTTTCACCCCGCAACTGAAGAATCATCAGAAGATAGACTCCATGACAAAATCCGAAAGCTAAACGCAAAATCGCAAATCGATGTAAATGGAATTTGGTAAAATCAAAACTAACAATTCCCGATTTTTCTGCAGGAAGGAGAAAAACATACAGTAAATAATTGATCTCATTTTCACAAGCTTAAAGCTAACGCGAGTGGAGTCGCGAGTTTCACTAGTAAATACTGCAAAATAAAGTCCACTAGATTAAGAAGAACAGACAAAGCTATTGAAAGGAAAGGTTTTAGTCTATAAATTGTAGAAATTTTGCTTAATTTACTTGTGTAATAACACACTAATTATTAATAATGTTGGTAAAAGACAAGGTACGTGAGAGCTTTCATCAAATATACTGACAAATTCGTCGTCACACACACACTCACGCCCGCGCGCACACACACACGCATGCACGCTCGCACACACACACACACACACGCACGCTCGCACACACAAACACACGAGCGCGCGCGCACGCACGCACGCACATCACGTCGCCGTTGCAGCATTCTGACATACTTTATTTATTCTGTTCAGCAAAAATTCTATTTAAAATTACACAATCATTTTGGCCTTATTAATAGACTAAGTTTTTTTAAATATATATTTTTAGGTCGAGCTGTAGATTATAAAAAATAAAATACCATCTCAATCTTACAATTCTCGTCTTTTATAAAATGCGCACAACTTTAAGACTTTCCCTTTAAAAAAAAAATAATAGAATTATTCATTTATTTGCAGAGATTCAAAATACAAAACGATGATAATATTATCATTATTTTTAATATTCCTATAAAAAATTATAGGTCTACAAAATCTAGCCGTACGAAAACTTATTATAAACAATTTAACGAAAGGAGCCGCAGTATAAAGCTAGCTTAATACCAGACTTTAAAGATCGCGATCCAAACATTGTGACATCATAGCTCGCTTTATTTCGAGCCGTGGAAGTAATTGTTTACGTTTTTTTCGCGTAACACGCCGCACTTGCGGGCGCGTGGGTTACTTTTTGCGAGAATAATGACTTGTCCGCCGTTTATAATCACATTTTGTATAGCATTTTTAACTACCTATAATTTTACCCGTGACTTAGTTCTTATTTATTTATTTTTATACATATACATATTTAGAAAAGAGAAAGTAAATAAAGCACATGTATAATGGCAGACTTATCCCTAAAAGGGATCTCTTCCAGTCAACCTTTGAGTAACAGAAGGAAAAGGGCAAGAAGTGAAATACTATTGAGAAAAAGAAAAAGTATATAAAAATTTAACTAAATATAATATAAATTAACTTTCAAATCTTACTTTATCTTTTCTATCTTATCTTCACTTAATTATTGTAATTAATACCTAATTATTGTACGTATTGACATATAGCCACCTAACTAGTAAACATAGCACATTTCTTTTCATCAGAAAGTAATATCGAAATTGAAATATGTGATGTCACCCAAAAATCAAGCCACTGTACTTAGATAAAGGTAAAATACATCTGTTTCTGGAGATGAAAACACTTTTTTTTTAATGTTAGATTCAACATCTTTACAATATTTTTATATACTAGTAATCGCCAGCCGCTCCGCCCGCGTGAAAAGATTAAAACCGTAATATAGTCTTTTCACTACACTTTTTATTACACTAAAGTCCGCCTTATGAGAAGTTTAGTTTTCCCCATTTTTCTATATGGTGCAGAGACGTGGACGGTTCGTCTGAAAGATCGACGGAAAATCGACGCGCTTGAAATGTGGTGCTGGCGGCGACTGTTACGAATACCTTGGACAGCGTTTCGGACTAACACCTCGATACTGGAAGATCTTAAAATCAAAACAAGACTATCTGCGACGGTGCAGATAAGAATCCTTAAATACTTTGGCCACATCATTCGAAAGGTACACTGTATAGAAAGACTCGTTGTCCAGGGACAAGTTGAAGGCAAGCGGTCACGCAGTCGATCACCCACGCGTTGGACGGATCTAATACGATCATTAACTCAAAAATCCGTAGTCCAGTGTGCTAGAGACGCTGAAGACAGAGACAAATGGAGGCGCATTACAAGAGCTACAATAACGGATGCAAACAATCATCAACCACGACCACTCTGTCAAAAGTGAACGACTGAGGAAGAAGAATAGTCTTTTTATAACAATAGAAACGGTTAAAATGGTCGCGCACTTTTATTTAGAACTTTTAGAGGGGAACAATTTTGTAATACATGATTTTTGAATAACTTTCACCGTTTACTTAGCTTACGCAAGGAAAGCTTTAAATTTTGCTCCTCTCCTATTCATCTTAAAGTGATGTTATATAGCCTATTGCCCTCCTCGATAAATGGACAATCTTACACTCATAGAATTTTCAAATCGGTCCAGTAGTTCCTGAGATTAGCGCGTTCAAACAAACAAACTCTTCAGCTTTATATATTAATATAGATATTAAATTTGAATAAAAAACATGCGCTTATCACTATTTTTTTTTCAATTAAGTAAATAATACACACATATACCTACTAGTTAAATTCACTAAACTACTAAAAACTAGTAAATTTCGCACATTTTTTTTATCAGAAAGTACCTAATATCCTAGCTGAGATATGTAATGTCACACGAAAATCAAGCCACTGTACTAAGGTAAGGCAAAATACTACTGTTTCTTGAGATGTAAATACTTAATTTTTCTTTAAAATTGTTAGATTAAACATGTTTACGATATTATTGTTCCCATAGATGTTTGTTGCGCCGTCTGGAAGTTAAAGTCATGCACATTGATTTGAGTAGTCCCTTCCGCCCCTGCTTTGCATGCATGAGATGTCATGCATAAAAAGGTTCAACGTTGCACTACGATACGGTGGAGCTTTGTTGTTAATGAGATGACAACTTACCCCTCCTAATACTAAACCTATATTCTACTACTATCTATTCTTCACTACATAGTATAAAACAAAGTTGCATTCTTTGTTTGTCCATATATCCCTATGTATGCATAAAACTTTAAAATTACGCAACAGATTTTGATGCGGTTTTTTTTAATAGATAGAGTGATACAAGAGGAAGGTTTGTAAGTATAATAACATTCAATACGGCGTAGAGAAATACTGTAATTTTGAGGTTTCTGTAAATAATTACATTTTTACCGCTTACATTGCAAACGCTGGCTAAACCCAACGAGATTTATCAAAATGATGTGCTGAGTATTTGTACACTTTGAAAAGGTCTACAGAATACAGCTAAAGAATACAGCTACAGTATAAAGCTAAAGAGTTTGTTTGTTTGATTGATTGTTTAAACGCGCTAATCGCAGGAACTACTGGTCCCGATTTGAATAATTCTTTGAGGTAAAGATAGTCAATTTATCGAGGATGGCTATAGGCTTTAAAACATCACGCTATTCAATATTTACCATTTCCGTCCATCCGACTGTTTACCATTGCGCTATAATAACTTTACAAAAGATAGCAAACCTCAAGATTTACAATCTATTTTTTTGGCAGGTTTTCAATGAAAAAACAAGGATAAAACAATTTTTTTTTTTTTTTCAAATAAAACCTAGCTAGATCGATTACCCCAAAACCCCTACATGCTATATTTCATGAAAAACGTTGGAGCTGTTTCCAAAATTCAGAACAATAAATAGATAGGTACAAGATATATTATAAATCTATATTAAATCAACAATATATTTAAGGTACTTAATTGGATAAGGATTAATGCTGTATTGTTTATAATTGCTTCGATAATAAAGCATTAATTTTCATAAAAAGAAAATGTTAAAAAAATGCTATTGTGGGTTATCCATAAGAGATATACTATCGGGGACTTTTCTGTAGACCCTTTCATCATCATCATCTGGTGCCATCTTCAGAATTAAGTTCGGAGGTCAGCTGGAGAAAACTTTTCCGGTCTTGTGCTATCTTTTTTATTTCATAGTATCTAAGTCCCGTCCACTCTCCTATATTATCGAACCATTTAAGACGTTGCCTTCCAGTTGCGCTCTTGCCGTGCATCTTTCCTTCTAGGATCAACCTAGGAAATTGAAATCGGGATCCTCTCTCTGCAGAGACACTCTCTTTCGGACATCTGCATGTCCCAAAAAGGCAACCTTTCTTTGCATGACGGTTTTCATCAGCATCCGTTTTTCAGCAGACCTTTTCAAGTTTTACAAATACTCGGTACATTATTTTGATAAATCTCGTAGGGTTAAGCCTGCGTTTGCAATGTAAGCGGAAAAAAATGTAATTATTTACGATATCACATTAGAAACCACAAAAATTACAGTACTTCTCTACTCCATATTGAATGTTATTATACATATAAACCTTCCGCTTCAATAACTCTATCTATTTAAAAACCGCATCAAAATCTGTTGCGTAGTTTTAAAGATTTAAGCTTACATAGGTATAAAGGGACATAGGGACAAATAGAGAAAACGACTTTGTTTTATACTATGTAGTGACATTTAGCTATTATTTTGATTATTGTCAAATTTTTTACCATACTTTACCAAAGACAAAATTACGTATAGCTGTCATTTTTGTTTTGTTATTCACTGTCATAGTCGTTTTCGTTATACCACGTTTTACAGTGACTTGATGGGATAAAATAAATGCGGTCAAACGGGATGAAAATCCTATCTCCGTCTCCTGGTTCTAAGCAACCTCTTCAACAATTTTCAGCCAAATAGGTTCATCCGTACTTGAGTTATAAATAGTGTAACTAACACGACTTTCTTTTAGATATATAGATCAGTATTAGTACAGATATTAAAGATTTATTTAATGCAGTTGGACGCGACATCTAAAAGACGCATTTATACGAAAGCATACCACAGCAGTTATCAGTACACGTTCGTGCTATTTAAAGATACTCGAGCATGCCGAGCCGATAAGGGCATGCCGTGACTGTGACTCATGAATAGGGAACGGGGACCCGTTACGATGTCTGCAGACGATCGAGATTGTATGCAGATTCGAGAAAATACTGTAGGAGACGGCTTTGTATCGAAAACTATTCATTTTTATGTAACGTTGGCTTTTATTAAGATAAATTACTTGATAACCTATTATGACGTCACGCGATAATGATAGAAAGGGAATTCGATTTAAGGAAAGCACAGTTGACATCCTTTAAAAAAGGTACGTATTTAATTTGAGATCACATAATCGTTAGTAAGAAAATGAGAATTCAAAGCTAGGTAGATACTGCTGATTTTCTTATATAAATCAAATCAAATTAAAATAATCTTTATTCAAATAAGCTCTTTTAAGCACTTTTGAATCGTATCAATATGATTAATTAAGCTAAAACTGGTTCGGAATGTTGCTCTTACCGAGAAGAACCAGAAAGAAAATCGGCGGTCAATCTTTTAAACATTTTCAATTTTACATTATTAAACCGCAGTCTTGTATGAAGCTGAAAGGCTTTTCAAATCCAGGCATTACATTATCCAAATAATCTTCAATTTTGTAATATGCTTTACGTATAAGCATATTTCTTACACTTAATTTAAACCTTGTAGACTACTCTAGTATGGATTGAGGAATTTTATTGTAGAAGCGAATACCCAGTCCATCGAATGAGTTGCTAACTTTACTGAGTTGCGACACTGGTATCACAACTTACAGACACACTGAATAGTACTAAAAATAAGTGTTTGACAATTAGGTTACTAAATCCTTAACAGCGCTTCGAGGAGTCGAGGTTTGTGTCAGACTAGAAGCATTTAAAACTAATATTATATTCAAATCCATATATCAGTTTATTTTTTGAATTTAAACTATCGTGAGTGGAATTAATGTATAGAAACCGGCTATACTCACGTGTTATTTTATCGGATGAGCCCGACTACACACAGTCCACGCGAACGAAGTCGCTGGTAAAAGCTAGTACAATATAAAGAAAATTACTGCTGAAGCGATTACTTCCAGGCAACCTTTGGGCTAAACACATTAATTCAGGGAAATATGGTGGTGGTGGTAATATTAGTAGGGGTAGGGATTAGTAGGGGTTATAGCAACCGGCTTACTCACGTCTTATTTTATCGGATGAGCTATTCTGAACTCAGTTCCCGTCGCGATAACGCCGCGTAAAGAGCTCATGAATAAGAGCCCCGTATGGGCTTGAAACTAGTCGGGCTCATCCGATAAAATAACACGTGAGTATAGCCGGTTTCTATACATTAATTATATCAGTTTAGTTTAAAATATGAAACTTTTAAATGTTTGTTATTAATAATACGTCTGTAACAATTTTAGTTAAGATTGACCGTAGATAATATAATATAATACAGCGCACAACATAACGCTATCTTAGCGAGCAACAACACGCACACAAATAAACAACGGAAGTATAACATTAAAAATAAACACCAGTGTGCACTGAAGGAAAGCAGAGACCGCTTGGAACGGTAAGAAGCACCAACCTCGCCCTTATAAATAAAAAATAAGCCTTTTAACCTACAAATTTCGTGTATTTTGAGGCCGCACGTTGCAAAAATTAGTAATATAAACCATAAACAACGAAATTTTTTTTAACTTATTGGAATAATAACATGTTGTATTAGACGGTGACGGAGATGTACATTTTTGTCCCACTTTAAGTGAGGTCACAAAATGTTATCACGTGAGTTCAGAACATGTTGTCACATGATTTGGCTAGGTATTTAATGGCCGCCTGCTTAACGTCAACTTATCTTAGTCTACTTTAACGACACCTCGGTAAAGAAATGATTGTGGTCTATTCAACCGGGTACCACACGGTAATTAATATATTTATATAACATTTAGTATATAAGCTGTGATGGCCTAGCGGTGCGACCGTGTGAATCTCTAGAGACGATCATGGGTTCAAACCCGGGCAGACACCAATGAGTTTTTCTATTAAAACTTATGTGTCTAATTGATAATTGCAATTTATCACACGCTTTTCGGTGAAGGAAAACATCATGAGGAAACCTGCATATCTTTAGAAAATTCTAGGGATATGTGTAACCTACCAATCCGCATTGGAGCAGCGTGGTAGGTCTTAGCTCCAACCCTTCTCTCCAAAAAATGGAGAGAGGAGGCCTATGCCCAGCAGTGGGATAGTAACAGGCCGTTACTTACTTTACTTACTATATTAATTAATAAGGGTATATCTAACATTTAAAGTGATTTCAATGAAGCCGCAACTAGAGTTTGTTATGTTATAGCCTTGGTATTATGGATTTTGGCAAACTAACGTCTATAAATCTACTTGAACCTGTCGTACTTATATGTCACTCATGACTTATAAGATAAGATTAATATTATCGCAGACCGGAACAATGGGTAAGGTAATAAATATACAACAATGGTCTTATCGATAAAATAATATTTCTTTTAAATCACCTTTCAATATTAAGTACTTGAATGTTCCAAGGATAAAAAAAGTAAGTAGCGGCCTGTTACTATCCCACTGCTGGGCATAGGCCTCTTCTCTCCGTTATTGGAGAGAAGGATTGGAGCTAAGACCTACCACGCTGCTCCAATGCGGATTGGTAGGTTACACATATCTCCAGAATTCTCTAGAGATATGCAGGTTTCCTCACGATGTTTTCCTTCACCGAAAAGCGTGTGATAAATTGCAATTATCAATTAGACACATAAGTTTTTAATAGAAAAACTCATTGGTGTCTGCCCGGGTTTGAACCCATGATCGTCTCTAGAGATTCACACGGTCGCACCGCTAGGCCATCACAGCTTTTGTTTTTAATTTATTATCCAAGGATAATAAATTAAAAACAATTTTTGTCAGGCTTGATCGCCAACCCTTCCGTCATAAGTACGCAAATCTAGAAGTTGAAGAACCTTTTTATACATGGTATAGACATGTTGTCACATGATTTAGCTACGTATGTTACGATCGGCCGCCAGCCTGGCGTCAACTTACCTTAGTCGTATTTTACGACCCCTCGGTAAGAAATGGGGTGGTCTATTCTACTCAGCCGGATACCACACGGCGGGAAAGTGTAGAGGGCATGAACGGCTGTAATCGCCAGTTATACTTCATCGCCCACGATCGCCTACAACCCAGCAATAGTCGGTTTTTTGAACACGCATCAAAGTAAATCGCTGGGTGATACGTATGATCGTATAATCATATAATTAGTAAGTAAGTAAGTAGCGGCCTGTTACTATCCCACTGCTGAGAATAGGCCTCTTCTCTCCGTTTTTGGAGAGAAGGTTTGGAGCTAACACCTACCACGCTGCTCCAATGCGGATTGGTAGGTTACACATATCTCCAGAATTCTCTAGAGATATGCAGGTTTCCTCACGATGTTTTCCTTCACCGAAAAGCGTGTGATGAATTGAAATTATCAATTAGACACATAAGTTTTTAATAGAAAAACTCATAGGTGTCTGCCCGGATTTGAATCCGCGACCATATAATAATAATAAATAATCATGGCGACTATAGACAATCACACGATCCTTGAACGATGAACTATCATCGCAAATTGTAAACTGCAATAAAATATTACGAAAACGGCAAAATTTAATGGCGAAAGTTATTCAAAAATCATGTTTTTTTGTTTCTTTTTGTTGGAATTGTGTCCAAATAAATTTTTCTTTAGTTCAATAAAGGTTCGCCTATTCTATTATACACTATATTCATCTGTCAACTGGTGAGATAACATTCAAGCTCAAACCTGTGACCAATGAAAAAAAATGTCCTTGCCAAGCACTAGCGGAAGTGTTGACAGTCGCTATACAATACTATATTTGCAATGGAACCATTATACTATCGAAAGTGACACAAAAAGCATTGTTTTCAACTTCCATTGTGTATTCTATAGTTGTTATATAATGTTTAAATAATGTTTCTTTAAATTATGTTGCTAATGTTTATAAGGCCGCGCCGTGAGTCACGATAGCCCACATTTTCTAAAACTAATTTGTTAGTCGTATTTATCGACACCTCGCTAACAAATGAGGGTGGTTTATTCTACTCAGCGGACACCACGCGGTGGGTTGACTTATATATTCTACTAACAAATCGCCAGGGGCTCAGGGGAAAGACTAAAACCGTAATATAGTATTATGATGACCATAAAAATGGTTAGAGTGGGTTAACCTTAAAAGCTAGACATATGCTGTTGCGGACTTTTATTTAGAACTTTAGAGGGAAACAATTTTGTAATACATGATTTATGAAGAACTTACATCGTTTACTTAGCGCAGGCAAGGAAAGCATCAAATTTTACCGTTTTCGAAAATATTTTTTATACTACTCCTCTCCTATTCATCTTAGCGTGATGTTATAGTCTATAGCCTTCGTCGATAAATGAACATCGTCCAGACGTGAGACTCTTTCAAGAGGTCATGGGATCAAATCAACGGCACCAATAAGCTTTTCTATTAAACCTATGTGTCTAATTAACAATTGCAATTTATCACACGCTTTTCGGTTTATGAAAACATCGTGAAAAACCTGCATATCTCTAGAGAGTTCTAAGGAATTCTAACCTACCAACCCCATTAGAGCAGCATAAGTAACGGCCTGTTACTATCCCACAGCTGGGCATAAGCCTCCTCTCTCCATTTTTTTTTTTGGAGAGAAGGGTTGGAGCTAAGACCTACCACGCTGCTCCAATGCGGATTGGTAGGTTACACATATCCCTAGGATTCTCTAGAGATATGCAGGTTTCCTCACGATGTTTTCCTTCACCGAAAAGCGTGTGATAAACTGCAATTATCAATTAGACACATAAGTTTTAATAGAAAAACTCATTGGTGTCTGCCCGGGTTTGAACCCATGATCGTCTCTAGAGATTCACACGGTCGCACCGCTAGGCCATCACAGCCATTAGGCAGGTCTTAACTCCAATAATTCTCTCGAAAAGCGGAATGAGAAGGCCTATGTGGTGGAATAGTTATACGCCGTTACTTATCTCTTCAAAAATGGAGAGAGGAGGCCTATGCTTAGCAGTGGGATAGTATTAGGCCATTACTAAATATAAGTTTGTATATAGCATATTATATAACACCCGACCTTGTCTATTACAACTATAAGTTATCCGTTCTACAGTTAAATGGAGTCGATCTATTAGAGTGGAACATTAAAGGTCTATACGAACGGCACTCGGCCGTGGCTGGATGTGTTATGAGAGCGCCATTACATCTCGCGATATATGAACTATCAAAGATATTATAGAATGTTCTTGAAGATATGTGGGCTTGTAATCTATACTTCTATACATATTATTATATACTTCTATACATATTATATATATTATTTTGACGTCGAAACGGCAAAACTTGTTTATTTTGCTTACTTCCATAGTGTTATGTCCTATGGAATATTGCTATGGGGTAAATGCGCGGATAATGAAAAAATCTTTGTATTACAAAAAAGAGCCGTACGTGGCATTTACAATTTAAGACCGCGGGATTCCCTGCGAGAGAAGTTTAAGGAAATAGATATTCTTACATTTGCTTCACAGTATATTTTAAGTAATTTAATTTTTGTATATAAAAATATAAAAAATTATAAAACAATAGGCGATGTATATAATAGACAAAGTAGGAACCGACATAAGCTTGCGGCTCCTGCTTTGCGCCTTGAAAAAGTACGTAAGTCGTTTGTGGGTTTGGGTATAAGATTCTATAATAAAATTCCACAATCAATTTTAACTTTGCCATTACAGCAGTTTAAAAACACTATTAAGGAGAGGCTGATACAGAAAGCCTACTATACTGTTGAGGATTATTTAGAAGATAAAAATGCTTGGATATAAATATTGTTCGACCCTGTACAAGATAGAAACATTAAATGTAACTAGTATTAAGAATTGTATTTTTTAAAAAGAGCAACCGCCGAGTTTCTTGCTGGCTCTTCTCGGTAGGAACAGCTTTCCGAACCAGTAGTAGAGTTGACGATTCAAAAGCACTTGTTTACAAGTTTATTTGAATAAAGAATATTTTGAATTTTGAATTTGAATTATAAAACAAATTTTATAAAAGTGATATTGGTTCTCAAAGTCTTGTATACGGATTTTTGTTCGGTTTTCACTAGAGAATAGTGCAATTCTTGAGGCTTAGATTGTGCATTAACAATAATATAGTCAAATAATAGTGCATTCGCCAGACCTTCTCAACCAATTTTATGAGAGTATCACTGGAAGAGAGAGCCGGTTGTGGAGCAACATATATGTAGATTACTTTTATTCGTAAAAATACTGCCTTCGGCGAAGTCGCTGGGACAGTTAGTATATTTTATACGCGAAAGTTTGTCCGTTTGCTTGTAATTTCTTGATTGCTAATAAAAAACAACATAATAATGGCGGGCTTATTACGAAATGGGAATCTTTTCCAACCAACCAGTCTTAAATTTAAAAAAGTAAATATAAAGTATTATGAATGAAAAATAAAAATTATCTGCCTGTGTCTACATGTCGTTTTTCTGGATGCCAAATAATGTTGTTCATGGTTTTGACAAAAATTCCATAACATTCACATAACAGTAATGTCATGTATATAATGCCTACTACGAACGATGTCGGAGTTGCGTAAACCTGGTAAAAATAATGATCAGACACCAGTTCATAATATATACACAAGTAGTAATACAGAGTATGAACAAGAACAGCCTAATCCTAACATAACTATCAGGCGAGCTCAAACGTCAAATGTGAAAACTTGCGTATGTAATTCAGCGGATGTACAGTCTCAAATTTTGAGCGTTTTGCGAAATGAACTGGGAGAAGTGATCGCTGAAATTATGAACAAGGAATTTTCCGTATTAAAGACTGAGATAAAAGCACTAGAAGAATCGACAAAATTTATAAATCAACAATATGAAGACATGAAATCTGTGGTTGAAAAGCAAGCAAATGATATACAAAAATATATCGTTGAGAATAACCAGCTGTCGAGTAGAGTTAAAGAGCTGGACACAATCGTTTCACTCATGCAACAGGACGCTCGGCAGAACAATGTAGAGATTAACTGTGTGCCCGAATTTAAAAATGAAAATTTATGTAACACTATGATACAACTAGGTCGTGTGATATCTTTTCCTATAATTGAAAATGATATTATCTCATGCACCAGAGTTCAGAAAATGAATACTAAATCTAATAAGCCTAAAAGTATTGTTTGTAAATTTTCTAGCAAGCTCAAAAGAGACAATTTTTTGGCAGCAGTTTATAAATATAATAAGATTCATAATAAAGATAAACTGAACGCATCACATTTGGGTATTGCTGACAGTAAGGCCCCAGTATATATTGGTGAACATCTTACGCCAGCTAATAAAAATCTTCACGCAGCAACCCGAATCCAAGCGAAGGAAAAGCAGTACAAGTTCGTATGGGTCCGAAACGGCAAGATTCTTATAAGAAAAGATGAGAACTCGCCAGCAAAAGTTATAACACATCTAGATAGTTTAAATAATCTTTAGTAACTTAAATCATTTTTTCGTTCTTTTTGATAATGATAAGGTTGTACTTATCACAGTTCGTTCAATCGTTTAAGTATATATTACCAAAATATTAGAGGAATGAGGAGTAAATTGCATGATGTTCATACAAATGTATTGGCTAGTAACTACCAAGTTCTTGTTATCACGGAAACATGGCTTAATGATACAGTGTTTGATGATGAACTGTTTGATAGTAGGTATGAAATTTTTAGGAGAGATAGGCACTCTAATTGTACAGATCTAGGTAGGACAAAGAACGGTGGAGGCGTTTTGATAGTTGTCTGTAAAACATACAAGGCTTCTAGAATGTATTCATATGAAAGTGATTGTGAAGACCTGTGGGTTAGAATAAATTTACAACAACGACATGGACCTAAAATAGAGATTTATTTATGTGTAGTTTACCATCCACCGCCAGTCAGTAGTCAAAAGCTTGAGAGTTTTACTGCTAAAGTATCATCAGTCATTGAAAACGTTAATAATGTAATTATATTGGGCGACTTCAATCTTAGTAATATTTCTTGGATGAAAAAAAGTGAACCATACACACATCCACACAATTTAAATAGCAATTTGGAATATAATTTGATTGATTTTATGTTTGCTAACAACTTAATGCAATATAATTCATCAACTAACGAACAAAACAGGATTTTGGATTTAGTATTAGCGAAATGTGTACTAGAAATCAATGTTGTTAAATCTGATTTTGCTATATCAAGAGTTGATAACTATCATCCGCCACTAGAGATTACTATAAGTCAAGTTAAATCTGAAACGTTACATATGAAACCTTTCTTGAAATATAATTACTATAAAGCTGATTATAATCTAGTTAACACATATATAGGACAAATAAACTGGGATGAACATTTTGACAAATGTTTTGACGTTGACCAAGCTGTCTCAATTTTTTATTCTATCGTTGAGAAGATAATTAGCGAAACTGTTCCCAAGAAATATATAACTAATAGTAAAGATAAATATCCAATTTGGTATAACAAAACACTAATAAAACTAATACGACAAAAAGAGAAATGTAGAAAGCGTGCAAAATTATTTAATAATAAACTAGATGAATTTGAATTTGTTATACTTAGAGACAGGGTACGAAAATTAATAAATAAATTATATAATGAATACCAACTAAAAGTACAAGAAAATGTAATACGATATCCTAAATTTTTTTGGACATATTTGAAAAATAAAAGAAAACATAAAAGCACAATACCAGGTAATATGAATTTCGAGTCCAAAACCGCAAATGACAGCGAAAGCATTGCAAATCTCTTTGCTGAACATTTTGCATCTGTTTACCTCCCAAACTCTAATGATGGCGTGTTCAATAATATCTTACAAAATAATATATGTGGATATAATTTAGATAACCTTAATAATATCCATTTGAAATGTAGAGATGTAGAAAAAAAATTAAAAACTTTAAATTCATGTAAAGGTTCTGGTAGCGATAATATCCCTCCTATTTTTTACAAGAAATGTGCTAAACTACTGTCATATCCGCTTACTAAATTATTCAATATGTCCCTTAACACATCAGTATTCCCCAGATTATGGAAAGAGGCAATAGTAATTCCGGTCCCAAAGTCAGGTGATAAAAACAATGTATGTAATTATAGACCTATAAGTTTATTATGTACCATATCTAAGGTATTTGAATCTTTAATATATCCACATATCTTATGGCATATAAAACAGGTTCTCAGTGAACATCAACACGGATTTCTTAAAATGAAGTCTACAGTAACTAATTTAATAGGTTTTGTCGAAGATACAATTACTAATATGAGCACTGGTAAGGAAATAGATGCTATATATAGTGACTTTAGCAAAGCCTTTGACAAAGTCGATCACAAAACTTTACTAATTAAATTAAATCACTATTTCGGCATAAATGGAACGTTGTTAAACTGGTTCAGGTCATATCTTACCAATCGAATACAAAGAGTAGTTTTAAATGGTCATTCTTCACACAGTATAATACCTTCGTCAGGAGTACCACAAGGGTCGCATCTAGGCCCGATACTTTTTGTTGCTTTTATCGACGACATCAAATATTGTATTCGTAACTCTAACTTTTCACTATATGCGGATGATTTAAAAATTTTCAGGGTTGTAGGGAATGAAGAGGAACAAGGGTTACTTCAGAGCGATATCAATTGTATTTACCAATGGTGCACGTTGAACAAAATGGAACTTAATATTTCTAAATGTCACCATATAAAATATTCTCGAAAAAGAAAGATATACCATTCCGAATACACTATTGATGGACAGATACTAGGTACGGTGAGTGAAGTGACAGATCTGGGCGTAATAATAGATTCAGAAATGAAATTCAAGAGTCAAGTAAACAAAATAATTAATAAAAGCTATAAAATGATGAATTTCATTTATCGAAATACAAATAATTTTAAATCAATTGAGGCGTTAAAATCATTATATTTTTCGTTAGTCCGTAGTAACGTTGAGTATTGCTGCACGGTATGGTATCCCTATTACAAAAATGATATTCAGAGAATAGAAAATATTCAAAAAAAGGTTTTGAGTCGGTTAGCATACGTAAGTAACACTAAGAAAGTATATATTAAATATGAAGACAGGCTAAAACACTTTCATATGAATACGCTATCTCATCGCCACAAATACCTCGGTTTAATGTTTCTGTACAAATTGGTAAACGGCTATATTGACTGCCCTATTCTCTTATCCAAAATAGGACTGCGAGTTGTCCGTCCTTCTTTCCGTTTAAGTAATTATCTACCGTTCTATGTCCCAAAGAGTCACAATCGTTATGGAGAAAACTCACCAATGTTAAGTTTACTCAGAAATTATAATGAAGTTTTTCATGAAGCTATTGGTAAGGCTAGTGGATCTAAAAGTAATAGAAAAATTATCGATATTTATTTCGATCAGTTGCACTGTTTCAAAAAGGGTGTGTTGGAAAACCTTTAAATTAAATTTAACTCTTTTTGTTTTACGTTTTTTAATGATCATAGTTTATATATTTTTTGTAGCTTTCAGGATATAAGTATAGTTTTTTTTTTATATATTAGTATAGTTTGCATCAATTATTGTTTGAAGTCATAAATAAATGCTGTGCGTACCTGTAATTTAGAAACATATAGGAAAGATGATGTATTGTTAAAATTAGTTTCAAAAGTATATGTATATGATTTCTAGTTGGTAAGCCTTATAAATAAAATAAAAAATAATACTGGTGTATGGAAATTTTACACTGTTAAGCGCACCGTGTCAGTTGCACCAGAGCTGTAGGCGAGAAAGGACGTGTAGTGATGTATCATATGTGCGTATTTTAGACCGTCCGATACTCATACAATATTTTCGGTCATTTAAACTTTTAATCCGATTAACATAGAAACATTTATAGTATACATTACCTCGTCGGCCGGTTTGGTGGGTGTGATGGCGACGGTCTCGTTGAAGCAGAGACAAGCGCAATAGTGCCTGTTCGCGTCTACGTCGGTCAACACCGACACGTAGAAACGAGGCTCCGACCGCTCCGTCGACAGCGCCCATCCTTGCGGTTGGCAAAACTGGCAATAAAATCACTGGATATATCTCTTCTATCTTTTTTGAGACTATACAGGGAAAGAGGCCAGCTTTAAACGCACAAAACCTAGTACCACGTATGTTTAAAAGTGAACAGGAGTGGCTCATGCATGAAGATGTTTTAGGTAAAATTATGGTTAAAAGGGAGCAGACAGAAAAGGAAGATAAAAAAGACAGAGAAGGAAAGTAAAGTAACGATCAGCGAGAAGAAATGCGAAAGTCGTTCCGTGCTGATTGGCAGAGAAGA
This sequence comes from Morpho helenor, assembly GCA_029227775.1. NCBI lineage: Eukaryota > Metazoa > Arthropoda > Insecta > Lepidoptera > Nymphalidae > Morpho > Morpho helenor. Next base: position 11,369,124 of record JARGCU010000002.1, read on the forward strand.
GGTTGTTTAGTTCGTGCAAGTCGGATAATTCCTACCAGTACATCAGGGATTATTCCTCCTCGCGTCAAAAAAGAAAGGTGGTACCGACCATACGACATTAATTTTGGTTCCAGGTACCTACACACCTTAACTTCCATAAAAATTCGGTTAAATTAGTGAATTAATTTAGCTACAGGAATTATTTTATGTTTTGAATAAAAGATACATGATATAGAAGGGTGAATGACCGTACCCCATTCCATTCCATTTCGTATGTAATGCACAACCATGACCAAGAGACTAAACACAAGTGCGAGGGAGACAAAACTATAATGTTGTTACTTTCTCCTGTTTTTTTAAACAAGTGCGCCGCGGGGGTTTTGGGGTGAAGGATTGGAACTTAGACATACCATGCTGCTCCAATGCGGAATGGTAGGTTACACATATCTCCAGAATTCTCTAGAGATATGCAGGTTTCTTCACGATGTTTTCCTCCTCCAAAAAATTGCACGGTGACGCTGGACTACCACAGCTTTAAATACTTAATTGATAATAATTGATGTTAATATATTCACCCATTCTATGCCGTCGTGGAAGGGTGTGTCTTCCCAGTTAATTTCGGGGAATCTTTGAAGGATAACGCCGTTGCTCAGTCCGCCTCCTGAAACAATATATTTTTTTAAATTTAAACTATCGTGAGTGTTATTCATAATTAATGTATAGAAACCGGCTATAGTCAAGTCTTATTTTATCTGATGAGCCCGACTAGTTTCAAGTCCATACGGTGTTCTTATTGATGAGCTCTTTACGCGGTGTTATCGCGGCGGGAACTAAGTTCAGAATAGCTCATCCGATAAAATAAGACGTGAGTAAGCCGGTTGCTATATCCCCTACTAATCCCTACCCCTACTAATATTACCACCACCACCATATTTCCCTGAATTAATGTCTTTAGCCCAAAGGTTGCCTCGAAGTAATCGCTTCAGCAGTAATTTTCTTTATATTGTACTAGCTTTTACCCGCGACTTCGTTCGCGTGGACTGTTGTCGTACGATAGGTCGATAATAGATGGCGCTTTTCAATGTCATCCTGTTGCTGTAGAATTAACAGGATTTCTATAGCATATATGTTATTCCGGTGAATAAGGAATAATTGTGCAAAATTTCACCGGCACAACATGTTACAAACATGTTGTAACATGATTTGGCTACGTTTTTACGACCGGCCGCCTCCCTGACGTCAACTTACCCTAGTCGTACACGACACCTCGGTAAAGAGGGTGGTCTATTCTACTCAACCGGATACCACACGGTGGGTTAACTTACCTTAGTCACCCTATACAACACCTCGGTAAAAAGTGAGGTTGATCTATTCTACTCAGCCGTTTTCCGCACGGCGGATATATACATAGAAATAAACTACCTTAATAATCTTTTATTATAGTTTGTATCCTGTTTTAAAAAATAGCGAACAGCGAGGAAGGAGCACCACTTCACATAGATTTTCATTAAAAAACGCGGATATAGCAAAATGACTCCACCATTAATTTTGTACAACAAAATATTTCATTCTGAATTCCATGGCGTCTCTTTTCGCTAAATCCATTAACATTCGTCGCATACATCGAATATTCTGGATGCCCCAACATGCTGCTCACGTTCTTGACAAAAATTCGGCAACGTTCGCATAACAGCAATTTCACGGTTATATCATCAAAGGTTACTTACTAAATTTTAGGAACTTTAAACTATGGGTTAACTACATTACTTACTTATACAAAGAATCTGTAATACGTAGAAATTTACACATATATATGTTTAAAAATATCCAAAACGTAAGCAATTCATATGAAAAACCTGGTTGACGGTAATTTTTTTAACAAAATATAAAAATAAACTTCAAAAGATAAAAATTATAGGGCTCGATCCTAGGTATTTTCATATCTCGAGACCGCCCGTTCCCGGAAAAAGCTACGCTGACTTAACATTTAACGGCAAAAACAGTGTTTTATATATTCAATGTAAATTTTAGTTATTTATTAATGCCCAAAAACAGAGGTAAAACGATTTTTTTTTTAATAAAACCTAGCTATATCGATTTTTCTCCCCCAAAACCCCTACATGCCGAATTTCAGGAAAATCATTGGAGCCGTTTCCGAAATTCCGAAAATATATATATTTTCGACATACAAGATTAATTCATTTAAATATTAAAGATACGGGTCACATCGCGACATAATCGATTTACCTTTGTATAAGTTTCGTTTAGGCAGAGTTCATTTCTTAACAAGATATCGTAAAAAGTTGACATCAGGCAGGCGGCATCGTAAAATACCTAGCCAAATTACATCGCAACATGGTTAAACATGTTTTGTCGACCGCACTTAAAGTGGGATAAGGGCAGCAGTCGTGGGCCAATAAATAAAGCATACGAACACTCTAACAGTATATACAGACTTGAATCTATAAAATCTCATGCACTTGCTACATATATTAATAATGACAAAGGAACTACGTTAACGAGCTGTTAAAGTCATAATCGACCAATAGCAAGTTATAACACGTAACGAGGCAATTAGCGTGGAAACTTTAGCTCCCATTTAGTATACTAAACGAGGTACCGTCAAACTGATGGCGATTTTAAGATTTATTGTTTTATATATTCTCAAAATAACAAAATTAAAACCTTTTGCCCCTTATATTAATTAATTATTAATTATTACGCCTCCAAAAGGTCCGAAAATCATTTGTCGGTCTCGGTACACGTTTTTATAACAAAATTCCTCAACATTATCTAGACTTGCCTTTACACAAGTTTAGAAATTATCTCAAAACGATGTTGCTACATAAAGCTTACTATACTATTGAGGATTATTTGAGTGATAGCATTTCTTAACTGCAGTCAGCTACGCATCCAGCTGCAACGATTATCTTGTAACCATCAAATTGTAATAATTTTTTAAAAGATTAGCCGCCGAGTTTCTTGCTGATTCTTCTCGGTAGGAGCAAACTTCCGAATCAGTGGTAGCTTCTTTAAAACATTTGACGATTCAAAAGTACTGTAAACAGTCCACTTGAATAAAGAATATTTTGAATTTGAATTGAATTACTAATCCATTCATCCATCCATTCTAATAGCGTACGAGTTTTTTTTTCCGCTTCTCCTTTTTTCATAACCGAATCGATGCTATTTTTGTATATAATATACAAATAGCGTGGATGAAGTAATGAATTTGGAGTTAGAATGCGAATATATTTTCTGTACACGTTTAAAATTTGCAACACGAGTCATTATTAGTTTTGTATTCAAACCATTCTATCTAATTGCTCTTTCTATAAAACATTTTAAAAAATTAATAGAAAAATTTAAAAAATAATACAAATATACTTAAAACCTTAAAATCTACAATTCTTTAAATATGAATAGTTAAGAAATGGTACTAAATTCGTACATTACTTAATTTGAGTTAACCATTTTTTCAGGGCTGTTTCATAGAAGTCTAAATACTAAAACAAACTAGAAATACTGAAAATGGACATGAGTAATTTTAAATAACATATAGAACATAATCATAATGATTTTCATATTACCTAAATGGTTTATCTCAGTTATATATCTTTTGTGATAAGAGGGTTGCTTAAAGCTTTGATGTGTTTAGAATATATGTTCAGTATTCCATCATAGTAGGGAGTTAAAAATCCTTTGATATTAACAAATTACTTGTAATTGTAATTATTATAAAGAGAAAAAATTTGTATGTATGTTTGTAATGTTTTCACACAAAAACTACTGGACCGATTTCACTATTGGAATGCTGCATCTTTACTGAGCAACATAGGCTATACTACATTTAAAAAAAAATAGTGATCCGTTATAAAAATGTAATAAGGTGTAAAAAAATAAAAATTACGCGTGCAAAACCGCGGGATATTACTAGTCATAAGAACGCGTTCCGTTTGCCGTACCCTCCAGTCATGGAAGGTCGACCAGTGAACTATCGAGACATGAATTAGAGGCCGAACTGGCACGTTAGTTTGGCATAATTATTAATGTCTCAGCATTTTGAATACTGCAGCTCAAAATATTTTGTTTTCATGTTAATAAACGATTATCTGGATGACCGAGCTTTACTCGGTATTTTTTTTGAAAATATAAAAAAAGCTGCAATATAAAAAGGGACGGTCATATCTGGGACTTGATCCGCGGTATTTTCACCTTTAAAGTCCATCCGTTCGTAACTTAGCTAATACTTTACAAGTGACAGCGAAATTATCCTTTGTTTTCTAATAAAATGGTAGCAGTTTTTTAAAATGTGTAAATGAAACCTAGCTTGATTGATTTATCGCCCACGAAATCCCCTACATACTAAGTTTCATGAACACATAAACACACACACACACACATACACATAAGATTAACGCATTTAAAAATTAAAGAAAGATTCAGATAAAGTACTGACAACAAAGATCAATAAGAAAAATTCATTATCAATTTTTTTACATATTAACTTACGCTCAGATATAGATTTCCGACTTTTCTCTTGACTGGAATGTAACAAAAGCTCGTTATTGATTTAGCGTTAGCTTTATTAAGAAAATTCTTCTCAGAGACTTAAACAGAGCGTTTGTTTTCGTCATTTAGTCGAAGCGCATTTCACTTGCCTAGTGATGTATCTTAATTATTATCCGTCCCAAAATCGATACATTTTTTCGGAGATATATCGATATATTTTTTAAATTGGACTTACATCCGCAATATATTCATCGCGGATTACAGCAAAATAATTTTATTATTACTTTTGTTTTATGGATCTCCACAAAGTAACGCCTACTTCTATAAATTATATAAATTGGAGTTGCCGATTTCTTATTTGAAAATATTAACAGTTGAGGAAGATGCTCATATGTTGTCAATCAAAAACTGGGAAGTTGGCCGAATTTAACTAGCAAGAATCCACCTTCACATAGATACACGTCAAGTTAAATAAAGCCTTTTAATTAAAAAAAACAAATTCGTATTTGTATCTTGACGTGTTCTTCACAAGCGTTTCGCTTTTCCGTTTAATAAAAAAAACCATTCGTATTAGTATTTTGACGTGTTCTTGACATGAAACAAGCGTTTTGCTTTTCCGTCCGACCTTTGAGTTCAGTCACATTCAGTTTGATTACAAACAGTGCTGACTCATAACATGTTGCTAATATTACGATATTGGCAATTGCAACATTGATATTCAATTAGAAAAAAAAACTGTATGATTTACATTATCGTGCTTTATGATTTGCGTTATCATTGTCACAGTATGTCTTTGCTTTTTTTACTGACCTCTAGACGGAACACTGATATCAGGATCCTTTCCATACATACAGTGTAAACTCCATATAACGTCACTCGATTTAACGACAAACTCCCCACAGCGTCGATATCGCTTGGCTTTGGTTGGTTTAGCTTGTTTCCCATACAATGATACACTCTATATAGCATTGCACCCACTCTCAATAACGACAGCAATTTAATACTCGTGAATACTATAATAATACGTAAATACTCGTGAAGTACTTTTTAAGTTGCCAAAATTAGTAAAAACTGCGCCAATATTAGTAAAAATTATCCTAACCCGTAATAAGAACTTTCTAAGAAATCTGTGCTTTTGTTTACAAATTGGGATTGCATCTAAATGCAGCTAAATTATTGGAAAAGTCGTTCTTTGTCACCAAGTTGCCTCACTATCGCAAGGTATGAATGAAACATTTAAAAACTAAATAATTGGTGCAGCAAAAGACATAAAATAACAGATATACGCAATAGCGATCGAATAAGAATTGTTGTCGCCATTGACTTCCGCTTTGTATTTTATAGCAACACAGTCATGAAACAAGAGTATCGCGCCCTTTTTGATTAAAATGGTGGCAACACTGTGACGTATTGTTTCTGGTGCAGTCTTCCTATTGATAAAACGTTTCAGTTACATTCAGTCTTTGTTCGTCATTCAAGAGAAGTGCATCTCGGAACGGGAATTGTGGTATTCCTATTATATCGTGTTATTGTATATAGTTGCGTTAACAGAATTGTTTTTTTTATGAAATTACTAACACTAGCCTGAAATATATATTTTTTTTCTAATACAGATTTTTCTTCTCTCCATTTAACGACAACTTCCTATAACGTCAAAATGTGCACAGCCCCTTGAGAGTCGTTATATAGTTTGCACTGTATTTTAAAGTATGCTGCTATAAGCTGTGCTTAGCGCTTAACTCACGTGGATATTAGTGTGTCTCAAAGGTTTTACTGCATAAATTTCCAATGTCACATGAATGAACCAATGTCAAATTTTCTAACCCGATTAATCGTATGCAACGTCAAAATAAACGCTGTGCTGGTAATACAAATATCGATGTTTTTTGTGAAAGAATCAGCAATTTCCGTAGTATTCTAAAGAAGTCACTGTCAATATAATAATGGATACCTTTATTTTTTTTGTATTTCTACTTTACATATTTACTTTTAATAATTTTTTTTTATGATCCGCGAAGAAGTAAAATAGAAAATATATATAATGCTAAATGTAGAGTGGACGATCGGTTATCATACCTGATACATGCAGGAGTCGTAAAAAACACATGCACAAACCTCCACCACCGCCACCACAATACACAAGCACTATATACGTTCACTATCACAAACTCAACAATCGTTTCGCCCCGCAACCGAAGCATCATCAGGAGATAGACCCCACGACCAAAATAGCAAAGCTTTGCGATTTTGGTCTGGTGGAGGTTTGTGCATGTGTTTTTACGAATCCTGCATGTATCAGGTATGATAACCGATTGTCCACACTACATCTAGCATTATATATATTTTCTATTTTACTTCTTCGTGGATTATAGCAAAATAATTTTATTATTACTTTTGTATTATGGATCTCCGCAAAGTAACGCCTAATTCTATAAATTATTTTTTTTTGTTAAATCCGTTCGAGAAGCTTTTATTTAATACTGCATGTTAAGATCATATCTTGGAGTTATCATGTTAAACTCAACAATTAATTGAACTTATAAAACCACTGCAGTTGGAACCTTTTTTAGGGGAAACAACAGAAATTATTTTAATTCTTATTGCTTGTGTGTCACACAATCAGTTGTAAGTAAATGCATAGTGCAGATGTATAGTTAGGCAAAAACGATGACGCCATTTACGTAAGCAACATGATGTCACTAATGTAAAAAAAGTGACTGTTTAGGATACGTTTCCAAGGTGGTATAAAAACTGAGCATTTGTTATATCTATTTATAAATCAAACGCATTAATGAGAATTTCATATATTCAGTTATATTACACTTGTTCCCCACCAGAACCCTTGGGGCTCCCATCAGCCCGTGAGACTCCACCTCTTGCATCCAACTAGCTATTGACTGAAAGTTAATTAGTTATACCACAATTACTTACTACCTTAAAAGTATTCCTCAAATCTTTTGACACAAAGGAAACAAAACAGCTAATGTCTCACAGCAGGGAGAATGTGGCAATTGTAACAGGGATTACTACTGGGTACTGCCTGTTAAACAGACACCTGTAAATAACGAGAATAAAAGAAGACGCAGCGTGCCCAGAGTGTGGAGAGGAAGAAACAAGTCTTCACCTTATGGCTGAGTGCCCTATGTACTCGCTGGTAAGATGGGAGATACTAGGTAAGGATGATATTGAAGTTGAGGACCTAACAAATATCCCCTTCAGGGATATTATCAGGTTTGTAAAAGCAACAGGTAGGTTGTGGCAGGTGACACTGTTGGGACAGCAGTGAAACCCTTGTCCCAACATGGGGAAATGGGTGGAATAGTCCGGAATAGGAGCTGATCACCCGCCCTGCACCGACAGGCGTCCCCGAAATTAGATAGATAGATAGATGTATGTCTGATATGACTATTTCCCTATCTATCTATATGTATATATATATTACTGCATACTAAAAAAATATTACAACGTGACTGTATGTATATCCGCTATACACTTAAAAACTACTGATCGAATTTTCATCTAGTTTTTTACAATAGATCTAGTAGTTCATAAAGATGGTTTAGGTGTATAATTTATTTCAATGTTATTAAAATTAGGTGAAATATGACGACAATTGTAAAAATGTCAGAAGAAGTGAAGCTGTTTGGAAGCTTTCATTAAAAGCGTTATCTATAACTTTTAAGAAATAAAAAACAAAACCACAAAAATTTAAGACAAATGTCATATTTTCTGATGATGTTGCAATGATTGATTTGCGGAGTAAAATTACGTAGTGATTGTGGTAATGAATGTGTGCAGTGCTAGTGTAGTGTGTGGTGGTCGGTTATATATTCGTACGGTTTACTAATCCTGCATGCAGAAGGTATGAACAGGGATGGTACACTCTAATTTAAGCATTACATGGAATTTATCTGATCAATATAATTGCTTTTGTATTATTAAGCGCCGCCATGTTGTATCTAGCTGAATATAATAGTACCACCCTCATTTCTTACCGAGGTGTCGTAAAAGGCGACTAAGGTAAGTCGACCCGCCGTGTGGCATCCGGCTGAGTAGAATAGGCCACCCTCATTTCTTACCGAGGCGTCGTAAAAGGCGACTAAGGTAAGTTGACCCACCGTGTGGTATCCGGTTTAGTAGAATAGACCACCATCCTTCTTACCGAGGTGTCGTAAAATACGACTAAGGTAAGTTGACGTCAGGCAGGCGGCCGGTCGTAAAAACGAAGCCAACATGTAACAGCATGTTTATAACATGTTGTGCCGACCCCACTTAGAGTGGGATAAGGGCAGGAGGATATAATATTTGTATTATTAAGCTTTACAATGTAATACTAAATTCAATCAAAAAAATATTTAAAAAAAGCTCCAGTCCTTTTCTTGTAAAGGAGAGTGGAGGTGTTTCCCCAACAGTGAGAATAGGTCACTATTTAACATTTCATTTACTACTGTTTCATTAATTTAATGTATTGTGTCACAAAGCAACACCTACATCAACAAATCATTTCAATTGAGCACACCAGTACTAAATTATTATGAACATTTTGTCTATAAACCATTTACATTCACATTGATTCAAGGCTGGATGAGTTAGGCACCAATTTAAAATGCTAGATTGTTCCAACAATAAGTAAATATGCATATCATCATTCAAATTCAAATTCAAAATATTCTTTATATTCAAATAAACTTGTAAACAAGTGCTTTTGAATCGTCAACTCTACTGCTGGTTCGGAAAGCTGTTCCTACCGAGAAGAGCCAGCAAGAAACTCGGCGGTTGCTCTTTTAAAAATATAATTCTTAATACTATTTACATTAAGTCATTACTGTCTTGTACAGGTTCAAAGAGAGCTATATCCACACATTCTTATATTAAGAAAATAATAATATATGGATCGATTTTATGGTTTTGAACCATATTTATATTATAATTATGGAAGATTTTTAGTAAAATTCAAATCCAAAAAACTTGGTACAATTTAAACTTCAATACCAGAATAACATAAAAATCTTGCTTTTCTTTTGAAATAAGGAAAAACAATATAATATAGTTTAAGGTGTGTTACAATTGAATTTGACACGAACATATTCACGGCTACTATCGCCATGGGGTATTCAGTTGACCAGTACCACCCTCATTTCTCACCGAGATGTCGTAAAAGGCGACTAAGGTAAGTTGACCCATCGTGTAGTATGCGGCTGAGCAGAATAGACCACCCTCATTTCTTACCGACATGTCGTAAAGTACGACTAAGTAAGTTGACATCAGGCAGGCGGCCAAATCATGTGACAACATGTATATAACATGTTGTGCCGAACCCACTTACTGAATAAGGGCAGGAGGATATATATATATTCGCGGCAACTATGTACTAGTTTGGATATACATGTAATTTTATTTAAAATGGTAAATAACCACTTACTTTCTTTCTCGTGGTCAAAGCCCACTATGACGAAGTAGTCCACTAGCCTGGACATGGCAATCCTACGGCTGCATCCAACAATCGCCACAAAAACACACAGTATTTGAATTGCACAGAACCACACACATTTTTCTAATATTTCACATAATCAGACGTCTACTCGTACAACTGAATACATACGCAACGCGGCTAAACCGTGAACTTTAGTCGAATATAAACAACACTCGCATTTATGCTGATCCCAATATTCCTATTCGAATTTACAAGAACAATTTTAATAGACCACTAGAAGAGGTTATAAACAGGCAAAATTTACTGTTTTATGTCACTAAATTGATTAACTAGAAACCTGCAAGTTATAAGACAAAAAATACTTGAATCATAAAACTAATTTCGTTAGGGTTTGCAAAAATTTCGATAATTAACGCAAAAAATCACTAAGCAACCCTCTCTCAGCATCGGACATTTCTTAAAACTACCAAAATCTGCTTACCAATAAAAGTCATATATTTCTACCATTTTAATATTACCATTTACCATAAAAATAATTTATATTTGGATAAAACTACGTTCGAAGTTATTTCATATGTAATAAAGCAATGATAGCGAAATAATTTTATAATTTCAGTACAAAAATAAAATTTAACTGCCTGGAACAGGTACGCAAATACTCAAATACTAGCGACGAGTATTTTATACTCCCTGTGACATAATACTCATCGAGTATTTTATACTCCCTGTTACAAAATACTCATCTGCAACAGGTATAAAATAACATACGCATAAAGTACGCCTCGCAGGGACACAAATACTAGGCTGTTCGAAAATACTATGTATACTGCGTCCATCATATTATCAGTCTTTTGACAGCTCACGCTCATTAAGTTTTGTATTGCTTACGTACAAATATCATACAAATAATATTTGTACTTTATGGATGGGTACCGCCCACTTAGTGATGTCACACATAATGGTTACTACGATTATGCCACAGATTAAAAATAATCGGTAGAAATCGATGTTACGAGTATTAAAAGACATTTAATAACATTATATAAAGTTTTACTTTCTTCTTAGTCGATACATGAATACAAATAAAACAATCAGGATATTTTAATTTATTTTATTAGCACGAGTCGTCGGAATGATAATCAACACTAGACTCCTCCGATGAGGAGTCTTCAGTAGCAGTTATTATTAGCTCTTGTGTAGATAATATATTATCAAACGCAATATCACGTTCCCAATCAGAGAATATTACTCTTTTAGTTCTTTCCACCACACTTGCCCAGTTCTCGGCCGTTACGTGGGTGCAAGCATTTTTTAGCAATTGCAACATTTTATTCGCTGTGAATGGGGGGCTTGTATTGCATCTCGCAGCATGCCCTTTTACTTGTGCCCATATAAGTTCTATTGGGTTGTACTGGCAGTGGTATGGAGGAATCCGAAGAACAGTATGGCCATATTCTGCTGCCATTTCATTGATTACATAGCGTTTTGCTCTCTTTTTGGTTTTTAATATTTTTATTAATTCAACTTTTAACATTGAGTCGTCCACATTTTCTCCATTGTCCCGAAGCCAATTAATTATTTCATGCTTTTTATTAGCCTGTGTTGGCATTTTGTCAATTTGACGGGAGTGGTAGGGCGCATTATCAATAAAAATTATTGATGGTTCTTCCAATGAAATGAGCATTTTTTTGAACCACTCTTCATACACATTTGCATTCATCTCTTCGTGGTAGTCATTTGATTTCTTCGATTTAAATGCCAACAGTGCGTCTGCTGTACCTGCATGGCAAATGATTAGGCGCTCACCTTTTCCCATTGGTACTGAGGAAGTGGAATCAGCAGTATCATCAGTCCAGAAACGAGATAGTGTGTGGTTAGCGTTGAGCCATGTTTCATCCGTGAAAACAATATTTGCCCAATCTTGTATTTTCTTTGCCTCTCTTAAAAAATCACAACGTGCTATAGCTATATCTGTGCGTTCCATTAATAATTTTCTTTTATTTAACTTTTTATATGAAAAGCCAATTGTGTTCAAAACTTTGACCAAAGAAGATTTTTCACCATGAAATAGACCACTTCTTTTCAAAGAAACAATAAGTTTTCTCAAAGTTGGAATTTCTTTTCTCAAGTAGTAATCATATACATGACGACGAATAGCGTCAGCGTCAAAGTCATCAACAGCTGTCACCTTATGAGCCCGGCGCTTTCTTTTTGGTGTAGATGGTTTGTTTTGCTCCAAGCCGCTCCTGCCGTAGGCATCAGTAGTGATTTTAGTCACAGTTGATAGACTGATCCCCAACGCGGCTGCAACACGGTTTCGGACTTGCGTGATAGGTATAAGAGGTCCGCCATTTTGATTTTCTTGCTCAAAATACTCATGAAGTTTTAACACTAACTGTCTCGATTGTGCTTTCAACACACGTCCTTTCGGCATTTTCACGATCAATTAATATAAGTTTCACAAAAGTTTTTCCGAGGAATAAAGCTACTTAACTCAAGGTGTAACAGATGCGAGAGAAAACTCAGCGAACGTAAATGCGTGTGACTATCACGGGCGTTTCGTTGAGAGTGACAGATCACGTCAAAATGGCGGCCGAGCGGAAGGTCTGTTGATGTTGCCAGTTAATGTATAATATATTTTTTATGATTATAATAAATACACACGGATTAACATTTATTTTCAAAAAACTAAGGCAATATTAAATCAAAATGTTGATTTCTATATCTGTTATTAGTTTACGTAGGTTATCATTAATCGAATTACTTAGGTACCTAATTCGATTAATGATAGTAGGTACTATAATCGGAATGGTATCGCATACGAGAATCTTTAGGACATCACTAAATATGTAAATCGTCAATCTGTCAAAAGATGGTTAATATATAGGCGTTGTATTCTTTATCACTTTTGTTTGTTAAGATTAAGAATTGAGAGAAAAGGATTTTTTTTAGCTGTCAAATGTAATGTTGCGATAGCCGATGGGTAACGGACGGACCGAAAATATTCAAAACCGGGGTTCAAAACCCACATGTCATCGGCGCCTTCTTTCTTTCTTATTTTATATCTTTAAAAAATTACCGAGTAAGGCTCGATCACCCAGTTACTATACATATAAGTATGTCGTATAGATGCAAAAGTAATAATAAAATTATTTTGCTATAATCCGCGAAGAAGTAAAATAGAAAATATATATAATGCTAAATGTAAGTGGACAATCGGTTATCATACCTGATACATGCAGGATTCGTAAAAACACATGCACAAACCTCCACCACCGCCACCACAATACACAAGCACTATATACGTTCACTATCACAAACTCAACAATCGTTTCGCCCCGCAACCGAAGCATCGTCAGGAGATAGACTCCACGACCAAAATCGCAAAGCGAAGCAATAACCAAATAAGTTTAGTTATATACTAATCGGTTCAACCCCACCCTTTATTTTATTTTGCCTGCAAACAAGTGTAACAAGCTTGAACTATCAAATATAAAATTATCTATAAATATATAATAAAACTATCAAATATAAAATTAGGTTTTAAAAGTAATAACTCTTTAAAAAAGATTCTGTGCAATAATAAAGATAAATTACCAAGCGCGAAAAAGTGTGGTGTTTATAAAATAAAATGTCCTGAATGCAATGATACATATGTGGGTCAGACTGGTCGTAATTTTGAAACTCGTTTTAAAGAACATATGGCCGCGTTCAGGAATAACAAACCACAAAATTCAAATTTCGCTAAACATCTGATAGAAAGCGGTCATAAAGTTCCTAATGACCATAGTTTCGAAGTATTGCACACGTGTTCTAATAAAGGCCTTAAGCTGAGCCTATTGGAAAACCTTGAGATTATTAAACATAACAATGGCACCCTCATTAACGAGCAAATAAATGTTTCTAGTTCAAGCTTGTTACACTTGTTTGCAGGCAAAATAAAATAAAGGGTGGGGTTGAACCGATTAGTATATAACTAAACTTATTTGGTTATTGCTTCGCTTTGCGATTTTGGTCGTGGAGTCTATCTCCTGACGATGCTTCGGTTGCGGGGCGAAACGATTGTTGAGTTTGTGATAGTGAACGTATATAGTGCTTGTGTATTGTGGTGGCGGTGGTGGAGGTTTGTGCATGTGTTTTTACGAATCCTGCATGTATCAGGTATGATAACCGATTGTCCACTTACATTTAGCATTATATATATTTTCTAATTTACTTCTTCGCGGATTATAGCAAAATAATTTTATTATTACTTTTGTATTATGGATCTCCGCAAAGTAACGCCTAATTCTATAAATTATCGTATAGATGCATTGAAAATATTACATCTGAAGTTTGGTGCCACCTAACCAGGGATAAGTAGGGATATGAAAAATAAATCGATTTATAATATTATTATAAATTATAACTAAGATAGAAGAATTGTGAAGATATTAATTAATCCTCTGAAAAAAGTTTTGAGAAAAAGTCCTGAGTTCTTCGGTGAAGGGTATTCTCGGATTGCTGTGACTTTTCGGCAAGCGGTTTTAGTGCTTGTTCACGTTAACACGCGGGCGCGGCGGCTGCTGTGTAAATGAAACACACAACGTCAATATAGGTTTCACGTATAAGGGTGCGTACAACTAATTTTTTTTTCCTATGATGACAGAGATTACGCTCGCCGCGACCTAAAAAGTGCTTAGAGAGTTTCACCCCCTTACCCCATTAGAGGTGTTATGAATAGATTCGTAATAGGTATATACAGCCAACGTTGTATCGTATTATTATACTCGGTTTAAAAGTAACCTATTACCAGATATTAATCTAATAATAGGAATCCAATATGATCGCGTCGCTATTAGTCGCCGTCGCGCCACCTATTCCGCTCAATAATAGGGACGATTCGGTAACAGGCTAATACCCGTGTTCGTAATACCCGTATATCATATACCGTACCGTATATAAGCAGTAGTGAGTCGCCAACCGTGAGCGAGAAATTGTGATTATTTGATTTGATAAACACATGTCAGGCTTTGTATGAATGCGCCTTGGGATGTTAACAAAGTAAACAAGCAATGGACAAGTATTCACTACGTTTATCTATTGTTCGCTAATACACGTCAGGAATTATATTTTGTTACACGTGCGATCGGTTACGGGGCGAAACATTTGTTGAGATTGTGGTGGTGAATGTGTGCAGTGCTTGTGTATTGTTGTGGTATCGGTCAGGTAAGGCCTGAGTTTTTACAAATTCTGCATGTATCAGGTATGAGAACGAATAGTACACTCTACATTTAGCATTACATATAATTTCTTTTTTCGCGGGTTTTAGCAAAATAATATTCTCATTAGTTTTGTATTATGGACCTCCGCAAAGTAACGCCTAATTCTATAAATTATTTAATACCTAATTACCTATTGTATTAATACTATCCTATTATTTCTATTTAAAAAGTCTTTATATGAGACAACTTTTGAAATAGATGTACTGAATTGTCTCCTATGACAAACTTCTACCATTTTATTTTATTTTTTTGTAGTAACAACTCCACAAATTACTGTCAGTTTGAAAAGTTGTTGAACTTTATGTACCATAGATTACTAACTAAGGTATGTACGCAGACGCACTCAAATCTGTCACTGTTTTATTTATCTGTGTTGTTTGTTATCTTCGAACGATATCAAAATATTGAGAACACTTGCTTACATATTGATGTGTATTTTTAATTATTTTATCTCAAATTTAAAGCAATGTCAGATATTTGCGAACCAGTTCCCGGCTTGAAGCAGAAAAAAGTCTTCAAAATTATTGTCTTGGGTGATTCGGGGGTGGGCAAGACTTGCCTAACGTTTCGGTTCTGCGAAGGACAATTTCTTGATAAATCTGAGGCTACAATTGGTGTAGATTTCAGAGAAAGAAACGTACGAATTCGCGGTGAAGATATAAAGGTATTAAATAAATAACACACATGAATGACCTTCCTTTTTAGGAAGCTTTAATTTAAGTTGCCGTGTATGTAGAAGGTGGTGTCTTGAAAGTTAAATTTGAACCACTTCCCGGTGTCTGATTGAGCTGTTATTTTACATACTGGTTCAGTCTCAATGACGATGCATGTTTATGATAAGCATGAACTGTTGCTGCTACTAGGATCGGCTCCAGACGATTCGACTCAATGGTTAACAATAGGGACATGTTATAAGCTTTTTTAACTTGACTTGTTTACTAATAGAATTATGTTAATTATGCATATCTCTAGAGAATTCTGGAGATATGTGTAACCTACCAATCCGCATTGGAGCAGCGTGATAGGTATTAGCTCCAAACCTCTCCATAAATGGAGAAAAGAGGCCTATTCTCAGCAGTGGGATAGTAACAGGCTGCTTCCTCAGATGCTATTATAGATATTTTAATTTTTACTTCACCAGTTACAACTATGGGACACAGCTGGCCAGGAAAGATTTCGTAAATCAATGGTGCAGCACTACTACAGGAATGTACATGCTGTTGTGATAGTTTATGATGTCACCAAACCTGAAACATTCCATGTAAAGTATATTTTTTACTATTTATCTGTCAATCTGTTATCTATGTTAATGTAAAGTAATGAAATAAATCAAAACTACTGGATTGATTTTAATCATTTTTTTTTACTGACTGACATGGGATATATATTTTATACCCGTGCGAAGCAGGGGCAGGCCACTAGTTATAAATAAATATATGGGACACTTACACATACGGTCGTCCGTCCGCAAAGTAAGTAACTTAATACTTGTGTTATGGTAGACAGACAACTGGTGAATATATACTTATATATTTTTCTCAAATACAAAAATATACACCCAGGCTCAAAGACCAACAAATTCATTTATAGAAAATGTTGGTCTTCGATGGGAATCGAACCCGCGACCCATAGAGCTGAAGGCAGGGTCACTCAGGGTGAAGGCACAGTCAAATAGGATAGACTACCCTCATTTCTTACCGAGGTGTCGTAAAGGCTAAGGTAAGCTCACTCGCCATGTGGTAACCGGCTGAGTAGAATAGACCACCCTTATTTCTTACCGAGGTGTCGTAAAAGGTGGTAAGTTGACCCACCATGTGGTATCTGGTAGAGTAGAATAGACCACCGTCCTTCTAACCGAGGTGTCGTAAAATACGAGTAGGTTGTTGACGTCAGGCAGGTGGCCGATCGTAAAATACGTAGCCAAATCATGTGACAACATGTTTGTAATATGTGCCGACCCCACTTAGAGTGGGATAAGGGCAGGCAGATGATTATTGTCAACCTGTCAACTATGAAATATAAGAAAGAAAGAATGTATATTTCATCTTCCGTCATACACAGTTGTTAACTAAAACTTAACTAAAACTAAACTAAACACAATAAAACAAAAACATACCAATAACATAAAACAATATCATATAAATATACTGCATACCATAAGCAAACCTGTTCTTATACCGTATACAGGCCGTATTAGTAACCGCATGTATTACAAAACACCTCAACAGTACATTACACACATTCACTACAACAATCTTGATCTTAATTTCGACTTGTAACCAGAGCATTGTCGGAACAACAAAATCGCTTAATTTTAAAAACAATTACTTTTGTATTATGGATTGGGAAAGTTACATGCAATTATAAATTATTCAAAAACGCTACTAAACGATCACATCTAAGTAAGTGTTTCAAACGTCATTAATGAAATGATATCAAAATAATCTTTATGCAAGTACAATGCAAGCACTTTTGAATCAAGGATCAGTTAGATTTTATTAAGCTACTGAGTAATTGTGGTATAACTAATTAACTTTCAGTCAATAGCCAGTTGGATGCAAGAGGTGGAGTCTCACGGGCTGATGGGAGCCCCACGGGTTCTGGTGGGTAACAAGTGTGACTGCGGCACTCCAGAATCCCGTCTCGCCACCACGTACGCGCAACGCCTTGCTGATAAGTATGGCATGCCGGTAAGTCATTACATTTTACAGCGTGACTTGTTTATTTTCCTTATTTTCACAGCATTATGTCATATGGAACAATGTTGTGGGGCAAAGCGGCCGATATAGAAAAGATTTTTGTTGCTCAAAAAAAAGCCATTAGGGCTATCTATAATATGAAGCAACGTGAGTCCCTTCGCGAAAAGTTCAAAGAAATAGGCATACTTATTGTAGCATCACAATATATATAGTGATATTCTAAGTTTATGATACCTGTGTCGCGACTCAGCAGAGTTAGCAACTCATTCGATGGTCTCGGTATTCGCTTTTACAATAAAATTCCGCAATCCATACTAGACCAGACTACAGAAAGGTTTAAGTATAAGAGATGCACTTATACGTAAAGCATATTACAAAATTGAAGATTATTATTTATTAAGATTCATTTGATTTGATTTGATTTTCACATACAAGGTTTGTGAATTTTGAACACCTAGTGACCCGTTCAGACTATATTTCAGTTTTTCAGTACAAATTTCAATTATACAGCAGGTCCGTACGGTAGTCGAGTTTAATGTATCACTCATGGGCGCCGCCAGAATTATTTTCAGGTGTATCTACATATACACACATTATTAACTAACCCTACTAATATTATAAATGCGAAAGTTTGTGAGTATGGATGTATGTTTGTTACACTTTGAAGGCGATTCTGCTGAACAAATATCGATGAAATTTGGCACAAATTATTCATTATACACTAGGGTAACATATAGGCTATAGAAATCCTATTAATTCTACAGGAACAGGATGAAATTGATAAACGCCATCTATTATCAACCTATCACGCGACCACGCGAACGAAGTTGCCGGTAAAAGTTAGTTAGTAATAGTTTACATTCTCATCATCATCTTCCTGCCCTTATCCCACTCTAAGTGGGGTCGGCACAACATGTTATAAACATGCTGTCACACGATTTGGCTGCGATTTTACGACCGGCCGCCTGCCTGACGTCAACTTATCTTATTCGTATTTTACGACACCTCGGTAACAAGTGAGATTGGTCTATTCTACTCAGCTGGATACCACACAGCGGGTCTCCACTTACCTTAGTCGCCTTTTAGGACACCTCGGTAAGAAATGAGGTTGGTCTATTCTACTAAACCGGATACCACACGATGGGTCAACTTGCCTTAGTCGCCTTTTACGACACCTCGGTAAGAAAGAGTGTGGTCTATTCTACTAAACCGGATACCACACGGTGGGTCAACTTACCTTAGTCGCCTTTTACGACACCTCGGTAAGAAATGAGGGTGGTACACGGCGTTAATAGTTTACCTTCTATCAATTGATAAATATGATAAAGTAGCTGTCATAACACTTTGTACGATATAAAATACTAGACTATTGGGTCGCCCGTATTACATCGTTATTATTATCATATCTTAACACTGATTAACATATAGGTACATATGTTAACTATACCAAATACTAAATTATTTATAACGTGTAGTGATAAAACAATACATTCAAAAATCTTTAGTTTTTAAATGATTTTATTTATGTCGTGTATGGAGGTGAAGGAGGAAGAATCTTGCAAAATTAAATGTGACCCAGTGTCCGATTGATTAATTTATTAATTAATTTTTAACTTTGCCATTACAGCAGTTTAAAAACACTATTAAGGAGAGGCTGATACAGAAAGCCTACTATACTGTTGAGGATTATTTAGACGATAAAAATGCGTGGATATAAATATTGTTCGACCCTGTACAAGATAGAAACATTAAATGTAACTAGCATTAAGAATTGTATTTTTTAAAAAAGAGCAACCGCCGAGTTTCTTGCTGGCTCTTCTCGGTAGGAACAGCTTTCCGAACCAGCAGTAGGGTTGACGATTCAAAAGCACTTGTTTACAAGTTTATTTGAATAAAGAATATTTTGAATTTGAATTTAAGAAATACTACAGGATCTTTAACCGCCGTGTGGTATCCGGCTGAATAGACCACCCTCTTTCTTACCGAGGTGTAGTAAAATACGACTACGGTAATTTGATATCAGGCAGGCGGCCGGTCGTAAAGTACGTATGTTATGCCGACCCCGCTTAGAGTGGGATTAGGGCAGGCAGATGATAATTCAGAACGCTGTCATCCACTGAGAAGAACTGTCAAGAAACTCAGCGATTGCTCTTATCACGAATGTTAACTATTGCAAGTTAGATTCTAATAACACGAAACACTTAATGTGGGTGCACGCGAAAATACCCAAACCAACATTAAGACGTCACAGTAACTAAATATTATAGAAGTCAAACGAGTATGACGTTGTGGGTACATCCGGCATAAAAACTAAAGAGATGATTGACTACTACCGTTTCCGACAAAAATAATAATACCAATACCAATAATATCTAACAATTTCTTGTAAAGAAGTTGGCAACCCTAAAAATAACGCCTCCTTAATTATAATTTTTAGTTATTCGAAACATCCGCTCTGTTGGACTCGGAGTGTGACAACGTGGAGTCGATATTCATGACGCTGGCCCACAAGCTGTACTCCAAGCAGCCTCTTCGGGTGGTCAGCGTAGAAGTGAGTATAGTTACAATGCTGCTCAACACTAGCGCAGCATTTACTTGGTATTTCCCATTTTTTGATAGGCTAGCACTAAACATCTTTAAGAACAGTTGTTTATTTATGTACAACAGATCTTAAATGATTCATTCTCTAGTAATTAAAAAAAAATATCTAGTATTATTTAATGGATTCATTCAGCAGTAATTAAAGGATTCATTTAGTAGTACTTAAAGAATTCATTCAGCAATAATTAAAGGATTCATTCAGCAATATATAAATGATTCATTCAGTAGTTTTAAAAAAATCATTCAGCAGTAATTAAATGATTCATTCAGTAGTCTTAAAGGATTCATTCAGCAGTAATTTAAGGATTCATTCTTTAGTCTTAAAGGATTCATTCAGCAGTAATTTAAGGATTCATTCAGTAGTCTTAAAAGATTCATTTAGTAGTATTTTAAGAACTCATTCAGTAGTAATTAAAGGATTCATTTAGTAGTACTTAAAGGATTCATTCAGCAATAATTAAATGATTCATTCAGTAGTCTTAAAGGATTCATTCAGCAGTAATTTAAGGATTCATTCAGTAGTCTTAAAAGATTCATTTGGTAGTATTTTAAGAACTCATTCAGTAGTAATTAAAGGATTCATTTAGTAGTACTTAAAGGATTCATTCAGCAATAATTAAATGATTCATTCAGTAGTCTTAAAGGATTCATTCAGCAGTAATTTAAGGATTCATTCAGTAGTCTTAAAGGATTCATTCAGCAGTAATTTAAGGATTCATTCAGTAGTCTTAAAAGATTCATTTAGTAGTATTTTAAGAACTCATTCAGCAGTAATTAAAGGATTCATTTAGTAGTACTTAAAGGATTCATTCAGCAATAATTAAATGATTCATTCAGTGGCCTTAAAAAATTCATTCAGCAGTAATTAAAGGATTAACCTGTACATCGAATGTAAAACTGTGCGGAGAATTGAATTTTCGATATTTCGCCTCTTACTAAGAAAAATAACCTAGATTAAAAATCTCGAAACTATTAACTTTTGTATAGCACATTATAGAGGTAAAACCATCAGTAATGATCATGATCAATGAATGATTAAAATGATGAGAAATAACGTCACTTCCCTGTATAAAAATTTATGTTTATAATTTCAGGGAGAACGTGGCCCCAGACTAGTCACTCTGCCGCGACAGAAGCGACAAACAAACACAAACAATGACGGTTGTCTTTGTAGCTAAAGTGGGGCTAAGTCTTGGGGTAATTGGAAATATTTTACATCGGCAACTGATTGTTATAGCAATTATTCAGCAGCAGTTGAGCTTTACAGCAATTGTTTAGCAGCAGTCTACAGCAATTGATTACTGACAGTTTACCAGTATAGCAATTGCTCACTGGCAGTTTACCGTTAAAGCAAATGCTCTTCTGTAAAGAAGAAAGAAAGAAAGAAAGAAATTTATTTGGACACAAATTCCATTAAAAAGGAACAAAGAAAATAAATAAATACATTACCGCCGGAGACATTTTTTTACCTTATCAATTTCCTACCGGTCTTTGCACACATTCACAATTTCATAGCAATTACTGTAAAGCTAACACGTTACTTGCTGTTACGGTAAACTTCTAGTATCAGTTGTCATGATCGAAAACTGCTAGTTAGCAGTTGTGACGATGAACTGAGTTGCTGTAACGGTAAAGTGATCAGTTACTGTCCGGTAAACTAATCAATTGCTGTACCGGTAGTGTTTATTGCTGTGACGGTCATCTGAAACTGTAATGATAAGCTCTTATCAACCAATTATTAGCGGCAATACGGGCGGTTATGTTTCCAGAAGCCTCCGTTGCGATATGGCTGTGCTAGATGGTAGTCTTCGTTTATTAGACACTACCACCAAACTAATTTAAGAGGAAATTTTGCGAAAACTGGTAATGACATTGTTTTATATTGCGATTATAACTAGCTCTATCATGTTCTCAACTTAATCAATTAAAATATTCAGACGTTACTTTAGAGTTTATATAAAAGTAATAATAAATTATTTTGACTATAGCATGCGATAAACTTTATCGCGGATTATAGCATAATAATTTTATTACTTATTATTAATCTTATGCTTTTATTTCCAGCTGTGATGGCCTAGCGGTGCGACCGTGTGAATCTCTAGAGACGATCATGGGTTCAAACCCGGGCAGACACCAATGAGTTTTTCTATTAAAACTTATGTGTCTAATTGATAATTGCAATTTATCACACGCTTTTCGGTGAAGGAAAACATCGTGGGGAAACCTGCATATCTCTAGAGAATTCTGGGGATATGTGTAACCTAACAATCCGCATTGGAGCAGCGTGGTACGTCTTAGCTCCAATCCTTCTCTCCAATAACGGAGAGAAGAGGCCTATGCCCAGCAATGGGATAGTAACAGGCCGCTACTTACTTTACTTACTTACTTTTTTTTCCAATACAACAATACAATTTCTATGACATATTATAAACACCTTACCCGCAGAGTTTATATGATGTGGAATTCGAACTATTTCTATATAAATATTAGTTTCTAAGTTTAATTTCTTAATTAAATTAAAGATAAAGTTTAGTATCGTAGTTTCCCGTGACTCCCATAAACCCACGAAGTGTGGGGTTCACCACGTCTTCCTATACGGGAAATCTGCTTTTAATAATGGTACAATTTTATGACAGCTATTAGTTAAGTATATTTTATTATTATTTATTATTTACTCGTCACCTATATTGATCTCTACATAGCCAAAAAATAATATTGGCGTGTATAATAATAGTTAATTTATCCCATTGATCATCCTGCTGCCCTTATCCCACTCAAGTGCGGTCGGCACAACACGTTATAAACATGTTGTCACATGATTTGACTACGTATTTAACGACCGACCGCCTGCCTGATGTCAACTTACCATAGTCGTCTTTAACGACACCTCGGTAAGAAATTAGGGTGGTCTATTGTACTCAGCCGGATATCACACGGCTTAGTTAATTTATCCCATTATTATATTTCAATAATAATATTACCTATATTGTTTTAGATATTTTAAGATTATTTTTTTTTATTCATAAAAATCGGAGACCATTCTAGAACTAATCGTACATTTTGGACATTAATTTTGGAACAATATGATTAATATTTTTTTAACTTTAAACTATTGTGAGTGGTATTTACAGTTTATGTATAGAAACCGGCTATGTTTTAAGCTAGACGTAAGCTAGTATCGAAAATTTGCCGATAACAAACGTTGTAATGAAATGTCCTGAAGTGATGCCGTCGAGGCCAAATGTAACTATAAGTATATTAAGGAAATATTTGTTAGTCTTAAGTGAAATAAATGATGAATAATAAATTTTTCAAGAAATTGTTACATACACTTGTTTCATTTTCGTCTATAATTAACATTTAACTAGAATAACGAGCAAAGACTGAATGCCACTGAAGCTGTGATGGCCTAGCGGTGCGACCGTGTGAATCTCTAGAGACGATCATGGGTTCAAACCCGGGCAGACACCAATGAGTTTTTCTATTAAAACTTATGTGTCTAATTGATAATTGCAATTTATCACACGCTTTTCGGTGAAGGTAAACATCGTGAGGAAACCTGCATATCTCTAGAGAATTCCGGGGATATGTGTAACCTACCAATCCGCATTGGAGCAGCGTGGTAGGTCTTAGCTCCAACCCCTATCTCCAAAAATGGAGAGAGGAGGCCTATGCCCAGCCACTGAAACTTTTTATCAATAGAAAGACTCCACCGGAAACAACAACAGCACAGTGCTGCCACCATTTTATTAACAAGGGCGTGATACTCTTGTTTCATGACTGTGCTGCTATAAAATACAAAGCGAAAATCATTGGCGACAACAAAACATTAGCTAAAATAGAAACAGGAGTGATGTTAAAAAATAATTATTGATGAAAATGTTATTAAGCTACAGGCGCCCTCTGTAAAACCTAATTTAATTTTAAAAATCTTGCCAGCTGTTCGCGCTTACTGCGTGCTTTCGATAGCTGCAGTTGGTAAGCATAGGTAGGATAGGCAGACAACCGGCAATTTCTCCACCACAAAAATCAAGGATACTGACCTTGGACTTAGAGGCTTAAAAGTTATGGCGTCCACGCCGCTACGGCCGAAGTATAACCACAAAAAACTTAATCCACCTATATTCGTGGAATCACAAATTAAATTGTTCCCTAACATAGTTTATACACACAAACACCGAATTATCCGTTATATTTCATATATATTAATACGATATTCCACCAAACACCGATATTTATTGCAATTCACTCAGAGGCCCGCGTACCGTGTTGCGCGGCCGACCGATCTTCTTTTTGTGTGTGACATTAATAAGTCACCTATCCACACCTCAGGCGCAGCAAGCCCCGATTACTCTCGGTGGAAAAAATTGCCCGAACACCAGTCATGTATTTTTGCAAGTTGAAATTTATTGTAAAAATTAACCAGTCAACCCAAAGACAAAGGTGAGACGCCTCACAGAGACGACAACGTATCGTCCGTAGAACATTCTCGAGGCAAGAGTCTTTTGGTAAAGGTCACATACCTCACAGAGACGACAACGTGTCGTCCTTAAAAAGTCCGCAAGGCAAATGTCTGTCAACGCACCATTTGGATGCGACGGTAGACGAACAAAATTGATGCAGTAATGTTTTGTATTACTACCCACAAATATAATAAGGAAAGATCGAACAACGAATAATATTCTTTAGGCTATGTAAAATCGCACCGCCGTGTGGTATCCGTCTGAATAGAATAGTACCACCGTCATTTCTTATCGAGGTGTCGTAAAACGCGACTAAGGTAAGTTGACCCACCGTGTGGTATTTGGTTTAGTAGAATAGACCACCCTCTTTCTTACCGAGGTGTCGTAAAATACGACTGAGGTAAGTTGACGTCAGGCAGGCGGCCGGTCGTAAAAACGCAGCCAAATCACGTGACAGCATGTTTATAACATGTTGTGCCGACCCCACTTAGAGTGGGATAAGGGCAGGAAGATGATGATGGGGCTATGTAAAATCGCAATGAGTGAAGTTTTCGTAAGTAATTAAAATATAAACAACCGGGTCACATCGCGATAATTACGTTACCTTTGTATAAGGTTCGACGTTTCGGCAGAGTTGCATCCACCGTGGTCACGAACTGACAGTTCAGTCAGTTCGATGTGACCCGGTTGTTTATATTTTTCCTAAGTAGTCTATGCATAAATGGCGGTAATTTAAATAATGCCGAGGATATGCTAGTAAGTATTCCGTACCGATTTATTAAGATTTTATAAGAGCATATTGACAGATTATATAACTGCAGGAATGTAATGTTAATATTAATAATTAAAGCAGTTTCAATATTCTGTACTAGATGGCTCTGTTTGTATATTTCATACAGGAACGTCCTTAATAAAGGAATAAAGTTTTTTAAAATAAAAACCATGATCACATAAAAGAAACATTGATGTCTTATAATTGTCATTCAAGTAAATAAAGTTTCTCTTTCTATATTTGCAATATTAATAGATAGCCTCTACTGTTATAAGTTTGCAAATTATGCCAACAATACCATCGACTCCGTGGCGCAACGGTAGCGCGTCTGACTCCAGATCAGAAGGTTGCGTGTTCAAATCACGTCGGGGTCATTGTAATATTTTTTTTTATTTTGAAAAAAATATAATAATGTTGAATCGAACTTTTAGGTCGAAGTAAAATGTAGAGGTAAACGATAAGTTTTTTTTAAATTAAGTGTTTTAACATTTAACAGTTAATTATATGGTTACCATATATGCTTTATTAATAACTGTAACTGTAAAGTGTATTATCGTGTATAATTTTTCACCTATATCTTATCCCAGTTTACAATAATGATTTGTACTAAATTTTATCACAAAAAAATCGATTTTAAATAATGGATTCGGAGTTTATCGATTTTTTACAAATCGTTTTATTTTAAAGTAGCAAGGTCTACTATTTATTAATCAATTTTTTCACTCCAAGTTACATCCATAGTTTACTCAAGTAAACAAGTTATTGCAGTTACGACATACAATTTGTGTGAACGTCACATCAACTTTGATAGAATGCCTGTAGTGGACTGCATGTTTGTGAATGATATGCAGATCTTTGCCCAAATCAGTGAGTAATAAAAACCACACCAACCTTGCTATCCACATTCGCCCCGAATGGACGGATACCTGTTGCCAGACGCACGGCGCACCAGCTGGAAGTGGACTTAGCGCAGCACTCTTCACTCATCTATCTATACTTATAATAAATCTGTAGAGAGGTCAATTCTGTAACTGGAATATATTTCCAAAATAACTATCAGGGGCTGATTAGGGATCGATACTGATGCCAAAAATGCAATCAGTAAAATTTTTGTCTGTCTGTCTGTCTGTCTGTCTGTCTGTCTGTCTGTATAACCGTTATAGAAACAAAAACTACTCGACGGATTTTAACGAAACTCGGTACAATTGTTTTTCATACTCCTGGGCTGGTTATAGTATACTTTTCATCACGCTACAATTAATAGGAGCAGAGCAGTGAACGGAAATGTCGGGAAAACGGGAGAAGTTACTCTATTTTTTAAGCTTCCGTCGCGTGTGCAACCTTGATGGTTAAAGCTACATAGAAATCATGTATGACGGAAATGTTCTCCTTAAAATTATATAAAAAATATCCCACAACAGCATATGTCTATCTTTTATGGTTGACTCACAATAACACGTGTAACTCCCGATAGCTTAGCAGTTCGAAGCTTTTTGGTTATATTTGTCTACTCCTACGTTTATATCACTCTCAGTCATCCCTAAATAAAAAAGTAAATAGTATTAACCATTATATAAAAAAAGAATCATTGAAATCGGTATAGAAACACCAAAGTTATACATGAAATACGCTAATAATAAGCCATCGCGCGTGAATAATGAATAATGCTATAAGGATTATCACTACATAGTATAAAATAAAGTCACATTCTTTGTTTGTCCCTATATCCCTATGTATGCTTAAATCTTTAAAACTACGGAACAGATTTTGATGCGGTTTTTTTAATAGATAGAGTGATTCAAGAGGAAGGTTTATATGTATAATAACATTCAATGTGGAGTAGAGAAATACTGTAATTTTTGAGGTTTCTAATGTGATGTAGTAAATAATTACTTTTTTTTCCGCTTACATTGCGAACACAGGCTAAACCCTACGAGATTTATCAAAATGATGTACTAAGTATTTGTACACATTGAAAAGGTCTACAGAAAAGTCCGCGATGGTATATGACTATCTCTTATGGATAACCCACAATAGCACTTTTTGTCATTAACTTACTTTTACGAAAAATAATGCCTTATTTTCGAAGCAATTTTTATACAATATAGCATTAATCCTTATCTAATTAAGTACCTTAAATACATTGTTGATTTAATATAGATCAATATGGCCGTTTACAGCATGTAATTTAAATGAACATTTTTGAAGATATCACAGATTTAAAATCCCGCGAGGAGGCCACGCTTCGCCCTATAGTACTCCGAATTTAGCAGCGATCGGACGCGCAACTAAATGTCGCTCTTTTAAGAGTAACCTCTAAAGAAAACATGTTTGTATTGTGTAATGATAACAAAGCTATGAATGTTGTATATAAAGACATTCTGTAATTAATTTTAAACATAAAATATATAGGGAAAAATGTAAAATGTAAATATGTAGTATATGAATTTAGATATTAGATATAGCAGGAAATCTTCTTGGTATAGGGAGAGGGGAATTGTTTTTCTTCAAATTTAACGCGTGCGGGCCACGGGCAGTAATGAATACCTAAATTAAAAGTACTGGATCAATTTTAATCATTTTTTTCACTGAGTGGCATAGGCTATATATTTTATACCCGTGCGAAGCAGGGTAGGCCGCTAGTTAGACAATAAAACTGTTTGGAAATGCACGCACCTCACAAGGACGATAACGTATCGCCCGTAGAACGTTCTGGAGGCAAGAGTCTTTTGGTACAGGTCACACACCTCACTGAGACGACAACGTGTCGTCCGTAGAACGTTCTCCAGGCAAGAGTCTTTTGGTACAGGTCACACACCTCACTGAGGCGACAACGTATCGTCCGTAGAACGTTCTCCAGGCAAGAGTCTTTTGGTAAAGGTCACACACCTCACTGAGACGACAACGTATCGTCCGTAGAACGTTCTGGAGGCAAGAGTCTTTTGGTAAAGGTCACACACCTCACTGAGACGACAACGTATCGTTCGTAGAACGTTCTCCAGGCAAGAGTCTTTTGGTAAAGGTCACACACCTCACTGAGACGACAACGTATCGTCCGTAGAACGTTCTGGAGGCAAGAGTCTTTTGGTAAAGGTCACACACCTCACTGAGACGACAACGTATCGTTCGTAGAACGTTCTCCAGGCAAGAGTCTTTTGGTAAAGGTCACACACCTCACTGAGACGACAACGTATCGTCCGTAGAACGTTCTGGAGGCAAGAGTCTTTTGGTACAGGTCACACACCTCACTGAGACGACGTGTCGTCCGTAGAACGTCCGGAAGGCAAGTGGGCGTCTACGCACCATTTGAATGCGACGGTAGACGAACAAAATTGATGCAGTAATGTTTTGTATTACTACCCACCAATATAATAAGCAAAGATCGAACACAATTTAACGTAATTTAACGTCACTGTATAAATCTTTATCTAACCCCCTTTTTTACATGAGAAAACCCTTCATGGGTACTGATGCGCGTTAGGCGGAAGCAGTTATGCCAGACTCTTAGACTGCTTAAACCTCATGGTGTTTCTTGCTTGCTCTGTGATGCGGACACGGGAATACTGAATGCATCACGTGTACACTCAACTAATCCCTTATCAACATCACATCGATCCTATATATCTCATGACTGGCCCGTTGGCGCAGTGGGTCGCGGGTTCGATCATCATGTTGGTTTTTCGATCCTGGGTATGTATTTGTATTTAAGTATATATTTTAATTTTACTTAGCCAACGACTAGGGAATATATAGTGCAGTGGTCTCCCGTTGCCTTCTGCACCAGACATTTTAGAGGTTACTTATGCCTCAAGGCCGCTGCTTGCCTCGTCCACTTCAACCTGTGCTTCAGTAGGGTATTAATGGTATACCGCCATAGATCGGTCGCCAGAGCCTCGTCTGTTGTCTAGCAGGGGGCACCACGTGCAGGTGAGGTTGACAGTTGGGGCCAGCTAGATATTATTGCTGTTTTCCCCCTTAGCCCCCAAAGGGATAGGAACAAATTTATAAGCTGACTGCCAACCTTCGTTAGTCGGAGAGGCACTCGAAGAAGATCATATTATAAATTCGAAAGTTTGTGAGTATGCATGTATGTTTGTTACTCTTTTACGGCGAATCCGCTGAACCAATATCGATGAATTTTGGCACAATTATTCCTTATACACCGGAGTAACATATAGGCTATAGAAATCCTGTTAATTCTACAGGAATAAGAAAGCGTCATCTATTATCAACCTATCACGCAACAACAATCAACGCGAACGAAGTCCCATATGTATATTTATATCGTAAACAAACATGGTAACAAGAAAACAATTAAAAATCGCTTTTAAACTTTTTATTACCGAAAAAAATTCACAAGTCAAGGAAATATAATATCGTGCGCAAATAATATACATACAAGTCATAAATGGCAAGTTAAAAAAAAAAAACTTACTGTAAACACAAAAATTTTAATTGGTATCATTTTTTGAACAACCTTTAAGGGACAAAACATACAAATAAAGGCCCGCGCGTATTCCTGCACACCGTTCAACGGTGTTTGTATAATTTTGTATAATTTATAACGAATAATGAAAAATTACAGATACTACAATCGTAATAAAAATCAGTTGAAATTTTTCTTTTCAATATATACTTCTTTCATACTTTGCTTTTTATAGAGAAGCCTAGCGTAATATGCGCAAACTTTTGAAATTGCTATTTAATAACTACACAAATAAGAAGTGAATTAATTGAACAAAACAATATTAGGCAATATATACAATTTAATATCGACTATGGTAGATAGACTATGTTTATATAATACCACTTACATCCAAATCCATCAGACTTGTAGTTGATGTTATTTTACATATATAGAATACAAGATATTTATAAAATAAACAATCATAGGTTATCTTTAAATGGCTGCCAAAATCTACCTATGAGGCTTTAGCAATCAAATAGTTGCAGATCGATCGATTGCTTATATTTCTAGTGAACTTTAAACAGATAAAGGTCCCCTTTCCCTTCCCTTTCCTAAAGGTTACCTTAAATAATCTTACGTTGAAATCTGCAGCGCATATATTCAATTTATATTTTCATATAAAAGTTCGACGAATTTGCTTATAAACCCTGCGTGGTGTCCGTTTTTTCTAAAATGATTGTTATTGTTTCTTGTATTATATTCACAAATAAATTAAAAACCTAAAAGAACGTTTATATCGTTAATCGTTCTTAATTTTTTATAAGATAATAGATATAATATATCTTAAAACAAGAATTAAGCTACACTTTCAGAATTTTAGCTTTTTAACGCACTAAATTTTGTATAATTGCGTCAGGAGTTTAATGACGAACGTTGAACATTACTTTGCGGCAGTCCATAATACAAAAGTTATGGTAGAATCATTGCTCTGTAATCCGCATTTGTTTGATTACAGGAAAATGATTCTATCAATGCTTTTGTCAGGGGTTCAAATTATTAACTCGCATACTTGAGTATTCGAGTTGATAATTTGATGATACAGGTGCTTACTTCGTCTGGATATGGCGCTTTGCCAATTAAGCTAATTATCGACACTGAAAAATTATAGTTGCATTTAATCTCATCACTAAAACCTCGTACAATCTAAACAGATTTGCATTCCTATCTACCATAATCGAACAGAAGCTTGCAGATTTAGATTTTTTAATCGCTATAACTTTTTAATACATAAAAACTATTATCTACGTAGTACAATCGGTCCATTATGATAATTCATATCAACTAAAAATCTCAATCAAATTGGTCACGTAATATATTAATTATATTAAAAACTAAAAATAACGACACATAAAACTCACCCATTCGTTAAAAATTAATTCATTATCGGTTATTTTCTAATACAAATTATGATTTAATGAAATTTATACACAAAATGCAAAGAAATTATTAGTCAATTTAAGAAATTAAAATTTTGTCATATAATCATAGTTACCCTTGAATCAAATTACTTGGATAATTTTGTCATTGGTCAAATATCAATTAGAATTACTCAATTAGTTATTTCTGTTTGAATCTTTAGCTATATTAGCTTTGCCATTACAGCAGTTTAAAACACAATTAAAAAAGAGGCTGATACAGGAAGCCAACTGTTGAGGATTATATGGATGATAAGAATGCGTCAAATATATACTCTTTGACCCTGTACAAAATAGTAATGACTAAATGTGGCTAGGTGTAAGAATTTTGAATTTTGAAAAATTTTCACGGTAGGAACAGCTTTCCAAACCAGCATTAGAATTGACGATTCAAAAGCACTTAATAAAATTATTTTGCTATAATCCGCCATGAATTCATCGCGGATTATAGCAAAAAAATTATTATTACCTTTGTATTATGGATATCTGCAAAGTAACGCCTAATTCTATAAATTATTCAAAAGCACTTGTTACTAGTTTACTTAAATACAAAATACTCTGAATTTGAATTAAAGTTTAAGTTACTTAACAGAGGTCCATAACACGAAAGTAATGATAATAATTTCTAATCGCAGATTATAGCAAAATAATACTGTCTTTACTTTTGTAATATATATTTTTATTGAATACGCCTTCCAGAGGCTGCAGAAATCAAGTTAATCGTTATCGAGGTCGTTACTTCATTAGTATTATCGCAACAATTTATTTACCACCACACTGTTATGTATTTTACGTTTATAATCTCTAAATTAAAGCGTAATTTATTGATTCTATATGAGCTCAAAGTGCAGTGCAGAAAAATTGTACGTAAATTTACTTCCATATTATAGAACACGTACTTATAAGTTTAGTTTACTTAAATTCATTTTGTGCGTAATTCTTTTCAACAACGTATCATCCCACAACGTATTACCATAGAAATATTATACTAGAGTAGAGGAGCCAGCCTAAAATGTGTTTACATTGAGAATAGAGAAATGCAAATCAGACTTATTGTCTGTCTCTCTTTTTTATGTGTGATTAGACATTAAAAAGATTATTTATTATGTCTATTGTGGCGTAAATCAACTAATAAATTCACAAACAAAACCATATGTTATATAGTTTTAAAGACTTAGTGTGTGAGTCATGGATAAATAAAAATAGAATATAGGAAATAGGCATATAGGATATATAATGTACGTAAAAATATATTTACTGTAAATCCGACTGTTGAAATCCGTAATATATAAGCTAAGGTATTTTTCTTTGTCATTACGATTACTCTAACTTAATCATTAGCATGTAGTCAATAAAATATACAGTTGTTATTTATCACGATATCATTGAACACCTTCGGTTACTTTGGGTCCCTACCCAGAAACGCAATATCTATTATAACTCTTATTTGTTGCGACACTCTCTGTTACAGACCTGCTTTTGACTCTTGTACTCTAGTATTATAACTTTATAATGATACACAATGAGTTCCAAATGATATCCACTGAATAGTTATAGACAAAAAAATGTATATATATACAAAAAAAATCTATTGAAGTATACGCCCGCCTTAATTTCCGTTTTATTAGATAAAATTGAAATTTAGATCGGGAAAAGTTTATATAAACAAGAGTTTAAAGACTATAAAGTTTGCGATAACTAAAAGGTTTTAACGTTCGTTTTGAATAATAGAACTGGAACTACGAAAAAGTTTATCACAAATAGACCGAGTGAACATCATAAACATTCAACATTCAAACATTCGATCGAAAATTACAATATATTGCGAAGAACTTAAAATGAAACGAATTTGTTACAATTAGTTATATTGGTTTCAACGAGGAAATTTGCAAAGTATGAAAAAAAGATCAGTTTACACTAGCAAATATCGCTTATAGGCTACAATAGCGCACAACTCGATAAAATATTTTTTTTAGATATTAGCTGTACTTGTGTCAAAAAAGGCAAAAGTAGTTATTGTAGGTTAACCATAAGAGATAGAGACATGCTGTCGCGTACTTTTTTGTAGTAATTTTGTAGATCTACAACTCTCTAGTACAATACTTCAGTGTATCTCTTGTGGTTTACGCGGTGCACGTGACTAAATTTCTCAGCAGACGAGTTTTTTACAACGACCTCTTCAGGATAATTTCCGTAAAACCGTAATTTACTATTAACGTAAATATTGTGGAGGAATTGAACTATCATTTAGTAAAAACCGTTCAAAAATATATTTAGTAAATTTTGAGAAAATGTATCACATACAGACAGACAGTTTTTAGGGACGTTTATAATAAGTATAGAAATGGATTTAAAGTTTTCATTGCTAAGGAAAACGGATTAAAAAGCTTTAGTTTGTTTAAACGAACGGTCTTAGATTTAAAAATTATTTCTGTCGGTATCGCTGCTGTATTTTAATTAAAAAATGCTGTAAATAACTAAAGAATGTGTATTTTAACATTTAAAACTATTCCTATTGTATTGTCCACTATTGCAGCCCATAAGCGATATATATTTCGCATTTTAATTAAACCACTTAAAAGAAATGGACGCCGATATTAAAGTTTACGTATTTATACAAATTTTAATTTATATTTATAGTATCTCCAGCCATTTATTTGACTTTTTATACACGCCTATAAAGAATGGAAGAAGAAGTTTAGAGAAATTATAAGGCGTTTAACAGTTACCAAAACTGTCTCTGATAATTAAATTCAAAGCATCGATCAATTAGCGTATTTTTCAAAATGAATTCATAAAAACCGAGTCAAAACATCGACAAATGAATCGCTATATCGATTAAATTATCGATAAACGAGTAACAATAATCGAATTACATTATTGATATCAAAAATTTAGATTTTTTATTTAGACATTTTTTGGACAAAATTCCACATACAAATAATCCATAATCAAGGGATATTAGTAAAACTTAGGTTTGTATATAAATGTGTAGGTGATTGCTATTTTGTATCGTATATAAACTATAACATCGCATGCTTATTATTAAACAGACCGAAATCAAAGTTAGTGTTAATTGAGTTAGGTACATTGTAATCCTCATATCAATGACATCTATACGCCGTGTGGTATCCGGCTGAATAGAGTAGTACCACCCTCATTTCGTACCTTCTACCCACTGCGCTAACAGGCCAGTCAAATAGGATAGACTACACTCATTTCTTACCGAGGTGTCGTAAAAGGTGACTAAGGGAATTTGACCCGCCATGTGGTAACCGGCTGGTAGAATAGACCACCCTTATTTCTTACCGAGGTGACGTAAAAGGTGACTAAGGGAATTCGACCCGCCATGTGGTAACCGGCTGGTAGAATAGACCGCCCTTATTTCTTACCGAGGTGTCGTAAAAGGCGACTAAGGTAAGTGGACCCGCCGTGTGGTATCCGGTTTAGTAAAATAGTCCAACCTCATTTCTTACTGAGGTGTCGTAAAAAGCGACTAAAGTAAGTTTACCCACCGTGTGGTATACGGTTTATTAGAATAGACCACCCTCTTTATTACCGAGGAGTCGTAAAATACGACTAAGGTAAGTTGACGTCAGGAAGGCGGTCGGTCGTAAAATACGTAGCCAAATCATATGACAACATGTTGTGCGGACCCCACTTAGAGTGGGATAAGGGCAGGAAGATGATGATATCAATGACATCATAAGAATTATAAATTATAAAGAAAACTTGTGTTTTCTTACTTTTCCAAGTTACGGCTTCAACATTCGCGAATTTTGCAATTTGCTATAAAACAACTTTTTTTAATTAGGTCACTTTAATACTAAACGTGCGATATGTGTGATGTAAATCAATTATCAATTCATTAGTCAATAGTACGTTAAATTTAGCGTTAAACTAAACCTTCCTACCGGCGTCCAACTAAATACTAAATTTTAAATTATTAGACAGAACAAGAAAAAAATCACAACGAATCAAAATTATATTAACGCGTCTAAAACTAAATCATATACATTCTAATACACTATTAAGATATAAACGTATCACTAAAGTTCTCACTCGGTGCGTTTCAGCTAGAGATGTGAAAAATAATCGATTTTTATAATAATCGATTATTTTTTTAAAAATCGATTTTTCATAATCGATTATTTAAAAAAATCGATTTTTCATAATCGATTTTGTTTCATAAATAATCGATTATTTTAATCATCTTCTTTCTCTTTTTCACTCTTTTTTAATACATATGCATTAGTGGATGATACCAACGTAGACAAACTACACATTTTAAAAGAATTTTACAAACAGCGCATATGTTATTATTTATTGTTAGTCGTCCACTTTAATTAGCCTTCATTCTAATTAATTACTAATATTAAAAAGGCAACTTTTCAAATAGTAAAAAAACCCTATTATAATCGATTATTTTGGAAATAATCGATTTTTAAAAAATCGATTATTTTTAATGGGGAAAAAATCGATTTTTGTACGCCCAGTCACATCCCTAGTTTCAGCACGCGCGTATAACATTGCACAAGAGTAAATTTACCATTCTCCTGTAGAATTGCCGGCTAAATACATGCGAAGCGCTCACATGTTTTGCCAGGTGGTGGTGACCAGCATACTAGTGTCTATCCCGCGGGCGATCCTCTCGTATATCCCGTGGCTCAGCCAGAGTAGTCGAAGTTTCTCGTAACGCTCCTGGCAAAGGTGGAGGGGGTTGCCGCGACGGAGGCCCTGGAAGGTACACAATTCCCTTAGCCTTATCTATCTATCTAATTTCGGGGACGCCTGTCGGTGCAGGGCGGATGGTCAGCTCCTATTTATATATTCCACCCATTTCCCCATGTTGGGACAAGGGTTTCACTGCTGTCCCGACAGTGTCACC
This sequence comes from Morpho helenor, assembly GCA_029227775.1. NCBI lineage: Eukaryota > Metazoa > Arthropoda > Insecta > Lepidoptera > Nymphalidae > Morpho > Morpho helenor. Next base: position 11,405,619 of record JARGCU010000002.1, read on the forward strand.
TGCTCTACCCGTAGCTCTTACGAACCCGATAATATCGCTGAAGGAGATATTTGTCAGATCCTCAACTTCAATATCATCCTTATAGTATCTCCCATATTACCAGCGAGTACATAGGGCACTCAGCCATACGGTGAAGACTCGTTTCTTCCTCTCCACACTCTGGGCACGCAGCGTCTTCTGTTATTCTCATTATTGACAGGTGTCTGTTTAACAGGCAGTGCCCAGTTCCCTTAGCCTTACCTTTAAGTCTTAGCCCTTAACGTTTAATTTTTTTAGTGTACTTGCAATTTTTTGTCAAATAAGAGAAAATGTTGTCAGTGTCTATATAATGTACCCTATTTCAAGTAATAAACGATTATTTTATCTTACACTAAAATTATATCTCTTCCTCCTGCCCCTATCCCACTCTAAGTGGGGTCGGCACAACATGTTATAAACATGCTGTCACATGATTTGGCTGCGTTTGTACGACCGGCCGCCTGTCTGACGTCAACTTGCCTTAGTCGTATTTAACGACACCTCGCTTACACTAAAATTATATCTACTATATAAAAATAAGTCGGGTTTTCCTTCCTGACGATATAACTCCAGAACGCACGAACCGATTTCCACGGTTTTGCATTCGTTGGAAAGGTCTCGGGCTCCGTGAGGTTTATAGCAACGAAAATCTAGGAAAAATTTCAATAGAAAAGCGGGAAAATAGGGAAAATCATTTTTTAAATACAGCGCCATATCAAAACTACTGGATCAATTTTAATCATTTTTTTACACTGGCTGACATGGGATACATATTTTATACCCGTGCGAAGCAGGGGCAGGCCGCTAGTAAAATAATAAATACCTCAACTAAACTGAAAAACCTGAACTGTTCTATCTAATCTAAGTTGATAATGTAGAAAAATTGTTTGCGACTATAATATAACCGTATGTAAACATAGACATGATTTAACATACACTTACACGGACTTCCATCGGGTGACAAAGAAGAAGATGGGTGTATAAATATAATGTCAAAAATCCTGAACTGAAGTTCAAAATAGTTCGAAATACTGTTCAAAAGACGGGTCTCACCTGGTCCGTTTCCCCGTAGTCTAACTTCTATGACTCTCAACATTGGAATCCCGTCAATGTTGTATTTATAAAAGTCAGGGGTCTATGAGCGAGAGAAGGAAATAACTGAACATTTTGTTGTTAAACTGCAAGTTGTTGTCTTTGCCCCATTTACAGACTTTTTACAGACCCCCCACCAGATAGACAGACGACCTCAAAAAGGTCGCGGGGAGCCGCTGGATCCAGGCGGCACAAGATCGTGTGGCGTGGAAGTCCATGGCAGAGACCAATGTCCAACAGTGGACGGCTATTAGTTGATGAGAGAGATGAGAGAGAAAAGCCTTTTAGAACCAAATTACATACTTAGTTCGAATTTTAATTTTTACTTCAAGTGTTTATTTATTTTAAAGGATTATCAACAGGCTACATCTTAATCAGGATGTAGTCCCACTTAAAGATAACCACAACTTACGCTTCGTTTGGGTCTATAACCTTCACATAGTATTAAGCATATTTATATTTATAAGTTAATAAAAAAGAAAGTTATTTTAAAATATATATATATATATCATCTTCCTGCCCTTATCCCACTCTAAAGGGGGTCGGCACAACATATTATAAACATGCTGTCACATGATTTGGCTGCGTTTTTACGACCGGCCGCCTGTCTGACGTCAACTTACTTCAGTCGTATTTTACGACACCTCGGTAAGAGAGAGGGTGGTCTATTCTACTCAGCCGGATACCACACGGCGGGTCGACTTACCTTAGTCCTTACCACACGGCGTAAGAGAGAGAGAGATAGATAGATATATATATATATATATATATATATATATATATATATATATATATATATATATATATATATATATTAATCAATTTCAATCAATTTATGTGGCTCTGTAATCTCAAAACAGTCAATTAATCAGAAGACAGATCTCACCTGGTCCGTTTCCCCGTAGTCATCTAAATAGGGCGCCGGTAGCATGGTGCCGCGCGCCGGCGCCGCCAGCAGCAGCAGCTCGCACTCGCGCACGCGCAGGAACACGCCCGAGCCCGCGCCGCACCACAGCGCGTGCGCCACCACCGCGCCCACCAGCTCCACGCCGTTGCCGCGACCGCTTTGCTGATATCGTACATCATTATTATAGACCTGAATTCACCGCTAATCAGCACTTTTGTACAAAAGAGAAGCGGGATTTTACTCTAGCGGGTGCTAACAAACGGCTAGAGTTCAGGGCGGTAGTGTGAGAAACCGACGTACAATTCTGGCATTGTCAAGAAGTACTGCCTTCTGCACTTCTGCTATAAGACCTGAATAATGAACTTCCAACCGACTCAGGTGATGTGTGAGACTAATTGGAATCAATCTATTAACTGACATGACTATTGGGATAATTTCGGTAGATGCCACTCCCCCAAATCTCTCCCACCTCAAAAGCTAGATCTCAGTATTTTAATTTTTTGTCAGCTTCAGCCTTTGCAATGTTGTCATCATGAGGTATAGCTATATCAACAAGAAACACTTGCGATCGATTACGATCCATTAACATGATATCAGGTTTATTAGCTGGTACAGTTCTGTCTGTGATAATGGATCTATCCCAATACAATTTTGCACGCTCATTCTCCAAAACTGGTTCCGGAACATACTTATAGTAAGTAAATAATAATCATTATTATTATTATTGTATTATTTTATTTTGACAGGAAAACTTACAGCGATAATAAATACATAAAACACAATAGGATATACTATAAGCTAATAACAAGTTTTCACAAATAAATTTAACGAATAAAGCGGGGATATCGCGCAAAGACCACTCGTCAGTCGATTTAAGCTTACTTTTTATACCTGCCTGGTGCATAATGAGACACAATGACATACAAAGAGTCGCTGTCTGTCACGCGCCCCCCGCCATGTCCGGTGAAGGGGGGGGGGGGGGAAGGAAGAAGACAGAGATATTTGGGTAGAAGGAGAGGTAAAACACGACGGAAAACCAGGTGTGCCTATCTCACGGTAGGGATATGAAAACATAATCGATTTTTAATAGTCGAGTATATTTTCATCAAAACCGTCGTGTGGTATCCGGCTGAATAGAATATTACCACCCTCATTTCTTACCGAGGTGTCGTAAAAGGCGACTAAGATAAGTCGACCCGCCGTATGGTATCCGGCCGAGTAGAATAGACTAACCTCATTTCTTACCGAGGTGTCATAAAAGGCGACTAAGGTAAGTTGACCCACCGTGTGGTATTCGGTTTAGTAGAATAGACCACCCTCTCTCTTACCGAGGTGTCGTAAAATACGACTATGGTAAGTTGGCGTCGGGCGGGCGGCCGATCGTAAAAACGCAGCCCAATCATGTAACAACATGTTTATAACATGTTGTGCCGATCCCATGATGAGTATATTTTCATCAAAAATCGATCATTTTATTTATCCTTTTTCTTTTTTACTCCTTTTCTTGATTTTTTAAGATTAAATACGCACTTTGTTGGATGCTATTAAAGTGAACTAATTCAAAACAGTTATGTTGTTGCAAATTACAATAAAGCATAGCGTCAAAAATCTTGAATGTTAAAGGGACCCATAACTTGGGAGAGCAAGAAAACAGTAGATTTTTTAATAGTTCGTACTGTTATGTCATAGATGGCATTGCAATGTATCTAACTCAATCAAGCCAAATTTTCGGACTTAAATACTAAGCGTGTGATAAATTAGGTCCCTAGATAAAAATTGTTGCGCCAGTCAATTTAACGCAAATGCAGTATTAGTTGTAATTAAACACTCACCTTGCGCACTTCGATCTGACAACAATAGCTCTGCGAGCACAGTATGTGTCCGCAGACCAGGCACATCGTAGGGTTCTTGCTGTCCTCCCGCTCCGAGTTGGGGCACACGAACTCCGACACCAAATTCATCAACTCCGAAAAGTCATCCGGCAATATTATCAACTTCGGCGGATGTTTCGGCTCCAGAACATTCCTGGGTGGTATTTCCAGCGCGAACCAATCGATGGATAGTTCGGCCCACGCCAGAGCCTTCTTTCTAGCTAACAAATTGTCAATTAACTCTCTAAACGTGTACGGCATGTCCAAATATCTACACATGTTCTCCCACGTGTCGCCGCCGACCACTATAAGCTCAGCGGGAGGTTGGATATCACTCAAGAAGTGGAAAAATAGGCAGCAACAACGCAAGAAGTTGAGGCACTGCTCCTTCACGCATTCCCAAACGGCAACGGGGTTTAAGTTGTCGATGTAAAGTGTTCCCCTGCGAAGTTCGCTCATGAGAGGCAGCAAGTTTTCTAGATCCGGAGGCTTGGTTTGCTCGCCTTCCGTCACAATGCAGGTCGAGACGTTTACGACAATAAGGGCTCTGGTCAGAGCGGCCCTAAAAGCTTCCAGAGTCAGCTGCCTAGCTAGATGTGTCGGTCGAGCCGGCCCCGTGGTCTTCGTGAATATGGACGGAATGGTTATGACTAACGCGACTAGAGTTCCGAAGACTTCGTGAGTTAGGGGCGAGGTTTTTTCGAGGGTGCAGAGAGTGCTGAGGGCGTGGTGAGAAATGTGTTTGGGGGTAGGCCAAACGGTAGGCACCACCGCCGCTATGCGTATCAAGGCTTGCAGGGCGTCCCGGTGCCTAGAGGGCAGATCGCCTAGTAGAGGTCTTTTTTCAGCTAGCAGTACAGCGTTTGTGCTTAGGACGGTATAGTACGTAGCTCTACATAGGGCGGCTACGGATGTCATCCCTCCTGTCTCCGTCATTCCACATATGCCTGGAAGCATCTGCAAGAAAAATGTTTAAATTATGATTAATTTTTAAAGCAGTGTCGTATCCAACACTTCTAGCATTTGTATGCCCATGTTTCATTCAACTAATAAACGTCCTCAGATGGATATAAGTTCCAGAGATTTTCAGACCATACTATCTTGGATCGTAGCACCCTGTAAGCGGTATTCTCTCTACTGCAGATAGAGAGCGACGGAGAATGTGTTATGCAGTCCAAGATCGCCACTTCATCACATAGGGAACCCAAGTGCAATCGGTTCTTGGAAGTGTGTCCATCACTTTTGACTTTTAAAAATACCTTCTCGTCAGATTTTATGACCTAGATGTACCCTAACTTAATTTAATAATATGAAAATTCACATAATTTCTAGATCCAAACGAATTTATAAATTAGATAATTTATCTGTCTGTTACACGTTCACAGCCAAACCGCTGGACCAACATTGATTAAAATTGCCACAATCAAAATTATATACTCGGCTACTATACAAAGTAAAACATTAGGTTAACGAAGTTGCAGGTACAACAAGTATTTCAATAATCTTAAATCATAGTAGTAGAAAGACGCCAAAACGAACCTTGGCGAAGTCTTCAATAAGGATTTTCGTGTTTTCATGGAATTGGGGCAGGTTCTTGTCGAAATGTGAAAGAAATTCGGCCGGCAGGAGGTTTTCGGCGTGAGTGGACACGTACACTTCGGCCTCGTCGGCTGATTCCTCCTCCAAATCCGAGGACATGGCGCCGACGCTGCGAGCGCGCGCCGTGCATAGCATGTCCTCACAGTACTCGGTGCAATGGTGGACCGACTCAGAGGACACCTGATTGGGATATCAAAGTAGACTAATCAAATATCAAAAACGTATAATTTCCAACTACCACACTACATATATCAATAGGATAAGTAGCTTAAAAAGTAACAATTACACTGGCACGCAAAACGAGTGGAAAGTGCATTTGACCGGATCGACCTCTGTGTTAGTTCCACTGAATTCGAATTCAAGCTTAGTTTGACCTATACATTAGCAAAATTTCGAGAAAACAAAAAAACAGATATATATACTTAGATACGAAAATCTGCAGTATTAATTAGATAAAACCTTTTTTTTTAAAACAGCGTATGGTCTAATTAAACTTTGTATTAGTATTCAGCGGATCGAAAAACATGAAACCATGCATTTAGGTTTAGTTAAAAAAAAATTATATCACTAAAACTGCCGATTTTATCTGCCGACTTCGAAGTACATATATATGTTTTTTAAAGTTTTCTCGAAATTTTGAGGGTGTGTGTGAGGGCAAACTGACATTGAATCCAAATTCGGGGTTTCGAAATAGCAATGGTCATCAAATGGGCTTTACACTTTTTTGGTTTTATTTATGTAGACAAATAAAAAAACGGATAGCGCCTTGGCGCTATCTACTATTTATCAACATTGGTTGATAAATAGGATAATGGAAACGAAAAACTTGTTGTGCCGACCACACTTAGAGTAAGACAAGGACAGGAGAATGGTGATTAGTTAGATGATGTTACAAGTGTTGCTGTGTCGTTTACCTGATGTTTGAGCTGTATGATGAGGTCCGCAGCATCGGTGAAGGTGTTCTCGCTGAGCGGGGGCGGGGGCTGCGCGGGGATGGAGGGCGCGGGCAGCAGAGGCAGAGCCGCGTTGCAGAGCCGCTCGCACAACGGACACAGGTACTCCTTCTTGTCCACGTCGAAGGACGTCGGCTGCCGGATACGGTAGGGCCTGCTAACACGACCAAATTTATGCAGACGCGGAATTTACACCTATCAATAACATTGATAATCCATGTCTCCCTTGCCTCGCGAGGATTTGTCGTCACCACATCTTGAGGTTGGGGCGGGGAGGTTGGGTCAATACTAAATAGGATTTGATACGAGTTCAACTCTTTTGCTCTGGGCCATTTAAATTCGATGCAAGTTTTTGGTGCCAAAGTTAAAGAAAAAATAAAAGATCTTAAGAGTTATCTTAAGTTTTTTAAAATGAACAATTCGATTTTGTAATACTTACATAAAAAATTAATAAAATTATTTTACGAACGACCTATTTATTTCTGTTTTTTTGCGTCTGCCGATAATTTTTATGACCAGTTGTATATACTTTGGAGTAGCTTAATATTAACATAGAAAAATGCTTAAAATTTATAAATTACTTACATATGTGTGTATATATTTTTTGTGATATTAACACTTTTTAAAATTCGACAACCAAAATTCAGGACTGATTTTTTGCAGACAACGCTATACCACCGTGTTCGTAATAAAATTATCTTTATGCTAGTTTCATTCAACCGAACCGTTGCAAGTTACTAGTATTAATTCACCTGTTTGTCACGCCTACCCAAGAGTCACGGGAAATAAATAGTCAACCTAACGTTTGTACATTCTATAGGTTTCATATTTTCGATTGGAATGGAATTTGTTCATTAACCAAGCCAATCATCATCCTCCTGCCCTTAATCCACTCTAAGTGGGGTCGGCACAACATGTTACAAACAGACTGTCACATGATTTGGCTGGGTTTTTACGACCAGCCGCCTGCCTGACGTCAACTTACCTTAGTCGTATTTTACGACTCCTCGGTAAGAAAGAGGGTGGTCTATTTTACTCAACCGGATACTACACGGTGGGTCAACATACCTTAGTCGCCTTTTACGACACCTCGGTAAGAATCTAGGGTGGCCTATTCTACTCAGCCGGATACCACACGGCGGGTCGACTTACCTTAGTCGCTTTAATTATTAATTAATCAAATACTGAATTTACTTAGAGAACCTACTCGCAATGCATTTATTGATATATATACTTTATTTGATAAAAAATATTTTTCATCCATTAATCAGCTAGGTGAAGGTCGTTGTATAGAGGGAGTTTAGACTAGCTGCGATCTTTATTTCAATGCCATTTATGTTACCATGCTACCAACCAATAAAAAATGTATTTATTAGGAAGTTTAAAAGATATTTGCTTAAAACTAATGATATTCAAATTCAAAATTCAAATTCATTTATTTTTTCAAAAACAATTTACATGTTACTTAAACTTAACAAGTGATATGAAGCATATTGTTTGACTGTATTGATTGGATGAATTTAGGGGTAACATGCAGGTGTGCAAGAGTTTTAATACAAATAACTGTTTCTATTTAAACTCTTGTAAACTTGCATGTTAACTTTAATTATATTTAACTAATAATTTAATAACTTTCAAAAGCTATTGAAAAAACAAAATGTATATGTAACAAAATATAATAGACATAGATATAGAAAAATAATGCGAACTCGACACCTTCATATAAACCCTGCGTGGTTTTCGAAAGGTGTGTTTTTATATTTGTTTATATGTCTTATTGTATTGTATAATAAATTTTAAAAAAACTAGTGTTTTCCTTACTCTTATTATCTCTTTAACAGTCACGAGTTTCGTATTCACAAATTGCATTTTCCATATACTATACTGCGTCCATCATATTATCAGTCTTTTGACAGCTCACGCTCATTAAGTTTTGTATTGCTTACGTACAAATATCATACAAATAATATTTGTACTTTATGGATGGGTACCGCCCACTTAGTGATGTCACACATAATGGTTTCTACGATTATGCCACAGATTAAAAATAATCGGTAGAAATCGATGTTACGAGTATTAAAAGACATTTAATAACATTATATAAAGTTTTACTTTCTTCTTAGTTAATACATGAATACAAATAAAACAATCAGGATATTTTAATTTATTTTATTAGCACGAGTCGTCGGAATGATAATCAACACTAGACTCCTCCGATGAGGAGTCTTCAGTAGCAGTTATTATTAGCTCTTGTGTAGATAATATATTATCAAACGCAATATCACGTTCCCAATCAGAGAATATTACTCTTTTAGTTCTTTCCACCACACTTGCCCAGTTCTCGGCCGTTACGTGGGTGCAAGCATTTTTTAGCAATTGCAACATTTTATTCGCTGTGAATGGGGGGCTTGTATTGCATCTCGCAGCATGCCCTTTTACTTGTGCCCATATAAGTTCTATTGCGTTGTACTGGCAGTGGTATGGAGGAATCCGAAGAACAGTATGGCCATATTCTGCTGCCATTTCATTGATTACATAGCGTTTTGCTCTCTTTTTGGTTTTTAATATTTTTATTAATTCAACTTTTAACATTGAGTCGTCCACATTTTCTCCATTGTCCCGAAGCCAATTAATTATTTCATGCTTTTTATTAGCCTGTGTTGGCATTTTGTCAATTTGACGGGAGTGGTAGGGCGCATTATCAATAAAAATTATTGATGGTTCTTCCAATGAAATGAGCATTTTTTTGAACCACTCTTCATACACATTTGCATTCATCTCTTCGTGGTAGTCATTTGATTTCTTCGATTTAAATGCCAACAGTGCGTCTTGTACAAATCCTTTTGCTGTACCTGCATGGCAAATGATTAGGCGCTCACCTTTTCCCATTGGTACTGAGGAAGTGGAATCAGCAGTATCATCAGTCCAGAAACGAGATAGTGTGTGGTTAGCGTTGAGCCATGTTTCATCCGTGAAAACAATATTTGCCCAATCTTGTATTTTCTTTGCCTCTCTTAAAAAATCACAACGTGCTATAGCTATATCTGTGCGTTCCATTAATAATTTTCTTTTATTTAACTTTTTATATGAAAAGCCAATTGTGTTCAAAACTTTGACCAAAGAAGATTTTTCACCATGAAATAGACCACTTCTTTTCAAAGAAACAATAAGTTTTCTCAAAGTTGGAATTTCTTTTCTCAAGTAGTAATCTAGTTTACGTAGGTTATCATTAATCGAATTACTTAGGTACGTAATTCGATTAATGATAGTAGGTACTATAATCGGAATGGTATCGCATACGAGAATCTTTAGGACATCACTATCGTCAATCTGTCAAAAGATGGTTAATATAATGGACAGTGTATAGTGTATATGGAGTCTCACCTGAGCTTCTCCTTGTCGAGCACGCCGTCGACGTACTTCCTCCAGCAGCGGGCGTGCAGCGCGTGCCCGCAGCACGACACGTGCGGCTGCGCGCCCACGCCCGCCGGCGGCCACGCGCTGCGCCACGACTCCGCGCCGCTCACCGCGCGCCGGTTCAGCACCGTGGAGCACTGCACGAACGCGACCAGCACCAGCGGCTCGGCCGCGGCGTCCACGCGGGCCTGACGAGTGCCGACGGACATGACCATATATATAAGGTAAGGCAGTGGCGTAGCTAGTATATTTGGGGCCCGGGGCCAATTGTCACCTGGTGCCCCCCCCCCCTTTCAGAGTCTAAATAATTTTAGATTTCAGAAAGCAATAACTTTAATATATAAATTTAAATTGGTTCAAAATGATAATAACTGTATATAAAATAACATTAGATTATGATAAAATTTATTTAGAAAATTTAAAAACGAACTTTCCTCACTTTTTGAGTGGCAAAATCCGTTGTTTCTTCATCGAGCTTAACTGTACTAAGAAACGTTTTTGTGTTTATTGAAGACAATATAATCATACAAAATCAATGTGCAAAAAGTTGTATAAGAGTCTTATTCAACTTTTTCTGAAATGATTTCATTATTCATCAAAAAAAAAAAATTGTCAAGTTTGGTGCCCCTCTTGCCTGTGGTGCCCTCGGGCGACCGCCCCTCTCGCCACCCCCTAGCTACGCCACTGAGGTAAGGGCACAACCATGACCATAAAAGTAAAGTAAGTAGCGGCCACTGCTGAGAATAGGCCTCTTCTCTATGTTTTTGGAGAGAAGGGTTGGAGCTAAGACCTACCACGCTGCTCCAATGCGGACTGATAGGTTACACATATCTCCAGAATTCTCTACAGATATGCAGGTTTCCTCACAATGTTTTCCTTCACCGAAAAGCGTGTGATAAATTGCAATTATCGATTAGACACATAAGTTTTTAACAGAAAAACTCATTGGTGTCTGCCCGGGGTTTACTAGACCTCCTCGAAAGAGTGTTACATTGGGCTACCACAGCTGAAAATCGCAAAGCTTTGAATAAATTTTAAATCTATTTAATACAACGCCCCGTATTTACCTGCTCCTGGCACATAATGCAGACCCTCAGAGGCTCGCTGACGCCGCCGCCCCACACGCCGAGCGCAGCGCCGCGGTATAAGGGCAGCAAATCCTGCTTCCTTTCTTCTTCGGTCACCTAAAATAAAACAACTTTGTGTTACTGTACGGGCTAACACGTACATTTGAAACATCGGCATTTACTCTATATTTTTAACTAGGAGTCCCGCCCCAGCTTCGCACGGGTATAAAGCGGTGGTCTATTTTACTCAACCGGATACCACACGGTGGGTCAACTTACCTTAGTCGCCTTTTACGACACCTCGGTAAGAAATGAGGTTGGTCTATTCTACTCAGCCTACGACTAAGGTAAGTTGAGGTCAGGCAGGCGGCCGGTCGTAAAAACGCAGCCAAATCATGCAACAACATGTTTATAATATGTCGTGCCGACCCCACTTAGAGTGGGATAAGGGCAGGAGGATGATGAAGCCGGTGTGATCTATATAAAAAACCCGTGGTCTTTCTGTATATCACCTCTGTTTTAGTCTCCTGGAACAGCGTGGTGTTGTTCGCAATGAACTTGTTCATCTGGTTCTTCATTTGGGCCATCACTTTCGCGCGTCGGTCCGCTGCACGTTTGGCGCGGCGAGCCTTCTCTAACTCTGGAACAGATAGATATTTCAAATATACGCTTTTTTTAAGGCAACCTCCATAGTATCTGTAGATGTGTGAAAAAAAAATTATTTTCCTATTATTAGTACATCAATTATCACACGCTTTTCGGTGAAGGAAAACATCGTGAGGAAACCTGCATATCTCTAGAGGATTCTGGAGATATGTGTAACCTACCAATACGCATTGGAGCAGCGTGGTAGGTCTTAGCTCCAATCCTTCTCTCCAAAAAACGGAGAGAGGAGGCCTATTCTCAGCAGTGGGATACTAACAGGCCGCTACTTCCTACTTCTCAGCAGTACATCAATGTAGGTACTTTATTGGAGGTTAATGGAGGTATTCTGTTGTAGTCACAATCTAGCCTTAAGGCTAATAAACAACTTAATTTTCTGGTTTCTTTCTAGTTCTTCTCGGTAAAAGCAACATTCCGAACGTTGTAGTTGTAGCTTCATTAATCATATTGATACTTGACGATTCAAAAATGCTTGTAAGAGCATATTTGAATAAAGATTATTTTGATTTGATAATTTTAAATTAAACTTATAATACAAAAGTAATAAAATTATTGTGCTATAATCCGCGATGAAGTAAAATAGAAAATATATAAATGTAGTGTGGACAATCCGTTTTCTAACAAACCTCCACCGCCACCACAATACACAAGCATTACACACGTTCACTATCACAAACTCAACAATCGTTTCGCCCCGCAACCGGAGCATCATCAGGAGATAGACTTTACAACATCGCAAACTAGGGCCATCGGATGACAAACCGTTCTTTAACTTCACAATACACAGAAATTTATAACACTCACCAGCAGCTTCTTCATTAGGCGCTTTACGTTCATTATCTGTGTCCATATTCTCGCCATCGCCTACATGTTCGATTCCTTGCCCCAATAATGCACTGAAATCAGAAGTGGGATCATCGTCAGTAAATTTAGTTAGTCCTTAAGGATTATATAGCATCGTTCGGAGGAAAAGCGCGGGTAAAAAGTCTGCCTGTATGTCTGTTACGCTTTGGTGGCAAATCTATTGGATCAATGTATAGGAAATTGGGTACAATTAACACTTATATACCTGAGATAAACTGTAGAAACTAAAAATTCCCGATTTCCGATCGGAAACAGGAAACAAACAAGCAGCCGATAATTAAGAATACTTTAACTTTAAAGTTTACACATTCATGGGTTCAGGTTACGGGTACAAAATTGAGGGAATTTTAAGGCTAAAGTCGACGGGATACTAGACCAATCTACAGAAAGTTTAAGGAAATTAAGTGTAAGAGATATGCTCATACGTAAAGCATATTACAAAATTGAAGATTATTTAAATTATTAAAATGTCTGAATTTGAAAATCCTTTCAGCTTCATACAAGACTGCGGTTTAATAATGTAAAACTGAAAATATTTAAAAGATTGGTCGTTCAATTTCTTGCTGGTTCTTCTCGGTAAGAGAAATATTCAGAACCAGTTGTAGCTTCATTAATCAAAAGTGATTCAAAAGTGCTTGAAAGAACTTATTTGAACAAAGATTGTTTTGATTTGGCAAAAGTAATACTAAAATTATTTCGCTATAATCCGCGATGAAGTAAAATAGAAAATATATATAATGCTAAATGTAGAGTGGGACAATCCGTTTTCAAACCTGACACATGCATGGTTCGTAAAAACAACATGCACGAACCTCCACCACAATACACAAGCAATACAGACATTCACTACCACAAACTCAACAATCGTTTTGTACCGCAACCGAAGCATTATCAGGAGATAAGACTCCACGGCGATAAATGTAATGTAACGGCCTGTTACTATCCCACAGCTGGGCATAAGCCTCTTCTCTCCGTTTTTTTATTTTTTGGAGAGAAGGATTTGGAGCTAAGAGCTACCACGCTGCTCCAATGCAGATTGGTAGGTTACACATATCCCCAGAATTATCTAGAGGTATGCAGGTTTCCTCACGATGTTTTCCTTCACCGAAAAGCATGTGATAAATTGCAATTATCCATTAGACACATAAGTTTTACTAGAAAACTCATTGGTGCCTGCCCGGGGTTTGAACCCTAGACCTCCTCGAAAGAGGCGCACGGTGTTACCGCTGGGCTACAGCTTATAACCGGCGATAAATAAGATTTGAGAAAGATGTCACGTGTTACCACTAGTTATGAGTATGGTGAACTAACCGCATCTTCTGCAGCAGCCAGTTGGCGAGGGCACGGTGGGAGTCCACGCGTGGGCTGACCGACAGTCGCTGCAGGAGGGTCAGCAGCCCACTGCGAGCGGCGCTCTCAGCGAACGCCAGAAACTCGTAATGGCCGCTCTCCTCATCACGTAACGCGTATCCAATAAGATGAAGTGCCTGGATACAATTACATAGCCACAATGTAAAGAGAAGAGAAATACAAGGTAAAAGAATCGAAATTGTAAACTTAGAATATCTATATATATAAAAGAAAGTGGTGTTAGTTACACTATTTATAACTCAAAGTTACACTATTTATAAAACGATAGGTGATGTATACAATAGACAAAGCAGGAACCGACATAAGCTTGCGGCTCCTGCTTTGCGCCTTGCAAAAGTGCGTAACTCGTTTGTGGGTTTTGGTATAAGATTCTATAATAACATTCCGCAATCAATTTCAGCACTGCCATTACAGCAGTTTAAAAACACTGTTAAAAAGAGGCTGATACAGAAAGCCTACTATACTGTTGAAGATTACTTAGAAGATAAGAATGTGTGGATATAGCTCTCTTTGAACCTGTACAAGACAGTAACGACATAATGTAAATAGTATTAAGAATTATATTTTTAAAAAAGCAACCGCCGAGTTTCTTGCTGGCTTTTCTCGGTAGGAACAGGTTTTCGAACCAGCAGTAGAGTTGACGATTCAAAAGCACTTGTTTACAAGTTTATTTGAATAAAGAATATTTCGAGTTTGAACAATTACATAGCCATAAGGTAAAAAATCGAAATTGTAAACTTAGAATATCTATATATATAAAAGAAAGTGGTGGTTACACTATTTATAACTCAAGAACGGATGAATCAATTTGGTTAAAAATTGGTGGAGAGGTTGTTTAGAACCAGGAGACGGACATAGGATACTTTTTATCCCGTTCGACCGCATTTATTTTATCCCGTCAAGTCACTATAAAACGTGGTATAACAAAAACGACTATGACATGGAAAAACAAAACATAAATGACGGCTAAACATAATTTAGTCTTTGGATAAGTATGGTAAAAATTTGACAATTATCAAAATAGTAGTAGCTATAAACGTTACCACATAGTATAAAACAAAGTCGCTTTCTCTGTCTGTCCTTATATCTCTATGTTTGCTTAAATCTTTAAAACTACGCAACAGATTTTGATGCGGTTTTTTTTAATATATAGAGTGATTGAAGAGGAAGGTTTATACGATAATAAAATTCAATATGGAGTAGAGAAATACTGTCATTATCACTGAGTGACATAGGCTATATGCTTTATACCCGTGCGAAGCTGGGGCGGTACACCTAGTATCTATATATATAAAAGAAAGTGGTGTTAGTTATACTATTTATAACTCAAGAACGGATGAACCAATTTGGTTGAAAATTGGTGGAGAGGTTGCTTAGAACCAGGAGACGGACATAGGATAGGATTTTTATCCCATTCGACCGACACGTACCGACAAGTCACTATAAAACGTGGTATAATAAAACGCATCTGACATGGAATAACAAAACGCAAATGACAGTGGAATAACAAAACTTAAATGACAGCTGAACGTAATTATGTCTTTGGTTAAGTCATCATCCTGCCCTTATCCCACTCTAAGTGGGGTCGGCACAACATGTCATGAACATGCTGTCACATGATTTGGCTGCGTTTTTACGACCGGCCGCCTGCTACTTAACTTACCCTAGTCGTATTTTACGACACCTCGGTAACCAATGAGGGTGGTCTATTTTACTAAACCGGATACCACACGGTGGGTCAACTTACCTTAGTCGCCTTTTACGACACCTCGGTAAGAAATGAGGGTGGTCTATTCTACTTAGCCGAATACCACACGGCGGGTCGACTTACCTTAGTCGCCTTTTACGACACCTCGGTAAGAATGAGGGTGGTCTATTTTACTAAGCCGGATACCACACGGCGGGTCGACTTACCTTAGTCGCCTTTTACGACACATCGGTAAGAACTAAGGGTGGCACTATTCTATCCAGCCGGATACCACACGGCGGGTCTTGGTTAAGTATGGTAAGTAATAAATAATAATAAATAATAAATATATGGGACACTTACACACACGGTCGTCCGTCCCCAAAGTAAGTAACTTAATACTTGTGTTATGGTAGACAGACAACTGGTGAATATATACTTATATATTTATTAAATACATACTTAAATACAAATATACACCCAGGCTCAAAGACCAACAAATTCATTTATAGAAAATGTTGGCCCTCGGCGGGAATCGAACCCGCGACCCGCGGAGCTGAAGGTAGAGTCACTACCCACTGCTCCAACGGGCCAGTCAGAAAAAATTTGTCAATTATCAAAAGAATAGCCAAACGTCACTACATAGTATAAAACAAAGTCGCTTTCTCTGTCTGTCCGTATGTCCCTATTCGAACAAACAAACATTACCTTATGTACTTGCGGCTCAGAAAACGACCTGGCTCGCAGGTCCAAAGCTCTTTCTAGAACGCAACGCAGCACGTGCATCGCAGCGTCACATTGCAACATGTTCGCGAGCAGCCTGAACGGGGCAGCGAGTTTTGGCAGCGGTGGCGGTGGACAGCATTCTGGGAGACCTGTTTTAAATAATCCGTCATTATTCTTCTGCCTTCCCGTGTGGTATCCGGCTGAGTAGAATAGACCAACCTCATTTCTTATCGAGCTTTCGTAAAAGCGACTAAGGTAAGTGACGTGTGGTATCCGGTTAAGAAGAATAGACCACCCTCATTTCTTATAGAGGTGTCGTTAAAGGCGACTAAGGTATCTTGACGCGCCGTGTGGTATCCGGCTGAGTAGAATAGACCAACCTCATTTCTTATCGAGCTTTCGTAAAAGCGACTAAGGTAAGTGACGTGTGGTATCCGGTTAAGAAGAATAGACCACCCTCATTTCTTATAGAGGTGTCGTTAAAGGCGACTAAGGTATCTTGACGCGCCGTGTGGTATCCGGCTGAGTAGAATAGACCAACCTCATTTCTTATCGAGCTTTCGTAAAAGCGACTAAGGTAAGTGACGTGTGGTATCCGGTTAAGAAGAATAGACCACCCTCATTTCTTATAGAGGTGTCGTTAAAGGCGACTAAGGTATCTTGACGCGCCGTGTGGTATCCGGCTGAATAGAATGGACTACCCTCATTTCTTACTTAGGTATTATAAAGGCGATTAAGGTAAGTTGATCCGCCGTATGGTATCCGGCTGAATAGAATAGACCACCCTCTTTCTTACCAAGGTGTCGCAAAAAGCGACTATGGTATGTCGACGTTAGATGTCGGTCGTAAAATAACTCGCCAAATCATGTGACAACTTGTTTATTATACGTTGTGACGACCCCATTTAGAGAGGGATAAAGGCGAACCAGCGATTGTGGAAAGTGGAAAGTGCGCCAAAGCGTAAAAGGTTTTGACTCACGAATGACACTACACTATCCCTGCACTAATTTCGTTAACACTAAAACACTCACCAGCTGCCTTCTTTCTATTTCTTTGTTCTTCTTCGCTCCTAGAAAGATCTTCTCTGGTGTAGTGATAGAAGAAGGTATCGTACTCCTCGAAGAGGTGCGGTTTTAATTTGTACACGCCGCGATTGGATGCACCAGCGGGTTTAACAAAGTCAGCCACCTCGTGGATCACAGCTTCTAGCCCTGTCTCATGTAACTGGTCTTCGGGAAGAGACCTGGACATTATAAATTTGTATTGAATCATGAAATGAATTTTATGAAACAATAAAAGTAACGGCCTGTTACTACCCCACTGCTGGGCATAGGCCTCCACTCTCCGTTATTGGAGGAAGGATTGGAGCTTAGACCTACCACGCTACTCCAATCATCTCAGCTGAAAATTCATTACTATAGCTTCTATATGGGTGTATATTTGTATTTAAGTATGTATTTAATGTAAATTATATAAGTATATTATTCATACACCTGGTTTTCCGTCGTATTTTACCTCTCTTTCTACCCAAATATCTCTGTCTCCTTCCTTTTTCCCCCCTTTTCACCGGACATGGCGGGAGGCGCTAGACAGCGACTCTTTGTATGTCATTGTGTCTCATTAAGCACCAGGCAGGTATAAAAAGTAAGCTTCTAATAAGGTAAGTATTTAATAAGCGTTTTATTTCAGGTAAAACGCCTCTATTATTGTCTCACACCCATAACACCACACCCATAACACAAGTATTTAGTTACTTACTTTGAAGACGGACGACCGTGTGTGTAAGTGTCCCATATATTTATTATTTATTTATATTCTATTTCAAGCATATTTGAACGACGACAAAACACAAAAAACAAAAATTTTGTATTCGGTATTTTGTTTTGCTACTTTATACGCAAAATGAAGTGAAGTAAGTTATATATCATCAAGTTAGCTCATTCCTGTAGCCACACCTGTTAAGTTCTGAATGCGGCATTGGCTTGACGCACAGCATCTGTATGATCTCCTTCTTCGTTCGGTCCTCGCTGGTCACCTCGCCCACACCAGGCATATACCGGGATCCAACCACTGAGAGAATACAAAATCTATATATTAAAAATTTTGAATCCCTTTTTACTTTGACTGGCCCGTTGGCGCAGTGGGTAGTAATCCTGCCTTCAGCTCCGCGGGTCGCGGGTTCGATTCCCGCCGAGGGCCAACATTTTCTATCAATGAATTTGTTGGCCTTTGAGCCTGGGTGTATATTTGTATATAAGTATGTATTTAAAAAATATATAAGTATATATTCACCAGTTGTCTGTTTACCATAACACAAGTATTAAGTTACTTACTTTGGGGACGGACGACCGTGTGTGTAAGTGTCCCATATATTTATTATTATTATTTATTATTAATTTAGCAGACGGATGTGTAAAAAATTTGGCAAATTTGAAGGAATTTAGAATGCTAGTATTTTTTTTAAATAATGCCTGAAAATTAAGTATATGGATGGTATATTTCTTAGCTAATCTTTAACATTGAACAACAGCAATGACGTAAGTAGTTATCAGAATTGTTATAACAATCGAGGAGATTCCGTTAGGATTTTCCCAGCAATTTTCAAATACTGTTAGAGAATGTCAAAAAATTAAAATTGGTTAATCAAATTAATAATTTCGTATTCGCCAAACGCACGCCAAGATGGATTCTTGTCGAGTCTCAAGTGGACTCCTGGGGTTCACCTTGACTACTTTGGGAGCTAAGGCCCGACCAACAAATAATGTCTTAACCCTACTAAGTCGTAACACAGGATGGAAGTACATAAGTTAACCTGTGATCATGAGACCCAGGAACTCTTCAACCATGCTGATGGTATGTCTGAGCGCGTCGTCCTCGATGGGCTCCTGTTCGAAGTTGGCGGAGGCCCAGTCCAGCAAGTTGAACTTGTTCAGAACGTGAATGATGAACTCGTTGCTTTCGATCAGCGATGCCCCGATCTGATTAAAAAAAACGAAATCAGTCATATGCTGGCCTAACAAGAACCACCTGGCGTTCCAAATAGTGAATCATACGTCCATTTTGAGTAGGCGAGGCGTTTGATATATCTGGTGCCTAGTTATACATCGATTGGCAAAGGAATCTCCAAAAGTAACAACATAATTATAGTTTATTATTTATTTCTTTTTATACATACATATAGGAAAGAGAAAGAAAATTTTTAAAAAAGCACATGTATGAAGGCGGGAATAAAGGGATCTCTTCCAGTTAACCTTTAAGTAATAGAAGGAAAAGGACACGAATAGAAGGCAGAGAGTACGGGTCATATAGAGAAAAAGATAAAGTTTATATAAATTTAACAATTCAATCTATTAATTTTGGTAAAATAAATAGATGAAAAGATGCTACTAATAAATAAAATAAATAAATAAATATATGATACACTTACACACACGGTCGTCCGTCCCCAAAACTTATAATACTTGTGTTATGGGTGACAGACAACTGGTGAATATATAATTATATATTTTTTAAATACATACTTAAATACAAATATACACCCAGGCTCAAAGACCAACAAATTCATTTATAGAAAATGTTGGCCCTCGGCGTGAATCGAACCCACGACCCGCGGAGCTGAAGGCAGGGCAGTACCCACTGCTCCAATGGGCCAATCATATAATATATAAATACTGAAGATATATAATATTTAACATTTATTTATGGCAAAATAATTTTATTATTTCTTTTGCATTATGGATCTCCGCAAAGTAACGCTTAATTCACAAGGTTTAGGCCAATCGCACAAAATGGTTTATGTAAATTGTGTTGCGTGGATCACGTTATTCTAAAAAAAAATCACTTGCTGGGAGCTTTAGTCGCGTCCACCTAAACCAGCAGAGATACACTAAAGTTATGTACTAGACAATTGTAGATCTACAAAAATACTTCAAATAAGTCTGCGACAGCATGCCTCATGTAATGGTTAACTCACAATAACTATTTTAATTAAACACTGATTTCCATAAGGCCAAATTCCAGTTTTTTCCAATTTTTCCAAAATTTTTAATTTTTTCCTTCGCGAACAGGTAAAAATGGATAACAGGTAGAAAGCTGAGGGTATTTCAACGTTAAAGTATCCAGTACGATAAAGTGTATGGCTGTATTCTTAACGGGATTAAAATATGGTATCGTGGTACCTGCAACATGACGACGTCCCTGTCGAACATCTCCGAGCGACACTTGACGTTGTGGTAGAAGTAGAGCTGGTTGAGCAGCGCGAACCCGTTGCGGCGCCACATGCCCGCGTGCACTTGAGCTATCATCACCATGGTGCGCAGCACGGGCTCTGCAGTTACAGACATATTTGTTATAGATACTATCAATATAAGAGGCGGCAAATCCGCTGATTAATATTCAAATAACAAATTCAAGATGTTCTTTATTCAAGGAAACTTGTGAATAATAATAAAAACTGAGACTTGAAACAGGTCTATATTCAGTAGAGTTGACGATTCAAATGCAATCGTCAATTCTACTGGCTATTGACGTGAACGAAGTCGTTAACTCCATAAGTATACGTTTACTGTATGAACGGACGTATCAAACGCTTTAGGGATTCAGTTTTCAAATAGCGAACAGTAAAGAACTCGGAAGCAAAATAAGTGAGACAATAGTGAGCCTGACAAAATTAATGAACTACGGATGTTTTTTATATTAGAAAACCCATTATGGGACTTCACTAACCGACGGCGACTAGCGGCTGGTGTGTCGGACTCGCACCGACTAAAAATCTGACAGTGCTCCACCACGCTGCTGGTGGCGGGGACAGGGTACCGTTGGACACATTGCCCCCATCCCCGCCAGCAGCAACTCTGTACCCCAGAGTGCACCACCTCTGGGTCAGGGTCTAGCTAAAAGTGGCCCCTCCCTCCGCTAGACGATGCTACGGGGGCAGCAGATGCATCGCCCGCCTCGGGAACCTTATAAGGTCGCCCACCTTATAAAAGTTCTTAACCTTATTCGATGAACCCCGTTCGAAACGTCCGGAAGGTCCCCATTAGAGCGACTCGCTAGAGACTTTCGCGTGCCCATTCCCGGATCCACCCAGCCGCCTCCAGGAGGTCATCGCTGCCCACGATCTCTACCCGTCCATCTTGGAGTTCTAACTTTAGCGAGAGTCCAATACACTCCGTTCGGATTGCTTGGGGGTCTGTTAGAGCAGCATGCGTTCCACTTGCCTGCGACGGATAAGATCTAAGGACTTCAGTAAGGATACCTGCATTGGCAGCGAACTGTAGTCAGTGCTGATCACAATAGATCAGTAATGGTCAAAGTGATACTGGACCCTCAGGCCCTGCAAAGCCACTACTCCCAAAAGAAGAAGGATTCCAGTACCCAAATCCGCTCCGCCGCCTCCTTCCGCGACATAATACTGGACTACGGACCTGTTCCCACCCGGTATCATCCTCTTAATATTTAAATGAGTTAATCTTGTATGTATATATATTTTCCGAATCTCGGAAACGGCTCGAACGATTTTCCTGAAATTCAGGAGGTTTTGGGGGAGAGAAATTGACCTAGCTAGGTTATATGAAAAAAAAAAATTGTTTTATACCTGTTTTTGGGCATTAAAAAACACTAACATTTATATTGAATTGAATTTTCGCCATCAATTGTCAAGTCGGCGTAGCTTATTCGGGTAACGGGCAGCCTCGAGTGTGTGAAATGTGAATGCCAAGGATCGATCCCCAACTAAATAATTGTTTTTTCTTTATTTTTTAAGTTTTTTTTGTAAAAAATTATCGAGCGAAGCTCTGTCACCCAGATATTCCTCTAAATTCACGTACCCTGTAAGTAACAATATAGCTACCAACATACCAATGAGCTCCTCCGGGCTGGGCTTGGCGCGGTCGTGGCGGTCGAACTCGCGGCTGTGGTAGGACAGGCCGTGCCCGTGCAGGTGCAGGTGCAGGCCGGAGATGAACCGCGACAGCGGCCGGTGCACCGACACCGGCTCCTTGGACACGTCGTACGGGATCACCGACGCGCTCTGGTTGCCCAGCTCTGCAACAGAGTAACGTATGGAAAAAATAACATTATTGTTTTGTCTCTCTGTCACCTGTGCTGTGAGAGGGAGACAAAACAATAATGTTATTGTTTTCTCCTGCTTGCCGATGCTTACTTATTGAACAAGCGCGTCACAGCAGTTCAGTCAACCATTACCAACAATGCCAGATCTCAATTAAATCATATTTATTTTGTTAGAAAAAAAAATCGAACATTATTTAAATCTGAACAGAACTGTGGCATACCTAGACAGAGTTTTTCTCGATAAAACTACTTGAGGAAACTTGTATATCTCTCTTTTTTTTTTTTTTTTTTTTTTTTTTTTTTTTTTTTTTTTTTTTTTTTTTTTTTTTTTTTTTTTTTTTCGAATTGACAATATGCTGTTAGCCCTAACGGCTTTTACAGCGTCACCGGGCGGGACGGGCGAGCGCAGAAGCATCGCCGAGGTTGCGAAATGCGTAGAGTAGAGCGCAGAAGCTCTACTAGCGTCGGGGAACGTCGTCCTAAGGGTGCCTCCTGTGAGGCCGGACCACGGCTTAGGGCGACGTGTAGTGGAGGGCTGATGGTATGACTTTGATTAGTCAATACGACGACGGAAGGGTGGCAAGAAGCCACGACCAACCGATGTCAGAAATCTGGGACCTCGTCTTCGCCGGCGAAGACGCTGTGTGTATGTATTACGTGTTTCTGTGTTTGCGATCGTTATTTGATCGTCAGGGTCATATAGGACGCTTTTTGGACGCCTATATTTTCGGTGGTCAGACCTAACTGGGATGTAAGTGGCAGCAACTGAAATGAGAGGGTTCGGGTGTACCTCGGATTTCTCGAAGTAAGACTTCGAAAAACGTTTAAAGAGGTGAGTAATGGTAGGGAGGTCGAGGTCTCTATGGAGGTCAACGTTCCGCATGAACCACGGACAACCAGTGGCTGTCCGCATAAATCGGTTTTGCATTCTTTGAAGCGTGAGCAATCTGACCTTTGAAACGTGCGCGAACGCAACGCTCGCAATGTATATCTCTAGAGAATTCTATATATATATCTTCGTGTAACCTATCAATCCGCATTGGTAGGTCTTAGCTCCATCATTTCTCTCTTGGGAGGGCCAATACTAAATTACTATTCCACTATTGGGTAATAGTGGAATAGTAACAGCCCGTTACTTTATATATATATATATTTACGAAGAAAGGCTAGCGCCTGACTGCGATCTCGCCTAACGGTAAGTGAAGGATGCAGCCTAAGGTGGACTGCGGTTGCCACTATAGTGCCTATTCACTCTTTTTTTTAAACTTTGTGGATCGTAAGATTCCGGAAAGATAGATGCAGGGAGGGAATTCCACATTTTGGCCGTGCGCATGAGAAATGATAAATGAAATATATATATATATATATATATATATATACCAGTTGTCTCTCACCCATAACTCAAGTATTATAGGGTCCCATAAATTTATTAAAAAAGAAGAATCATTTGCTGTATGTTTGACTAGAGTCAAAGTAAAGGTGCTGACCTCTGAGCTCGCTGGCGTGCTTGGCGCACGTGTCGGAGTGGCGGCGCAGCGCCATGCGGTAGGCGGAGGCGGCCAGCGTGCGCTCGGCGCTGCACCACTCCAGCGCCAGCGTGATGCTGTGCGCCAGCTTCACGTGCAGGTTGAACGCCGACTCCCACTCCGGCTCGTACTCCATGTGCTGGCCCACCTTGGGGAGAACAAGGTATAGCTTGTCTTTTATACAATTAGGCGTTACTTTGCGGAGATCCATAATACAAAAGTAATAATAAAATTATTTCGCTATAATCCGCGATGAAGTAAAATAGAAAATATATATAATGCTAAATGTAGAGTGGACAATCGGTTATCATACCTGATACATGCAGGAGTCGTAAAAAACACATGCACAAACCTCCACCACCGCCACCACGATACACAAGCACTACATACGTTCACTATCACAAACTCAACAATCGTTTCGCCCCGCAACCGAAGCATCTTCAGGAGATAGACTCCACGACCAAAATCGCAAAGCATCGCATCGCTTTGCGATTTTGGTCGTACAGTCTATCTCCTGAAGTGGAAATGATATACGAGTTTGTGATAGTGAACGTATATAGTGCTTGTGTATTGTGGTGGAGGTTTGTGCATATGTTTTTTACGACTCCTGCATGTATCAGGTATGGATAACCGATTGTGCACTCTACATTTAGCATTATATATATTTTTTATTTTACTTCATCGCGGATTATAGCAAAATAATTTTATTATTACTTTTGTTTTGTATAACTTGTCTCTTGTTTCCACTATAAGTTCTTTTAAGTGATTTAATCAATTTATAGAATTTCAATTACGACATTATTAACTAGTTACTAGAAACTAGTATGTCAAGCCCGCTTTGCCGTGCTTATTATAAGATATACTAATTACATTTATAACAAAAATCCACCGATCCACTCCGATTGCCACAAAATTACAATACGCAAGTACTACGACCTTTCAAATTAAAATTGTCATATCTTTTTTATTTGTTGACCGATTGTAATATAACATACCCTATATGTTAAGTGAGGCTTTCTACTACACATTAGTAAAAACAGCGTCCAAATGAGATTAACGGGAACAAATGCACAGAGATTTGATATTTCAACGATTTTATTATATGTAAAGATTATGGCGATTATTATTATAAATGGAATATAATTATTACACGATCTAAATATATTGGTGTTTAAAAATCATACAAGTCAAGCTTTACAGTAAGATTCCAAATGATGTAATGATCTAGCCGCATAAGTGTCTAACTATAAAAACCGAAGTATAAATAATTATAACGAAGTAAAAGTTGAGTTCTTACAAAACGTATTCGCTTATAGAAAAGTCATCTCACACGAAAATTGACTCCTAAATATAAAGATATAGAGATATAATTGAAACACATGCGAGCTAGAGAGTGATTATATATTTTGAAAATATATATCTCTATTTGTCTTTAGCTCACGAGCTACCCATCTCTAGTCAGAGGTTACCTTCAGGTTGTGAAATTCTATAAATTAACCAAACAATCCCACCTGCCGCACAATAGAGTCCATCCCCTGCATCATGACCAGCAAGTTGAGCATCAGCGACAGCCCGTGGAGGAAGCCCTTGCGCAGGTCGTCGTCGAAGCTGGTCGGCACGGAGCCCAGCAGGTACTTCACGTCGTACAGGACGAACTGGGCGCGCTTGAAGCCCATCGATATGTGGTTACGATCGAATTCCAGACGACCCTGGAAATAAACGGTTGGTCACCAATATTTTTGGTCATGGAAGATTGGTCACCAAACATATCAAGGAAAAACACGAATACAATTTTAAATAAAATAAGTCAGCGCGGACGACCTTGGAAAAAAAATATTTATTGGTCCAGAAGTTACAATAAAATTACTTTGCTGTAATCCGCGTTTGTTAAGAGAATATATGCAATGCTAAGTGTATGAACCAGGCAACTACTAAATACCTTATGTATGCAGGACAAATCACCACACGTATCACAAAACGCCGCCAACACCAACAGTCCACACAAGTACTACACACACCGACTACCACAACCCCTAAGATCGTTTCGCCCCGAAGCAGGAGAAAACCGTAAATAAAACAACACACTTACAGTATACTAATTTCATTGTAACTTCTGTACTATGGAATTCTGCAAAGTAACGCCTGCTTCTATAAATCATTTGTTGGTCACAAATATTTTTGGTTATAGATACTATTTATTGGTCACCAAAAATATAAAGGAATAGTACCAATAAAATAGGTACCGCAGATGACACTGATAATATAATATTTATTTGTCACCAATATTTTTGGTAATAGATACAAATTATTGTTCACCAAAAATATCAAGAAATAGTACAAATAATTTAGGTCATTGAGTAGCTTAGGACTATTACCTTATTAATTCAGTTGTGTCGCAAAACGGGGACCTAATTTTTTAATAAATAAGAGATGTTATAGTTCCAGATAAACGATTTGTAACGGAAAACTCCTATATGTGAGCCACTATCGCAAAACGTCGTGAGGAGACCTGCATATCTCTAGAGAATTCTGGGGATATGTGTAACCTACCAATCCGCATTGGAGCAGCGTGGTAGGTTTTAGCTCCATACCTTCTCTCTAAAAACGGAGAGAAGAGGTCTATTCCCAGCAGTGGGAGAGTAACAGGCCGCTACTTGCTTACTTTACTTACACATGTAGTGTAAAAGCCCTTTAATTACAGAATTAAAATAAAAAAATGGTTGCACTAAATACCTCAGCGTTGCACCTCCTGTTGCACTCGCTGACGAAGGTGTTCAGCACCACGAACAGCGCGTCGTGCTTCGCTATGAGGTAGTGGGCCAGCGTGGGCGTGGTGTACAGCTGCACGGACAGCGACGACACCGAGTACGAGTGGTCGTGGTCGTCCCGGATGAAGTCCTTCAGGATCGAACCTGGACATTATTCAAATTCTAAATCCTAATAATTCTGATAGTACATAAAATTATAATTCCGATCTTTTAACCATAGAAATGCAAAATTTAAGGTTTTCCTTGTGTTCCTTAGAAATCACGTATTACAAAATTGTTCACCTACAAAGGTTCTAAATAAAAGTACGCGACAGCATATGTCTAACTTTTGAGGTTAACCCACTTTTTATCCATTTTTATGGTTATCAAAATACATGGTTCGCTGTCCTTAAATTACGTTTAAGTTATTAATTAAATATATTCCGTTTATTTACTTAGTATTGCTTATACTTAATGTATGTATACATAATTTATATTTCTTTTTTTCTGTATTGTTCCTTGCTGTCACTTTCTTTTCATTCTCGCAAAATGGCAGCCACTGAAAATCAGTGCTAGATTTCCTGCCCTAGCTTAAAGCTGAGTGGTCTACCATTTTGTGACCTATTATATTTATTTATGTCTTTCTTAGTGTCTTGTTGCTTATTTTAAATTCTTTGTATTGTTTTTTTTTTATTAACGTTAAGGTCAACACATCTCTCTCTAAAGTCGGTCCCTCATGTCTGAGGATCGTGGTCAGCATCAGGGTTGTGTCTGGCGTCGATGATGTGCCTCCATCTGCTTCGATCCATTGCCTCTCTTACGATCGTGTGAAATTTAGAGGACGACGAGGTTCTTATTTGGTCAGTCCACCGTGTTGGGGAACGACCGCGTGATCTTTTTCCTTCGGTGTTCCCGACCAATATAAGTTTCTCCAAACTTTCGTCGCCTCTGCGTACCGTCAACACATAAAGGTTCTGAATTTGAATTTGAATATAGATAAACATATCCGCCATTGTCTTACCATAGTTCTTGGTGAATAGTATGGCCATTGTCCTCTTGTTGGCCGTGTCCATCAGGGTGGTGGCTATCAGCAGCCGGTGCCAGGCAGTGCGGGCCGCCTTCCACATGTGGCAGTCGTTCTGCATCACGCCCGCAGCCACTCCTCCCGAGGTGCCGGCCAGGGACCACCCAGCCAGTCCAGCCTCCTCATCCAGAGCCACTTGGCTGACAGCCAACCGGAGACTCTGCTCCAGCCGCACGAAGTTCTGAAGCCTGGAAGAATATTGAATAAATTCAGTGCTTTATAAATTAGTATAGATTAGTCGCCCTATAAAGATTATATAGAACATAAGCTATTAATTGATTTGTATATAAATCGACAATTCAGTCGTCCAAATGGTACTAAAATATGCAGTTCAAAATTTAATCATTCAGCTTCCTTAGTCAATAAGGGACGAAATAAAGCAAAAAAAAATATATAAAGTCATCATCATCATCCTCCTGCCCTTATCCCACTCCTGGGGGGGGTCAGGCAACATGTAGGCTGCTTCGTAGCCTACACAGCCTCCTCTATTTACCAATAAAAGTACCACCAAAAGTCGTTTAATCCGTTCCAGAGAATATACAATAGATCTTCCACAAGAATTACAATATTTTTTAGTAAAAATCGTACAAAAATCCGTTCAGTTGATCTTGAGAAAATCGATTTTGTAAGACCATCAACGACAAATACATCATACATATTAAATAAACTCTATATTAATATAAACAGGTTTTTAGTTAAATGTATCGTCAATATAGATGTGTCGACGTTTATATATATAGATTTAAAATAGTGCAACTGTAAAAGATAATTGATCCAACTCACCACTCGAGTAGCTTCATGGCGTACAGCTGGTGCGCGATGACGTGCGCGTGCATGACCAACACCTTCAGCGCGGGCCCGTGCCGCGACGTGAACCTTGAGAACATCGCACAGAGGCTGAGTGACAATCGGACTCGCATACCAACAACAGTTAGTCAGTATATCCAATACCAATAAATTGTAACGTACAAAACGTATAATTATCTTAAATATTTAAATGAGTTAATCACGTATGTATATATTATTTTCGGAATCACGGAAACGGCTTCCAAATTTCCTGAAATTTAGCATGTAGGGAGTTTTGGGGGAGAAAAATCGATCTAGCTAGGTTTTATGTTAATAATTCGTTTGATCCCTGTTTTTGGGTATTAAAAAATACTAACATTTATATTGAATTGAAGTTTTGAATTTGAAGAATTTGAATTTTGCAATAAGCTGTCAAGTCAGCGTAGCTTATTCGGAGAACGGACAGTCTCGAGAAATGTAAATACCTAGGATCGATCCCCAACTACCATTGGCTATTGTCCCATATTTTTTTAGAGTTTTGGGAATTTGGTAGAACTCTAGCTAAAGGAATTCCACCAGAACGCGCTATATTTTAAAAGAGGTGTATGAGAAAAATGTCTATAAATTAATAAAAAAGTATAAATAAACAAATGCATAGACTCTACGGTCATATATTTTAACATAAACAAGTCAAGTTAAAAGGCTTTGATTAAAAATACATGTCCCTACTGTTAACCATCGAGCAGTTCGCTTGTCTGGAGCCAATCCTGGCAACAGCATCAGATCATGCTTATCATAAACATGCATTGTCATCGACTGGACCAGTACGTAACATTTCAGCTCAAAACCTATGGGTCTAATTTACTTACAAGATTCCAAAGCTTTTAAAAAGAGTTAAAACTTACATCTCTATGTCAGTCTTGAGTTTGTCGCAGAGTTGGAAGGAGTTGCACTTGACGAGCGCTCTACCTTCGCGGTCGATGAGGCTCACCAGCTCTACCGAGTCACGCTTGCTGCACTTTATCACTCGCATGAGGGTCGTTATCACCTTAAAAAGTGTTAATATTTATTTTAAACTTTATTATAAACATAGGCACCATGACTCACTAAGACATGGTGTTATAGGTACAATATTTTTCTAAATCTCGGAAACGGCTCCAACGATTTTCCCTAAATTCAGCAGTAAGGGGGTTTTGGGGGAGAAAAATCGATCTAGCTAGGTTTTATAAAAAAAAAATAGTTTTATCCCTTTTTTGGGATTAAAAAAAAATACTAAAATTTACATGGAATATATAAAACACTATTTTTGCCGAAAACTGTCAAGTCAGCGTAGCTTATTCGAGGAACGGGTGGTCTCTAGAAATTAAAATACCTAGGATCGAGCTCCACCTACCCAATTAATTTTTTAATTTTTTTTTTTATTTTGTAAAAAATTACCGAGCAAGGTTCGATCAACAAGGTACTAATTTAAATCTAAATAAACATTATTTACCCGTTCAATCTAATTAAGCTGTGATGGCCTAGCGGTGCGACCGTGTGAATCTCTAGAGACGATCATGGGTTCAAACCCGGGCAGACACCAATGAGTTTTTCTATTAAAACTTATGTGTCTAATTGATAATTGCAATTTATCACACGCTTTTCGGTAAAGGAAAACAACATCGTGAGGAAACCTGCATATCTCTAGAGAATTCTGGAGATATGTGTAACCTACCAATCCGCATTGGAGCAGCGTGGTAGGTCTTAGCTCCAATCCTTCTCTCCAATAACGGAGAGAGGAGGCCTATGCCCAGCAGTGGGATAGTAACAGGCCGCTACTTACCTGTTCAAAAGTATGGGATTCATCATTGTACAGCACGGTGCAGTAACAATCGGGCTGGTCCAGGATCTGCAGCAGGTCTTTCTCGTCATCTTTCAATCTGAAATAGCATTCAATCAATTCATTATTGACATAGCAATCGCAAGCGGCTCATGCTTTGGCTTTGGCTTTATCGCAGCACATGATTTGGCTGCGTTTTTGACGTCAGGCAGGCCGGCCGGTCGTAAAAACGCAGCCAAATCATGTGACAGCATGTTTATAGCATGTGCCGACCCCACTTAGAGTGGGATAAGGGCAGGGAGATGATGGGGGAAGTCTGAAAGTTGCGCCCATTATAGAAAAGACGAGAAGTGCAAGATTGAGATGCTATGGACATGTAATGAGGAGGGATGAAAATCATGTGACCAAACGAGTGTTAAATTTGAATGTGGATGGATATGTGCCTAGAGGGAGGCCTCAAAAGAGATGGTTGGATTGTGTGAAGTATGATATGCATATAAAAGGAGTGGTGTCAGAGTTGACGAAAGATAGGACAGAATGGAAGAGAAAAACATGTTGTGCCGACCCCACTTAGAGTGGGATAAGGACAGGATGATGATGAAGGGCAGGGAGATGATGCTGATGAAAAAAGATAGGTAGTAGAAGCATAATACCACTTACATCAAGTCGTTGGGCAGACCGGGTGCGTGGTCAAGCGTGAGCAGCCGGAAGGAGTACGAGAGGCACACAAAAGCCACGATTTTCATCCTCTCCAGCACTTCCGGACTGTAGTTGGTCTCTACTTGCTCCTCATTCTCTGGGGCCTGAAAAATACATACATATATTTTATTTATTTATTTATTTCTTACACATGACAAATAGGGCTTAACTGTATAAATGACCATCTGTAGATTCTAGTTAAAACTGTATCTCGGCATACAGCGATAAACACCGAAGACATGTGACTTAATTACTATTTGCTATAAGAAAAACAACAATACAATAAAAAATTTGAATTATTACATAATAATAATATAAATATAAATATATGGGACACTTACACACACGGTCATCCGTCCCCAAAGTAAGTAACTTAATACTTGTGTTGTGGTAGACAGACAACTGGTGAATATATACTTATATATTTTTTAAATACATAGAAGTAAGTAAGTAACGGCCTGTTACTATCCCACTGCTGGGCATTGGCCTCCTCTCTCCATTTTTGGAGAGAAGGGTTGGACCTACCACGCTGCTCCAATGCGGATTGGTAGGTTACACATATCCCCAGAATTCTCTAGAGATATGCAGGTTTCCTCACGATGTTTTCCTTCACCGAAAAGCGTGTGATAAATTGCAATTATCAATTAGACACATGTTGAAGTTGAATAAAAGTTGATGTTTTAATAGAAAAACTCATTGGTGTCTGCCCGGGTTTGAACCCATGATCGTCTCTAGAGATTCACACGGTCGCACCGCTAGGCCATCACAGCTTACATACATACTTAAATACAAATAATATAATAAATACATACTTAAATACAAATATACACCCAGGCTCAAAGACCGACAAATTCATTTTTAAAGAAAATGTTGGTCCTCGGCGGGAATCGAACCCGCGACCCGTGGAGCCGAAGGCAGGGTCACTACCCACTGCTCCAACGAGCCAGTCAAACTGCATGTCTGTAAGGTGTACCTCTCTGTGTGTTAATGAGTTTGAAAAGTATGCGAGTAATAATAAACATATATTAGCATGAGTAATAAAAACTGATATAACCTGAAATACAGGGAATCCTAGTTCAGGCGTCAGTTTTCCTTCCATAGCAAGTTTAATGTATTGGCTAAATTAAGAATCATCAACAAAGAATCTGTGTATTTTTTTAGTCTCTGCTGAATCATTAATTGTTCTTGGGTGTAATTGATACTTGATTTATTATATCCTCCTGCCCTTATCCCACTCTAAGTGGGGTCGGCACATGTCATAAACATGCTGTCACATGATTTGGCTGTGTTTTTACGACCGGCCGCCTGCCTGACGTCAACTTACCTCTGTCGTACTTTACGACACCTCGGTAAGAAAAAGGGTGGTCTATTCTACTAAACCGGATACCACACGGTGGGTCAACTTACCTTAGTCGCCTTTTACGACACCTCGGTAAGAAATGAGGTTGGTCTATTCTACTCAGCCGGATACCACACGGCGGGTCGACTTACCTTAGTCGCCTTTTACGACACCTCGGTAAGAAATGAGGGTGGTACTATTCTATTCAGCCGGGTACCACACGGCGATAATAATATATATTAGTATGAGTAATAAAAACTGATAAAACCTGAAATACAGGGAATCCTAGTTCAGGCGTCAGTTTTCCTTCCATAGCAAGTTTAATGTAATAGCTAAATTAAGAATCATCAACAAAGAATCTGTGTATTTGTTTAGTCTTCACTGAATCATTAATTGTTCTTGGGTGTAATTGATACTTGATTTATTATATCCTCCTGACCTTATCCCACTCTAAGTGGGGTCGGCACATGTCATAAACATGCTGTCACATGATTTGGCTGCGTTTTTACGACCGGCCGCCTGCCTGACGTCAACTCACCTCAGTCTTATTTTACGACACCTCGGTAAGAAGGAGGGTGGTCTATTCTACTAAATCGGATACCACACGGTGGGTCAACTTACCTTAGTCGCCTTTTACGACACCTCGGTTAGAAATGAGGGTGGTACTATTCTACTCAGCCGGATATCACACGGCGGGTCGACTTACCTTAGTCGCCTTTTACGACACCTCGGTAAGAAATGAGGATGGTACTATTCTATTCAGCCGGATACCACACGGCGTTGATACTTGATTTAATAAACTTTAATAATTATTAACATTGAGTAGGATGTATGTATGGAGAGAGGGTGAGTTAATTGTATTAAATACACTTATACGTTTAATATAAAATAAATAAAAATAAAAAGTCTGCACTCTCATTTAGTCTCCGATTTACAAAATCTACATTGATAGAATTGAACGTGTTCAAAAAAGGCTAGTTAAACATTTAGTATTACGATCTAAGCTCCCAATTATTTAATGTCGTACAAAAATAGACTTGAAAATTTAAAAATAAAATCACTGGTTTCTCGAAGATCTCTATATCTATACATATCTATACATGTCTAGTAGACATGAATATTCTCCAATGTTCAATGGGAAAATTCACATGCTCCAAACATCTCTTTTATCAAGCTGTGGTAGCTCAGCGGCATCACCGTGCGCCACTTTCGAGAAGGTCTAGGGTTCAAACCCCGGGCAGGCACCAATGAGTTTTCTAGTAAAACTTATGTGTCTAATTGTTAATTGCAATTTATCACACGCTTTTCGGTGAAGGAAAACATCGTGAGGAAACCTGTATATCCCTAGACAATTCTGGGGATATGTGTAACCTACCAATCCGCATTGGAGCAGCGTGGTAGGTCTTAGCTCCAATCCTTCTCTCCAAAAAAAAAAAAACGGAGAGAAGAGGCCTATGCCCAGCAGTGGGATAGTAACGGGCCGTTACTTAAACATCTCTTTTAAGGCCTCCAAAAGATCAACATACAGCGTGTATTTCACAGAAGGGGTCCCGCTTCCAGGCCTCGGTGTCGCCGCAATCGCAGCACCCCCCTCCCCCTGATTGACCCATCTTGTATTTGTGGTTCCTGTGGGCTGACACCTTGAAGCATTCCACGCACAGCACGCACGTGTTGTCCATACCTAGAACGAGAATATATATAGATTATTCCGCGGCTTCACCTGCGTACATTCAAATTCAAAATATTCTTTATTCAAATAAACTTGTAAACAAGTGCTTTCGAATCGTCAACTCTACTGCTGGTTCGGAAAGCTGTTCCTACCGAGAAGAGCCAGCAAGAAACTCGGCTGTTGCTCTTTTTAAAAAAAATAATTCTTAATATTATTTACATTAAGTCGTTACTGTCTTGTACAGGTTCAAAGAGAGCTATATCCACACATTCTTATCTTCTAAATAATCTTCAAGAGTATAGTAGGCTTTCTGTACCAGACTCTTTTTAACAGTGTTTTTAAACTGCTGTAATGGCAGTGCTGAAATTGATTGCGGAATTTTATTATAGAATCTTATACCAAAACCCACAAACGAGTTACGCACTTTTGCAAGGCGCAAAGCAGGAACCGCAAGCTTATGTCGGTTCCTGCTTTGTCTACCGGTCCCATGGCAGTGGAAAGTATACTAAGTCGGACTATACATTTATTTTAAGAGTAGCAGCGAGCAGCGTAATAGGTCTTAACTCTAATACTTCTCTCAAAAAATGAAGTGAGGAAGCCTATGCCTACCAGTGGGATAATTTAATTTAAGTTTTGAATTCGTACATTACAATTCCTCACTAATTTTTATACAATCTTTCAAGCGGGTAACTTATACAGTTTGATGGCGATCGGAGTAATATTTTTAAACAATCAAATTCAAATTCAAAATATTCTTTTTTCAAATAAACTTGTAAACAAGTGCTTTTGAATCGTCAACTCTACTGCTGATTCGGAAAGCTGTTCCTACCGAGAAGAGCCAGCTAGAAACTCGGCGGCTGCTCTTTTAAAAATATAATTCTTATGACTAGTTACATTTAGTCATTACAGTCTTGTGCAGGGTCTAAGCAAGCTATATACACACAATCATGTCTTCTAAGTAATCCTCAACAGTATAGTAGGCTTTCTGGATCAGCCTCTTTTTAACAGTGTTTTTAAACTGACTAATGGCAAAGCTAAAATTGATTGCGGAATTTTACTATAGAATCTTATATCCAGATACAATACACAATCTTATACTCTATAGAATCAATGATGATGTTGTGGTATCCGGTTGAGTAGAATAGACAACCATCTTTCTTACCTAGGTGTCGGAAATATGACTAAGGTAAGTTGATGTCAGGCAGGCGGCCGATCGTAAAATACGTAGCCAAATCATGTGATAACATGTTTATAACGTGTTGTGCTAACCCCACAGAGTGGGATAAGGTCAAGAAGAATCGATCAAATCGATCATCTTCATCGATTTTAAAGAAATTTTCAGATAATCTTTAGATGGAACTAACAGATACACAGGAAGTCGAAACGAGACTAGTCCACAGTAACGCGTGACCCAGTCCACTAGTAATTTATAATTATGCAATGTTTACCGCATTCTCTACAGCTGTAAGCCGGCTCGCCTTGCTTGAACACCCTCCCACACAGCGTGGACCGGCGGGGCGGTGGCTTTTGGGTACACTCCGTGGAGCCCCAGATGAACTGTTCGAGCGGTTGTATCAGGAGCTTGAAGGCGAGCTCCTCGTCGAAAGACCAGTCTGAAAGTATAAAAGTAAATAATTTATAGAATTAGGCGTTATTTTTTCGGAGGTCCATAATACAAAAGTAATGAGAATATTATTTTGCTATAATCCGCGATAAAAGGAAATATATGTAATGCTAAATGTAGAGTGTACTGATACATGCAGAATTTGTAGGAACTCATGCACTACCCGACACCGATGGCACAACAATACATAAGTACTGCACACATTCACCACCACAATCTCAACAATTGTTTCACCCCGTAACCAAAGCATCGTCAGGAGATAGACTCCACGACAAAATCGCAAAGCGAAGCATTACCCAAGAAAGCTGAGTTGGTTGTGAGTTGGTTGGTTGGTGAGTTGGTTAACTTTGGTTGGTTACTTTTCACTAATGGGTCTCCTCTCTCCTTTCCGATCCAGTGTGCTTAGTGCGAGTTTTCTAACCTACTCAATCGCGTTAGGGTACACAAGTGTACATACAGCGCACGATATTAATTTTTTTGGTTGATCTCTTGACGATTTTTTTTTTTAACTATATTTGTTCCTTAAGTGTTCTTTCAGTCAAAGTTAAGTTAGTTAAAAAGAATTAAAGCATATAACTAACAGTCGCTATTTCCGAGGCAAAACTCGTGCTATATCTAGAATTTTTAATGTCTCATATTTTATGGGGTAATAAAGACAAGGCGTTACACGCTGTACGTAAGCCGTTTTATAATCCTTTACATACAAACTTAACATTCCTATCGTGAACGTTTAATACGCGTTAAAATTCGTGAAGCCACGTTGATCGTGCGTCTTGTCGTTTAGCTTAGTGTTTCCCAAAATGGTGCCCACGTTCCACAGGCAGCATTAGAAATTAGAAGGGGGCAGTTTGAAAATGGACTCGACACATGTTTAAAACCTTATCTAAATTTAAATTTGACTTTCTTCACTTCACACTTTTTTTTGGCCAGGAAAACCCATTATGGGTCGTCACGACGGGGACTCTCACCGCCTTAAAACCTGACAGTGCTCTACTACGCTGCTGGTGGCGGGGACAGGGTACCGTTGTACACATTGCCCCCATCCCCGTCAGCAGCGGGGAGAGCCAGCAACTCTGAACCACAGAGTGCGCCATCTCTGGGTCGGGGCCTCTCTTAAAGTGCCCCTCCCTCCGCTAGAAGATGCATTGACTGCCTCAGGGACCATTTCAATTGGGCGTCCGATAAACCCCGTTCGGAGCGCCCAGAAGGTACCCGTTATAAAATAATGGCGGGAATGGGCCACCTCGCTCCATTTTGGCCTCTCACCTACCACGCTGCTCCAATCCGGATTGTTAGGGTTCACATATTCCCAGAATTCTTTACAAATATGCAGGTTACGTCACAATGTTTTTCTTTCACCGACAAGCGTGTGATAAATTGCAATTATCAATTAGACGAATAAATTTGTCGTTAAGAATACTTTTACATTTTAGTTTAATACACTATTTTTTACTTTTTGATTCTACTTACCCAAGCAAGTCCTGTTGGGCTGCGGCGAATAAATCCTCGGCACCGTCACGCGCCAATGGTCCTGGAAGTGCGCAGGAGATAGTACTCCTTCCGCCAGCTTCGTCCGCCATAACTCCAGAATGGCGTCTGCTCTAGCCGGCGATATAAACCTGTCGATATTAAAAGTATATGTAGTAACATGTTTTTAGCTGGTAATAGCCCTCCTTCCTCTAATTTTGGAGATATATATATGAATAAATATTTATTGTGTGACCGTGTGTGTAAGTGTCCCATATATATGGGACACTTACACACACGGTCGTCTGTAACTAAAGTAACTTAATACTTGTGTTATGGGTGACAAACAACTGGTAAGTATATACTTATATAATTTTAAATACATACTTAAATAAAAATATACACCCAGGCTCGAAGAACCAAAAAAATTTTGTTAGAAAATGTTGGCCCTTGGTGGGAATCGAGCCCATTTTAATTTATTTCATGGTTTTTTTCCTTTTCAATTCCAAACAAACAGCAACGAATTCGTATTTTGTTATAAAGGCTAAATTTTACCCTTGAATCGAAACTGAACAAAAGCTATGTCATACATATAAAGATCGAATTGAATTTAAATTTGAAACTGGATTTGAAAATTCTTTCAGCTTCATACAGGACTACGGTTTAATTATGTAAAATTGAAAATGTTTAAAACTTTTCTGGCTCTTCTCGGTAAGAGTAACATTCCGAACCAGTTGTAGCTTCTTTAATCATATTGATCCTTGACGATTCAAAAGTTCTTGAAAGAGCTTATTTGAATAAAAATTATTTTGATTTGATTCGATTTGATCGTTCAGTCATACGAGTGTCATCATTATTCTTGCAAAGATGAATATTATTTCGTCCAAACGTCTGTGTTTTCGTAAGTAGTTCCCACAGTTATTTCACATCACGGTAAACAATAAACCGACTCCGATATTGGCATAACGCCATACTGAGAAGCCAAAAGTTTTAATATTTATGAATCAAAAAACTATTTTGTCACCTGAATGGTAAAGAAATATATTTTTAATTCAAATTCAAATGTTCTTTATTGAAATAATCTTGTAAACAAGTGCCTTTGAGTCATCAAATCTACTGCTGGCTCGGAAAGCTGTTCCTACCGAGAAGAGCCAGCAAGAAAGAAAATTGGCGGTTGCTCTTTTTTTAACATAATACTTATAACTAGTTACATTAAGTCATTAATACCTTGTACAGGGTCGGACAGTAGCTATATCCATGCATTCTTATCATCTAAATAATGCTCAACAGCATAGTACGCTTTTTGTATCAGCCTTTAACAGTTTTTAAACTGTTGTAATGGTAAAGCTATAATTGATAGCGGAATTTTATTATAGAATCTTATACCCAAACTCACAAACGACTTACGTACCTTTGCAAGGCGCAAAGCAGAAGTCGCAAGCTTATGTCGGTTCCTACTTTGTCTATTACATCACCTATCCGTTTTTAATCTATATCTATACTAATATATATAAAGCTGAAGAGTTTGTTTGCTTGTTTTTTTGATTGATTGATTTTTTGAACGCGCTAATCTCAGGAGCTACTGGACCGATTTGAAAAATTATTTCAGGGTAAGATAGTCAATTTATTGAGGCTATAAAACATCACGCTAAGATTCCCCTCTTAAAGTTCGAAATAAAAGTCCGCAACAGCATATTTCTAGCTTTTATGGTTGACCCACTCTAACCATTTTTATGTTTATCAAAAGACTATAGTACGATTTTTATCTATTCACGCGGGCGGAGCCGCTGGCGATTGCTAGTTATTTATATTATTAATTAATGTATAGAAACCGGCTACACTCACGTCTTATTTTATCGGAAGAGCCCGACTAGTGTCAAGTCCATACGGGGCTCTTATTCATAAGCTCTTTACGCGGTGGAAAATCAATATTCTATACATTAATTATGAATAACACTCACGATAGTTTAAATTTATATTTTTAAGTACAAAAATTAAATTATTTAAAATATAAATATTAGAACCTGGTTAATCGAGCGTTGCTCGGTAATTTTTTATTTTAAATAAAAAAACTTCAAAAAAAGGAAAAAAATATTGGGTATGTGGTGCTCGATCCTAGGTATTTTCAGAGACCACCCGTTCCCCGAATAAGCTACGCTGACGACAGTTTTTGGCAAAAAATAGTGTTTTATATAGTCAATGTAAATTATTGTATTTTTTAATGTTGAGCATTAAAACAGGGATTAAACGTGATTTTTTTTAACCTTAGCTAGATCGATTTTCCCCTCCCCCAAAACCTCCTGCATGCTGAATTTCAGGAAAATCGTTGGAGCCGTTTCCGAGATTCCGATATATATATACACATAGAAGATTAAGTCATTTAACTATTAAAGATGTAATAGTAACTATGTATAGAGGCACAAGTCCAACATGTTTTAACGTCATCTAATAGATGAGCAATCTGTATTTTGTCACACATACGTCATATTGTTTACATGCATTTTATACTGTTGACAGACCGATCTATAAACATCTGTTCTTATATAGAAATATGATAACGGAACAAATAGGTTCAAAAGTTTTAACCTTTTAGTTTAGTTAGTGAGTTTCCTTAACCTATCGAAACGTGAAATGCATGGTCAGACTATAATAAAATTAAATTGAAATAATATTTAATCAAGTTTTGGCAAGTTAAATGAATCGTCAAAAATCATTATTCTCCTGTCCTTATCCCACTCTAAGTGGGGTCACAAACAACGACACAACACGTTTTATACATTTTGTCACATGTTTTGGGTGGTTCTTTATGACCGGCCGCCTGCGGTCAACTTATCTTAGTCGTTTTTTAAGATAGCTACGTAAGAAAATTGAGGGTGGTCTATTCTACTCAGCTGGATATCATAAGACAGGTCTAATTACGATAGTCGCTTTCAACGATAGCTCTGTAAGAAATGAGGGTGGTATATTCTACTCAGCCGGATACCACACGGCAGGTCAACTTACCTTAGTCGCCTTTTACGACACCTCCGTAAGAAATAAGGGTGGTCTATTCTAGTGGGATAAGGGCAGGAGTATAATGATTTAGTCGATTAAAAAAATATGGCGTCCAAAGAATTTATTTAGCTACTTTAATTAGAAACTAGCAATCGCCAGTGGTTCCGCACACGTGGAAAGATTCAAACCGTAATAACCAAAAAATTGTTTAATTTTGGTCAACCTTAAAAGCTATACATATGCTGTCGCGGACTTTTATTTAGAACTTATAGAGGGGAACAATTTTGTGATACATGATTTTTGAATAAATTTTAGTGTTTACTCAGCGCACGCAATAAAGCTTTAAATTTTGCCGTTTGCGCAATATTTATTATTGCTGCTCCTCTCCTATTCATCTTAGCGCGATGTTATGTACTCTATAGCCTTTTCCCACTCTGAATTCATCTTCTCACTTCTACTTCTCTCACATACACAATCATTCAGACTTTTTATCATTTTTTTTTTTGTTTGTTTCCTAATTTTAATTTATATATTTTTTGTTTGAATATTTTTACTGTTACTTTTAATATTATTGTTTGTGTAATGTAATGTTATGGAAGAGCGAGATCTTTTAATACAAGTATTATCATACTTACAAGAAGATCTCAAAACCCTGTGTTATAGTCATAAGATTTAATGGTTATAAACAATTTTTAATTTATTTTAATTCTTCAATAAATGGACTACCTTACATTCAAAGATTTTTTGAAATCAGTCCAGTAGTTCGTGAGATTAGCCCGTTCAAACAATCAAACTAACTCTTTAGCTTTATATATTAGTATAGTTTTTAAACAACAGCCTCGATTCAGGAATAGAGCCTCACGGACGAACTTGTAAGATATTTACCACAAAACTCTATTCCTAACGCGAGTAGATTCCAAATTGTCTGACAAAACTTTCTATCTATTTCGGTAACACGGTCACTGACATAAGGCAATGATAAAATAAACAAATCTCAACCATATCACAGACAAATAAGGTACAAAATTGATGCACTCAAGTTGTTGTTTTGGTAAAATGTTGTAGAGCAAAATAATTGCAAGTAATCTTCAAATGCAGTCTTCGGTCATGAAATCATCGGTTTCTATCTAAATTGCAAAGTTTTATTCTTTTAGGACGATTTCGATTTTTGTTATAAAACCCTTATTTATTACCGAGGTGTCGTAAAAGGTAACTAAGGTAAGTTGATCTACGGTTAACCGAATCCACGACCCTTGGAGCTGAAGGCAGGATCACTGCCCACTGCGCTAATGGGCCAGTCAAATCAAGCTCCTCAAACTAAGATCATTTTCCTGCCCTTATCCCACTCGTAAGTGGGGTCGGCACAACATGTATTTAACCATATTGTGTTGTGATTTGGCTAGGTCGTAAAAGACCTGCTAAGGTAACGTCCTTAAACCTTAGTCGCCCATAACGACCCCTCGGCAAGGAATGAGGGTGGTCTATTCTACTAAGCCAGATACCACACGGCACAATAAGTATAAGTATTCCTGACAAAAAAGAAGGAAAAAAAACGAATGGCGCTCCAAATGTAGACTGGCAACTAAAACAAAACTCAGAAATTATCCAAAAAAATGTGCAGATTTAAACAAAATGTTTTCCTTTACCGATAATATGTATTAAGTATTCTTTCTTTATTCATTTTATTAGACTGGTCGATGACATGTCGCCAAGCTTTATTGAAAAATAACGACTTTGATATCAAAATAAATGTGCATTTCGTGTAAAAAAACGCACCTGCATTTAGCTTTTTAGTTGCACCTCACCTCGTTCGCACACGAGAATTATTTTACAATCGTGCCGTTGACCTAAAATCGCATCACATCGCACTGCATCGTACCGAATCACTTGGTGATCTTTTTAAATAATAAGATAATTAAATAGGATGTTACGCCTGATTTTTTATCCAAAATCCTTTGTTCAATTCAATTCAAAGGCACTCGTTTACACATTTAATTAAATAAAGAATACGAGTATTTTGAATTTGAATTTTTTATCAAACAATGCATGCAAGTGATGACATAGTAAAGTAACGTAAAGTAAAGGTCTCATCTCTTCTTTTAGAGAGAAAGGTTGGAGCCCAGATCCGCCATGCTGCTCCAATCCCGATTGGTAAGCTACATAATTCTCCAGAGATATGCGTTTCAGGATGTTTCTTTTACCGAAAAGCTTGTGATAAATGGCAAATATCAATTACTGCCCGGGGTTCGAACCCCGAAAAGTTTTGCATATCATCATTCTCACACAACATGTTTAAAACATGTTTGTTTGTGATTTGGCTAGGTATTTTACGACCGGCCACCTGCCTGAGGTCAACTTACCTTAGTCGTTTTTTGCGACACCTTTGTAAGAAATGAGGTTGGTCTATTCTACTCAGCCAGATATCACACGGCGGGTATGCTTTTTATGCTTAAGACATATCAATTCAAAATTCACTCGCTATCTAGTAATGAAGATCGGTCAATCAGGGAATTTTGAGTGAATAGATCCTTATAGATCAATATCAAAATATAATCAAAATATAAACACATATCAACGAACCGGGAAAACATACAAAAAACCTGGAGATGTTGTTCCAAGGTGTTGGAATGACCTCGAAATCCCTTGCGTTACAAATCAGCAAACACTTCTTAAAAATCTCCACTCTAAACGCAATGCTATTGCTATTCCTATTTGCCTATAAAAATAAATAACCCAATCCAAATATAACTGTTAAACAAACATACGTTCATAAAAAAAGTAAGTCGAAAATTAAAATTTGCGCTTCTTTTTTCATTAAAAACATGCGTCAAAGGAGATTGAACTTTATCTCGGTGTGTAAAGGTTCATTTGGTTTCAAGGTCGCAAACGGAAGCTGGCAGCATCCCAAAATTCGAGGGCTACCTGTTCCCTATAAGACCTTGTGGGCGACACTGAACCCATTATGGCGGCCTCGTGTTCACGTCAACAAAGATAAAGTAAAAAAAAAAAATGGATTCTTAAAGAATATTTTTTAAATATATAAAGCTGAAGAGTTTGTTTGATTGATTGATTGATTGTTTGAACGCGTTAATCTCAGGAACTACTGGACCTAATTGCTGATTGAAAAATTCTTTCAGTGTAAGATAGTCCATTTATCGAGGAAGGCTATAGGCTATATAACATCACCCTAAGATGAATAGGAGAGGAGCAGCAATAAAAAGTATAAGGAACGGCAAAATTTAAAACTTTCCTTGCGTGCGCTGAGTGACGTTTTATAGTTGATTGAAACGGTGATAGTTTTTGAAAAATCATATATTACGAAATTGTTCCCCTCTAAAAGATCTAAATAAAATGTCTAGCTTTAAGGTTAACCCACTTAAACCATTTCATATGGTTATCAAAAGACTATATTACGGTTTTAATCTTTCCACGCTCGCAGAGCTGCTGGGGATTTCTAGTTATTTATATGCTGTGATAGAATGCCGTGTGGTATCCGGCTGAGTAGAATAGACCACCCTCGTTTCTTACCGAGGTTTCGTAAAAAGTGACTTAGGTAACGTCAGGCGTCAGGCAGGCGGCTGGTCGTAAAATACCTAGCCAAATCATGTGACAACGTGTTCATAATGTCGTCAACCCCACTTAGAGTGAGATAAAGGCAGGAGAATGATAATTGTAAAATTATACTGATTTCCACAAAATCTTAGGATTTACAACACTAAACTCTTTCTCACTAAAACTTATCTCATAAATCACGCTGCTAATTTGTAAAAACCGAATTACCATCCGTTCTATAGTATTTGTGTTTAGCGCAAACATATAGACACATTTATATATAATATATATAATGATTTCATTACATGAGATCATACCAGGGTTTCCCATTACCATAATTAAGTTTGCTCAAAACTAACTTATGCTGATATAAAAATATTATAAAAACCTTATTATACTAACAAAAAACTTAGGTATAACAGATAATGCGAACGGCTATCGTTGTGAGTTCACTCACATTGACTGAAGTCCTTTTATATATGCGTGCATACGTCGTAATCTAAGGCCCCTTTCATACGGGCCCAGCCACCGGTTGCTTGAGCCAAAATCTTCAGATGACATTTAAACGTTTTGTATGCAACCGTCGCACGCGTGTAGCGAGTGACGTCCGCTCTCGATTCAGTGTCCGGGACATATCACCAGTGTATATCACTCTCTACTTAAATACGTCACACTCTCTACCTATGCGCTGCGCCACTAGCGATGTGAAAAATAATCGATTTTTATTAATCGACAATTTTTTCATCAAAAATCGATTTTTTAAATCGATTATTTTAGGTTTCCTTTTTTCTTTTTTAACTCTTTTCCTTGTCTGTTAAGAGTAGATATGCATTAATATATAAACAAACGGGTCACATCGCAATAACCTCGTGTTACCTTTGAATTAGGTTCGACATTTCGGCAAAGTTGCATCCACCTTGGTCACGAACTGACTCAAATCAGATCAAAAAATTAAACTTTTTCTTGATTTTTAAGATTAGATACGCATTGTTGCCCTGAGACTCGATGGAGTGACAATATACCTAAGACAGCGGGCAGCGGTAGGATGTAGAAAGCCCAGGATCGGGCGAGTGGTGAAAAATTGGAGAGGCCTATGTCCAGCATTGGACTAAAGTGGGCTGATAATGGTGATGATGATGACGCATTGTTAGATGAAACCAATTTAGTCAAACTACACATTTTAATCCAATTTCACAAACAGCGCATCTGATATTATTTCTTGGTAGTTACCCACTCTAATTAGCCTTTATTGTAAATAA
This sequence comes from Morpho helenor, assembly GCA_029227775.1. Lineage (NCBI taxonomy): Eukaryota > Metazoa > Arthropoda > Insecta > Lepidoptera > Nymphalidae > Morpho > Morpho helenor. The sequence continues at coordinate 11,450,491 of JARGCU010000002.1, forward strand.
TTATTAATATTAATTATGACAACTTTTGAAATAGTCAGAAAAAAAACTATTTTTTTAAATCGATTATTTTAGGTATCCCTTTTTCTTTTTATGACTCTTTTTCTTGATTTTTAGGATCAGATACGCATTGTTAGATGAAAAGAAAATAGCCAAACTACACATTTTAATCCAATTTCACAAACAGCGCATCTGATATTATTTCTTGGTGTTTTTCCACTCTAATTAGCCTTTATTGTAATTAATTATTAACATTAAAAAAGACAACCTTTAAAATTGTCAGAATAAAATCGATTATTTATTAATCGATTTTTCTACTCCAAGTCGCATCCCTATGCGCCACCATCTCTCACTCACTCGTGGCCAGCTACAGCCCTCGCTTGCGCGTTACTCGCGTTACTAAAGAACGTGACGCGCGCAGCCACCGATGGCTGAGGCCGATGACCCGTTTGTGCGTAGCCTTATAAGTAATGACCTATATACATTTCAAAATTAGGTCGCTCGAGAGCTCATTCGCTCATGACGTAGATCAGCTCAGTACCGTAAGTCAATGTGTTTTTTTTTATCTGGAAGAGATCGCTATGTAGCGATAAGACCGCCAAATTGTACTTTATGTACCGCCGTGTGGAATACCACACTGCTAAGTAGAATATATCGCCCCATTTCTTACCGAGATGTCGTAAAAGGAGACTAAGGTTAAGTTGACCCTTTGTCCTGTTCTCCTGTTGAATATTAATACCAATTATATTTATAATATTATTAATATTACTCACATTTCTTACCAAGGTGTCGTAAAAGGCGATTAGGTAAGTTGGCCCACCATGCAGTATACGGCTGAGTTAAACAGACCATCCTCTTTCTTACCGAGGTGTCGTAAAAGGCGACTTAGGTAAGCTGACGTCGGGCAGCCGGCAGTAAAATACGTAGCCAAATCATGTGACAACATGTTTAGAACATATAGTGCCGACTTAGAGTGGGATAAGGGCAGGAGGATGATGACTGGGTGTGTAGAAGAGATCGCTATGTAGGGATAAGACTGCCAGATTATACTCTGTGTATATTTTATGGTGTAAAAGTCATCATCCTCCTGCCCTTATCCCACTATAAGTGGGGCGGCACAACATGTTATAAACATGCTGTCACATGATTTGGCTGCGTTTTTACGACCGGCCGCCTGCCTGACGTCAACTTACCTCTGTCGTATTTTACGACACCTCGGTAAGAAAGAGGGTGGTCTATTCTACTTAACCGGATGCCACACGGTGGGTCAACGTACCTTAGTCGCCTTTTACGACACCTCGGTAAGAAATGAGGTTGGTCTATTCTACTCAGCCGGATACCACACGGCGGGTCGACTTACCTTAGTCGCCTTTTACGACACCTCGGTAAGAAATGAGGGTGGTACTATTCTATTCAGCCGGATACCACACGGCGTATTTTATGGTGTAAAAGTATACTTCATTAATATTAATCTTTTAATGAGTAAATCTTGTTTCAGAAATGGAAATTTCGGATACGGCTCCAACGATTTTCATGAAACTTAGTATGTAGAGGGTTTCGGGGGCGATGAATAGATCTAGTTAGGTTTCATTAAAGAATGAGGTTATCCTTGGAGGTATATTATTAGAAAACAAAGCCTAATTACGCTGCCACTTACAAAGTTATAGCTCAGTTGGGAACGGCGTAAAATGAAAATACGCCGGATCAAGTTCCAGATATGACTATGATTACTTTATTTACTACACACATGCACAAACCTCCATTACCGCCACTAAATTTCATCAATACTCTAATCGATTATCTTTGAAAGCGTAAGACAGACAGACTTAAGTAAAGTAAGTAGCGGCCTGTTACTCTCCCACTGCTGAGAATAGGCCTCTTCTCTCCGTTTTTGGAGAGAAGGATTGGAGCTTAGACCTACCACGCTGCTCCAATGCGGATTGGTAGGTTACACATATCTCCAGAATTCTCTAGAGATATGCAGGTTTCCACACAATTTTTTCCTTCACCGAAAAGCGTGTGATATATTGCAATTATCAATTAGACACATAAGTTTTAATAGAAAAACTCATTGATGTCTGCCCGGGTTTGAATCCGTGACCTCCTCGAAAGAGTTGCACGGTGTTACCGCTGGGCTACCACAGCTTATATAGCTAAATAGCGTAAGACAGACTTACGCATTAATAATATTATTGTACAAAAGTAATGAGAATATTATTTTGCTATAATCCGCGATAAAAGAAAATATATGTAATGCTAAATGTAGAGTGTACTATTCGTTCTCATACCTGATACTGAGAGTCTATCTCCTGACGATGCTTCGGTTACGGGGCGAAACAATTGTTGAGATTGTGGTGGTGAATGTGTGCAGTGCTTGTGTATTGTTGTGCCATCGGTGTCGGGTATTGCATGAGTTCATACAAATTCTGCATGTATCAGGTATGAGAACGAATAGTACACTCTACATTTAGCATTACATATGTTTTCTTTTATCGCGGATTATAGCAAAATAATATTCTCATAACTTTTGTATTATGGACCTCCGCAAAGTAACGCCTAATTCTATAAATTAATATTATTGTAGTTAGATTGGGGTCAGCATCAAGATTGTGGTCAGTATCATTGACATCAATTCCGACGCAAAGAATATATTGCAAACGCAAAATAGCGATACGTCCCAATTTCGACGCAGACGAGGTCCCCTATTCTTAAACGCTTCTACACGTGTATCAAAAGAACCTTCAGATATAACTACAAGAATGCTCTACGAGACAGTTCTACACCGCTTGAATTGAACTACTATCAACTATCAATCAATTTTAGCTTTGCCATTACATCGGTTTAAAAACACTGTTAAAAAGAGGCTGATACAGAAAGCCTACTATACTCTTGAGGATTACTTAGAAGATAAGAATGTGTTTATATAGCTCGCTTAGACTCTGTACAAGACAGGAATGACTAAATGAAACTAGTAATAAGAATTATATTTTTAAAACAGCAACCGCCGAATTTCTTGCTGGCTCTTCTCGGTAGGAACAGCTTTCCGAACCAGCAGTAGAATTGACGATTCAAAAGCACTTGTTTACAAGTTAAGAATTACAATTACAAGAATAAAGAATAATTTGAATTTGAATATCTATCACCATACCACTCTAGGTGCGGCGCGACGATCCTACAAATATTATAAAAACGAAAGTTTGTGAGTATGGATGTATGTTTGTTACTCTTTCACGGCGAATCCGCTGAACTAATATAAATGAAATTTGGCACAATTATTCCTTATACACCGGCTATATAGCTATATAGGCTATAGTAAGTAGAGTAAGCAGCGGCCTGTTACTCTCCCACTGCTGGAAATAGGCCTCTTATCTCCGTTTTTGGAGAGAAGGATTGAAGCTAAGACCTACCACGCTGCTCCAATGCGGATTGGTAGGTTACACATATCTCCAGAATTCTCTAGCGATATCCAGGTTTCCTCACGATGTTTTCCTTCACTGAAAAGCGTATGATACATTGCAATTATCAATTAGACACATACGTTTTAACAGAAAAACTCATTGGTGCCTGGGTTTTAACCTGTGACCTTCTCGAAAGAGTCACACGGTTAAGCTATAGAAATTCAGTTAATTCTACAGGAATAGGAAGATATTGAAAAACGCCATCTATTATAGACTTATCACACGACAACTGCTCACGCGGGTAAAAGCTAGTCTATTAATACGTGAAGCCAACTTATTCTAGTTTGATTGTTTGATCGCGCTAATCTCAGGAACTACTGGACCGATTTCAAAAATGTTTTGAGTGTCAGATAGTCCATTTATCGAGGAAGGCTATAGGATATATAACATCACGCTAAGATTAGTAGGAGCAGCAATAAAAAATAGTACGAAAACGGCAAAATTTGAAGTTATCCTTGCATGCGCTGAGTAAACGGTGACAGTTGTTCAAAAATCATGTATTGCAAAATTGTTACCCTCTAAAAGTTCTAAATAAAAGTCTACGACATCATATGTCTAGCTTTTAAGGTTAACCCACTATAACCATTTTTATGGTTATCAAACTACATTACGGTTTTAATATTTCCACGCGGGAACCGCTGGCGATTGCTAGTTTATAATATTAGTATGAAGTAGAATATGAAGTAGACGCTATCTATCGATCTATCTATCTATCTATCGATCTATCTATCTATCTATCTATCTATCTATCAATCTATCTATCTATCTATCTATATTAGCTATAACAATTAGGCCATACCTGTCAGGCGGTATCATGTCCGCCGCGTCCACCTCCATGCAGTCATCGCTGACCTCCACCTCCAGTTGCATAGGCGGTGGCGACGAGCTCATCTTTGATCACCTCGAGGCGGGTGCGAGCACTCTGGAACAAGGTAACAATGCTTGTGTGATACTTCGGATTGCGATTTCGTCGTGGACACTATCTCCTTACAATACTTCGGTTAGAGGGCGAAAAGATTTTTCGACGGGGCGAAAGGATTATTATAGAATAGAATAGCTTTATTTTCAAAAACAGTTCAGACAGAGAGAGAAGCAAGAACAATCTTTAATATTTAAATAAGTTAATCTTGTGTGTGTGTGTGCGTAAACATAGTATCAAACAAAGTCGCTTTCTGTGTCTCTCCCCATGTCCCTATATCTTATGCTTAAATCTTTAAAACTACGCAACAGATTTTGATGAGGTTTTAATAGATAGAGTGATTGAAGAGGAACGTTTATATGTATAATATCATTCAATATGGAGTAGAGAAATACTAATTTTGAGGTTTCTAATGTGATGTCGTAAATAATTACATTTTTTTCCGCTTACATTGCAATGGCAGGCTGAACCCTACGAGAATAATAACTCTACATTTAGAGTGGATTCCTAAAATTGCAGTTTTATTTCTTTTGTATTATGGATCTCAGCAAAATAACGCCTCATTCTATAATTATTTATTAAAAATTGTTATACAATATTCATATTGCTCATAGCATTTGGAGACATCGTTATCAGTAGTATGTACATGGCAATTTACTCACTGTGCTGGACAAAAACCATAAATACACAGTCGGAACAAACAGTAATAAAAACCATAAAAGGCAAGGCGATTCAAGATAGGTTTCCTTATATATAGTCCGTCATTAAGACAGGAAGTTAATAAAAATTCTTTATTGCAATAAACTAACTAAGCAGCGACGGAACTGCGAAAAAACGCAAAACGAAACGACGCAAAGCGAGGTATTGGTGTATAGGTTTGACTGGCCCGTTGGCGTTGTGGGTAGTGACCCTGCCTTCACCTCCGCGGGTCGCGGGTTCGATTCCCACCGAGGGCCAATATGTTGGTTTTTGAGCCTGGGTGTATATTTGTATTTAAGTATGTATTTAAAAAATATATAAGTATATATTCACCAGTTGTCTGTCACCCATAACACAAGTATTAAGTTACTTATTTTGGGGACGGACGACCGCGTTTTTTTTTTTCAGTGACTTGCTGATGGTATTTTAATGAGTCACTGGCGAGAAACACCGAACAGTGTGGCCAAACTCGCTCCAGGTCGGGGTGACGGCTTCCGCTATTGGATACGTCCACCGCCGCCCCGTCTGTGCTTTGGGGGAAAGTTCTGAAACACTGAAGAGGGGGTAGGGGATAATGGGAGGGAGGTTAATCTAACTTATGATCTATAACTAACATCTTAGCCTAAATTACTTAATTCAATTTGTACAGCCTTTTGATAAATTTTTGACGACCGTGTGTGTAAGTATCCCATATATTTATTTATTTATTTATAGGTAAACAAGGGAATAAACTTGAGTTAGATTAATAGTTCGGGAGTAGGTCAAGACGTCGTTGGTCGTTGTGCTTCGTTATCACAGCAAAAAAAGATTGAAACAGTGAATGACCTGAGATAGAAAGTATCAAACCTTATTTATAAAAAAAACAAAACAAACTTGATGAGCCGTTAGTAAATATCATTTAACAAAGTACTAATTATAAACTACTAGCTGTCAGTGACTTCGTCTGCGTAATCTGTGTGCCACATAATTGTTCCCGAATTGAAATATCTTTAAATAATTTATAGAATTAGGCGTTACTTTGCGGAGATCCATAATACAAAAGTAATAATAAAATTATTTTGCTATAATCCGCGATGAAGTAAAATAGAAAATATGTATAATGCTAAATGTAGAGAGGACAATCGGATCTCAATACACAAACACTACATACGTTCACTATCACAAACTCAACAATCGTTTCGCCCCGCAACCGAAGCAAGATCAGGAGATACGACTCCACGACCAAAATTATGGTGGCGGTGGTGGAGGTTTGTGCATGTGTGTACTGCATGTATCAGTTATGAAAAAGGGATTGTCCACTCTACATGTAGCATTATATATATATTCTATTTTATTTCATCGCGGATTATATCAAAATAATTTTATTATTACTTTTGAATTGCGAACGTGTTACTCCACACAATCCTAATATATACTAATATATATAAAGCTGAAGAGTTTGTTTGTTTTATTGATTGTTTGAACGTGTTCATCTCAGGAACTACTAGACTGGTCTGAAAAATTCTTTCAGTGTAAGATAGTCCATTTATCTAAGACTATATTCAAATTCAAAATATTCTTTATTTAAATAAACTTGTAAACAAGTGATTTTGAATCGTCAACTCTACCGCTGGTTCGGAAAGCTGTTCGAAGCTGGTTCGGAAACTCGGCGGTTGCTCTTTTAAAAATATAATTCTTAATACTATTTACATTAAGTCGTTACTGTCTTGTACAGGTTCAAAGAGAGCTATATCCACAATATATAGATTATAACATCACGATAAGATGAATACAAGAGGAGCAGCAATAAAAAATATTGCGAAAACTGGAAAATTGAAAGCCTTGCGTGCGCTAAATAAACGGTGAAAGTATTCAAAAATCTCTTACAATTAACCCATGATAACTGTTTTTATAATCAAAATTTCAATTCAGGACAAAAATTTGAAACACTGATTTCCATGCGAGCAAGCTGCTGCCTCAGCTAGTTTATTATAAGACATTAAATAATTTATAGAATTAGGCGTTACTTTGCGGAGATTTTGGTCGTGGAGTCTATCTCCTGATGATGCTTCGGTTGCGGGGCGAAACGATTGTTGAGTTTGTGATAGTGAACGTATATAGTGCTTGTGTATCGTGGTGGCGGTGGTGGAGGTTTGTGCATGTGTTTTTTACGACTCCTGCATGTATCAGGTATGATAACCGATTGTCCACTCTACATTTAGCATTATATATATTTTCTATTTTACTTCATCGCGGATTATAGCAAAATAATTTTATTATTACTTTTGTATAAGACATTAAGATAATTCTGAAGTTAATTAAATACTCTATTGTGTATGTAACAATGATGTATTCAATGTTTCTTCTCTTTATTTCACATTATATTACATAATTAATCATTAATTACTCATATAACTCACACTAATTTCACAAATCATTTTGCGTTATTACACTATTAAAATATTATTTGTTAATATCATTGTATTGCACAACAATTAACTATGATAATAATTAACGAACACACGCCGTGTGGTATCCGGCTGAATAAAATAGTACCACCCTCATTTCTTACCGAGGTGTCGTAAAAGGCGACTAAGGTAAGTTGACTCACTGTGTGGTATCCGGTTGAGTAAAACAGACCACCCTCTTTCTTACCGAGGAGTCGTAAAATACAACTAAGGTAAGTTGAAGTCAGGCAGGCGGCCTGTCTTAAAATACATAGCTAAATCATATGACAGCCTGTTTATAATATAATATGTTGTGCCGACCCCACTTAGAGTGGGATAAGGGCAGGAGGATATAATACCAATAAGATGTTACTAAAAATACTATGTTAATCTTATTTTATCATGATTTAAATATATGTATGATTATAAATTACTTAAGTAAGGTATATAAGTAAGTAAGTAAGTAAGTAAGTAGCGGCCTGTTACTATCCCACTGCTGGGCATAGGCCTCTTCTCTCCGTTATTGGAGAGAAGGATTGGAGCTAAGACCTACCACGCTGCTCCAATGTGGATTGGTAGGTTACACATATCTCCAGAATTCTCTAGAGATATGCAGGTTTCCTCACAATGTTTTCCTTCACCGAAAAGCGTGTAATAAATTGCAATTATCAATTAGACACATAAGTTTTAATAGAAAAACTCATTGGTGTCTGCCCGGGTTTGAACCCATGATAGTCTCTAGAGATTCACACGGTCGCACCGCTAGGCCATCACAGCTTAAGTAAGGTATATGAATATCTATTAATTAGTTCAGTAAAAGACATTCTAATTGCAAATATTATTTTAACATTAAATTACTTTCTTGTATTTTTATTTTCTAATCTTTAATATTTAAATGAGTTAATCTTGTATGTATATATATATATTTTCGGAATCAGCTGAAATTCAGCATGTAGGGGGTTTTGGGGGTATCATGTGTTTCATGTATGGGTTTGGGGGGGGATACCCCCGTAATGTAACATGTTATAAACATGCTGTAACATGATTCGGCTGCGTTTTTACGACCGGCCGCCTGCCTGACGTCAACTTACCTTAGTCGTATTTTACGACACCTCGGTAAGAAGGAGGGTGGTCTATTCTACTAAACTGGATACCACACAGTGGGTCAACTTACCTTAGTCGCCTTTTACGACACCTCGGTAAGAAATGAGGGTGGTCTATTCTACTCAGCCGGATACCACACGGCGGGTTGTCTTACCTTAGTTGCCTTTTATGACACCTCGGTAAGAAATGAGGGTGGTACTATTCTACTTAGCCTTCGCTAACATATTATTGGTAACAAAATTTAAATATGATTTGACTGACATCAAATATTATATTACCATTCGAGTATTAACTCAAATGAAATTTTTTAATTTTGAAAATATCAACCTAATAATTTCATAAATGATAAATATAGAATGCTTAATTTTATCAGGCATAAAGATTTTAAATTTACAGGGACAAAAGCGAGGTTAGGTTTTAACTAAATTTAATTGTTACAAGCATGAAAATAACCAGTAATTCAAGTTTTCTCGATTCAAAGTTTATAATTTACAACAAAACTTATGTTATGTTATTAATACCTAACCCTAAGATTCTAATTTCTCTATTATTATTAGAAGTGTATGCTCATAGTATATAATGTGAGTATAGTCAGATTAAACAATAGTTTGCAATATATTCCATAAATAAACGTTACATATTATGTAGACTTCCTTAATACAGTTAAATAATATTTTAATATATACACCCTATATAATATACACCCAAAATAGTATGAAATAAATTAATTTCAAATACGTAAATCGTTCAAACACAATTATATAAACAAGCAAAGAGTTTGATTCTGTTATGATTCAGCAATGTTAAATTCACATAAAGGTACAATGATACAAGGCTGTATCAAATAGTTGGTAATAAGCAATCTAAATCATCTATAAATTAGATTTCGTGAAATATGTTTCAAAACTCTATATTTTCAGCATATAGTACGTAACAGTAAATTGCGACGAATCACTGCTAACAAAAGAAAAATCGCCCTCACCTCTGATTAAAATTGTTAAATCATCCAACTTGCAGTCTTTGTGCTCCAAAAACTTGTTTTTCACCAACAGTCCGACAAACACTTAGATTAGCGCTAAATGTATTTATTATCATCAGTTTTAAACACCTTGAACATCACGATTTTTCACATCTGCTGGATTTCTCTGGCACAAATCCACTGAAATTTTGACATTTCATGGCAGTGTGAAAATTACCAAAGATATTGTACAATTTTTTTTATCTGTTTTCTTTTTGACTCTTATTTTGATGTATATATGTCTATTATTAATTCTTTCATCTATCATTGATAATTAATTCAACTATTCTGTTTCATAAAATTTTGTTTTGTTGACTATTTTATTTCATACTGTTCTTAATTATTTTTTATGTATATGTATTATCATAGATAATATATTATTGTTAATCTTCGTGACTTCCGTAAATCCAGAATATCGAAAGTAGGTATTTTATAAAAGATTGTTATTAAAAGCCTTCAAAATAAACCACTAAAATAATTTCTCTAATATTATGATTTTTTTGCTTTAAATTTTAATATGTTTTGTCATATATATCAAAATCTTCAGTATCTTCGTCACAGACTCAAGAGAATGCTGCATATCTAAGAAATCAAGGATGTGGCGAACAAAAACATGGTATTCATTCAATTCTTAATAAAGAATTTTAGAAATTAAAAACAAATAAAAATACTTAAGTTAAATATAATTTTACTGAATATTTAGATATAAACAATTTTTACATTATAATTACATCCACATATTTTGTTATTTACTTAAGGCGTTGAAAACCCTAGAGGTGGGTATTTGTCTAATATTTGGGACATCGCAGATGGATAAAAAGCCATGAATTTGAATCTTTCACCCATTTTCTTTGGATTCACTAACATATCATAGGCTCCTCTAATTTTTTCTTTGTCATTTTCGGTTTTGGCATTATTTAGTAGCACCTGGAACAATTTGAAAAGTTTGTAAAAATTGACACAGGAAACAAAATTAATGAATTGTTTCGGTTCATTAGTAACTGATAAATAAAATACAAGATAAGAAACAGTAGGTACAGTAATTAAAAAAAAAACAATTACATACACATAAAAAAAATTATATTGAAAATTTTTTAATAGAATTATGCAGAGATCCATTATACAACAGTAATAATAAACTTCATTATTTTGCTATAATCCGCGATAAAATCGAAAAAAAAAATTATCGCTGATTATTGCAAAATATTTTTTTTTATTAATTTTGCATGCAGATCATACATTACATTAAATAATGTTTATATTTATTTGTTTCAAACTTATGCAAGTAAAATCAACAATTTTAAATGCTTTGAAAAAAATGAATAATATTCAATGGTAATGTAAATGGTAATGTGATATTGTAATCTACCCACTAAAAAACTTTTTTCTGAGATGTTTACATTTAGTTAAGTATCTAAACCTATGGAATATATATCCTTCTGCTCTTATCCCACTCTAAGTGGGGTCGGCACAACATGTTATAAACATGTTGTAACATAATTTGGCTGCGTTTTTACGACCGGCCGCCTGCCTGACGCCAACTTACCTTAGTCGTATTTTATGACACCTCGGTAAGAAGGAGGGTGGTCTATTCTACTAAACCGGATACCACACGGTGGGTCAACTTACCTTAGTCGTCTTTTACGACACATCGGTAAGAAATGAGGTTGGTCTATTCTACTCAGCCGGATACCACACAGTGGGTCGACTTACCTTAGTCGCCTTTTACGACACCTCGGTAAGAAATGAGGGTGGTACTATTCTATTCAGCCGGATACCACACGGCTACCACATCTGTAACACACGAGTACAAAATAAATATCTTACCTGCAATCTAGAGTTTGCTTGGAGTCTTTCTAAAAAGTCCATCTGTCGGACCGCTCCCATCACCAGTGCGTAGTTCTCCTCCCCGGGAGTCATGGATGCGGATATCCTCAATTGACTAAAGTCTACATCAGCAGTCAGATCAGCAATGCCTGGATTCTCCAAGGGGTCAACTATTTTATGTTTATGAAAAGCCTAGAACATTAATAATTACATCAGCTATTAATGGCATTCCTTCAACCAACGCAATTGTAATAATTAAAAAGTAGTAATTAATACAAAAGTAATAAGGTAATAGTAAGGTTTCGTTTTAGTTTAAATATTTATATTTATTTATTTATTAATTTTTATTCTTTAGTTAGTTTTATTTGTTTTAAATTTTTTTTTAATGCTTGTTATTGTAAAATAGTTTATATAGTATATAGTATTAAGTGTGTAATGTAAGATTAAATAATTATATGTTCTTATTGACAAATAAATGCAATATTAAAGTAATAATAATATTATTTTGCTAGAATTCGCGATGAAGTACAATAGATAATATATATAATGCTAAATGTAGAGTGGAAAATCCGTTTTCATACCTGATACATGCAAGATTCGTAAAAACACATGCACAAACCTCCACCACCGCCACCACAACTCACCAGCAGTACACACATTTACTATCACAAACTCAACAATCGTTTCGCCCCGTTTCCTTTTTTCCCCTATTTTAAGTAGATCCTTGAGCCAGTAGAGCAAAAGATCACAATCTTTTGCTCCATTGGCGAGAATCGCCCAACTTGTGGCCAAACTCATCACAGGTCAGGGGTGACGGCTTCCGCTATTGGCTACGTCCAGCGAATAGGGTACCGTTGTACACATTGCCACTGTTGAAGTTCATAACACAATCAATTTTTTTGTCATGTCGGTACTTGTGCCTATATGAATGTCAGCTCTTGATGCTTTTCTTTTGTCTGTAACGCTTTACTGCTCCGGTTATATATTTGAAAAGTTATCCAATTAAATCTCGGTTCAGAATATATAAACCTTTAATTTTACCTTGTAGGGACATAAGGTAATAATGCTATGTAAGCTAATAGGCGGCTGCACCCCCGGCTACGTGCATGTTATTTCAGTCACAATAAAACACACTAAGAAGTCAAAAGAATGAAAATAGTCAAAAGAATGTGAATATTATTTAATATTATTCACATTACTTTTGTATTATGGACCTCCGCAAAGTAACGCTTAATTCTATAACGTACACTAAGAAGTAACACGTATTTTAATTTCCATCATCTAAAAAAGGCCTGACTTGAATAAAAGTTAATTTAATAGGGTATCATTTAATTCTACTTAATTCACACATAAGAAACCCTAAATACCTTATAATCCTACAGCCACCATCCCCGCCAGCAGTGCTGTATCCCGAAGAGCGCCACCTCCGGGTCGGGGTCTCTCTAAACAGTGCCTTGGGGACCTAACTCCAGCGATAAAATCTAATCCGATAAAAATCAAAATTTACCCTAAAAGTATCTCCTTTTTCGCCATTATGTCCATAGTCAGCTATAAGTGCTAAGCCGCCGTGCTGGTCTACCCTGTTAGCCAGTTGCCTCGCGATACCAAGACTCCTTGGGCTTATCTCAAGATGCAGCCTGTCTCCGGCGTCCAACGGCGGCCGTACAAGAACTCTAACAGATTGCGTTTCATTAGCGGCTATTCTGTACCTTAATTTCTCATTCTCGTCCAAATCTATTAGCACTTCACGCCAGCCGTTTTCTGTTTTCTAAAAAATATCACATATTATAAATTTTCTGTAATAATATGTCAAAAATGTATACTGTTAAAGATTACTTAGAAGATAAGAATGTGTTGATATAGCTCGCTTAGACCCTGTACAAGACAGTTATGACTAAATGTAACTAGTCATTAAAATTATATTTTTAAAAGAGCAACCGCTGACTTTCTTGCTGGCTCTTCTCGGTAGGAACAGCTTTCCGAAACAGTAGAGTTGAAGATTCAAAAGCACTTGTTTACAAGTTTATTTGAATAAAGAATAATTTGAATTTGAATATATGCAAAATTCTTTTTGTCTATCTGTTCCACTTTCATTGTTAAAACACTGGACTTGATATGATTGAAGCTTTATGCCAAACTTACTCAACTTACCTGTGTCGTATTTACGACACCTCGGCAAGAAAGAGAGTGGTCTATTCTACTAAACCGGATACCACACGGTGAGTCACTTACCTTAGTCGCCTTTTACGACACCTCGGTAAGAAATGAGGGTGGTCTATTCTACTTAACCGGATACCACATGTTGAGTCACTTACCTTAGTCGCCTTTTACGACACCTCGGTAAGAAAAGAGGGTGATACTATTCTATTCATCCGGATACCACACAGCGGCTATACAAAAGTACAAATATACTTCAAAAATCCTTTGGTAACATGAGCAATGCAGTACATAATTGAGTATATTTAAACTTTAAATTTGATGTGAACAAAGATGCAGATTACTATAATGTACACCATATTTGTCAACTTTGCACTTACTTCAAACTTATGTATAGGTAAAACGTCGAAAAACTCATGTGCAATATACCATGAGAAGTTATTAGGGACCTTCTTTAGGTCGTTGTACCAGAATACTTTAATACCACTCGCTGTTTCACCCTGAAATACAAAAAAAAACCTTTTAGTGATTAGTGGATTAAACAATAATAACTGGAAGCTATTATGCATACAGTGTATTTACACATAGTACAATCCCAAAAATATTAATTCATATGATAATAAGTTTATTTTGGTACTTAAATATATACAATGTCACAATTATTCAATCTGAAAACCTGCAGCATATAAGAAACTATATCTGCAATATATTTTGTGTTACAGTTTTTAGTTATATATTGTGTGTCTAGGATATATTTACCATTACACAGAATTATTCTAGGATTATATTATTATTTTTCTATTCTTCTACTATAATATTATTCTAGGATATATTAAGCAGTGTAGTATCTGGCTGAGTAGAATAGACCACTCTCTATTCTTACCGAGGTGTCGCAAAATACGACTAAGGTAAGTTGATGTCAGATAGGTGGCTGGCCATAAAATTAATTGCCAAATCATGTGACAACATGTTGTGCCGATCCCACTCTTTGTGGGGGCTAGGTTAGAGTGGGATAGGGACAGGAGGATGACATTTATAATTATTGATAAATATAAATATAAATATATGGGACACTTACACACACGGTGGCCCATCCCCAAAGTAAGTAATTTTAATACTTGTGTTATGGGGTGACAGACAACTGGTGAATATATATATATATATAATTTTTAAATACATATTTAAATACAAATATACACCCAGACTTGAAGAGCCAACAAATTATTTTATAGAAAATGGTGGCCCTCTGTGGGAATCGACCCCGCAAACTGTGGTAAGTCATCTGACTAATTCAGAATAACATTTACCTCACGACTATGTGGACAGTTCAGGTCAGTTTCCCTGTGTGATGCGCAAAGTCTATTTGCTTGTACCAGTTGCATAGTTGATGATATTTCTACAAGGTGGAGACTCAAATCTGGTCCTTTATAGCCATATCGGTGCAGTACCTAGAGTAAAAAAAATATTTTTAAGATACTGTTTCCATCTTGAGACAAGTAATTTGTAATATTACATAATAACATGTGATATATAATCTTCCATATTATAACATTGTAAGATTTAATTCATAATTAGTTTAGATATAAAATTTAATTTAATTTTATGCATATATAAATAAAATTGGAATTTCTATTATCTATACTAATATTATAAAGAGGATAAATTTGTATTTATGTTTGTAATGTTTTCACACAAAAACTACTGGACAGATTTCAAAAATTCTTTCACTATTGGAAAGCTACATCTTTACTGAGCAACATAGGCTATATAACATTTAAAAAAATAGGGTAAAAATAGGTAATAAAAATGTAAGGTTAAAAAAAAATTACACAGGTGAAACTGGATATTATTAGTTAGATTATAAAGTCCATTCAATTATTTTTTTTATGGGACTCTTACACACACGGTTGTCCATCCCCAAAGTAAGTAACTCAATACTTGTATTAAATACATACTTAAATACAAATATACACCCAGGCTCAAAGACTAACAAATTAATTTATAGAAAATGTTGACCCTCGGCGGGAATCGAACCCGCGACCCGCGGAGCTGAAGGCAGGGTCACTACCCACTGCTCCAATGGGCCAGGCAATTCTAACAATTCAGCTATCAGAAAATGTAAATATATTATTACTCTTAACATGTCTATTAAAAGTGTTCCATTCCCTGGGCCCAATTCAACAATTTGCAAAGGTTTCCCTGGGCACATCTTCTGCGTTTCCGCAAAAAACCATATTGTAAGCATTTCACCGAACAACTGGCTAATTTCTGGTGAAGTTATAAAATCTCCTGCTTCACCAATAACATCTTTTTTTTCGTAATACCCTTCTGTAGGGTTAGTTATCACTATATGCATGTATTCAGCTATACTTAAAGGCCCATTTAAACGAAGTTTTTCTTTTATTATTGTCATAATACTTGGTGCATCGGCTAAGTTAGGCATTTTTAACGTCTTCGGATCAGGACGTTTTACAATTTTATAGCCCTTATTTCTCCTATACGTATTATGTATAAACCCTGGTCGGCTTAGGATACGAAATATATTACGACAGTTCATTTTTATATTATGTTTTCACGAGGTTTTCTTAAAATCAAAATATGATCAAAATTCAAACTGACAATCAGCTGAATCTTCATAGACAATAGGCATAGATAATACACTATATAGGACAATAGGGGTTAGGTAATAAGCATTCATCATGGTATGTTATCTTAGAACTATACTGCGTCCATCATATTATCAGTCTTTTGACAGCTCACGCTCATTAAGTTTTGTATTGCTTACGTACAAATATCATACAAATAATATTTGTACTTTATGGATGGGTACCGCCCACTTAGTGATGTCACACATAATGGGTTACTACGATTATGCCACACATTAAAAATAATCGGTAGAAATCGATGTTACGAGTATTAAAAGACATTTAATAACATTATATAAAGTTTTACTTTCTTCTTAGTTAATACATGAATACAAATAAAACAATCAGGATATTTTAATTTATTTTATTAGCACGAGTCGTCGGAATGATAATCAACACTAGACTCCTCCGATGAGGAGTCTTCAGTAGCAGTTATTATTAGCTCTTGTGTAGATAATATATTATCAAACGCAATATCACGTTCTCAATCAGAGAATATTACTCTTTTAGTTCTTTCCACCACACTTGCCCAGTTCTCGGCCGTTACGTGGGTGCAAGCATTTTTTAGCAATTGCAACATTTTATTCGCTGTGAATGGGGGGCTTGTATTGCATCTCGCAGCATGCCCTTTTACTTGTGCCCATATAAGTTCTATTGCGTTGTACTGGCAATGGTATGGAGGAATCCGAAGAACAGTATGGCCATATTCTTCTGCCATTTCATTGATTACATAGCGTTTTGCTCTCTTTTTGGTTTTTAATATTTTTATTAATTCAACTTTTAACATTGAGTCGTCCACGTTTTCTCCATTGTCCCGAAGCCAATTAATTATTTCATGCTTTTTATTAGCCTGTGTTGGCATTTTGTCAATTTGACGGGAGTGGTAGGTACGTAATTCGATTAATGATAGTAGGTACTATAATCGGAATGGTATCGCATACGAGAATCTTTAGGACATCACTATCGTCAATCTGTCAAAAGATGGTTAATATAATGGACAGTGTATAAAGGTCCTGATTCGGTTTTCAGCGACATCAAGAGTTCAGTTTTTGAAACTATGCAACAGTGTTTACATATTTTTAATTAAAGAGTGTAGTGTTAACATATTAAAAAAATAAAAATTTATAAATTTTATATTTGTAATTATTTTTTTAATGTTATGTTGTTTTAATTAAATAATTTTACAAGAATAAGTAATATTTTATATAATTTAAATAGAATAATTTTTCTACATAAAAAACTATAGCTAAACTTGTCTTTGACCATAGATAATACACTATAATGAGTGCTTGACAGATATCTGTTAAATTTGAAAAATTACGATGAATATATGTAATATATGGACTTTGATTTGAATATTATTAGTTTTTGTATGTTACGTAAAAAAATATCGCAAAATGTTTTTTGTCCAACAGTCTTTGGTAAAGGTGAGTGCTTATTATTAAATTAATCAAAACTCCTGCCGCGTCTATGGCAATGACGTTTATACTTAGATTATCGAATAGTATTAATTTATATCTGCTTAAAATAATTGTTGCAGATCCTCTAAGAATATGGATTTATTCCAAACTTGGGTACGGAGGATTGGAGGTCCGCTAAATATAATAATTTGGAAGCAGATTACGTGTTCAGAAACCGACGTGTTTTGGCGCAAACATGTTTACATATATCCGTTTTTATTTCCTTCAAATTTTTCCATTTCATTTTAATTTGTTCGATTTGTTAATGTTGTTTTGGTGAGTTATTTAATACACAAGGCAAGTAGTAAAGCCAAGACTTTTCTATATGCATCATTGCTTCTAGGTGTAATAAACGATATAATATCAGATAATTTACGTATGACGTTCTTTTGTTAATGTTTAAAGTACATACTTTATTATGTATAACTGGACTGGCCCGTTGGCTCCGTGGGTCGCAGGTTCGATTTCCGCCGAGGGCAAACATTTTCTATAAATGAAGTTGTTGGTATTGGAGCCTGGGTGTATATTTGTATTTAAAATTATATAAGCATATATTCACCAGTTGTCTGTCACCCATAACACAAGTATTAAAATTAAGTTTACTTACATTGGGGACGGACGACCGTGTGTGTAAGTGTCCCATATATTTATTTATATTTATAATGGCTTGATTTGTATTTATAACTTAAATTTATAATTTGTAGATATTACTTGTTTATTTTGTACATAAATAATATAATGAGCTTTATATTATTAAGTTAGCTTTTCGCATATATATTTATAAGCCCGCAATACTAAAGTAATTGTAATTTTCGTTATATTCAAATCAAAAGTAATTTATTGTTAAAACGACTGTATTATTTATACAAAATAGATAACTTTTCAATAATTTTGTTTTTTCATTTCTTTTGTATTTATACCCCGCCCTACTGCAAAAATATTATATATATATATAGTATATATAGATATATATGACCCTTTTGACCTTTTTAGTACAGAAACTGATCTCTAGATGGCGCTATTACGGATCACAAAAAACGACTGCGAGTTACCCATCTATTTCATTATGTACACTGTAATCTTTGGCATTCATTATGTACACCAGGGCGGTTTTACTACAGGCGCCAACACATGTTATCTCGCATCCCTCTTGCACATGTACGTATTTATGAATGAATCGTATGAAAATAGTCTCAGCTGCATCTCGCTCCACTCCTACATACATATTTTTACGCACTCATTCTCATTTTGACTGTCTATCATATAACAAGACAACAAGTTGATTTTATTAATGAATGGGCGGTGAATTAAATTTTTAAATTTCCCGTTGTAAAGTTCTAGTACTTTAATTTTTACTAAAATGTATAATTTTGTTTTAATTTAGTTAGCAAAATTCTTGAAACAAATATCACTAGAAGCAAATTAAATGTATCAAGTCTTATTTCACCAGTAGCTGTTGAGATATTTCTTAAAATGAGAAATATAACAACGAAGAAACGTGCAGTTATAAAACAATAAGAAGAGGATTTACTTAATCATTATATAAATGTAAGTGTTAAGTTTTAATGAATTTTGTGCATCTCAATAATAGTAAGAGCTTTCTTAAAATTTACATTCTCACATCTAAATATAATAACCTAACCTTGCATGGATAGCCTAAAACCTTTAACATGCACTATAATTTTTATTTCATATTTGACTCATATTTGATTCATAGTGTCTTGTAGTGCAATAAATGATTAATAATGGAACATAAAAGTTAAAGTTTTTTAGAAGTTGTTCTAATTGATCTATCTTAGTTATGAATAATTTGGACATAACTTAAATGGTCTACTTAATATTTTTTTTTAGAAGTATTTTCAATTGAAGTTGTATACTTCATTGTATTATATTAGAACTTTAAAAATGATTGTCAAGTTTTTTATAATGAGACTCGGATGAAAAGGGAGTAAATAGCAAAAGAGAGCAAGTTTATTCTGTATAAAGCAATATAGGGTATATTGCTTTATATAACACTATTGTTGATTTTTAATTAAAAAGCAAAAGCAAAATTTAAATTTACGATTGATTAAACGATTGATTGATTAATTGCAGATTCAAGAATCCTCAGATCCAAGATTAAGAGTAATTTTTTATTTTAATATGATTGTCACATGATGTTATTTATAGTTATGATTTGAGATATCTTTACATTTACAGTGCTAATAAAAGATATAATAGTATGTGTAATGAATGAAAGAATAACAGCAATATTAAAAGACTGTTCTATAAAACTGAAAGTAAATATTTATGTAATTTATAAATCACTTAAAATGTGCAACTGTTTATATCTAACAGAAATTAAATAACAAACAATATTTCTCCTTCATACTTATGCAATAATAAAAAGCAATTTTTCTAAAAGTGAACCCATTTACTCTTTCTTAACAAATCAATGCATAATGACACAGACAATTTTTTTTTATATTATAGAACAACTATTCATATAGATTCAAATACAACCTTGTTCATAAGAGGTTCTATTTGAATAGTAACAATTTTTAATTTTTTTAATTTTTTAAAATTATTTTCAGAGATGGAATAGCACTAGACTAAGTGCAACTAAAGGAAGGTAACTAATACTCAAGTGAAGTCTGAATTTATGAAGCTAAGTTAGATTCCCATAATTTCAGCCACAGATGTAAGCGTGCACTCAAACATCAGTAGCCAAAAGCGACTGGGAAAAGAATTAAGGTTTTACATGTATTGCAGGTGCCAAATACCGGCTCTTTGCCAACCGCAACACATTACCATTACAAAAAAAATGTAAAAATTAATGGATTGAATGAAATTAATGGATTAATTTTACAGGAGGGCAGTCCGACAGCTGGCCTCGTGACTCCACGAGCTACGCTGGTCTGGCCTCGCTGCTGCCAATGGAGACGTGCCGCCGCCCCTCACCCCAGGCCGGCCCGTCCGGCTATGCCGCAGCTGCTGTCGCTCCGCCGTCGCCTCGAGCGCTCGAACAGCGCCAGGCCGAACAGTAGCGTCAACCACCAGGACCTCTGTAATTTGAGAAAATGCATTTGAGGTAACTAATACTCAAGTGAAGTCTGAATTTATGAAGCTAAGTTAGATTCCCGTAATTTCAGCCACAGATGTAAGCGTGCACTCAAACATCAGTAGCCAAAAGCGACTGGGAAAAGAATTAAGGTTTTACATGTATTGCAGGTGCCAAATACCGGCTCTTTGCCAACCGCAACACATTACCATTACAAAAAAAAATGTAAAAATTAATGGATTGAATGAAATTAATGGATTAATTTTACAGGAGGGCAGTCCGACAGCTGGCCTCGTGACTCCACGAGCTACGCTGGTCTGGCCTCGCTGCCGCCAATGGAGACGTGCCGCCGCCCCTCACCCCAGGCCGGCCCGTCCGGCTATGCCGCAGCTGCTGTCGCTCCGCCGTCGCCTCGAGCGCTCGAACAGCGCCAGGCCGAACAGTAGCGTCAACCACCAGGACCTCTGTAATTTGAGAAAATGCATTTGAGGTAACTAATACTCAAGTGAAGTCTGAATTTATGAAGCTAAGTTAGATTCCCGTAATTTCAGCCACAGATGTAAGCGTGCACTCAAACATCAGTAGCCAAAAGCGACTGGGAAAAGAATTAAGGTTTTACATGTATTGCAGGTGCCAAATACCGGCTCTTTGCCAACCGCAACACATTACCATTACCAAAAAAAAAGGTAAAAATTAATGGATTGAATGAAATTAATGGATTAATTTTACAAGAGGGCAGTCCGACAGCTGGCCTCGTGACTCCACGAGCTACGCTGGTCTGGCCTCGCTGCTGCCAATGGAGACGTGCCGCCGCCCCTCACCCCAGGCCGGCCCGTCCGGCTATGCCGCAGCTGCTGTCGCTCCGCCGTCGCCTCGAGCGCTCGAACAGCGCCAGGCCGAACAGTAGCGTCAACCACCAGGACCTCTGTAATTTGAGAAAATGCATTTGAGGTAACTAATACTCAAGTGAAGTCTGAATTTATGAAGCTAAGTTAGATTCCCGTAATTTCAGCCACAGATGTAAGCGTGCACTCAAACATCAGTAGCCAAAAGCGACTGGGAAAAGAATTAAGGTTTTACATGTATTGCAGGTGCCAAATACCGGCTCTTTGCCAACCGCAACACATTACCATTACAAAAAAAAATGTAAAAATTAATGGATTGAATAAAATTAATGGATTAATTTTACAGGAGGGCAGTCCGACAGCTGGCCTCGTGACTCCACGAGCTACGCTGGTCTGGCCTCGCTGCCGCCAATGGAGACGTGCCGCCGCCCCTCACCCCAGGCCGGCCCGTCCGGCTATGCCGCAGCTGCTGTCGCTCCGCCGTCGCCTCGAGCGCTCGAACAGCGCCAGGCCGAACAGTAGCGTCAACCACCAGGACCTCTGTAATTTGAGAAAATGCATTTTAAGTTACTAATACTCAAGTGAAGTCTGAATTTATGAAGCTAAGTTAGATTCCCGTAATTTCAGCCACAGATGTAAGCGTGCACTCAAACATCAGTAGCCAAAAGCGACTGGGAAAAGAATTAAGGTTTTACATGTATTGCAGGTGCCAAATACCGGCTCTTTGCCAACCGCAACACATTACCATTACAAAAAAAATGTAAAAATTAATGGATTGAATGAAATTAATGGATTAATTTTACAGGAGGGCAGTCCGACAGCTGGCCTCGTGACTCCACGAGCTACGCTGGTCTGGCCTCGCTGCTGCCAATGGAGACGTGCCGCCGCCCCTCACCCCAGGCCGGCCCGTCCGGCTATGCCGCAGCTGCTGTCGCTCCGCCGTCGCCTCGAGCGCTCGAACAGCGCCAGGCCGAACAGTAGCGTCAACCACCAGGACCTCTGTAATTTGAGAAAATGCATTTGAGGTAACTAATACTCAAGTGAAGTCTGAATTTATGAAGCTAAGTTAGATTCCCGTAATTTCAGCCACAGATGTAAGCGTGCACTCAAACATCAGTAGCCAAAAGCGACTGGGAAAAGAATTAAGGTTTTACATGTATTGCAGGTGCCAAATACCGGCTCTTTGCCAACCGCAACACATTACCATTACAAAAAAAAATGTAAAAATTAATGGATTGAATGAAATTAATGGATTAATTTTACAGGAGGGCAGTCCGACAGCTGGCCTCGTGACTCCACGAGCTACGCTGGTCTGGCCTCGCTGCCGCCAATGGAGACGTGCCGCCGCCCCTCACCCCAGGCCGGCCCGTCCGGCTATGCCGCAGCTGCTGTCGCTCCGCCGTCGCCTCGAGCGCTCGAACAGCGCCAGGCCGAACAGTAGCGTCAACCACCAGGACCTCTGTAATTTGAGAAAATGCATTTTAAGTTACTAATACTCAAGTGAAGTCTGAATTTATGAAGCTAAGTTAGATTCCCGTAATTTCAGCCACAGATGTAAGCGTGCACTCAAACATCAGTAGCCAAAAGCGACTGGGAAAAGAATTAAGGTTTTACATGTATTGCAGGTGCCAAATACCGGCTCTTTGCCAACCGCAACACATTACCATTACAAAAAAAATGTAAAAATTAATGGATTGAATGAAATTAATGGATTAATTTTACAGGAGGGCAGTCCGACAGCTGGCCTCGTGACTCCACGAGCTACGCTGGTCTGGCCTCGCTGCTGCCAATGGAGACGTGCCGCCGCCCCTCACCCCAGGCCGGCCCGTCCGGCTATGCCGCAGCTGCTGTCGCTCCGCCGTCGCCTCGAGCGCTCGAACAGCGCCAGGCCGAACAGTAGCGTCAACCACCAGGACCTCTGTAATTTGAGAAAATGCATTTTAAGTTACTAATACTCAAGTGAAGTCTGAATTTATGAAGCTAAGTTAGATTCCCGTAATTTCAGCCACAGATGTAAGCGTGCACTCAAACATCAGTAGCCAAAAGCGACTGGGAAAAGAATTAAGGTTTTACATGTATTGCAGGTGCCAAATACCGGCTCTTTGCCAACCGCAACACATTACCATTACAAAAAAAATGTAAAAATTAATGGATTGAATGAAATTAATGGATTAATTTTACAGGAGGGCAGTCCGACAGCTGGCCTCGTGACTCCACGAGCTACGCTGGTCTGGCCTCGCTGCTGCCAATGGAGACGTGCCGCCGCCCCTCACCCCAGGCCGGCCCGTCCGGCTATGCCGCAGCTGCTGTCGCTCCGCCGTCGCCTCGAGCGCTCGAACAGCGCCAGGCCGAACAGTAGCGTCAACCACCAGGACCTCTGTAATTTGAGAAAATGCATTTTAAGTTACTAATACTCAAGTGAAGTCTGAATTTATGAAGCTAAGTTAGATTCCCGTAATTTCAGCCACAGATGTAAGCGTGCACTCAAACATCAGTAGCCAAAAGCGGCTGGGAAAAGAATTAAGGTTTTACATGTATTGCAGGTGCCAAATACCGGCTCTTTGCCAACCGCAACACATTACCATTACAAAAAAAAATGTAAAAATTAATGGATTGAATGAAATTAATGGATTAATTTTACAGGAGGGCAGTCCGACAGCTGGCCTCGTGACTCCACGAGCTACGCTGGTCTGGCCTCGCTGCCGCCAATGGAGACCGGCTATGCCGCAGCTGCTGTCGCTCCGCCGTCGCCTCGAGCGCTCGAACAGCGCCAGGCCGAACAGTAGCGTCAACCACCAGGACCTCTGTAATTTGAGAAAATACATTTGAGGTAACTAATACTCAAGTGAAGTCTGAATTTATGAAGCTTAGTTAGATTCCCGTAATTTCAGCCACAGATGTAAGCGTGCACTCAAACATCAGTAGCCAAAAGCGACTGGGAAAAGAATTAAGGTTTTACATGTATTGCAGGTGCCAAATACCGGCTCTTTGCCAACCGCAACACATAACCATTACAAAAAAAAATGTAAAAATTAATGACGTACGAATTACCAAAACTGCGCAATTTCAGAAATCAGTACGACACCTTTATAATGGCTAGCCCGTTAATAAAACGTCTTACAAAGTAGCGCGATTTTGAAGCTAATGTTCGACGATACAGAAAACGAAATATTTACCTAAGCTATGATTAAAACAGAGTAATTATGCAAAAGTAATAATAAAATTATTTTGCTATAATCGGCGATGAAGTAAAATAGAAAATGTATATAATGCTAAATGTAGAGTGGACAATTGGTTATCATACCTGATACATGCAGGATTCGTAAAAAACACATGCACAAACCTCCACCACCGCCACCACCATACACAAGCACTATATACATTCACTATCACAAACTCAACAACTCCAATGTTTGAATTTCAACAAACATTCTCGGATAAAATGTGAGTAGTTATCCAAAACTTAATAACAAATAAACTATACTTTTGCACTATTTAATACGAAGAAAATTGAAACGTACTGACTCACCTGAAACGTTCGTTATACGTAATATACATATAACTGTAATCACTTTTTACTTACGCAAAAATATATAAACCAACAAATAATTTTTAATTAAAATTAGACAATTCCATAAACTTCTTGTTAACGCACACTATATACAATAACACGATGTAATAGGAATACCACAATTCCCGTTCCGAGATGCACTTCTCTTGAATGACGAACAAGGACTGAATGTCACTGAAACGTTTTATCGGTATATATAGTAAGACTCCACCGGAAAGAATAACGGCACAGTGTTGCCCCTATTTAATCAAAAAGGGCGCGATTAGGGTTGCCACCTTTTTTTTGAAGAAAAATACTATTTTTCTTTTTAAATCAAAAAAATATAGTACTTTTAGGAAATTCAGGAAAAAAAATAGGACACATCTATTTTCAATCATTATTTATTTTTCCATGATTATTTTTTATTACTTTTCGCTGGATAATGACACGGAGTTAGAGCTACTAACTAACTAAGCCCCGTAAATACATGAATGAGTTTCGTTCCTACATTCCCTATGCAGGGCTGCGGGTGCGTTCCATTCACAGTTAATTAAAAAAAGCACGACAATTGCAATTAGCGATAAAAATATAGTATTTTTCGTGCTATATTCTTTTTCTATAATATATAGTACAATTTAAGCTAGTGTTTTTCAATTTATATATACATTTATTAAAGCAGGGACCTCGAAGCATATAGCATTATAGTATATCCTTAGTGTTTTTATTGAACTGTAATAATATTGGGAAGTTTTATTTTTTAACTTTAAAATATAAGTAAAAATAAAACTAAAATAATAAAAATAAAACTTTTCCTTCTATAGTAATATTTATTGTGTATGCTTTATTGAAGTGTTGTATATCATATGTCATACCCAATATCAGTTATATTCTATGTTTTAGGTGGTTATTTCTGAATAGTTTTTATTCTTTCTGCGACAGACAATATGGATTACAGACATACTTTAATTATTTAACAGAAAGTTATTTGTTCAAGATACTTTAACATACTATCCCATTTAGTTATGCACATTTCAACTAGATTTTTTGTCTGAGTAACTGTGTCTGGTCAAGGCACTGCTACTGTTGTTGCAATGAATTCATTAATATCTGATACAATGGCTGATATTCTTCAAGTGAGTTGAAATGTTTCAAATATAAATCATTTTTGTTTGTAAACACAAAAATTGGCATGTGTATGTTTAAAGTAACGGCCTGTTATCCACCCCAGCAGTGGGAACCATAAGGTTCCTCTATCCGTTTTTTGGAGAGAAGTATTGTAGCAAAGACCTACCATCGCGTTGCTCCAATGCGGATTGGTAGGTTACGCATATCCCTAGAATTCGCTAGAAGTATGCGGATTTCCTTACCATATTTTCCTTCACCGAAAAGCGTGTCATAAATTGCAATTGTCAATTAGACATGTGCCTGCGCGGGGTATAAACCCATGATCGTCTTTACAGAGTCGAACGGCCTCACCGCTGAGCTATCCATAGCTTGTTCCATATTTATTAAAATGTATTTGCAATAATTTTCAGATGAACCTGGTCATAGCCAAAAAGAGTACTCATTGGGATGACGTCTAAGGGCTATATGCTGTTGATGCTTTATGGGATGAAGCACATGATTAGGTCAATTGATTTGACTAGATGAAGGCAAGTAAATATTTGATGTAAAGTATGTCAGTCTGTCCATTTCACTTTCTATTAAAACTGAAGCTTATATGTCTAATGGGCTAACTGCCTAATCCGTTTGAGATATAACAAAAAATGTTTGGTACAATTTTTCCTCTATTATAGTGATGCAAAAAAGTGTGTGATATAAGAATAGCTTAAAAGACATATTAGTGATGATCATTGGAACTTTGTCACATACAATACAGTATTCGGAAAGCATAATATTTTTAGCCTGGTACTGCTAACAGTACAAAATCAAAGATATTTAACATAACACAAAGATTGTCACAGATACCCCTTATATTTTATTATTAAAAAAACAAAATTTATAATTATAGTCTCTATTCTATACTTAAAATATAACTGTAGACAAAGTTATAGACACGAAAAAAATATTTTCCAGACACTATTTAAGACCAGTAGAAGCTAAAAATATATTTTTAAAATTTAAAATCTCTGTTATTTGTCCATGCATCATTCTCCTACCCTTATCCCACTCTAAATGGGGTAGGCACAACATGTTTTAAACATGTTATCACATGATTTGGTATCTTACGACCGGTCGCCTGCCCGACGTCAACTTACCTTAATCGGTTTTCGCGACACCTCGGTAAGAAATGAGGGTGGTCTATTCTACTCAGGGGATATCAATGCCAAGATTGTCTGTAAGACTACCTTTGCAAACTAATGTTCTATCTATACATTATTAAAGAATAACTTATTTATTACAGGTTAAATATGCTGCGAACTCTTCCGCCGGGAAGTGTCCACGAGCCCGATGATGCAGATGAACATATATGAAGAGCTTCAGTCGAATCATAATTATTTAGCCTCATTTATTGACATTAGTAATAACATTTTCACAGCGCGAATGCTTTTATTCACTAACAATTTATTTTGCCGCCTGAACCATTCGGAATTTTGGAATAAGGCTGAAAAAGTCCGCTTCAATGCTAGAGGACTCAAGAGAAGGTTGTGTCTTCTAAATAGTATTCATATTAGTATAATAGACAAACATTATGAAGTTTGAAACTTCTTAACTAGGACCCAATGGATTTTTTCTCAAATCCGTGGATAAGGGGGCTCTAGCACACTAGAACGGATCATAATTTGGTTTCATTGTTTAAAACATGATTGGTTAATATTATTGTTTGATAGTTATAGTACCTTGTATTCCATCAGAAATATTTTCCAGACCCAAGCCATATCATATTACCGGTTCAGTATATTGATATATCGGTCATGTGCAGCAATAGCGGTACAACTCAAAAACTTATATTTTGAGATGAATGGGTTTTAAATTTTCATTACTCAGGAAAATGAATAACAATTGCTTAGTTGCTAGTTTAATTGTTAGTTTGCTTAAACGACGGGCTTATAATGAATTATGAGTTCTGCCTGTATTGCTGCTAAAAATTGTGTATTTTAACATTAACACCATTTATTCCTATTCAAAACACGTGTTTTTACTTGTGTAGCAAAACTAAAAACCTGAGCAATCCTGGGACTAATATATTTTCAAAACAGGATTATTTAAATTGTGAAATTTTTATAATTACGCTATTGTCTAATAAAACTGAAAGATTTGATCTAGTTAAAATTATATTATCCATCACAAAAACTTATATCTTTGGAATGGCATTATATGGCATGTAAAGTGTTAATTAGTCAAAAATGTATATAACTTAAAAAACTATAATTCCTGGTTAACTTGCATTAATCATAAATATGATTTGTTAAAAGTTTTTTGCATAATCGTAATCATAATGCGAGTTAGACAACGGTGTACCAATTAAGGAGAATTCACAGTACTGCAGATACTTGGAAAACGATAATGGAAATGGAAAATTTTATCGCAAGTAAAGTTATAGAACTATGATACATGAGGCAAAAGTAACTAACTAATATTACTATTATTAACATTTAAAAATTGATTCAAAATTTTTATTATTTTACTATATATACTCCATAAGTATAGAAACATAACAAGATGTAAACAAACAAAACCATGTGATTCAGGAGTGACAAATATGTCATAACAATAATATTATTAACAAATGAAAAAATTGGGATTCAACTGCAGTTGTCAAAAGAATATCTCTAATATTTATAAATGTAATTTTCATAAATTGATTGGTATTTTCTAAAATTAAATATTTATACCTTTAGTATAGCAAAACAGCAATATATAATTTAATAAAATTCAGCAGATACAAATTAGCCAAGTAAACTACCTAAAATGGTAATTGGATTAACCAACGCAATATAATATCAATATTCTACGAGCTTCACTCTGTGATACTTAAATGTGTAGTAATTTAGTGTATTTAATATTATCCATCGTTTTCTTTAAAAAATTTATAATTCTTATTTATTGTTTCAAAGTTTGTAAAAATTATTGATAGCAATCACGCCATAATAAAGTGGTGCGAATACTATCAATAATTTTAAATTCTTTAAAAGAATGAAAAATTATATTAAATGTTAGTATAATGTGTTGTAATAAAAAAGGTACTTTATAGTAGGCAGATAATGCCTACTATAAACTACCTGTTTTGACATGTTTACATTTAGTTAAATACTTAACCCATGGAGTATAGTTCCTCATGATGTTTTCTTTCATCGAAAAGCTTGGTATCAATTGGCACATTAATTATGGCAAAATTTCACAATTTAATTCTTACTTTATATGTATAAATCCGAAGTGTTAACTGGTTTGATGGAAAATATTATACTTAGAGATAAAAACCACTAATATTCTATAAAACTACTACCAATATATCTAAAAAAGACTAATATTTATAATTTACCATCAAGTATACTCCTTTTAAGTATAATGTTTTTTCCTAAATACTAAAACGGTAAAAACGAAAGCATCTATTGTTTCAAATACTAATCTTGTAAATTTGTTTTCGAGTGAATACTTATAATGAATTATATTTAATAATAATATATAATAATTTAAATTACAATTCCTATATTTTCAAGATACATGATCGCCGATTCTGTTTCCTATTTAAAAATAGTAATCATTTTTGAAGTTGCACTTTTAGCGTGTTTAGGAAAAAACTTTTTTTTTTAAGAAGCATGCACATAGAAATGTAAAACGGCTGTTGAATATAATTTTTTTTATTACAGTAAAAGTCTATTAAAGAATTTCCTTAAATATTTTGTTTTATTAAAATCTAAAAATCATTGTTAATATGTTACAGGAAAACCGGTTATCCAAATAATCGGTAAGAGTAAAATGCGAATCGATAAAACTTTGACATCACTAGTTACGGTTTTAGCGCACCAAGTACATCACTAATTTTACTACGATTTTACGTCATACGTTATATATATTACTACTCCATATGTGAGAAAGAGTCAGAGCTGAGACTAAATCCGTTTATATGAATGAAACGGGTGAGAGGCAGATAGTTTTTTATGAATGAGAATGTAAGTAGCTATAGTGCTACTCTGCACCCCCCCATACCACCGAAAATAGGCTCGCGCCAATGTATGAATCTCAACCATCTATTTTATAGTTAATAATCTATGATGTACACTGTAATCTTTGGTAGGATAAATGCGAATTGCATAAGTAAACATCACTAAAGTGCTGTGCTACCTTTTCCAATTTTCAACAATTGAATATAGTTTTTCGTTAACCAAACTAATCAAATGCAAAAAAATCAAGAATTAAAAATATTTTATTTAAGAAATTTATAGTTTGCCCATAGAGAACTGATAAACTTTCTGAACTTATACACTGTCCATTATATTAACCATCTTTTGACAGATTGACGATTTACATATTTAGTGATGTCCTAAAGATTCTCGTATGCGATACCATTCCGATTATAGTACCTACTATCATTAATCGAATTACGTACCTAAGTAATTCGATTAATGATAACCTACGTAAACTAATAACAGATATAGAAATCAACATTTTGATTTAATATTGCCTTAGTTTTTTGAAAATAAATGTTAATCCGTGTGTATTTATTATAATCATAAAAAATATATTATACATCAACTGGCAACATCAACAGACCTTCCGCTCGGCCGCCATTTTGACGTGATCTGTCACTCTCAACGAAACGCCCGTGATAGTCACACGCATTTACGTTCGCTGAGTGTTCTCTCGCATCTGTTACACCTTGAGTTAAGTAGCTTTATTCCTCGGAAAAACTTTTGTGAAACTTATATTAATTGATCGTGAAAATGCCGAAAGGACGTGTGTTGAAAGCACAATCGAGACAGTTAGTGTTAAAACTTCATGAGTATTTTGAGCAAGAAAATCAAAATGGCGGACCTCTTATACCTATCACGCAAGTCCGAAACCGTGTTGCAGCCGCGTTGGGGATCAGTCTATCAACTGTGACTAAAATCACTACTGATGCCTACGGCAGGAGCGGCTTGGAGCAAAACAAACCATCTACACCAAAAAGAAAGCGCCGGGCTCATAAGGTGACAGCTGTTGATGAGTTTGACGCTGACGCTATTCGTCGTCATGTATATGATTACTACTTGAGAAAAGAAATTCCAACTTTGAGAAAACTTATTGTTTCTTTGAAAAGAAGTGGTCTATTTCATGGTGAAAAATCTTCTTTGGTCAAAGTTTTGAACACAATTGGCTTTTCATATAAAAAGTTAAATAAAAGAAAATTATTAATGGAACGCACAGATATAGCTATAGCACGTTGTGATTTTTTAAGAGAGGCAAAGAAAATACAAGATTGGGCAAATATTGTTTTCACGGATGAAACATGGCTCAACGCTAACCACACACTATCTCGTTTCTGGACTGATGATACTGCTGATTCCACTTCCTCAGTACCAATGGGAAAAGGTGAGCGCCTAATCATTTGCCATGCAGGTACAGCAAAAGGATTTGTACAAGACGCACTGTTGGCATTTAAATCGAAGAAATCAAATGACTACCACGAAGAGATGAATGCAAATGTGTATGAAGAGTGGTTCAAAAAAATGCTCATTTCATTGGAAGAACCATCAATAATTTTTATTGATAATGCGCCCTACCACTCCCGTCAAATTGACAAAATGCCAACACAGGCTAATAAAAAGCATGAAATAATTAATTGGCTTCGGGACAATGGAGAAAATGTGGACGACTCAATGTTAAAAGTTGAATTAATAAAAATATTAAAAACTAAAAAGAGAGCAAAACGCTATGTAATCAATGAAATGGCAGCAGAATATGGCCATACTGTTCTTCGGATTCCTCCATACCACTGCCAGTACAACGCAATAGAACTTATATGGGCACAAGTAAAAGGGCATGCTGCGAGATGCAATACAAGCCCCCCATTCACAGCGAATAAAATGTTGCAATTGCTAAAAAATGCTTGCACCCACGTAACGGCCGAGAACTGGGCAAGTGTGGTGGAAAGAACTAAAAGAGTAATATTCTCTGATTGGGAACGTGATATTGCGTTTGATAATATATTATCTACACAAGAGCTAATAATAACTGCTACTGAAGACTCCTCATCGGAGGAGTCTAGTGTTGATTATCATTCCGACGACTCGTGCTAATAAAATAAATTAAAATATCCTGATTGTTTTATTTGTATTCATGTATTAACTAAGAAGAAAGTAAAACTTTATATAATGTTATTAAATGTCTTTTAATACTCGTAACATCGATTTCTACCGATTATTTTTAATCTGTGGCATAATCGTAGTAACCATTATGTGTGACATAACTAAGTGGGCGGTACCCATCCATAAAGTACAAATATTATTTGTATGATATTTGTACGTAAGCAATACAAAACTTAATGAGCGTGAGCTGTCAAAAGACTGATAATATGATGGACGCAGTATACTTGGTCATGGTCAATTATTAAAAACATGTCAATGTCAATATAGTATGTCAAACTATAATATAAATTTAAATAATTTATTTATTATATATAGTCGGAGAATAATTTCAAGTAATTTTGATATTTACTATTACTGTTATGTTAAACCTCATAATGTTTTAACTTTTAATGACATAAATTGAAGTGTATATATAGTATATAATCAATTAAACTATTTACCGCACGTGTTTCGAATTGTGGTTATATTGATTGTTATTGTGCTAAAAATATAATAAAATGTCTGATGACGAGAACACAAACTCAGAATCTAATTCGAAATATAAAAAGGGTGTAAATAAAAATGCTAGGTTAATTATAAAAAATGTCTCCTTCAACGCTACAGAGAAGAGTCTTAAAGACCATTTTTCTCAGTATGGCAAAGTTGAAGAGATTAAATTGCTAAAGAAACCCGATGGGAAACTGTTAGGATCAGCGTTTGTCCATTACACACAAGTGCCTATGGCTAAAAAGGCATTAGTTGGTACAAATAAAAAACCTTTTTTAGGTAAGATGTTTAATTTATTTATTATATATATATATATTCTCCTGCCCTTATCCCACTCTAAGTGGGGTCGGCACAACATGTTATAAACATACTGTAACATGATTTGGCTGCATTTTTACGACCGGCCGCCTGCCTGATGTCAACTTACCTTAGTCTTATTCTCCAACACCTTGGTAAGAAAGAGGGTGGTATATTCTACTAAACTAATTACCACAGGGTAGGTCAACTTACCTTAGTCGCCTTTTATGACACCTCTGTAAGAAATGAGGGTGGTCTATTCTACTCAGCCGGATACCACATGGTTAAAATATTATATATTTGTTTTATATTTATTGGTACTTAATTCTAAGAGTTACATACATATTGTTGTCTTAACTGTTTCTTGTGAAGTGTTAGTTTCAAGCCCCCACTATTTTGAGATAATTAGATTTCATCAACGTTTGACATTTCTTATATAATCTAAGCTTATTTGCAAATCCTGGGAGGCATTAATTGAGGAATTAAATTGATTGAAGAATTAACATATTGTGTTATTATATATGGCAACATTTGTAGTAATATAACTATTTACATATCTAAAACCATTCTTTCAGGTCGGCCTATATATGTTTCCTGGGCAGTACCACAACATAAATATAATGAAGATCAAGATAGAAATGGACAAAAGGCAAGATATTTTAACTATAATGTGGATACTGACGATTCAAAACCAGAAATTAAAAGTAACTATAAATTATATTTATACTATCATTTGCTAGCATAATGTGTAGTTAGTGTGAATAAATGCAAGCATGAATTTAAAATATATGTCAATTTTTTGAAATGCAATACACAATTTATTGAAAAACAATATAATAAAAAAAGAGTGTGTGCGTTTTCTTTATTTTTACTGTTGTATGTATATATATATACTGTTGTATAAAGAGTTGTTTATATGGAGATTTTATAATTAGTCTTATTTTTATCTTATTGAAATCCAGTGAAAATAAAAAAGTAAATTTTGTCTTTAGTCATACGGCAAATAAAACTTAATAAATAAAAATAATTAAAAAAATAATAACAGAATATATATCCTCTTGCCCTTATCCCACTCTAAGTGGGGTCAGCACAACATGTTATAAACATGCTGTAACATGATTTGGCTGCGTTTTTACGACCGGCCGCCTGCCTAACGTCAACTTACCTTAGTCATATTTTACGACACCTTGGTAAGGAGGGTGGTCTATTCTACTAAACCGGATACCACACGGCGGGTCGACTTACCTAAGTCGCCTTTTACGACACCTCGGTAAGAAAAGAGGGTGGTACTATTCTATTCAGCCGGATACCACACGGCTAAAAAAAATAATAATAACAAAATATAATAAGAAAATAAAAAAAAACTTATTAAGAAAAAGTAAAAGCATTGAAATTTTTTAAATAAAATTTATTTATCATGTATAGTTTATTATTAATAGTATGGTGGGTGTAACTGAAATTAATTAGACAAAACTAAATAGCATGTTACTATAGTTTTAATAAAACCATACTTGCCTTAATGCTTGTTTTTGGATCAAAAAATCAGAACATTGTTTTACATTTTATCACTTTTGTATTTTAGGTGAAGATGAATCTGAAGATAATAAAAATGATACAAAAGAGAAAAAAAATCAGATAAGATTAAACAGGAGAGCTCGACTTATTATCAGGAACATCTCCTTTAAAGCTACAGAGGATACATTGAAACAACATTTTGAGCAATATGGCACAGTGCAAGAGGCTAGCTTGTTGAAGAAACCTGATGGGAAGCTTGTTGGTTGTGGATTTGTGCTTTTTAAGAATGTTCAAATGGCGCAGGAAGCTCTGTCAAACACTAATATGAAACCGTTTCTAGGTATTTATATATTTCTGTTACATCATCTGGATATGGAAGTGGTAAAGTAATCCTCCCTGGGTAATCTATCCCATTCATAGCTTGAAGCCAATGATTCTGCAATTAGTGCAAATTAGTAGGTTACACTAAGAAAATTGCTATTAATTCTTTAGATATATCCAATTTTGCATTCTATGGTTTTCGTCAAATATTAAATTCATTCATTTCTTTTATGATTTTTTTAATTTTATAAATTATCATCTTTTCTCATCTTATCCCACTTTAAGTGGGGTCAGTACAAAATGTTATACATGTTTTGGCTAGTTATTACTGCCTGACGACAACTTACCTAGCGCCTTTTACGATACCGCGGAAAGAAACGAGGGTGGTCTATTCTACTCAGCCAGATACCACACGGTGGGTCAACTTACCTTAGTCGCCTTTTACGGTAAAAAATTATATACCAAATGACGGAATATAGATATACTAGGAGTCCCGCCCCAGCTTCGCACGGGTATAAAGCATATAGCCGATGTCACTCAGTGATAATCACAGTATTTCGCTACTCCATATTGAATTTTTATTATACATATAAACCTTCCTCTTCAATCACTCTATATACTTAAAAAAACCGCATTAAAATATTTTGCGTAGTTTTAAAGATTTAAGCAAACATAGAGATATAAGGACAGACAGAAGTGACTTTGTTTTATACTATGTAGTAACGTTTATAGCAACTACTATTTTGATAATTGTCATATTTTTACCATATTTATCCAAAGACTAAATTACGTTTAGCTGTCATTTATGTTTTGTTTTTCCATGTCATAGTCGTTTTGCTATACCACGTTTTATAATGACTTGACGGGATAAAATAAATGCGGTCGAACGGGATAATAAGTATCCTATGTCCGTCTCCTGGTTCTAAGCAACCTCTCTACCAATTTTCAGCCGAATTGGTTCATTAGTTCTTGAGTTATAAATAGTGTAACTAAGACCAACTTTCTTTTATATATATAGAAGATTAAATACGTATTTTTTTTAATCCAATTTTAATTTAATGATATATCAATGATATTGTTAACTATTAAGTATTTACTGGTACTGAGCTTCTATTCCTAATTCTTGTTTAACATTGTTAGCCTATTTTTTTTTTATATTTCTCCAGGCCGACCAATTTCAGTGGATTGGGCAGTTCCCAAAAATAAGTACATGCAACACATAGTAAACCAACAGATGGAGATCGAGGAGAAAATAAAGAAAGAAGAATCTGACAGCGATGACGACAATGCTTTGAATGTTTCCAATGAAGATGTTAAACAGGAAATGAAAAGTGAGTGATTTTTTGTGTAATGATAGACATTCCAGCGCTTCCCATGTGCTGGTCCATTATTCTGCTACTACAGTGACTCATGAAAATAATTCCAAGACTAAGGTATGTTCATGATAGACAACATCAGTTGGAATTATTATAATAATATATAATATTGATAAATGAATTTGTTGGTCTTTGAGCCTGGGTGTATATTTGTATTTAAGTATGTATTTAAAAATATATAATATACTAGCGGCCTGCTCCTGCTTCGCACGGGTATAAAATATATATCCCATGTCAATCAGTGTAAAAAAATGATTAAAACCGATCCAGTAGTTTTGATTTATTCATTACTGCCCGTGGCCCGCAAGCGTTAAATTTGGAGAAAAACAAATTCCTTTCCCTATACCAAGAAGATTTCCTGCTATCTTTGGAATATCTAAATTCATATAGAACATTTTTACTTATTTACTTTTACATTTTCCCTGTGTATTTAATTTTTACAATTAATTACAGAATGTCTTTATATACAGCATTCACAGCTTCCTTGTCGTTAAACAAACTCTGGAAAGAACGATATAGCTGCTGGATTCGAAGTGCTATAGGGTGAAGCGCGGCCTCCGCATGGCATTTTAAATCTGTAATATCTCCGAAAATGTTCACTTAAATTACATGCTGTAAAGGGCGATATTGATCTATATTAAATTAACAATTTATTTAAGGTACTCAATTGGATAAGGATTAATGCTGTATTGTATAAAAATTGCTTTGAACATAAGGCATCATTTTTCGTAAAAAGTAAATGAAAAAAACTGCTATTGTGGGTTATCCATAAGAGATAGACATATACCATCGCGGACTTTTCTGTAGACCTTTTTGAGGTGTACAAATACTTAGTACATCATTTTGATAAATCTCGTAGGGTTAAGCCTGCGTTTGCAATGTAAGCGGAAAAAAATGTAATTATTTACAGAAACCTCAAAAATTACAGTATTTCTCTACTTCGTATTGAATGTTATTATACATACAAACCTTCCTTTTGAATCACTCTATCTATTAAAAAAAAACCGCATCAAAATCGGTTGCGTAGTTTTAAAGTTTTATGCGTACATACGGAAATATGGACTTTGTTTTATAATATGTAGTGATTCACCAGTTGTCTGTCACCCATAACACAAGTATTAAGTTACCTACTTTGGGGATTTATTTATTTATATGTTCAAATAAATCGCTGAGTACAACGAACATCTATGGAGGGATTGTGTTGGTTTTTTTAGTAATAAGACATTATAATCTTTAATATTTAAATGAGTTAATCTTATCTATATATATATACACGTACAGCGATGGTAGGTCATTTGGGGAACGGGTGGTCTAGAGAGATAAAAGTACCTAGATTCGAGCCCCACCTGCCCAATTTATTTAAACATTTTTTTCTTGTTTTTTTCAATTTTTTTATATCTTTAAAATAAAATAAAAAAATTACCGAGTAAGTCTCTGTCAGGTCAGGTGTTTATATAATCCAGGCCATATAATATGACCATATTTTGGCCATATATTATAATTTTAGTGTAGAACTTGTTTATTTACATTTCCTTTCACAGCTTTGTTTTAATAGACATTATTAAATGTTATAGCTGAATCTGAATCAGAAAGTGGGAGTGATTCTGAAGAGGAACATGATAAATCTGATGAGGAGGATGATGAAAGTGATGATGAGGGAAATGCAGATGAAGAATCTGATGAAGATGATGAAGAAGACAGCAAGAGTGTTACCAGCACCCAACCAGAATTTCAGCGGTAATAAAACTTTTCACTCAATCCATTACATCCTATGTAGGATATTACGATGGGCCCAATATTGGACCAAGCTTGCGCCGATCCTTCTCAAGTTTGAAGGTGCACACCCACATTGGAACATCCTTGTTTAAAGTCTGAGATGATAACTAAGGGCCAAGGCTTGGTGCACAGCACTGGGCCAAAGCTGGATATATGTTGACCCAAGGCAACAACTAGCGATGTGAAAAATAATCGATTTTTAAAAAAATCGATTATTTTTTCATCAATAATCGATTATTTTAGGTATCCCTATAAAAAAAAATCTAAGATAAATAAAAGAAAATCTTTTTTACTCTTTTTCTTGTTTTTAAGATTGAGTATAATAATAATAAATAAAATAAAATAAATAAATATATGGGACACTTACACACACGGTCGTCCGTCCCCAAAGTAAGTAACTTAATACTTGTGTTATGGGTGACAGACAACTGGTGAATATATACTTATATATTTCTTAAATACATACTTAAATACAAATATACACCCAGGCTCAAAGACCAACAAATTCATTTATAGAAAATGTTGGCCCTCGGCGGGAATCGAACCCGCGACCCGCGGAGCTGAAGGCAGGGTCACTACCCACTGCTCCAACGGGCCAGTCAAAATATGCATTGTTGGATGAAACCAATTTAGCCAAACTACACATTTTAATCCAATTTCACAAACAGCGCATCTAATATTATTTCTTGGTTGTTGTCCACTTTAATTAGTCTTTATTGTAATTAATTATTCATATTAAAAAGACAACTTTTGAAATAGTCAGAAAAAAATCGACTTTCAAAGTCGAAAAAAGTCGAGTTTCTTGCGGGCTCTTCTCGGTAGGAACAGCTTTCCGAACCAGCAGTAGAGTTGACGATTCAAAAGCACTTGTTTACAAGTTTATTTGAATAAAGAATTTTGAATTTGAAATATGTAAATGCAATCGATATCTTCTTAGAATTTAATTTAATTAAATTTTTTGGTTACTTGTTTCGTTCACAGTAAATATTATTGTTTTTTTCTACCTATAATATTAATATCACATGCTTAAGATTTTATGTAAAAAATTTTTTTTTTAATGTTCATTGTTTAATAATTTTTTGGTGTATGTTGTGACGCCTTCATATGTTGTACATGTTAAATTTTTTTTTGTTTTTATTTTTATTATATGTAAGTTTTATATGTATCAACAACTGGCTGTCCAAATAAATAAATAAATATGTCATTGAAAAGTATCACCATATTCTCCAGTAAAAAGCTGAATGACGCTGAGGACGGGTGCACGGTGTTCCTCACCAACATACCGTTTAGTGTCGATAATGAACAATTGCGGACGTTTGCGGAGCGTAGCGGTGTGGTGCGGTACGCGCTTGTGTGCGTCGACCGACTCACCGAGCACTCCAAGGGGTCGGGGTTCGTCAAGTTTGAGGTAATTTGTATATGTGATTACCCATATTTCTCTCATCTACCTCCTCTATATTGCCATTGTTACTTATTCCTATATTTTGCACATATAGTTACCCCTATTTCTTGCACCTAGCCTATCTACTGTTCCAACGCTAGCAACTCCTATATTTTGCACATTTATTTACCCCTATATCTTAAATCTACCACATCTATACTTCTATCGTTAGTTACCCATATTTCTTGCACATAGCCCGTCCATACTTCCATCATTAGTAACCCTTATATTGCACCCCCCCTTGCACCATCTCGTCTATACGTCCATCGCTATTTACCCCTATAGCTTACACCTTTGACACGTCTATACTTCCATCGCTAAATACCCCTTTTTCTTGTACTTCTTTAATTCTTTGTCTTTAAATTGAGCTTTTGACTTGTTTATTTTCCCACCGCATTAACGCCGTACAAAGAGCTCATGAATAAGAGCCCTGCATGGACTTAAACTAATCAGGCTAACCCTATAGAATGAAAACTGTGTATAGCCAGTTTCTATTATAAACTTTGACCTTTTTTTGCCCTCAGAATCAAGAGAATGCAGAGAGTTTCCTTTCGCTCCCTGCGGATCAGCTGACCCTCGAAGGTCAGGTGCTGCAGGTGAAGCCGGCGCTCAAGAGAGAGAATCTGCAGAAAGGGGATAAGAAACAACCCAAAGATAACCGCAACCTATATCTCGTTAAGGAGGGAGGTTAGTTACTTATTATTTATATTTACTGTGTATTAATCTAATTTATTATTTATGTATTTATTTATTTATTTTACGCCTTGTGGTATCTGGCTGAATAGAATAGTACCACCCTCTTTTCTTACCGAGGTGTTGTAAAAGGCGACTAAATAAGTCGACCCGCCGTGTGGTATCCGGCTGAGTAGAATAGACCACCCTCATGTCTTACCGAGGTGTCGTAAAGGCGACTAAGGTAAGTTGACTCACCGTGTGGTATCCGGTCAAGTAGAATAGACCACTCTCTTTCTTACCGAGGTGTCGTAAAATACGACTGGGGTAAGTTGACGTCAGGCAGGCGGCCGGTCGTAAAATACATAGCCAAATCATGTGACAACACGTTTAGCACTGGCATGTGACATTATGTTTATAACATGTTGTGCCGACCCCACTTGGAGTGGGATAAGGGCAGGAGGATAATGATGGTATTTATTTATTTTATTATACAATTTATAGAAGCAGATGTTACTATGCAGAATTCTATAGTACAAAAGTTGTGATAAAATTATTTTGCTGTAATCAGCGTTTATTAAGAGAATATATGTAATGCAAAGTGTATGAAGCAGGCAACATTGACATATTTTATTTATGCAGGATTATTTACCGCACGTATCACAAGACACCACCACCAACAGCACTACACACAGTCACTACGATAATATCTACGAACGTTTTGCTTTATAACCGTAGCATCGTCAGGAGATGTACTCCACGACAAAATCGCAAGGCGAATCTGCGAATTTTCAAAATTTTACAGAAATTCAAAACTTGAAGCGACTCTTCGAAGCGTTGCGATTTTTTCATGGAGCTTATCTCCTGACGATGCTTCGGTTACGAGGCGAAAATCCAAACTCGGATTATAGCAAAATGATTATATCATAATTTTTTTATTAAAATATAGGCAGAATTATTGGAATATAAATTTTTTTTGTCTTACGCAGTGATAGTGGCGGGAA
This sequence comes from Morpho helenor, assembly GCA_029227775.1. NCBI lineage: Eukaryota > Metazoa > Arthropoda > Insecta > Lepidoptera > Nymphalidae > Morpho > Morpho helenor. Next base: position 11,491,813 of record JARGCU010000002.1, read on the forward strand.
CGAAGGCGGCTTTGGGCGTTTCCGCTTCAGACATGGCCAAGAGGTTGGCGCTCGAGCGGAGCAAAACGCAGATGTTGAAGAATTTGAATAGGTTCTTTATCTTTCATTCTTACATTATCGCTGGAACGATATTGATGAAATTTGGTACAATTGAAGCTAATAACGTTAGCAGCAGCGAGAGGTTTTAAGAAAAAGGAATTTTCAGAATTAATTTATTTAAAATTACGACTAAACTAAACCTACTTAAATTATCTCAGTGGAAGCTAAATCTAATAATGATGGATTACTGTCATTTAACCAATAAGTTTTCGGCTGATGCAATGCCGCATCAGTTTTAACTTACTTTACCCTAAACATAATAAAATTCCGCAATCAATTTCAGCACTGCCATTACAGCAGTTTAAAAACACTGTTAAAAAGAGGCTGATACAGAAAGCCTACTATACTCTTGATGATTATTTAGAAGATAAGAATGTGTGGATATAGCTCTCTTTGAACCTGTACAAGACAGTAACGACTTAATGTAAATAATATTAAGAATTATATTTTTTTTAAAAGAGCAACCGCCGAGTTTCTTGCTGGCTCTTCTCGGTAGGAACAGCTTTCCGAACCAGCAGTAGAGTTGACGATTCAAAAGCACTTGTTTACAAGTTTATTTGAATAAAGAATATTTTGAATTTGAATTTGAATTTGAACAGATTTGTATTCCTCTACCGGATTTTCACTAAGTGGTATCGCTAAGTCGTATTGGCGTATATTTTGTCGGGCCAGTAAAGATTGCGTGGCCAAAGATTCTTCACTAAGTTCTTTAATACTGCCCGAACAGATTAATATCCCGCTACCTGATTGTCAGTTAGTGGTATTGTCGTATATTTTTTGGACCAAAATAGTTTGCGTGGCCAAAGATTCTTCACTAAGTTCCTAAATACTGCTCGAACAGATTCATATTTTGCTACCGGATTTTCACTAAGTGGTATTGGCGTATATTTTTTGGACCAAAACAGATTGCATGGCCAAAGATTCTTCCGTAAGTTCCAAAATATTGCTCGAACAGATTAATATCCCGCTACCAGATTTTCACTATCTATCTATCTGCATGCAGGCGGGTCAGCTCCTATTCCGGACTATTCCAGCCATTTCTCCATGTTCGGACAAGGGTTTCACTGCTGTCCCGACAGTGTCACCTGCTTTAATCTACCCATAACTCTTACGAACCCTATAATATCGCTGAAGGAGATATTTGTCAGATCCTCAACTTCAATTTCATCCTTACCTAGAATCTCCCATCTTACCAGCGAGTACATAGCGCACTCAGCCATAAGGTGAAGACTCGTTTCTTCTGCTTCACACTCTGGGCACGCAGCGTCTTCTGTTATTCCCATTATTGTGTCTGTTTAACAGGTAGTGCCCAGTTGTAATGCCCGTTACAATTGCTACATTTTCCCTGCTCTGAGACATCAGATGTTTAGTAGGATTTTCACTAAGTGGTATCGCTAAGTGGTATTGGCGTATATTTTGCTGGGTCATAACAGATTGCGTGGTCAAAGATTCTTCAGTAAGTTCCAAAATACTGCTCGAACAGATTCGTTTCCCGCTACAGGATTTTCACTAAGTGGATTAGGCGTACATTTTGCTGGGCCTAAACAAATTTTGTGGCCAAAGATTCTTCCATAAGTTCCAAAACTGTTCGTATAGATTCGTATCCCGCTACCGGATAGTGGTGTCCAACCTACCGGCTAATTACGACGACCAGCGTCTGCGGCGCGTGTGCGTGCGCGCGGCCGGCCCTCGCGCTGTCGTCACGGAGGCGCGCGTCATGAGGGACTTACGAGCGGCCACTGGACGGGACGGGAAGCATCCGTGAGATAACAATATTTATTCCTTTTTTTAATTTTTATTTATTTAAACAATAAGACAATGTCCCCGCTGTGTGGTATCCGGCTGAGTAGAATAGACCAACCTCATTCCTTACCGAGGTGTCGTAAAAGGCGACTAAGGTAAGTTGACCCACCGTGTGGTATCCGGTTTAGTAGAATAGACCACCCTCTTTCTTACCGAGGTGTCGTAAAATACGACTATGGTAAGTTGACGTCAGGCAGGCGGCCGGTCGTAAAAACGCAGCCAAATCATGTGACAGCATGTTTATAACATGTTGTGCCGACCCCACTTAGTGTGGGATAAGGGCAGGAGGATGCAAAAAAATAAGACAATGTCCAGAGTATATAATATCGCAAGTAAGTACAAATATACGCCCAGACTCAAATTGATTTATAGAAAATGTTGGGCTTCAGCGGGAATCGAACCAGCGACCCACGGTGCTAAAGGCAGGATCACTTCCCACAACGCGGACGGGCCAGTCTATAACTATAACTACAGTATAATAACTATGATTTTAACATTAAAATAGATCAATACAATAAAATTATTTTGCTGTAATCCGCATTTATTAAGTCGATATATGTATAAGTAACGGCCTGTTACTGTCCCACTGCTGGGCATAGGCCTCTTCTCTCCGTTTTTTTTTTTTTGGAGAGAAGGATTGGAGCTAAGACCTACCACGCGGCTCCAATGCGGATTGGTAGGTTACACATATCCCCAGAATTCTCTAGAGATATGCAGGTTTCCTCACGATGTTTTCCTTCACCGAAAAGCGTGTGATAAATTGCAATTATCAATTAGACACATAAGTTTTACTAGAAAACTCATTGGTGCCTGCCCGGGGTTTGAACCCTAGACCTCCTCGAAAGAGGCGCACGGTGATACCGCTGGGCTACCACAGCTTAATATCGCACGCTTAGTATTAAATTGACTGAATTTAAAAAAGTTGTAGCCAGCCCCCTGGGTTGCAGTTAAGCAGGGTATAGCAAGACCCATGAACTAACGATTTCATATTTAAAGTATTTTTTTTTTTAGTAATAGTCCCTCCCAGGTCATACGTATAAATAAAAAGGAAAAGTTCTTCTAATATCTTCCAGATCCAAGGGTTACGGTTTCGTAATGTTCACTCGGCACGAGGACGCGCTCGCATGTTTACGGAAACTGAACAACAACCCTGATATCTTCGATAAGAACAACGTGAGTTATATGTGCTATCCTACTAATATTATAAATGCTAAAGTTTGTGAGTATGGATGTATGTTTGTTACGCTTTCACGGCCAATCCACTGAATTAATATTGATAAAATTTGGCACAATTATTCCTTATACACCGGAATAACATATAGGCTATAGAAATCCTGTTAATTCTACAGGAATAGGATGACATTAAAAAAGCGCCATCTTTTATCTACCTATCACACGACAAGACAAGACAAGACCACGCGAACGAAGTCCCCAGTATAATTTAGTAGTTTATAATATTAGACACCTGGGTGACTCGGTAATTTTTTAATTACTAAAAAAAATAAAGAAAGGTAAAAAAGGTTGTTAATAACAGGGGTTTGATCACAAGTATTTACACTTTAGTCCACCCGTTACGCACTGAGCAATCAAGACTTTACAAATGACAGCTAAAATATCATTTACATTGTATTCAACATGTTAGCATTTTTTAAAAACAAGAATAAAACAACATTTTTTCATAATAAAACCTAGCTAGATCGATTTCCCAAAACCCTCTACCTCTATAAGCTGAATTTTATGATATAATTTATGAAATAATTAAAGCCGTTTCCAATATTTTAAAAAATATCTACAAGATTTACTTATTTCAATATTAAAGATGTGATATATTAATGTATATGTTTATTATTTAAATTTCCCTTGAAACTTTTAATTATGGATTTAACCGAACTAACCAACCTTTTATTTTATGGATATTGTTTATATTAAACTGATTTTCCTTTTCAGAGACCCATTGTTTCCTTCTCAATAGAAGACAGGACGGCTTTGAACGCACGAAAAAAGAGATTAGAGAAATCAATAGCGAACAATCCTTTAGCTAAGGAAGATAATGAAGATAAACGGAAAAACAGAAAGAGAAAGAATCAGTCAGCACCCGACGAGAGTTACACGAAAAAGGGAAGATTCGAGAAGAAAAATGTAAAGAGTAAGCACAATGGAGACTTTAGTGTAGGCAAGTTTGTGAGACGACCCAATGATGATGTCGAGGAATATACAGGATTAACGGCCAAAGAAGGAAGCCAGCATAAAATGAGGAGTAACCATAAACTAAAAGCTCAAGCGGACGTCCATAGACAAAACGTCAAAGAAGAGAAGAAACAGAGCAAGAGGGCGCGCAAATTCAAAATGGCGGCGCGCGAAAGAATAAAACAACCGAAACAGAAGATTAATAAGAATAAAATTGGTAAACGGAATAAAAAGAGGCGGTTCAATACTGAAATAATGTAAACGTTTTAAAAAATATTTTAGATTTTTTATTTTTTTCTCAACCAAAACACGTTTTTCTAAAGAATTTTGCGTTAAAATCCGCGTAGACATCTTTAGAGATATAAAAACCTAGGAACATAATAAATTCAAACAGTGTAGCCAGTTAGCCGTGGGGTAACCGGATAAGTAGACTAGACCACCCTCATTTTGTACCGAGGTGTCGTAAAAGGCGACTAAGGTATGATGATGATGAAATAACTCACAATAACTATTTTTATGTTCAATTTGGAAAAAAATTGTAACAAATTTCCACGCGGGCTAAGCCGCTGGCTCTGCTAGTATTTACGTATACAAAAGTAATAATAAAATTATTTTACTATAATATAATCCACGATGAAGTAAAATAGAAAATACGTATAATGCTAAATGTAGAGCGGGCAATCCGTTTTCATACCTGATAGATGTACAATACACAAGCACTACACACGTTCACTATAACAAACTCAACAATAATTTCGCCTTAAACCCAAGCATCATCAGGAGATAGACTCCATGACAAAATCGCAAATCGCAAAGTTTTGCGATTTTGTCGTGGAGTCTTACCTCGACGAGGTATGAAAACGGATTTACTCTACATTCAGCATTATATATATTTACTATTTTACTTCATCGCGGATTATAGCAAAAAAAAACTATTGCTTTTGTATTATGGATCTCCGCAAAGTAACCTCTAATTCTATAAATTATTTACATACATACAATAGTAAAATACACCCAGAATCGACAAAACCAACAAATTTAGACAATTTAGGCCCTTAAATTAATAATTTATAGCTCGTCGTCTTATTATCTCATGATTAGATGTACATAGCTCCAGTTTCCTTGGATGCAACGCTGATACGTGGTTCCGTATATGTGATCGTAGTAACGCGCTATATTCCTCAGGATGTTTCAGGTAATGCTGTACATGAGGCGACCGCGGCCAACACTGCCATGTACACTGTAATAACGCAGATATTCAAAATATTTAAATGAGTTAATCTTGTTTGTATTAAATAAATAAATATATGGGACACTTACACATAGGGTTGCCATCCGTACTATATTATATAGTATCGTACTATATTTTAGTCAATTGTACTATATATTATAGAAAAACAATATAGGACGAAAAATACTATATTTTTTATCCCTAATTCAATTGTTGCGATTTTTTTGAATCAACTGTGAATGGAACACACCCGCAGCACTGCATAGGGAATGTTTGAACGAAACTCATTCATGTATTTACGGGGCTTAGTTAGTTAGTAACTCTAACTCCTTTGTCATTGTCCAGCGAAAAGTAATAATAAATAATCATGGAAAAATAAATAATGATTGAAAATAGATGTGTACAATTTTTTTCCTGAATTTCCTAAAAGTACTATATTTTTTTGATTTAAAAAGAAAAATACTATTTTTCTTCAAAAAAAAGGTGGCAACCCTACTTACACACACGGTCGTCTGTCCCCAAAGTAAGTTAAACCATAACACAAGTATTAAGTTACTTACTTTGGGGACGGACGACCGTGTGTTTAAAATACATACATATATACACAAGATTAACTCATTTAAATATTAAAGATGTTAGTGCGACGCCATATTGACAGTCCTTATTGACTAGTGATTTGGAATGACATTAGTGACGGTCATGCGGTAGCCCAGCGGTATCACCGTGCGCCTCTTTCGAGAAGGTCTAGGGTTCAAACCCCGGGCAGGCACCAATGAGTTTTCTAATAAAACTTATGTGTCTAATTGATAATTGCAATTTATCACACGCTTTTCGGTGAAGGAAAACATCGTAAGGAAGCCTGCATATCTCTAGAAAATTCTAGGGATATGTGTAACCAATCCGCATTGGAGCAGCGTGGTAGGTCTTAGCTCCAATCCTTCTCTCCATAAACGGAGAGAAGAGGCCTATTCTCAGCAGTGGGATAGTAACAGGCCGCTACTATAATACGTACTCAGAAGAGCTAGTTTAGTGTTGTAAAATAAATGCTCACTTTTCTTTGTTGCTCATCGCATATACCATGGCTTCAGACCAAACATAGCCGCCCACCGAAAATCAATGCACCATATATCGTGTCGTTTGCGTACATTAACTGTACATACATTTTCATACCTTACCACGTACCTCAACACCCGCCTGTATCCACAAGTCGCAGGCTCGCCGTATCCGTTGCTCGTTGCCGACGGGGTCAGTGCTGGAGAGGAGGAACAGTGCCGGAGCTCGGCAGGGGGTCGCGTAGTACATTTCGCACGCTCTCTGGTAATGTACTGTACCCACTGTGTAGAATGCTTTCAGGTAGCCACTGTTGTAAAGTAAGCAAAGCAATCCTATTAATATCCACAGTCCACAGTATGAGCGACCAAGGGTTTGGTCAATTTATTTATTTAGTACCTGGGGTAATTTTTGAGATGATGTTAAAAAAAAATTAAAAAAAAATTGAAAAGAAAAATAAAAAAATAATAGGGCAGGTGGGGGCTCGATTCTTGTATTTTCACCTCTCTAGACCGTGACAGCAAAAAATTGTGATTGTATTCAACGTAAATTTCAAAAAAATTTTAGAGCCGCAAACAGGGATATAACGACATTTTTTTTAAATAAAACTTATCTATATCGATTTTTCTCCCCACAAAACCCCCTACATGCCGAATTTCAGGCAAATCGTTGGAGCCGTTTCCGAGATTCTGATATATATATATATATATATTCATACAAGATTAACTCATTTAAGTTTATTAATTTATACATATGTATATGCTACATTTGCGAGGATGGCATTGCGATAGTATAAAACTGTGTGCATATGCCATCCTCACAGTCACAGTTAATATTCAATCTAAATTTGAGTATTTTTAAGGCCGAAAAACAGGGATATAACAATTTTTTTTAAATAAAATAAATTGGTAGCTAGATCGATTTATTTCCCCCAAAATCCCCTACATGATGAATTTCAGGAAAATCTTAATGTACTGTACCCACTGTGTAGAATGCTTTCAAGTAGGCACTGTAAGTAAGATAAACAACGGTTAGTATCCCACTGTAGCTCAAACGCTTCCTCTTTTATTTAAACTCACGACACCTTGGTAAGAAAGAGGGTGGTCTATTCTACTTAACCGGATACCACATGTTAGGTCAAATTAACTTATATAAGTGACAGTGTTACAATCTATACAATAATATCAGGAACTAATGGACCGATTTCAATAATTCTTTCACTATATGATAGTCCATTTATCGAGGAAGGCTGTAGGCTTTATAACATCACGCAATGAATGGGAGAGGAGCAGCAATAACAATACAATATAATGATTTTGCTATAATCCGCGGTTGTTAAGAGAATATATGTAATGCTAAGTGTATAAAGCAACGTTCACATACATGCAGGACGAGTAACGTATCATAAAACGCCGCCACCACCAACACTCCACACAAGTACACACACTCACTACCACAATCTCAACGTCTATCACTAAATTACTTTATTAGTGCTTCGGTCATCTTTTGCGCGAATTTGTTATCAGGAAACACGGCTAACGGCACCCCTACTGCTATTTCAGTGATATCGGCCACGGAATCCCACACCTGGGCCTCCACTCGGTCCAGGGCTGGCTGGTATCTAAAAAAAATATACCGCACTGAATGAACTTTGCTAAATGATTTTTCTTTAAACTTTTTATTCTATACTAGTAATATCCCGCGGTTTCACCCGCGTACATAGCAATCTCATGGCAGTGGAAAGTCTAGTAAGTCAGACTATTTTTGTTAAATATATCAAATTCAAATTCAAAATATTCTTTATTCAAATAAACTTGTAAACAAGTGCTTTTGAATCGTCAACTCTATTGCTGGTTCGGAAAGCTGTTCCTACCGAGAAGAGTCAGCAACTAACGCGACGGTTGCTCTTTTAAAAATATAATTCTTAATACTATTTACATCAAGTCGTTACTGTCTTGTACAGGTTCAAAGAGAAAGATAGCTATATCCACACATTCTTATCTTCCAAATAATCTTCAAGAGTATAGTAGGCTTTCTGTATCAGCCTCTTTTTAACAGTGTTTTTAAACTGATGTAATGGCAAAGCTGAAATTGATTGCACATCAATAGATTCCGCAGCGCATGCGATGACCGATTTTTATGACTAATTTTTTACACCTTATTACATTTTTATTACGGATCCCTACGGTAGGAAATGAGGGTGGTCAATTCTACCCAGACGGATACCACAAGCATGTAAATAAATAAACTCAATATTAAAGGAAAAATTATAACAATTTAATACGTACTAAGAAGAGCTAGTTTAGTGTTACAAAAGAAATGCTCACTTTTCTTTGTTGCTCATCGCATATACCATGGCTTCAGACCAAATATATCCGCCCACCGAAAATCCATGCACCATATATGACGTGTCGTTGGCGTACATTAACTCTAACAAATCTCGCCCAATTATCTGAAAAAAAGCGCGAATATTGCAGAAAATACTCAATTGCATCTTATGTTGCAAAGGGGTATAAATGTTATGTTATGTTGCAAAAGTATAAAATAAATATATCTTTAATATTTAAATGAGTTAATCTTGTATGTATATATATTTTCGGAATCTCGGAAACGGCTCCAACGATTTTCTTGAAATTCAGCATGTAGGAGTTTTTGGGGGAAATAAATCGATCTATTTTATTTTAAAAAAATCGTTTAATCCCTGTTTTTGGGCATTAAAAAATATTAAAATTTATATTGAATATTAAACACTATTTTTGCCTAAGTTGTCAAGTTAGCGTAGCTTATTCGGGGAACGGGCGGTCTAAAGGAATGAAAATATCTAAGATCGAGCCCCGCCTACCCTGTAATTTTTCTTTTTTTTTAACTTTGTTTTTTTTTATTTTACAAAAAAATACCGAACAAGGCTCGGTCATCGAGTTACTAATGCTTATACGTAATGCATATACGGTACCTGCTTTGCGCTTTACGTAAAAAAAGTACTTAAGTCGTTTGTGGGTTTGGGTATTCTATGATAAAATTCCTCAATCAATTTTAGCTTTGCAAGCAGTTTAAAAACTATTAAAAGAGGCTATTAAATTAGAACTTTTAGAGCGAAATAATTTTGTTATACATGATTTTTGAATAACTATCACCGTTTACTCAGCGAACGCATGGAAAGCTTTAAATTTTGCCGTTTTTGTACTATTTTTTATTGCTGCTCCTCTCCTATTCATCTTAGCGTGATGTTATATAGCCTATACTATAGGCTATATAACAGGCTATAGACTATAAGAGCAAGATATAGAGATATATAGAGAAAGAGATATATATAGAGATATATAGAGGAAGGCTATAGGCCCTATAGCCTTCCTCGATAAATGGACTATCTTACACTGTAAGATTTTTTCAAATGAATTCAGTAGTTCCTGAGATTAGCGCGTCAAACAATCAAACAATCAAACTCTTCAGCTTTATATAGAGGTCAAAAATGTTCTATTAAATTCAACCGTGTTAAAGATATTAATAGCTTTTTGTTTTATGTTTTATTTTATGTATTTGTATTTGGTGTGCACAGAAACAGTGTTTGAATGATTGACATTCAATTGTTTAATGACAAATGACATGAAAATTAATTTAAATTTATTTTGTGTCCAGGTTGTTTCAATGTCAACGACGTTTGTTATTTAGAAACAACGTAGTTTTAAAATTAAAAAAATCTTTCAACTTGAAACATTTATAAATAAGCTATTACATACATAACAAACTTTTATCCTGTCTTTATTCCAGAAGATTCGGGATAAAAATGCCGTTTTTGAAATACATTATTTTTGAATAACTTTTACCGTTTACTCAGCGCACGCATAGAAAATTTTAAATTTTGCGGTTTCTGTAATATTTTTGAATGTTGCTTCTCTCCTTTTCATTTTAGCGTGATAAATGGACTATCCTATACTGAAATATTTTTTTTAATCGTTCCAGTAGCTCCGTAGATAAGCGCGTTCAAACAATCAAACTAACAAACTCTTCAGCTTTATATATTAGTATAGATATAGAAGGTCAAGAACCCTGATCTAAGGGCCCGGCATCTCAGTGCTTTTAGATTTCACAATGTATCTAATTCAATCTATACTTATAATATCTATACTTATAATACTTATAATATAATTAAAGTCCCCAAAGCTGTCTGTGTGTATGTGATCGATTTTCTCAAAATCTATTGATCGGATTTTTGTACGGTTTTCACTAAAAGATAGTTTAATTATTTGGTTTAAGTTAAAAGTGCATTATGATTTTATATTATTTGTGTTGAAGACTACGCGTGGTTATAAAAAATCTCACCTGCTGGGAGTTTAGTCGCGTCCGCCGCTTAAGCTAGCAGAGATACACTAAAGTGATGTATTAGAGAATTGTAGATCTACAAAAATACTATAAAAAAAATCCGCGATAACATCTGTGTCTATCTATCTTTTGTGGTTAACTAACATTAACTACTTTTATATTTAAGATTCCGCAAACACAGGTAAGTAAGCAAGCTGTGGTAGCCCAACGGTAACACCGTGCGCCTCTTTTGAGGAGGTCTATGGTTCAAACCCCGGGCAGACACCAATGAGTTTTCTAGTAAAACTTATGTGTCTAATTGATAATTGCAATTTATCACTCGCTTTTCGGTGAAGGAAAACATCGTGAGGAAACCTGCATATCTCTAGAGAATTCTGGGGATATGTGTAACCTACCAATCCGCATTGGAGCAGCGTGGTAGGTCTTAGCTCCAATCCTTCTCTCCAAAAAAAAAAACGGAGAAAAGAGGCCAAACAGGTAGTTAAGACTAATTTAGTTCTCCACCACGCTGCTGATGGCAAGGACTGGGTATCGTTGTACACATTGTCCCCATCCCCACCGACAACTCTGATCCCAGGAACCTCCTCCAGGTAGAACCCTCTCCTAGGGTTTCAGTTGCCAGTGGACGTCTACCGGTTAAAAAAGAAGCGAAAGATACTTACCTTGGCTCCCTTTTTAGGCCACAAGAGCTGCCACGGTTCGCAATTCACTTTAAGCACATCGAACCCTTCGTCGAGGTATATTTGAGCATATTTCATCACTTGCTTGTTAGAAGCGAGCAGCCAGTTCAGCATGATACATAACGGCTTGTTTGTTGATTTGTTCAATCTACAAATAAAGTATTAATTATACAAGCTTCTGGCCGCGATATCGTCTGTGTTCCTCACATTCAGCATATCGATCTGTCAGTCTTTTACGACGTCAAACAAGGTACACATTTTACGGGGTGTAGTATCCGGCTGAATAGAATAGACCAACCTCATCTCTTACCTAGGTATCGTAAAAGGCGACTAAGGTAAGTTGATCCACCGTATGGTATCCGGTTCAGTAAACAAGACCACCCTCTTTCTTACCGAGGTGTCTTAAAAGGCGACTAATGTAAATCGACGCGCCGTGTGGTATCCGGCTGAATAGAATAGACGACCCTCATTTCTTACCGAGGTATCGTAAAAGGCGACTAAGGTAAGTTGATCTACCGCGTGTTATCCGGTTCAGTAGACCCTGTTTCTTACCGAGATGTCGTAAAATACGACTGTGGTAAGTTGACATCAGGCAGGCGGTCGGTCCTAAAATACGTAGCCAAATCATGTGACAACAGGTTTAGCATGTTGTGCCCACTTAGAGTGGGATAAGGGCATTTATAAATGGCTATAGCGTTCCTAAAATTCTCTATTACCTTTGCCCTTCTGTTTACCTGTTCGCGATAGACCCACAATTGACTTAACGGATTTTGCAGAAGGAAGTTTTTATCGTTTTAAATGTATAATTTGGAAAGGTTTTGTTTAAATTACTTGAAATATGACGGTAATTGATGTATAGACACCGGCTATGCTAAAGTCTTATTCTATCGGGTGAGCCTGCTAGTTTTAAACCCTTCCAGGGCCCTTATTCATGAGCTCTTTACACGGAGTTATCGCGCCGGGACCAGTGACTAAGCCCGACTAGTTAGTAAGAAAGAAAGAAAGAAAGAAAGAAACATTATTTGTAATCTAGCACTTTACAGAGGACATTACCTACTACTATGCTATACTAGGTACATAATACATTGTAATTAAATGAGTAATAGTTGTCGTTAGTCGGGCTTAGCCGATAGAATAGGACGTTTGTATAGCCGGTTTCTATAAATGAACTATGAGTACCATTCATCATCATCATTCTCTTACACTTACCCTAAGTGAGGTCGGCACAATATGTCTTCTTCCATTCTCCTCTATCATTCGTCAAATCTGGTGCCACTCCTGTAACATGCATATCATTTTTCACACAATCCATCCATCTTTTTTTCGGCCTCCCCCTAGCCATACATCCATCACTCATATTTAAAACTCTTTTGGTCGCATGATTTTCATCCCTCTTCATTACATGACCATACTTAGTCTCGCACTTCTCATCTTTTCTGTAATGGGCGCAACTTTCAGACTTCTCCTGATATACTCATTGCGTATTCTATCAAGTTTTGTCACACCACACATCCACCTTAACATTCTCATTTAATTCGCGTGCACACTTCTTTTATGATAGACTAGGAGTCCCGCCCCAGCTTCGCACGGGTATAAAGCATATAACCTATGTCACTCACTGATAATCACAGTATTTCTCTACTCCATATTGAATTTTATTATACATATAAACCTTCCTCTTCAATCACTCTATATATTTAAAAAAAACCGCATCAAAATCTGTTGCGTAGTTTTAAAGGTTTAAGCAAACATAGAGATATAAGGACAGACAGAAAAAGCGACTTTGTTTTATACTATGTGGTAACGTTTATAGCTACTACTATTTTGATAATTGTCAAATTTTTACCATACTTACCCAAAGACTAAATTACGTTTAGCTGTCATTTATGTTTTGTTTTTCCATGTCATAGTCGTTTTTGTTGTACCACGTTTTATAGTGACTTGACGGGATAAAATAAATGCGGTCGAACGGGATAAAAAGTATCCTATGTCCGTCTCCTGGTTCTAAGCAACCTCTCCACCAATTTTCAGCCGAATTTGTTCATCCGTTCTTGAGTTATAAATAGTGTAACTAAGACCAACTTTCTTTTATATATATAGATTAAAAATTTCGTTAAAGACTAAGATTTTTAAGCATTTCATGTACACCGTTATCATCCTTTACATCATATCATCATCTTCCTGCCCTTATCCCACTCTAAGTGGGGTCGGCACAACATGTTATAAGCATGCTGTCACATGATTCGGCGGCGTTTTTACGACCGGCCGCCTGCCTGACGTCAACTTACCTCTGTCGTATTTTACGACACCTCGGTAAAAAAGAGGGTGGTCTATTCTACTGAACCGGACACCACACAGTGGGTCAACTTACCTTAGTCGCCTTTTACGACACCTGGATAAGAAAGAGGATGGTCTATTCTACTCAGCCGGATACCACACGGCGGGTCGACTTACCTTAGTCGCCTTATACGACACCTCGGTAAGAAAAGAGGGTGGTACTATTCTATTCAGCCGGATACCACACGGCATATCATCCTTTAAATCATATATTTTAAATTATTAGGTATCTTAAAAGTTATTCAAAGTTAAAAGTAACGCACAAAAAAATATTAGCAAACTCGTGGCCGGTTCTATTAAAGTACATATAAAGTTAATTAATTTTATTATCTTTATTATATTATATGATTTCCTTAATTATTAAATTTTCCTTGTAACATAGTCATTATCTATACTGATTATAAAATAAAGTCCCTAAAAGATGTCTGTCTGTATGTAATTGATTTTTTCAAATCTACTGTACACGGATTTTTGTTTGATTTTTACTAAAAGGTAGTGCAATTCGTCCGGAAGGTTAAATTTAATAGAACATAATGTTTTAGTATAAATTTTGTTGAAGAGGTCGCGCAGTACAAAACTCACCTGCTTACAGCTTTAATCGCGTTCGCCGCGTAAATAAATAGAGATACACTAAAGTAATGTACTAGAGAATTGTAGATATACAAAAATACTACAAAAAAACTGTGGTAGCCCAGCGGTAATACCGTACGACTCTTTCGAGGAGGTCACGGGTTCAAACCCGGTCAGACACCAATGAGTTTTTCGGTGAAAACTTATGTGTTTAATTGATAATTGCAATTTATCACACGCTTTTCGGTGAAGGAAAACATCGTGAGGAAACCTGCATATCTCTAGAGAATTCTGGAGATATGTGTAACCTACCAATCCGCATTGGAGCAGCGTGGTAGGTCTTAGCTCCAGTCCTTCTCTCCAAAAACGGAGAGAAGAGGCCTATTCTCTGGGATAGTAACAGGCCGCAACTACTACTACTACTACAAAAAAGTCCACGACAGCATGTCTCTATCACTTTTAGTTAACTCACAATAACTACTTTTTGGATAAAAATCTTTACTTAGGCTGCGGGCATAGCTAGTAACTAAGTTTAAAACATTCAATATACTCGTCTGCCTTTCCTCCTGCCCTTATCGCATTCTAAGTGGAGTCAGCACAACATGTTACAAACATGTTGTCACATGATTTGGCTATGTATTTTACGACCAGCCGCCTGCGTGACGTCAACTTACCTTTATCGTCTTTTACAACACCTCGGTAAGAATAAGGGTAGTCTATTTTACGCAACCGGACACCACACGGCGGGTAAGGACATACCTTAGTCGCCTTTTACGACACCTCGGTAAGAAATGAGGGTAGTACTATTCTATTCAATTGGAGACCACACGGCGTTCTGCCTTTATATAAAAGTTTCTGGTTGACCGAGCCTTGCTCGATAATTTTTTACAAAATAAAAAAAAACTTAAAAATAAAAATATTGGGTAGGTGGGGCTCGATCCTTGGTATTTTCATTTCTCGAGACCGCCCGTTTCCCGAATAAGCTACGCCGACTTGACAATTTACGGCAAAAATAGTGTTTTATATTAAATTTAAATATGCCCAAAAACAGATATAAAACGATTTTTTTTAAATAAAACTTAGGTAGATCGATTTTTCTCCCCTAAAAACCTCTACTTACATGCTGAATTTTAGAAAAATCGTTGGAACCGTTTCCGAGATTCCTAATTCTCATTTACTTACTTAATTTCTTTTTTTTTGAAGCTGTGATGGCCTAGCGGTGCGACCGTGTGAATCTCTAGAGATGATCATGGGTTCAAACTCGGGCAGACACCAATGAGTTTTTTCTATTAAAACTTATGTGTCTAATTGATAATTGCAATTTATCACACGCTTTTCGGTGAAGGAAAACATCGTGAGGAAACCTGCATATCTCTAGAGAATCCTAGGGATATGTGTAACCTACCAATCCGCATTGGAGCAGCGTGGTAGGTCTTAGCTCCAACCCTTCTCTCCAAAAATGGAGAGAGGAGGCCTATGCCCAGCAGTGGGATAGTAACAGGCCGTTACTTATCTTTTTCTATTTTATACTTAATTTCTGGGTGGCCAATAATTTTTTACAAAATAAAAATAATCTAAAAAAAATAAAAAAAATTACTTAGTTGGGGATCGATCCTAGGAATTTACGTTTCTCGAGACTGCCCGTTCCCCGAATAAGCTACGCTGACTTGACAGTTTATGGCAAAAATTCAATTCAGTATAAACTTTAGTATTTTTTAATCCCCAAAAACAGGAATAAAACGAATTTTTTTTTACATTAAACTAGCTAGATCGATTTTCCCCCCCAAAACATGCTTTATTTCAGTAAAATCGTTGGAGCCGTTTCTGAGTTTCCGAAAATATATATATACATACAAGATTACCTTATTTAAATATTGAAGATAGAGAAGATAAATATAAACAACCGGGTCACATCGCGATGATCACGTTACCTTTGTATAAGGTTCGACGTTTCGGCAGAGTTGCATCCACCGTGGTCACGAACTCACTCGTGACCACGGTGGATGCAACTCTGCCGAAACGTCGAACCTTATACAAAGGTAACGTGATCATCGCGATGTGACCCGGTTTTTTATATTTAAATTAGTATGAATCGCGAAAGTTTAAAATCTACTATAGAGAAGATAATTGTGAATAAGTCTTACTTCATGCATTTCATATTTTGATGGAATGTGTGCGGAACGAGGACATTATGAGTGATTTTAGATTTAAGTTAGGATTAGTATTTGATTTTTCCACTTGTAATAGCATTTTGGCTTCTCCAGATTCGGGAGAATCGAAATTGCTTTACAATGTGGTTAAAGTAGGCATAAGTCGTAGAAAGAAAGGTTAGTTTGTAGTTACTATGGGGGTGGCATTTTCCTTGAGAAAAACCCCCAAAAATAAAGATTTAAAAAAAAAGTCTTACTTCATCGTTTTATGGTCCGTGGTTATATTTATTTTATCATTTGAAACATATAATAGGTTCTTAGTAATGTGATGTGTATGTTCGTAACGCGGGCATAGTAAACTTGTGAGCGAAGACAGATGGCTCTGAAAAAAAATACAAATTCAAACAAAGTAATAATAAAATTATTTTACTATAATCCGCGAAGAAGTAAAATAGAAAATATATAAAATGCTAAATGTAAGTGGACAATCGGTTATCATACCTGATACATGCAGGATTCGTAAAAACACATGCACAAACCACCACCACCACCACAATACACAAGCACTACATACGTTCACTATCACAAACTCAACAATCGTTTCTCCCCGCAACCGAAGCATCATCAGGAGATAGACTCCACGACCAAAATCGCAAAGCATGTATCAGGTATGATAACCAATTGTCCACTTACATTTAGCATTATATATATTTTCTATTTTACTTCTTCGCGGATTATAGCTAAAATAAATTATTACTTTTGTATTATGGATCTCAGCAAAGTAACGCCTAATTCTATAAATTACAAATTCAAAATTAAATTTCAAATATTCTTTATTCAAGTAAACTTGTAAACAAGTGCTTTTGAATCGTCAACTCTACTGCTGGTTCGAAAAGCTGTTCCTACCGAGAAAAGCCAGCAGGAAACTGCGTGGTTGCTCTTTTTAAAATATAATTCTTATTACTAATTAACTTTAGCCGTGTGGTATCCGGCTGAATAGTATAATACCACCCTCATTTCCTACCGAGGTGTCGTAAAAGGCGACGGTAAGTTGACCCGCCGTGTGGTATCCGGCTGAGTAGAATAGACCACCCTTTTTCTTATCGAGGTGTCGTAAAAGGCGACTAAGATAAGTTGATTCACCGTGTGGTACCCGGTTAAGTAGAATAGACCACCTTTTTTCTTACTGAGGTGTCGTAAAATACGACTAAGATAAGTTGACGTCAGGCAGGCGGCCGGTTGTATCCAATGTCCAATCATGTGACCACATGTTTATAACATGTGCCGACCCCACTTAGAGTGGGATAGGGGCAGGAAGATGATGATTACTAGTTAACTTTAGTCATTACTGTCTTATACAGGGTCGATGAGTAGCTATATCCACACATTGTTATCCTATAATATACTCCGCCGGATACCACACGACGGGTTAACTTACCTTAGTCGCCTTTTACGACACCTAGGTAGGAAATGAGGGTGGTCTATTCTACACAGCCGGATACCACACAGCTAAATTTGAATATTTAAACAATTGTAATAATTAATTATGTAGCGATTATAAAAATATTAAAAAAATATTTTTCACGTTTATTACAATATGTTAAAAATATTTTTTCGCGTTGTTAATAAAGTTGGTTTAGTACCCCAACTAAATAAATTAAATTATAATTATTTCCTTTTCACATATTATTCTTATTTAATTGATAATAAAATAAGTTACTTAAATGATTATAATGCGAAAGGTTCAATTAGTTTTATAATTATTAGTTTTTTACATTTTAAAGCAAGTTATTGCTTTATTGCTCCATTATACGATTTAAATACACATTACAATTAAATCTATATTAATATACTACACACCAGTCTCTTTGTCTTTTTGTTGCTCTTTAACGGGTTAGGATCGATCCTTACTAATATTATAAACGCGAAAGTCTGTTTGTTGAACCAATATTGATGAAATTTGGCGCAATTCATGCTTATACACCGGGGTAACATATCTATACTAATATATAAAGCTGAAGAGTTTGTTTGTTTGATTGATTGTTTAAACGCGCTAATCTCTATAATAGCATCACGCTAAGATGAATGGGAGAGAAGCAGCAATAAAGAATAGGACGAAAACGGCAAAATTTTAAGCTTTCCTTGCGTGCGCTGAGTAAATGGTAATAGTTATTAAAAAATCATGTATGACAAAATTGTTCCCCTCTAAAAGTTCTAAATAAATGTCCGCGACAGCATATATCTATCTTTTAAGGATAACCCACTTTAACCATTTTTATGGTTATCAAAAGACGGTTTTAATCTTTACACGCGGGCGGAGCCGCTGGCGAATTCGAGATTAACATTAACTACACGGCGAAATTTCACGGCGAAAATTGTGTTGTATATATTCAATAAATTAAAAGTAAACTTTTTGTTTTTTTATACCCAAAAACAGGGACAAAACGATTTTTTTTAAATAAAACCTAGCCAGATACATTTTTCTCTCCCAAAACTCCCTACATGCTGAATTTCAAGAAAATCGTTGGAATCGTTTCCGAGATTCTATATATATATACAAGATTAACTCATTTCAATATTAAAGATAAGATAAACTAGCGTGTAAGTAATTTAAGATAGATATAACTTGTACATTTTTACTGTAAATTAAAAAAAAAAGATAAACTGTTGGGAATTCTAATACATCTAGGCGGCAACACCGGACGGCCGCGTTACTATGGTAACGAAATAATAACAAAATAACGAAAAGAAAAGAAGGAACAATGGTGTAATTTTCCAAACTTAGATAATCTTGGAATAAATAACTTGGAATACTAAACACTATTCTTGGAATTATCCCCAACATAAACTTATTTAAATATTAAAGATAATTTGTGATTTTATATATTATTTTTTTTTATTTACAGCAAAAATGTACAAGTTGTATCTATCTTAATAATATAATAATATAATATTATAAATATTTAATTTAAAATTAGGTAGTTCGTCTTAATTACTACCTATTACTACTTACATTAGATTTTATCGCGTTATGAAAATTACAAACGTACTATATTTTATTAAAATTCCTACGCCAAGAAAATTATATTAGGATATGAATCTTTAAATATTATAAAAAGGAAAAATTTGTATGTACGTTTGTAATGTTTTCACACAAAAACTACTGGACGATTTCAAAAATTCTCTCACCACTGGAAAGCTGCATCTTTACTGAGCAACATAGGCATTCCATAAAAAAATAGGGATCCGTAATAAAAATATAATAAGGTGCAAAAAGAAATAATCATAAAAATCTGTCATCCCATGCGCTGCGGAAACTATTTCAAGTTTACATTATTAAACCGCAGTCTTGTATGCAGCTGAAAGGATTTTCAAATCCAGGCATTTTTATCATCCAAATCTTAAATTTTGTAATATGCCTTACGTATAAGCATCTCTTATATTTAATTTAAACCTTTATGTAGACTGGACTAGTATAGATTGTCGTGAATGCTTTTAATGCTATAAACAGTATATTACAAAAATTGACCAAAAAATCATAAAGAAGTACATTTCCAAGAAAAGGTTTACTACAGTTTTATAAACAGAAATACATATTTTTAATTAAATTAGTATACTTACGTTTACTAGCATTGAAGGGGTTTTGTTGAGCATATTTCTACCATAAATTAATGCTATTCTTTTGTTGGCCATAGTGTTCAATCTGTAAATGAATAAAAAACTATAACCAAACTGTGGGTTAACTAGGGATGTATTTTGGAATGGATCATCGAGTTTTCTCCTAACAAAATGCATCGATTTGTAAAAAACCTTATTGACTCGAATCGAAAAAACCGAAACGACCGATTTTTTCGTTATTGATAATAAATGGCGCTTTTCAATGTCGTCCTACACAGTAGACCTGTAGAATTAACAAGATTTTTATAGCTTACATGTTACCCTGGTGTATAAGGAATAATTGTGCAAAATGTCATCGATATTGGTTCAGCGGATTCGCCGTGAAAGAGAAACAAACATAGATACATACTCGCAAACTTTCGCGTTTATAATATTAGTAGGATAAGTAGGACATACGAGTATCACTCTACATTTATATATATTTTCTACTAGCGGCCTGCTCCGGCTTCGCACGGGTATAAAATATATAGCCCATGTCACTTAGTGAAAAAAATGATTAAAATCGATCCAGTAGTTTTGATTTATTCATTATTACCCGTGGTTCGCGCGCGTTAAATTTGGAGTAAAACAATTCCCCTCCTGATATCTTTGAAATATCTTAATTCGTATACTACATTTTTACTTATTAACTTTTTACGTTTTCCCTATGTATTTTATTTTCACAATTAATTACAGAATGTCTTTACATACAACATTTACAGCTTTCTTGTCATTACACAATACAAACATGTTTTCTTTAGAGGTTACTCTTGAAAGAGCGACATATAGTTGGCCATGTGAAAACAATACTAGTACATTATTTTGATTAATCTCGTAGGGATAAAAAATTAATTATTTACGACATCACTTTAGAGACCTCAAAAATTACAGTATGTCTCTACTCCATATTGAATGTTATTATACATAAAAACCAATCAATTTATTTATTTAAAAAAAACGCATCAAAATCTGTAGCGTAATTTTAAAGATTTAAGCATACATAGGGATATAGAGACATGGGGACAGACACAGAAATCGACATTGTTTTATACTATGTAGTGATTATATCGCAGATTATAGAGAATAACATGTGCCGACCCCACTTAGAGTGGGATAAGGGCAGGAGAAAACGACCATGTTAAACCACCTAAAAGATATTATCGATCGTAATCAAAATGTAAACTTCGTTTACGGTTGAGACGTTTTATTGCATAAAGCGGAAAGGAAGCAAGCATTTTAAGTACTAACCTACATTAACAAATCCAGTTTTTATACAGTTCTTAAACATGCTTCCTATAATATTATCATTCAACTTTGTTCGTATGATATATTTTAATAAACCGAATATTATTAAAAGGGTTTATATGATTTAGAAGTAAGCGTTACTTTGGGGAATTCCATAGAACAGAATTATTATTTTGCTTCGGTTGCGGGGCGAAACGATTGTTGA
This sequence comes from Morpho helenor, assembly GCA_029227775.1. Classification (NCBI taxonomy): domain Eukaryota; kingdom Metazoa; phylum Arthropoda; class Insecta; order Lepidoptera; family Nymphalidae; genus Morpho; species Morpho helenor. The sequence continues at coordinate 11,513,347 of JARGCU010000002.1, forward strand.
GTTCGTGATAGTAAACGTGTGTAGTGCTTGTGTATTTATGGCGGTAGTGGAGGTTTGTGCATGTTTTTACGAATCCTGCATGTATCAGATATGAAAACGGATTGTCCACTCTACATTTAGCATTATATATATTTTCTATTTTACTTTATCGCGGATTATAGCAAAATAATTTAATTATTACTTTTGTACTATGGATATCCGCAAAATAAAGGCTACTTCTATAAAAAAAATTCTGGCCTATACGTACGCCTAGTCCCTATATGCTAAGTTTCATGAAATTCGTAAGATCTGTTTCCTAAATTCAAATCCTAGTAATGTTATAAATGCAAAAGTTTGTGAGTATGGACGTATGTTTCACGCCGAATCCGCTAAACCAATATCGATGAAATTTGGTACAGTCATTCCTCATACACCGTGGTAACATATATGCTATAGAAATCCTGTTAATTCTACAGGAATACGATGAAATTGAAAAGCCCCATCTATTATAAATCTATCACGCGACAGTCCACGCTAACGAAGTTGCGGGTAAAATCTTATTAATAAAAAATATATTCAAGATTCTCATTTAAAGATGTCAGTTTGTTTAAGAATAAGCGTCATCTATATTTTTCCAAACCACTATCATTTGCAGAAATCCATTTTATTGCAGAATATTTTAAAATGAAAATTCATTAAATCGAGCAATAAATATAAATAATTACTTGTTTGAAATGAATTCCATAAATCCATTTTATTGCAGAATATTTTAAAATGAAAATTCATTAAATCGAGTAATAAATATAAATAATTACTTGTTTGAAATGAATTCCATAAATCCATTTTATTGCAGAATATTTTAAAATGAAAATCCATTAAATCGAGTAATAAATATAAATAATTACTTGTTTGAAATGAATTCCATAAATTCATTTTATTGCAGAATATTTTAAAATCAAAATTCATTAAATCGAGTAATAAATATAAATAATTACTTGTTTGAAATGAATTCCATAAATCCATTTTATTGCAGAATATTTTAAAATGAAAATTCATTAAATCGAGTAATATATAAATAATTACTTACTTGTTTCAAATCAATTTCTTAAATCCATTTTATTGCAGAATATTTTAAAATGAAAATTCATTAAATCGAGTAACATTTAATAATTACTTACTTGATTTGAAATCAGGACCGAATTACAATGACCGAATGACCGGTGCATTTGTAAATGTTAATAAAACTTGTTTTACAAAAAACTAATAATAATATTTAAGTAAAAACATAATTTAAGACCACCTAATGTTCACTGGCGTGTATTTCGCACTGATTGGTGCTGTAAAATGACTAATACTTATGTTGAATGGCGTTCTGCAGTTAAGTTTCGCGAATCCTTTGTTTTTTTATACATTTACGACTTATGTATTTTTTTATGTATTTATTTATGTATTTTTTTACTCTTTAAATGATTGTTGATATGATATTTATTTATTTCTATCTTTATTGTATACTAGCAATCGCCAGCGGCTCCGCCCGCGTGGAAAGATTAAAACCGTTACATAGTTTTTAGATAACCATAAAAATGGTACAAGTGGGTCAATCTTAAAAGCTAGACATATACCGTCGCGGAATTTTATTTAGAACTTTTCGAGGGGAACAATATTGTTATACATAATTTTTTAGTAACTATTACCGTTTACTTAGCGCACGCAGAGAAAGCTTTAAATTTAGCCGTTTTCGTAATATTTTTTATTGCTGCTCCTCTCCTATTCTACTTAGCGTGATGTTGTATAGCCTATAGCCTTCATCGATAAATGGACTGTCTTACACTGAAAGAATTTTTCAAATTGATCCAGTAGTTCCTGAGATTAGCGCGTTCAAACAATCAATCAATCAAACAAACTCTTCAGCTTTATATATTAGTATAGATATAGTAGGTACGTAGGTGTATAGTAGTTTGTATATAGTATAAGGTAGCCGTAAGGTAATCTAGCTAGGTTTCATTTAAAAAATTGTTTTTTTTTGCTATATCTTTAATATTTAAATGAGTTAATCTTGTACATATATATATTTTCCGAATCTCGGAAACGGCTCCAACGATTTTCCTGAAATTCAGCATGTAGGAGATTTTGGGGGAGAAAAATTGATCTAGCTAGGTTTTATGTAAAAAAAAATATTGTTTTATCCCTGTTTTTGGGCATTAAAAAACACTAACATTTATATTGAACTGATTTTTCGCCATTAGCTGTCATGTCGACGTAGCTTATTCGGGTAACGGGCAGCCTCGAGAAATGTGAATGCCAAGGATCGATCCCCAACTAAATAATTGTTTTTTCTTTTTTTTAAGTTTTTTTTTGTAAAAAATTACCGAGCGAAGCTCGGTCACCCAGATATTGGTATATAATCTGCGATAAAGCAAATACAAAATATATATAATGCTAAATGGAGAGTGGACTACCCGTTTGTGTACCTCATATATGCAGGATACATAAATACGCAAACTTAAAATACAATAAAAAGATATAGCGAGTATACCTACAACTACGCCGTGTGGTATCCGGCTGAGTAGAATAGTACCACCCTCATTTCTTACCGAGGTGTCGTAAAAGCGACTAAGGTAAGTTGACTCACCTTGTGGTATCCGGCTGAATAGAATAGAGCACCCTCATTTCTTAACGAGTTGTCGTAAAAGGCGTCTAAGGTAAGTTCACGTCAGGCAGGCGGCCGGTCGTAAAATACGTAGCCAAATCATGTGACAACATGTTTGTAACATGTTGTGCCGACGCCACTTACAGTGGAGTATACAAGTGCCAGCTAATTCCAGAATTTCTTTCAGCAAACCACGTAGCAGACAGAGGATATTAAAGTGTTAAAGTTTAGGTAAAATAAATTAGTGTGATTTTTTTAAATTATACTTACAAGAAGATATCAACAATACTTTTATTAAGAAAGTTTTGATAAAATTAGTTTGTTTTAATCCGCGTTTGTAGAGAAAATCTATGTATGCAAAGCGACGCAATACGGCGTTAAGCGTTTTTGTCGCGGAGTTCGTCGAGTGGAGTATATCTTGATGATGATTTGTTACCTAACGAGGCAAACGATCATTGAGATTGTCGTAGTGAATGTGTGTAGTGCTTGTGTAGTGTATTGTGTTTTCTGATACGTGCGGTAACTAATTCTGCATTTATAAGGTGTGTGAACAGTTTTGCTTCCAACACTTATCATAGCATAGATTTTTTTAACAAACGCGGTTATAGCAAAATAATTCCATCATAATTTTGTACTATGTAAAATAAAGCTATTTCCGCAAATTAACGCCTCTTCTATAAATTAAAATTTTTGTTTTTAATTTAACGTTATTTTTCTTTATAAAAAGTTGGCAACCCTTGTTGTAAGCATCGCTTTTATCTTATCGTTTGTATCAAGACAAGCTATGAAGGTCATTCTTAATGAATGTCATAAAATCTTAATATAAAGTTTGTTGCAGTTTTTATTGCATATATGAGATGTAACATAATTAAAAACTGAATTTTAAAGTAGGTTTTTATATACAAAAACGTGATGCTATATTGCGCGCGAAAAATTTACATAACTTACCACAGACGAAAAAAATATTGTAATGAAATTGTGCACGTACGTGTGACACATGGAAAAATACCTATAAAAATGCCAAATACTTGACTAATTGAATAACCAAAGACAATTTTTTTAACATTATGGTAACTATGATTATAATCATGGACGTAGTATATATATGTAGTAGTGTATTCTTTATCCAAGATTATAATGGTTTATTCGTATAAATAAGCCTAATAGAAGAATATAATTTTTTTTTATACTGCTGTAAAAATCCGTAAAAATACTGAAACCGCTAGAAATTCGCATTTAAATAGTTGTTTATAAAAATTAATGAAATAAACTTAGTCTAATAATAGTTTGTATAAGAAATCATTTAATTGAAATCATTACATATTTATCAAAAAAAGTAGTCTCTTTTTATGTCTGTTCGTGATAAATTCAAAACTACTAAACGAATCTCGGTTTTTACTAATAGACAATATGGGCAAAAAACAATTATGAATTAACGCGCGCCTTTATGGAGGGAAAACTGAAGAGAGATATAACAAGGAGTTGCCGGGTCTGTTAGTTATGTAATAAATAAAACAATTCTAAAAATATATTTATTTTATTGAAAAATATGATTATTTTTCTTACGCTAACAGTTCAGTCATTGCGCGGAAGTGCAATAAATCATTTAACACGTTTTTAATAATATTAAATTTTTTGTGGTACATTGATTTAGCTGTTGATATTGCCATTAAAAAAATAGTGCCACCAGTATCGCATTCGAAATATTAATTATTAATATTGTGACCTTCAAATTTATGGTGTTTTAGCTACTTTTCACGGCCTTCTTGTTTAATAACAGTTTTCATGTATTATTAACTTATTAATGGCTGTTAAATCATCAAAACATTAATAGACCAAGTAGGAAGTGATGTACTGCGGCTCCTACATTGCGCCTTACAAGTCGCTTGGGAGTTTTGGTATATAATTCTATAATAAAATTCCGCAATCAATTTTAACTTTGCCATTACAGTTGAATAAAATTATTAAAAAAAGAACAGAAAGGTGGCGCCATCTTTCATTGCTTGTCGTCAATACACAATCTTAATTTATGAAATGAACTGTGATAATAAAATGTTAACGACAATATACCATCTTAATTTATGAAATGAACTTTGATAATAAAATGTTAACAACAATACACCGTCTTAATTTATAAAATCGCCGTTGATGATACAATGTAGATGACACGTGAATATAGCAACTCTTTGACCCTGTACAAGATAGTGATGGCAAAATGTAACTAGTTATGATTATATTTTATAAAGGGGCAGTATGTAGGGGCAGTTTTCCGAACCGGCTGTAGAGTTGACAATTTTAAAGCACATGTTTATTATATTTGATATATTACTTTATTTATTTATTTATTTATTTATTTGTAAAAAATCCACAGCTATTATTATGACTAAATTACTCTTAATATAAAAATCTTAACATAAGCCATTAAGGATTACATTTCTTAGATTATACATTGTAGACATTGAGTCAAACTATGTAGGTAATAGACAATATAATTAATAAATTTAAATAGAAAAACAAAAAGAATCTTTTTAGTTGAACAGTATTTTTAAATTAAAGTTAACAAATCAAGGAAAAAAATAAATTATGTAAACAAAATTATGTATGATGGTGTTATGTGTTAGTGTGGTTGTTTGTGTTGGTATATGTGTAGTGTATGTGCTGTAATTTTTTTTTTTTATAAAGTATATGGGCGTGTATGAGATTGTATAAAATTATATGTGATGATTGTGATTGTATAAAATTATATGTGATGATTGTGATGATTGGTGAAGAAGATTATGAGTTATGTAACTCAATGTTGTTTAAAATTGCATTTCTGAATGGTTTTCTAGACGTGCAAAAAGGGTCGATAGAGTTAAAGCGTTTGTTGTAAGTTTTAGGCAGTCTTCGAGTGACCGCATTGCTGCTGTAATTGAAGCGACTGAAGGGAACATAAAATAAGTTTGTATATCGTGTTCGGCGGTGGGGGACAAATAATTGGACTACTGTAGATACCAGGTCTGGGCAGTTAATGACACCTGAAGTAATATCGTAAAACAGCATCATATCAGACAAGATTCTGCGGTTTTCTAATGTTGTAATTTTGTAATACTTGCAAGAGGAACGATAGTCCACCTGAAAGTTGTTTGTGCGGTAATTAAGATATTTAATGAATTTTCGTTGTATTTTTTCCAACTTTTGACTGTGTGTCACATATTGTGGGTTCCAAATAGGGGAACAATATTCCAATATACTTCGAACATAAGAAAAATACAACACTTTAATTGTGTTTATATCGGTGAAATGCTTTGAATTGCGCAGAATAAAACCAAGAAGTTTGTAAGCTTTATTTGAGACGATATCAAAATGATCTGTAAAAGTTAATTTCTGATCCAAAGTTACACCTAGATCTTTGACAGAGGATACTTTTGAGATAACATTCTTATTGAAATGAAAGTTTAACATATCATTTAACACAATTACGTTTAACATATCATTACTTTGAACGCGACAGCGATTCTGTGCGTTCATAACCAACCGGAATAACATATAGGCTATAGAAATCCTGTTAATTTTACAGGAATAGGAAAAGAAAAGGCAAATAGCAGTGTGGTATCCGGTTAAGTAGAATAGTACCATCCTCATTTCTTACAAAGGTGTCGTAAAAGACGAATAAGGTAGACGACCCGCCGTGTGGCATCCGGCTGAGTAGAATAGACCACCCTCATTGCTTACCGAGGTGGCGTAAAAGGCGACTAAGGTAAGTTGACCCATCGTGTGATATCCGGTTTAGTAGAATAGATCACCCCGTGTCTTGTCAGTGTCGAGGTGTCGTAAAATACGACAAAGGCAAGTTGACGTCAATCAGGCGGCCGATCGTAAAAACGCAGCCAAATAATGTTACAGCATGTTTATAACATGTTGTGCCGACCCCACTTAGAGTAGGATAAGGGCAGGAGGATATACATATATATATACATAGGAAAAGAAAAGGCAAAATAAAAAAAATGCATTTTGTCTAAAAGAAACTTTACTGTGAACTAGGAACTTAAAAATAATGAAATAAAAATATTTAAATATAGTACGAAGGGTTAGGACTAGGGTGTATGGGATTTAGAAAACAACGTACTTAAAAAAGGCCGGTCAAATCCATAGAGTTATACTAGAGTATGGAAGCAAGCCCAAAATATGTCCTTTTACAATAAAGAAAACTTAAATAAGTGTATATATCCTGTAATCCTTTAGGTAATTAGGTAATCCTGAGTTGGCCACCACGATACAGGTGTTCCTAGTGTGGTGGCCGCCAGATACATCGAATAAGCCAATAATGTAATATTATTTATAATTAACAAAAAATGTATTATTTAAACTAGTTAATGTATGTAGTGTATTTTTTTATATATAAAATTTTTTGTTTAAACTTTTACATAATGTAAAAGTAAGCTTATTGTGAGGAAAATAAAGAATTATTATAAAGAATTATATCGCCCTATATGACAAATAAAGTCACATTTCCTATCCTTATACATGGGACATGTAACTTTATTCTTGAGATAGGACGATAGGTATGTCTCTATTCTTTATGTGTAATAAGACAAACATAAGTATAAGAGTTTCATCTTCCATTATTTAGTGTGGCATAGTTTAAGTTATATTCTGTAAAATTTATGAGTTTAACAAAAAAGAATTAAAGTATTAAATTAAAGACTCACTTACAGGCTTGTCTATGGTTCCCTTACTCTATTATAATAACTCTATAGTCACATTAAATTTCCACAAATAACCGGCAAAATTAGAACTTTTATATAAAATAAATTTAGCTTTACTATGAGATGAATTAATTAAAATTCCCTTTTTGATTACGTTCGCATAAGGCTCGGAAATATATTAATTTATTAGCTGTAGTGGTATAAGTTTGTTTATATTTTAGGAGTGAATAACTTGAACTCTTTGGTCAAGGAAACATACAGAAAACTAAAAATATACTGTCCCAAATTTTTCTCTATCTAAAAAGAGTGAAAACTGTTATATATATGAGTAATAAAAACCCTAATTAAATGTAATAAAAAAATTAAACTAATTTACTTTCACATAACACACCATAAGTCGTGTAGACTTTTAAGTTAGTAATATTGCATACAGGATGTTTACTTCGACAATGCACTAATTTAAAAAAACCTGATAGTATGGATTATAGATAGTAAGATTACAAAAAATTATATAAATTTTAATTAAAAAACATACATATATTGAATTAACAAATGGTAAAAAATCTCCAAGATAACTCATTTTTAACTCCGGGTAAGATATCCCATTTGTATGTGTTCTTGAGCATTTTAAACTGAGCAATTTTAATGTGTAGAGAATCTATTAAAAAAAAATGGACAAATGAAAAAAAAAGTGGATTAGTGTTTCTAACTGATGGTAGAATCATTCTGTCGTTAGATTTCTTAGTGAAAAGTGTTAACATACTCGTTTTTATTATTCATATAACCTCAAATATTTGCTATACATGATAAGAGCTATCACTGAGTTTCTTGCCAGTTCTTCTCAAGTAGATTAGTGTTCCAAACTGCTGGTAGAATCATTCTGTTATTGGATTTTCGTAGTGAAAAGTGTTGACATTCTCGTTTTTATTATTCATATTATTTTCATTATCTTTATATTTAAATGAGTTAATCTTGTGTGTGTATATATATATATATATATATATATATATATATATATATATATATATATATATATATATATATATATATTTTTTCTGAATCTCGGAAACGGCTCCAACGATTTCCTGAAATTCAGCATGTAGGTTTTGGGGGAGAAAAATTGATCTAGCTAGGTTTTATGTAAAAAAAAAATAATTGTTTTATCCTTGTTTTTGGGCATTAAAAAACACTAACATTTATATTGAATTGAATTTTCGCCATTGGCTGTCATGTCGAAGTAGCTTATTCGGGTAACGGGCAGCTTCGAGAAATGTGAATGCCAAGGATCGATCCCCAACTAAATAATTGTTTTTTCTTTTTTTAAAGTTTTTTTTTGTAAAAAATTACCGAGCGAAGCTCGGTCACCCAGATATTTCATTTTAAATTGAATTTAGACTTAATTTCTAAAAATACGTATTATAACATAGTTTAATATTTTTGTATGTTGTAATCTGCCACAAAAATAAAGCTGTTCTTATTCTTTTATAAACACCCTGTATACAAATTAAATGTTCGAGAACGTTAAAAGATTTTATTATAAACGAATGGTTAGTGCTAAATGCGTGCGCGTGATTTCTCTGCGTCTGCGAGCGACACGTGCTCGCGGAGGTGCGCCCGCACTAACGCCACGTACTCGTCTCTGTGTTTGGTGAAGTGTTGCACGTGCGGAGAGCGGTCCCAGCATTGCCACGTGCACTATATAGTAGCAGAAACAGTTATTAAAATAATTTATAGAATAAGGCGTTACTTTGCAGAGATCCATAATACAAAAGTAATAATAAAATTATTTTGCTATAATCCGCGATGAAGTTTACTTCAGAAAATATATATACTGCTAAAAGTAGAGTGGACAATCCGTTTTCCTGATACATGCAGGATTCGTAAAAACACATGCACAAACCTCCACCACCGTCACCACAGTACGCAAGCACACACAAAGCATGCTTTGCGATTTTCTCGTGGAGTCTATCTCCTGATGATGCTTCGGTTGCGGGGCGAAACCATTGTTGACTTTGTGATAGTGAAAGTATGTAGTGCTTGTGTATTGTGGTGGCGGTGGTGGAGGTTTGTGCATGTGTTTTTACGAATCTACACTCTACATTTAGCATTATATATATTTTCTATTTTACTTCATCGCGGATTATAGCAAAATAATTTTATTATTACTTTTGAGTTATTAAAATCGTTAATCCGGTCATTTAAAGATTAAGGTAAGAGCACTTGTAATTGACCATGCACTAGTTCCGTTTTGTATGAAATTTTAAATAATAAGCGTTTTGTTTGTTGTAGCTAATAAAAAATATTATTTAATAATATTAAACAATGGGCTACAGTTCCGAGCTTTTGGGTAGTTGTTAATAGATTGCAACATTAATTAGTACATTAATTAGTAATTACAAATTTATTTTTTATTAGCTACAACAAACAAAACGTTTATTATTTAAAATTTCATACAAAACTGTCAACTACTAGTACATGATTTATAGAATTAGGCGTTACTTTGCGGAGATCCATAATACAAAAGTAATAATATTTTTTTTAGCGGATTATACCGCGATGAAGTAAAACAGAAAATATATATATAATGCTAAATGTAGAGTGGACAATCGGTTATCATACCTGATACATGCAGGATTCGTAAAAACACATGCACAAACCTCCACCGCCGCCACCACAACACATGTGTTTTTACGAATTCTGCACGTATCTGGTATGATAACCGATTTTTTTAAAATCGATTCATTCTTTTTAAATTTATTTTTAAATGGAAAAATTATTAATTGATTTTTTTCTACCCAAGTCACATCACTTATTAAAATAATAATAAAAAAATTAAATGACCAGAAAAAAGAGTATGCAATAATCGGTCTTTTTCGTCTCGATATCATTTTCATTTCATATCGGTCGATTCCGAATAAACCAATTTATTTTGAGAAAAATCGATTATTTATTAAGGAAGATGGGCTGTAAATGATAGTAATAACTTAATGTAACTAGTCATAAGTATTATTTTAAAAAGAGCAACCGCCGAGTTTCTTGCTGGTTCTTCTCGGTAGGAACAGCTTTCCGAATCAGCAGAACTGACGATTCAAAACCATTTGTTTACATGTTTACTTGTATAAAGAAAATTTTGAATTTCCTTCATAAACATTACTTACTTTGATGCCCATTTTGACCCAGGAGTCGTGGACGCTGCGGTTGCTTCTTTCAGCACCAACTGGGTCGCTGCTGGACAACAGGAATAGTCCAGGAGCCCTACAGAGGTTCGTGTGGAACAGCTGTGATGATCTGATGTAGTGCACGGTGGCTGCGTCGTGGAAAGTTTTCATATGGTACCTGGGAAGAATCCAAGCCTTAGCAAACTGGTAACTTTAAACTAGATACTCATACAAAAGTAATGAGAATATTATTTTGCTATAATCCGCGATAAAAGAAAATATGTGTAATGCTAAATAAATAAATACATATATGGGACACTTACACACACGGTCGTCCGCCCCTATACTTATAGTTGTGTTATGGGTGACAGACAACTGGTGAATATATACTTATATATTTTTAAATAGAGCAAATGTAGAGTGTACTATTTGTTCTCATACCTGATACATGCAGAATTTGTAAAAACTCATGCACAACCCGCCACCGAAGGCACAACAATACACAAGCACTGCTTACACATGCAGACTCTACATTTAGCATTACACATATTTTCTTTTATCGCGGATTATAGCAAAATAATATTCTCATTACTTTTGTATTATGGACCTCCGCGAAGTAACGCCTAATTCTATAAATTACTAGATACTCATCTTTTTTCTTCCTAAAGTAATGTACTAAAGAATTGTAGATCTACAAAAATACTACAAAAAAGTCCGCGACAGTATGTCTCTATCACTTTTGGTTAACTCACAATAACTATTTTTTTGGATAAAAATGTCAATCTTTAGTTTAGGTTTCAGGCACAGACAGCTACTTACCTACTAATAAGTTTAAAACAATCAATATACTCGTCTGCCTTTTCTCCTGCCCTTATCCCACTCTAAGTAGGGTGGTACAACATGTTAATAAATATGGCTTCACATGATTTGGCTACGTATTTTACGACCCCATCCGTCTGAAGTCAACTTACGCCGTGTGGTACCCGGCTGAATAGCTTATACAAACCTCATTTCTTACCGAGGTGTCGTAAAAGGCGACTGAGGTAAGTTGACCCACCGTGTGGTATCCGGTTTAGTATAATAGACCACCCTCTTTCTTACCGAGGAGCCGTAAAATACGACTGAGGTAAGTTGACGTCAGGCAGGCGGCCGGTCGTAAAATACGTAGCAAAATCATATGACAACATGTTTGTAACATGTTGTGCTGACCCCACTCAGAGTGGGATATGGGCAGGAGGATGATGATGATATTGAACATTTATGTTATAGAAGAGCAACATCTTCTAACACAAGTATTTATATACTTACCAGAAGATCTCAAAATCCTTAGTGTAAGAGACCTAAGTGTAACTCATCTGATAAAATAAGACGTGAGTAGAGCCGGTTTCTATACATTAAAGATTCAGATTCAGATTCATTACTTTGATGCCGAAGTAATCAACAAATCGCTGGTGTTCCGATCGTTAAAATCTTTCTTTCATAGGCAACCATTTATGGTTTTTTCCACAAGTCGTAATCCTTACTGCTTTATCACGAAACGGTCATTTATCAAGTATTAAAGTAAATGATAGATTTATTAATTTGATAAATGAAAATGCATTATTAATTATCGATGCAATAGATAGAATAATTAGTTTCTGTGCCGTGTGGTATCCGGCTGAGTAGAATAGACCGCCCTCATTTCTTGCCGACATATCGTAAAAGGCGACTAAGATAAGTTACCTGCCGTGTGGTATCCGGCTGAGTAGAATAGACCGCCCTCATTTCGTACCGAGGTGTCGTAAAGGCAACTAAGGTATGTTGACCCGCCGTGTGGTATCCAGCTGAATAGAATAGACCATCTTCATTTCTTACCGAGGTGTCGTAAAAGACTACTAAAGTAAGTTGTGGTCAGGAAGGCGGCCGGTCGTAAAATACCTTGCCAAATCATGTTAAAAGATTTTTATAACATGTAATGCCGACCCCACTTAGAGTGGGATAAGGGCAGAAGAATGATTACATCATTACTTTTGTACTATGTATTATCGCAAAGGAACGCTTATTTCTATGAATCACTTTTCTAACTTCTTGTAGCCAATTCAAAATTGATTACTAATCTTAAGATATCGTTTTTAAAGTAAGCGCTTATTAATTACGAAATTAAAGAATTATGTATCTTTTATAATATGTGATAAGATTAATCAGTCATTAACAAAACTTGATTGAAAAATTATAAAACAGTAGACTGGTATACAGACAGAATCATACATAAGTCTAATTTTATCTATGATAAGACATTAAAATGGTATTAACAAAAATTTGTGTGTTCACGGACTGTTCGATTTATCTCTGAATATCAGCGTTTTAAAAGAAATAACTTGGTGTAGGCATATATATAGCTTTATTGTTTATTTATTTATTTTATATTTAACTCTGTTCAATTTGTACGTTACACTTTATAAATACACTAGCGGAAAAAACTAACTTTTATTGTAAACTTTGTAAACTTTTTTTGTGGTTTTTAAGTAGCAAAAACGATCGTACTGAAATTAAAAAATGTATTTTAAAACTTAAAGTTTATAGTCTCGAGATCTTAAGATGAAAATTTTTTTTAAGCAACGTGTGTAGCTCAATCCTAATGAATAAGGAAAAAATAAATTTTTTAAAAACAAATTTGTTTTATTTTGTCTACGTACTTTTTTTGTAACTTATTCACTGTATGGTTTTGGATAACTTGTTCGTCCAACTTCAATTTTTTATCGATCGATACGACCTCTTTTCACTGTGACATTGAACTTTCAGTGAAAAAAGATCTTTTTGTGTTTAACCATCAATATCTCAGCAACTGCTGATCGTACAAGAAACGTAGGGTTTCTTAATCTTAAATAATCAAGGCAAGGAACTTGAGAAACCTTAATCGCAAATTGTAGCAAAATAATTTCATTAATAATTTTAAATTATGGATCTATGCAAAGGCCTAATTCTATAAATTATTTTAATAAGATATAAAAATGTACAAGTTATATCTATTTTAGATTGCTTACAAGCTAGGACTATACAAATCACGCCCACGTGCAATGTTCTCAAGAATGCTGGCAGCGTTTTTGCGTTGAATAGCTAAGTTGATTCTTTGTGCGAAAAAGGAGCCAGCCCTCTTGTTACCTGAAGAGGCAATTAACCGAGGTGATAAAACCGGTAAAAAAAATATGCACTTTGACTCCATGCCCCAAGGGTCTCAACTGCAAACGGCACAAATATATAACCCTCGATGAGAGATGCATACTTCCGCCGTTTGCCGGATTCGGCCATTTCCGCCGCAGCTCCAGGTCTTGACGCTGTTTCCCTGATATGGGACGAGGCTAACGTATCAACGCATATCAATATAAACCTATTAAGAAATACCAAAAAACTTACTCCATATAAGCCTTGAGTGTTTTCTGCATGATTTTGTTCTTCGGGAACACCGCAGCGGGTACACCTATAGTGATTTCAGTGATGTCCGCAGCCGAGTCCCATATCTGTGCAGCCACTCGGTTTATCAACGGCTGGTATCTACAAAAGAAAGTCATAATTAATATAAATCTTTATGGTATCATCATTCTCCTGCCTTTATCCCACTCTAAGTGGGGTTGGAACAATGTTATAAACATGCTGTCACATGATTTGACTGCGTTTTTACGTCCGGCCGCCTGCCTGACATCAACTTACCTTAGTCGTTGGATGGATACATTTTGGGTCGGCATTACGCCGTGTGGTATCCGGCTGAATGGAATAATATCACCCTCTTTTCTTACCGAGGTGTTGTAAAAGGCGACGAAGGTGAGTCGATCCGCCGTGTGGTATCCAGTTAGGTAGAATAGACCACCCTCTTTCTTACCGAGGTGTCGTAAAATACTACTAAGATAAATTGACGTCAGGCAGGCAGCCGTTCGTAAAATACGTAGCCACATCATGTGACAACATGTTTATGACATGTTGTGCCGGCCCCACTTAGAATGGGATAAGGGCAGGAAGATGATGACATTTAGGGTCGGCACTCAACCGTCGTGGCACGGTTTCAGCTATGGTTTGGTTAGAGTAAATAGCAAAGCTTTACAGATACTTACAATTCCTTGTTATCCATGACGTGTGCACACACTTCACCCCATATATAGCCTCCTACCGAAAAACCATGGATCACAGTCGGCTGGTCGTTTTCATTAGCTGCCATAAACTTTAGTAAATCAGCTGCTACCAACTGAAATGATTAAAAAGTAATTTCAGGCAATAGTTCTCTTAGTTTGCTCAATGCTCGCTCAATGGTTTTCTACTCGCACTAATTTGGAAAATGTATAGTTAGTAGCGGCCCGTTACTATCCCACTGCTGAGAATAGGCCTCTTCTCTCAGTTTTTTTGGAGAGAAGGTTTGGAGCTAAGACCTACCACGCTGCTCCAATGCGGATTGGTAGGTTAAACATATCTCCAGAATTCTCTAGAGATATGCAGGTTTCCTCACGATGTTTTCCTTCACCGAAAAGCGTGTGATAAATTGCAATTATCAATTAAACACATAAGTTTTAACAAAAAAACTCGTTGGTGTCTGCCCGGGTTTGAACCCTGACCTCCTCGAAAGAGTCGCACGGTGTTACCGCTGGGCTACCACAGCTCACAAAAAAAATTATAATATATTGTGGAAAATGTATAATAGGTATATTGTGAAAACATTTTTTAAATGGCACTTAATATAGAAACAAATAGATCATCATCAAATCAAAATAATATTTATTCAAATAAGCTCTTTCAAGCACTTTTGAATCGTCAAGGATCAATATGATTAATGAAACTACTGGTTCGAAATATTGCTGTTACCAAGAAGAACCAGAAATAAATTCGGCGGTCAATCTTTTAAATATTTTCAATTTTACATTATTAAAGCGCAGTCTTGTATGAAGCTGAAAGGATTTTCAAATCCAGGCATTTTTATTACCCAAATAATCTTCAATTTTGTAGTATGCTTTACGTAGAATCATATCTCTTACACTTAGTTTAAACCTTTCTGTAGACTGGTCTAGTATGGTTTGCGGAATTTTATTTTAGAAGCGAATACCGAGACCATCGAATGAGTTGCTTACTCTACTGAGTCGTGACACAGGGCAAGCTTTCTCCTACTTTACCCCACTCTAAGTGGGATCCTTCTCTTGCCACTACAGTATTATACGAAATGTGACTCTCTATCTTCACTAACTTATTACCTTTCATTTCCTCGCCCAGTCACACTTTTTGTAACGCTCTCATCACGCATAAAAAACGTCACAGTCACGTCAATTTTTTTTAAACCCCTCTCCCCTACTGTTACGCACAATCTTAATCCCCCCCCTAAAAATATTACGGCACAAAAACTAAGATCCCCCCAATATTTAAATAACAAGTATATGCAATTTTTACAACTCCGGGCGCATTCAGGTACAAATAGCCAAGAATAAACTAACGATACCCCCCCTCACCCCTTGGCTCTATATCAAGTAACAACGTATTGTAATAAAAACTATTTATAAACGTTCAAAACTCTACATACTTAAAATTTACTAAATACAAATTGAATTGCTTTGTATCATGATAAACACTAAAAAAAAAAATTAAAAGTCACGTTGTCCGAGACACCCCCCATCACCCATCTTGTCAAATCTCGTCACGCTCAAAAACAACCCCCACCCCCCCTTTTTATGCGAACGTATTTTAAGAACGCCCCCTTACAAGTCAGACCCAGGGTTTAGATAATTCCTCACCTGTGATCCTTTCATTGGCCACATCAGCTGCCACGGCGTACAAGATACTGAGATGACATCAAAACCCTGTTCCAAGTAGAGATTAGCGTATTTGAACACGTGCTTCTGCCGTGCCAGTAACCAGTTAATCATCACGCACGTTGGACGGTTCAGCTGTTTATCCAATCTGAAAAATAAGGCAATAAGGTAATCATTCATCAATCAATCTTACCCTTTTCCCACTCTAAGTGGAGTCGGTATAATATGTCTTCTTCTTCCATTCTCCTCTATCATTCGTCAACTCTGGTGCCACTCCTTTAACATGCATATCATTTTTCACACAATCCATCCATCTTTTTTCCGCCTCCCCCTAGCCATACATCCATCCACATTCATATTTAAAACTCTTTTGGTCACATGATTTTAATGATATTAATTAATAATATTAAATTTTAAATATTAAACAATGTGCTACAGTTCTGAGGTTTTGGGCAGTTGTTAATAGATGGCAACAGGTAATTACAAATTTATTTTTTATTAGCTACAACAAACAAAACGCTTATTATTTCAAATTTCATACAAAACGGTCAACAACTAGTACATAGTGAATTGCTAGTGCCCTTACCATATATTGTGAATTTTGGGCTATGAAGTTACTGTTTTCGGCTGTAATTTCTTAACGAGATAATTATTATTTATATTTAATTAACGATAATTTCTTAGACGTCGTAAAAGGCAACTAAGGTAAGTTGACTTGCTGTTTGATATCCGACTGAGTAGAATATCTCCTTCATTTATTAACGAGGTGTCGTAAAAGGAGACTAATGTAAGTTGACCCGAAGTGTATCCGGCTGAGTAGAATAAACCACCCTCATTTCTTACCGAGGTGTCGTAAAAGGCGGCTAAAGTAAGTTGACTCGTCGTTTGGTATCCGGCTGAGTAGAATATCTCCCTTATTTTTTACCGAGGTGCCGTAAAAGGTGATTAATGTTAGTTGACGTCAGGCAGGCGGATGGTCGAAAAAAAACGACCCAAAACATGCGACAACATGTTTAAAACATTAACTGACCGGCCGACCCCACTTAGAGTGGGATAAGGGGAGGAGAATAATGACTTTATAGTCTACATTCGACAATCGAAATACGCCGTGTGGTATCCGGCTGAATAGAATAGTACCACCCTCTTTTCTTACCGAGGTGTCGTAAAAGGCGACTAAGGTAAGTCGACCCGCCGTTTGGTATCCGGCTGAGTAGAATAGACCAACCTCATTTCTTACCGAGGTGTCGTAAAAGGCGACTAAGGTAAGTTGACCCACCGTGTGGTATCCGGTTTAGTAGAATAGACCACCCTCATTCTTACCGAGGTGTCGTAAAATACGACAGAGGTAAGTTGACGTCAGGCAGGCGGCCGGTCGTAAAAACGCAGCCAAATCATGTAACAGCGTGTTTCTAACATGTTGTGCCGACCCCACTTAGAGTGGGATAAGGGGAGGATAATAATGACTTTGTAGTCTACATTCGACAATCTAAATCTATCAGTATATAGGGCTAGTTGTATTAGTAGAGGTTAAACTTAATTAACGAAACATGTTTATTGTGATACATGTAATTGGGCTACGTTATGTTAAATTATGCGGCACAGATTTCGTTCTAATCCAGGCTGCTGATGTTTATTTTCGTAACAATGGTTAAGTGTAACAATTAATCTGGTAGCAATAACGAGTTATAAATTCTTTGAGATACAGTAATCCCTAACGCCGTGTGGTATCCGGCTGAATAGAATAGTACCACCCTCATTTCTTACCGAGGTGTCCTAAAAGGCGACTAAGGTAAGTTACCCGCCGTGTGGTATCCGGCTAAGTAGAATAGACCAACCTCATTCCTTATCGAGGTGTTGTAAAAAGGGACTAAAGTAAGTTGAACCGTGGTGTGGAATCCGGCTGACTAGAATAGACCAACTTCGTTTCTTACCGAGGTGTCGTAAAAGGCGACTACGGTAAGGGACTCACCGTGTGGTATTCGGTTAAGTAGAATAGACCACCCTCTTTCTTATCGAGGTATCGTAAAATACGACTAAGGTAAGTTGACGTCAGGTAGGCGGCCGGTCATATAATACGTAGCCAAATCATGTGACAGCATGTTTATAACATGTTGTGCCGACCCCACTTAGAGTGAGATAAGGGCAGGAGGATGATGATGACAGTAATCCCTATAACGCGGTACTATTATAACGCGTTTTCATAACGCGTTTGCAGTACCTATGTATAGCGCGTTATATATATTACACTAGCAATTGCCTGTGGCTTCGCCCGTGTGGAAAGATTTAAACCGTAATATAGTATTTTGATAACCATAAGAATGGTCAAAGTGGGTTAACCTTAAAAGCTAGGCATATGTTGTCGCGGACTTTTATTTTCAACTTTTAGAGGGGAATAATTTGTTAATACATGATTTTTGAATAACTTTCACCGTTTACTTTCCGCACGCAAGGAAAGTTTTAAATTTTGCCGTTATCGTAATATTTTTTATTGCTGCTCCTCTCCTATTCATGTTAGCGTGATTTTATATAACTGACGATGATTTTATTATTTTGTATATACTTGTTTATTTTATAAGATTCAAATTACAATCATAAAAGCTTACTTCATGGTTTTGGGGTCAGTTTTGAGTTTGATCTTGTCGTTCGTGATGTACTGGATATTTTTGGTGATATCCTGCGTGTGGGCACTGCGATCCCACGCAAGGGCAACTGGTGCGCATGTCAGCAATGGGCGCAAACGTAACTGTAGACAAAAAGAAACATGTTAATTTTATCTTTGACATACACTATACACAAAAAACAGAGTAAAAAAATCGGAAAAACACGCTTTCGAACTAAATAGTGAAAGATAATTATTAATAAGCAGGTGAAAAATAAATTTCAAAATTTCAAAAATTTATTTATTTATTCAACTTTACAATAACTTGTTACACGCTTAAATAACTTTTTGTCCCAATAATATACAACTTAAAACATATAGCGAAATCCTGGCCCCCAAACTAGGATTCCCTGTGCTATGGGAAGCCAGACTTTCGACCGAACCTAAATAAATTTAATTTCTAAGTTATTTTTTTATGTAGGTGGGTAAGTAAGAAAATAACAGTTATTTTACAGTTATTTTACGACAATCGATCGTCGCTTGCGCGGATGTAATAGTCAATGCGGCAGTATATGTCAAGTTTTTAGAAGCTGATAAAGTATTAAATACTTTAAGTTATTTTGAAAATTTTTATATATGTATATGTTAATTAACAAGTCTTTAATATGTATATTATCTATATGTAAATTATATTTTGGCTTATTTTATGTATAATAAGTACTTCATTAATTTTATGATTTTAAAAATGAATGCAGAATAAGAAAATTCACCCACTGAGATAAAACGACAAGACTGCATACTATAATAAAAAGAAAAACAATAACTTAAAGAGAAAAAAAATATAAACAAATAATAATATAAAAATATAAATAAATAATAAACAAATAATGTATTACTGTGAAAAACGTATGGGGTGCTTGACATGATATGTATATAGAGTGATCAATAACACTGCAATGACTTACTATGTATACAAGAGAAACAATAACATTATTAGTTTTGTCTCCTTTGCACTTGTCACACACTTTGTCTCTCGATCAAGGTTATGCATTACATACAAAAAGGAATGGAATGCAGTACGGTCATTCACTCTTGAAAAAATGAAATGAAATGAAAGGACTCTTCTATGTAATGTATCTTTTATTAAATAAATAAATTATAAATAAATATATGGGACACTTACAGACACGGCCGTCCGTCCCCAAAGTAAGTAACTCAATACTTGTGTTATGGTAGACAGAAAACTGGTGAATATATACTTATATATTTTTTAAATACATACTTAAATACAAATATACACGCAGGCTCAAAGGCCAACAAATTCATTTATAGAAAATGTTGGCCGTCGGAAATCGAACCCGCGACCCGCGGAGCTGAAGGCAAATTCAAAGCATAACATAATTTCTGTGGCTAAATTACTTCACTAAATTAACTGAATTTTAATGTCAAATTTTAAGATGTGTTGGTACCTGGAAATAAAATTATCGTATTCCAGGCATTGAGCAAAATGCTAAAATGTAGAATAGAATGCAAACGATATTTTTGGCTGTCAAACGCAATCAATACGTAGTATAAAACAAAGTCGCATTCTTTGTTTGTCCCTATATCCCTATGTATACTTAAATCTTTTGTTATTTTACGAAGAATAATGCCTTATTTACGAATCAATTTTAAACATAATACCATTAATCCTTATCCAATTAAGTACCTTAAATACATTGTTGATTTAATATAGATCAATATGGCCGTTTACAGCATGTAATTTAAGTGAATATTTTCAGATATATTACAGATTTAAAATGCCGTGAGGAGGCCGCGCTTCACCCTATAGCACTTCGCATTTAGCAGCTATATGTCGTTCTTTCAGGAGTTTGTTTAATGACAAGAAAGCTGTGAATGTTGTATAATATAAAGACATTCTGTAATTAATTGTAAAAATAAAATACATAGGGAAAAATGTAAAAATAAATAAGTAAATATATACTATATGAATTTAGATATTCCAAAGATAGGAAATCTTCTTGAAGATTTCCTGCTAGATTGAAGAGGCAAATTGTTTTCTTCAAATTTAACGCTTGCGGGCCACGGGCAGCAATGAATAAATCAAAACTACTGATTTTAATTTTTTTTACACTGAGTGACATGGGCTATATATTTTATACCCGTGCGAAGCAGGGACAGGCCGCTAGTTCTGTGATAAACAAATGGGTAACGGGCGGACAAAAAGATCAAAATCAGTAACGATATTTAAGAATATTGATTATGCCATAGTTATCTATAACGTACAAATGATCATTGAGGTGATTTTAATATTTAAATTGAAGCGAACGAGGTCGTGGGTGCATATTGTAGTATATGTTTTTGTAGATGTTTTATCTATAGATACAATAGTCATGTTATCATTTACAGTTTCCGCCCGCGTAATGAATGCTATCGGCTTATCTTGATCGAATAATAATTCAGCGGAACATATTTCTGTTACGCTGTATTGCCCGTTTAAATATTCGTGGAATGCACTAATCATCATCATCACCCCCCACTTACCCCACTTTAAGTGGGTACAACATCTTCTCTCATGTTTCGACAAGAGAAGGTTTTTACTAAAAGATAGTGTAATTCTTCAGGAAGGTTTAGTTTTAATTCGCACGTATTATGGTTAAATTCGCGCGTGGTCACTATTTACGCGGGTAAAACTGTGGAACATACTGATTTAAATGCGAGAGAAGCCGCGGTTCTCTAGTCTATACTAATATCATAAACAGGAAAAATTTGTATGTATGTTTGTAATGTTTTCACACAAAAACTATTAGACCGATTTCAAAAATTCTTTCACCATTGGAAAGCTGCATCTTTGCTGAGCAACATAGGCTATATTACATTTAAAAAAATGGGGATCCGTAATAAAAATGTAATAAGGTGTAAAAAAATAGTCATAAGAATCTTTCGTCGCATGCGCTGCGAGAACTATTGATGACATATTTAACAAAAATAAATATAGTCCGACTTAGTGGACTTTCCACTGCCATGAGATCGGTATGCACGCGGGTGAAACCGCGGGATATTACTAGTTAATATAATTAGAACCCCAAGGTGCCTTCATGGATTCGTATCTGCGAACCTTAGGTCGCAATATATCACAATTTAGTCATCACCGCTAATTAATTATGCAAGTATTATCATACAATTATCTCGTAATTTATTTAATGTTACTTATCTCATATAATTACAACTTTAAAGTGGACGAACAGAAAGACGCCAATAAAAAAGTCGAATAAAAAAGCTAATGTATTACAACACTGAACTCAGTTTAAATACCTATTTGATACAGACGTTAAAAAAAAAGCGCTGTGTTTTGGTCTGCATAATCAAAAGGCAAGAAACGTGTGGTATCTGGCTGAGTAGAATAGACCACCCTCATTTGTTACAGAGGTGTTGTAAAACGCGACTAAGGTATGTTGACGTGCCGTGTAATATTAATATTCGGCTGAGTAAAAAAGATCACCATCATTTCTTACCGAGGTGTCGTAAAAGGCGACTAAGGTAAGTTGACGCGCCGTGTGGTGTCCGGCTGAGTAGAAAAGACTGCCCTCATTTGTTACAGAGGTGTTGTAAAGGCGACTAAGGTAAGTTGCACCACTGTGTGGTATCCAGCTTAGTAGAATATACCTACCATCCTCATTTCTTACCGAGGTGTCGTAAAAGGCGACTTACGTAATTTGACGTCGGCAGGTGGACGTTTGTAGAATATGTAACCAAATAATGTTAAAACATGTTTATAACATGTTGTGCCGACCCCACTTACAGTGGGATAAGGGCAGGAGTGTAAATGATATATATGTACTTGGTATATTTAATATTTAAATGAGTTAAAATTGTATGTATATATGTACATATATATATTTTCCGAATCTCGGAAACGGCTCCAACGATTTTCCTAAAATTCATCATGTAGGGGGTTTTGAGGGAGAATAATCGATCTAGCTAGGTTTTATCAAAATAAAATTTATCCCTGTTTTTGGGGATTTCAAGTCAGCATAGCTTATTCGGGGAACGCGTGGTCGCGAGAAATAAAAATACCTACGAACCCCACCTCCTCTATTATTTCATCTTTTTTTTTGAAGTTTCATTTTTTTATTTTGAAAATTACCAAGCAAGGCTCGGTCACCCAGATATTGTTTATACATCACGATTGGCAACATGCATTATAATTGGCGCACTTGTTCTAACACGTGACACGTTGTTAACATGGTATCATTAATAGTGCAGTTCAATTTCATGTTTAGATCAATTACCACAAGAAATAAAGACTAGTGATACCCGTAACTTTGTCTATTTTAGTCATTTATAAAGGCGTTACTTTGCGGAATTCTATGGTACAAAAAGTAAAGTAGCGGCCTGTTACTAACCCACTGCTGAGAATAGGCCTCTTCTCTCCGTTTTTAGAGAGATTAGGAGCTATTACATCAGCTTATGGTATGGTATGGGGTATGTGATTGTTGCCTGCTTCATACATTTAGCATTACATATATTCTCTTAACAAGCGCGGATTACAGCAATATAATTTTATTGTAACTTCAGATGTATTTTAGTGTTAAAATCATAGTTATTATACTGTAGTTATATTTATAGACTTGCCCGTTGGCGCAATGGGTAGTGATCCTGCCTTCAGCTCCGCGGGTCGCGGGTTCGATTCCTCGAACATTTTCTTTGAACAATTTGTTGTTTCTTTGAGCCTGGGTGTATATTTGTATTTAAGTATGTATTTAAATGAGGGTGGTCTATTCTCAGCCGGATACAACGCGGTATCCTGTATATAGTATACAATATAGTAAATTTATTTTGTTGGGTATTTTTAAAAAAATGCAAACTGAATGAATAAAAACATTCAATGATTGCTAACAGAAAGAAATGCATTCATTTCATTAGATAATTTATTGATAGTAGCAATATTTTTGTATACCGAATTACACAAATGGTCATTGAAATGGTAAAGAAGCTCCCATTGTATCATTAATATATACGAAATGACAAGGGTTGCCAACTTTACTATCGCAAAACGAATTAATTATACTGTTTTTTAACTACATTATACTATTTACTTTAACTTTAAAACTTTTTAGCTTATTAATTTTTGAACTTAAAAATATGAAGTTATAAAAAAATTGGTGATGTATATAATAGACAAAATAGGAACCGACATAAGCTTGCGGCTCCTGCTTTGCGCCTTGCAAAGGTACGTAAGTCGTTTGTGGGTTTGGGTATAAGATTTTATAATAAAATTCCGCAATCAATTTCAGCTTTGCCATTTTAGCAGTTTAATACTGTTAAAGGGAGGCTGATATAGAAAGCCTACAATCGCGTGGACACCTTGGTGAGGAATGAGGATGGTCTATTCTACTCAGCCGGATGCCATACGGTGGGTCGACTTATCTCAATCGCCTCTTATACCTCGGTAATAAATGAGTGGTTGGGTAAGAAATGAGAGTGGTTTATTCTACTCAGCTGAATACCACACGGCTAAAACATCTGTTCTCAAAGTAAGTAACTTAATACTTGTGTAATGGGTAAACTAAATATATA
This sequence comes from Morpho helenor, assembly GCA_029227775.1. Taxonomy (NCBI): domain Eukaryota; kingdom Metazoa; phylum Arthropoda; class Insecta; order Lepidoptera; family Nymphalidae; genus Morpho; species Morpho helenor. The sequence goes on from JARGCU010000002.1 coordinate 11,537,763, forward strand.
TAGCCTCAGAATCGAAGAACCATCAAATGTTATCAATCTGCGGGAATTGAAGCCGCGACCCTCGAGTCGAATGCAGGGTCACTGCCAACTGCGCCAACTGACCAGTCAATTATTTAAAAATATAATATAACTAAAATTGTCTCATATATACTTTCTGTCTGTTCCCGACACCTTATTTACCAAGAGATGTTTTTCGTGGCGGAAGGTTATAAAAGAGCAACTATTAATTTAATAAAACATCCTCAGTTATTTAAAATTTGATTTATAATTTTGATAAGATGTATGAAGTTTCTAATAAAGACTAAATTAATAAATCCTGCGAGAGTAAAGTAGCCACCTGTTACTATAGCAATGCTGGGAATAGGCCTCCTCTCTTCATTCCTGAAGAGAAGGGTTGGATGACCTACCACACTGCTCCAATGCATATTAGTAGGTTACACATATCCCTTAAATTCTCTTGAGATATGCAGGTTTCCTCACGATGTTTTCCATCACCGAAAAGCAGGTGATAAATTGCAATTATCAATTAGACACAAGATTTTAACAGAAAAACTCATTAGTGTCTGCCCAGATTTCAACCCGTGAACTCCTTGATAGAGTCTCACGGTGTTGCCGCTGGACTATCACAGCTTAGATCCTGTGAGTCTTGAAAATATACTTCTTAAAATATTAGCAATGCCTGCGGCTTTGGCGGGTTTGACCTCTTGGAAATTATCCCTGAGTAAATCCCAAACCCAAGGAACTTCTAATGTTATGTACTATTAACCTAAACCTCCAGAATTGCACTGAAATCTTTTAGTAAACATCATTCTCCTGTTCTTATCCCACTCTAAGTGGGGTCGTCATAGAATTTTCTAAACATGTTACATCATTTGCCTACGTATTTTACGATGCAACAACTTCATTGTCTATGTACATGTTCATTATTAACTAACTTTCTTTATTATTTTTTTTATTACTATTTTTTTTAATTATATATTTTAGTGCTGTGTGATATTAACTATTTTTTACTTTTATTTCTGATATTAACTTTATTTACGATATTTAGTCCATATTCTATAAATTTCTTGACGTATTCTTTATTATTTACAATATCATTTTAGCTACCTTCTGTGACTGAGATCCCCATCGAATGGTCCAGTTCCATTATTCGCCTTTTACGACACCTTGGTAAGAAGTAAGGATGGCCTATTGTACCGTTCAAAATACATACAATATATTTTTAGAAAATCGCATACAAACAAACAGTTTTTGGACACTGTTTTATAATTTTCTTCTCAAACCTAAACATAGTTTATATCTTGTAGCAAAAGTTGGCAACCTTAGATATGACTTCTATCTTTGATTATGTTTTGTGGTAGGTATTTCTATCGTGCGTCATTGGATGCACCGCATGCATTGCTCGTGTTTCTATGTTGCATTTTATCGATACTTATTACGCATTTGTATTTCAAGGTCAAGTTCAAGGTAATAAATAAAATGACATAATAATACATTATAACGGATAAAGCAGCAGTACCCGGTTCACCGAGCCAAATATATATATATATATACTAGCGGCCTGCCCCTGCTTCGCACGGGTATTTTGCCCGTGGCCCGGAAGCGTTAAATTTGGGGAAAAACAATTCCCCTCTCCCTATACTTATTACTTACCAAGAAGATTTCCTGCTATCTATATATATATGAAATATATATATATGAAAGTTTAAGTGCAAGAAATATGCTTATATGTAAAATAAAAAATATTTGAATGATAAAAATGTCTGTATATGAAAATCCTTTCCACCTCCTTGAAAATCCTTTGGTTTAATTAAAAATGTTTAAAAGATTGACCACCAAGTTTTCTTCTGGTTCTTTTCGGTAAATTTATTATATGTATGTATTATACATACATATAATAAATGTGTGTAGATATATTTATGTATTAGAATATGTATACATTGCACCACCTACCTTATTACCCTAAATTTAATGTCTCTAGCCCAAAGGTTGCCTGGAAGAAATCGCTAGTTAGCGATAAGGCTGCCTTATTGTTACTGCATTAGATTATGTCGTTCTCTTAACAATGTATATTATCATTTTTATGTGGTGCAATAAAGAATGTTCTATTCTATTCTGTTCTATTCTAAGAGCAGTATTCTAAGCTTTTTTGATGGATCAAAAAAGCTTATTTGAATAAAGATTAATTTGAACCTTTTTTTTAAAAGCTGTTATTTAACTTCTCTTGCATGTATGTTTGTGAAGGTGGAATCTTGTAAGTTAATTTTGAGTCATTTTCACATTCATATATTACCTATATTATATTATTTATCACTACAAAGTTTATAACAAAGTCGCTTTCCCTGTCTGTCCCGATGTCCTTATATCCCCATGTATGCCTAAATCTTTAAAACTACGCAACAGATTTTGATGCTTTTTTTTAATAGATCTAGTGATCGAAGAGGATGGTTTATAAGTATAATAACATTCAATATGAGTGACATAGGCTATATATCTGAGAAGCCGGAGTGGGTCGCTAGTATTAATATATAACAAAAATAAAGAATGAAAAATATTAGTAACATTGTGAAAAGGTGTCGTGTTGTATTTTCTTCTTCTGATAATCTTTTTCGTATATACAAAGCAACCCCCCACTTTCTCTAAACTTAGTTCAACAATAAGTAGTGATATTTATATAGATAATTGTAATAAATTAACTTTATACTTTAACATCATATTGCATAAAAAAATTTTAGGTTGTGGTTTTATTTGTAGTACATAAAATTTTAAAAATTAAATTATAATTTCATAATATATTGACTAACTACTTACATTTTTTCCACCACCCACTTTTCCATTGCTGATGGTCGAAGACACTATTGTCTTAAAAAGGCTCATTTTTGCAGCAATACCTTTGAACCTACAAAAATAAAGTAAAAACTTGTCAATATCCCGTAAAAATGGAGGGTTAGGCTAGGTTAGATATACCATGTTGTAATAATGCAATCAGCAGAGATTCTTCTCATCTTGAGATTATAAAGTTCCTTACAATTTTTTTGTCAAAGTGGAATAAGTTTGATGAACAGACAATGTCAATAATATGAAAAATTTAATCAACACTTAGAGGTTTAAATTGTTATATCTACATGATTTGAGTTAATTAAACTAAATTTACTAGGAAAGACATATTCTACACAAACAATTCAAAATTGATAAGAACTCATCAATCATTTGGTCATTCTGAAATACTTTTCTATAATTTATCATCAGAATAGCAAAATAAGGAAGTTGCTAATTGCTATATTTGCACTCTTAACAGTTGATTATGGCTGAGATGCATCAACAAATATTTTTAGAAAATTTATTTTAGGGAGCAAGCACCAAACCTTTATTTTATAGAAGTTTTAAAAAATTTCACTGCAAAGATTGGTGAATAAATTACAATGATATCTATTAGGTTCAATTTCAAATATAGTTACTTTTATAAGTTAAAAGTTAACTTATTCTGTACAACACACCTAATGAAAAGGGTTTTGATTAATTAACTAAATATAAACCGAGATCAAAGTTCATGCATGTTAAAAGTGTGAGTAATGATCGTATTAGAAGCATCTTACAATAATAAATAGAAACGAATTATTTTATTTTGCTTAACAGTTCGTATTATTATCAATCTATTCACATGAATTTGAAATAAGAACGCCAGGATGTGTGAAGCGTAATAACGCGTTAAACGTAATTTTCCCATTGATGCCAAACATGCACTATATAATAGACATTAGACATCAATGAAGACGAAATCAGCGTGGTAGTGTTCCTTGAGCTATTTTAACCATGCAATTACTGTTTAAAATAATACTATAACAAATTTATGAATGTACCTACATTTTATTTACAACTTATGAATTAAAACTTTAACTTGCCTTAGCCGTATTAACAATATCTTCAGAGAAGTAATTGGAGAGAGTACCAAATATTTCAGCCTTGCATTTTCACTTGGTCGACATTAGATGATTTTTTATTTTAATAAATTTTAAGTAAATATAAACGTGGTACAAATTTTAATATATAACTTTGTTTACTAACTATCAAATTTGGAGGTGGTCTCTAATATCAAACGAATGGTAATTATTTAATCATACTGTGAACCTAATTTACAAACAAGATAGCCAACCACAACCATAATCCATGAACGACTGACTGAATTTTATTTTGTAATTGTAAATTGTACGGTGAATTAAGATGTCAAACAAGTAACACGTGTTAAAGATTGTATGATTCAAAGAACAAAATGACCTATTGTATGACGATTGATTATTTAGATTTTAGTTAACAACTAGCGGCCTGCCCCTGCTTCGCACGGGTATAAAATATATATCCCATGTCAGTCAGTGTAAAAAAAATGATTAAAATCGATCCAGTAGTTTTGAATTATTAATTACTGCCCGTGGCCCGCAAGCGTTAAGTTTGGAGAAAAACAATTTCCTTTCCCTATACCAAGAAGATTTCCTGCTATCTTTGGAATATCTAAACTCATATAGTACATTTTTACTTATTTACTTTTACATTTTACCTATGTATTTTATTTTTACAATTAATTACAGAATGTCTTTAAACAAACTCTTAAAAGATTCGAAGTGCTATAGGTATAGGGTGAAGCGCGGCGTCCTCACGGCATTTTAAATCTGTAATATCTCCGAAAATGTTCACTTAAATTACATGCTGTAAACGGCCATATTGATCTATATTAAATGAACAATTTATTTAAGGTACTTAATTGGATAAGGATTAATGCTGTATTGTATAAAAATTGCTTTGAACATAAGGCATTATTTTTCGTAAAAAGTAAATGACAAAAAATGCTTTTGTGGGTTATCCATAAGAGATAGACATATACCATCGCGGACTTTTCTGTAGACCTTTTCAATGTGTACAAATACTTAGTACATCATTTTGATAAATCTCGTAGGGTTTAGCCTGCGTTTGCAATGTAAGCGGAAAAAAATGTAATTATATACAGAAACCTCAAAAATTACAGTATTTCTCTACTCCATATTGAATATTATTATACGTACAAACCTTCCTCTGGAATCACTCTATCTATTAAAAAAAACCGCATCAAAATCTGTTGCGTAGTTTTAAAGTTTTATGCGTACATAGGGAAATATGGACTTTGTTTTATAATATGTAGTGATGATGATTAAGTTATTTGTATTTGATAAGCATTAAGCCATAATCATAAATTATGATCATAAATAATGAATACTTTTCATTTCAAATACAATAAAGACATTCCATTCAGACGAAGATATAATTAAATTCATAGATCTATATTATTCTTTAAATTACATTTTAAATTACGTTTTTACTCTTATTTAATTTAATTAAAAATATACATAAATTTTATTATGTACATATACATAATACAATTTATATATATTTTTAAGAATATACTAGATGTTTGACCGTTATGAAAGAGAGAGGATTATTTCGTATTATCAATAATTCATATAAAAAGTATCTATATAACATAACTAGCGGCCTGCCCCTGCTTCGCACGGGTATAAATTATATATCCCATGTCAGTCAGTGTAAAAAAATGATTAAAATCGATCCAGTAGTTTTCATTTATTCATTACTGCCCGTGGCCCGCAAGCGTTAAATTTGGAGAAAAACAATTTCCTTTCCCTATACCAAGAAGATTTCCTGCTATCTTATCGATTTTTTACACAATATATTTCGGAGAGTGTGACTCAGATTTGTTTAATCTGATCCCTCCATCACCATTCTACTACCGGACAAGCAGACGCCATGAGGGGCTCCATCGCTACACAATTGATATGCCCAAATTACGCACTAAACGCTTTGGCTCATCATTTCTCATGCGCACGGCCAAAATGTGGAATTCCCTCCCTGCATCTATCTTTCCGGAATCTTACGATCCACAAAGTTTCAAAAAAAGGGTGAATAGGCACTATAGTGGCAAGCGCAGTCCACCTTAGGCTGCATCCTTCGCTTACCGTTAGGCGAGATCGCAGCCAGGCGCTAGCCTTTCTTCGTAAAAAAAAAAAATCTTTGGAATATCTAAATTCATATAGTACATTTTTACTTATTTACTTTTACATTTTCCCTATGTATTTTATTTTACAATAATTACAGAGCGACTTAGCTGCTAAAGTCGAAGTGCTATAGGGCGAAGCGCGGCGTCCTCACGGCATTTTAAATCTGTAATATCTCCGAAAATGTTCACTTAAATTACATGCTGTAAACGGCCATATTGATCTATATTAAATCAACTATTTATTTAAGGTACTTAATTGGATAAGGATTAATGCTGTATTGTATAAAAATTGCTTCAAAAATAAGGCATTATTTTTCGTAAAAAGTAAATGACAAAAAATGCTATTGTGGGTTATCCATAAGAGATAGACATACACCATCGCGGACTTTTCTGTAAACCTTTTCAAGGTGTACAAATACTTAGTACATCATTTTGTTAAATCTCGTAGGGTTTAGCCTACGTTTGCAATGTAAGCGGAAAAAAATGTAATTATTTACAGAAACCTCAAAAATTACAGTATTTCTCTACTCCGTATTGAATATTATTATACGTACAAACCTTCCTCTGGAATCACTCTATCTATTAAAAAAAACCGCATCAAAATCTGTTGCGTAGTTTTAAAGTTTTATGCGTACATAGGGAAATATGGACTTTGTTTTATAATATGTAGGTAGTGATTATAAGTAAACTAAGGTTCAATAAAATATGTATAGTTTGGCCTATGTATTGTTGTTTACTTTGTTAGTTTCTTTTCTACTTTCTGTAACTATGGGCTTTGTGCTTGAAATAAGGAACTATTTTGATTTTTTCCTTGTAAATTGGATATTAGCGATGTATGTTAGCGGCTGCCTCATAGATAATTAATACTAGAGTAGTCTACTCTGCTATGTGTTCTGTGACCTCAGTACTCTGTGCGCCTGATAAGTTGCTGTCAAAACAATGTGTTCCTTTTTTGAAGTTTTCAACTTTTCTAACAATATTACTAATAAAATAAAATAAATGAAATGTGTTCAAAATGAATGAAAATGATGGAAAAGAATTCGCAGAATTAGGTGTCAAACAGTGGCTTATTAAACAGTTATTTGCCTTGGGTAACTATCTATTTAACTTAAAACGAATGTGGTTATTTTTAAAATTGTTTTAATTATCCGTAGAATACTGTTATTCAGTAAATAAAATAGTTCGAGTCAGGCTAAGTTACACTTGCCCTTTCAATAAATATTATTGATCTATCTATCATAAATTAATGATAAATAAATTTTGGTTTTTTTTCATCTATAAGTTTGATTCATATTTCTGTTTGATATCATACAAATAGTACTCGCGATTTCATTTGCATCAACTTATACATGTGTTTTTTTACTCTCGAAAGAAAAGCAGGGTTTGTATAATATTAGCCAAATTTCATCAATATTGATGGAGCAGATTAACCATGAGAGTGTAACTGACAGACAAAATTTCGGATTAATATTTTTGGTATAGTTACGGTTATAACATATTCGCATAGTTAATATTGTCTATGGATGCCTAAATTTGTCATGTTAAATATTTTATTTATCATTATTCCTACTATTTTTGTTAAAATTGATAGTGGCATGTGACCTCTTATAACAAGTCTAATAAAAGGCAGAATATTTGTAGTTATTGTGGTACTTGTATAAATTAAACTTGTAAGGCACTATAAAAGTCTGCATTCTTAAAGTGGGCGGATATGTAAGGAGCAGTAACAACTTATAATAATGAACATATTCCAAACTTTTCAGGTATTACAACACCAACACCTATACAGAAAGGTTGCATAGCGCAAATATTAGCTGGAAATGATTGCATCGGAGCAGCTAAGACTGGGTCTGGGAAGACGTTTGCATTTGCTTTACCGATCTTGCAGAATTTAGCCGAAGATCCATATGGTATATTTGCTTTGGTGCTGACACCAACTCATGAACTTGCTTATCAGGTAAATAAATGTTTTCAGAGTCTTATTTATTTTTCTTTTAAAATTTATTCTTTTGAACTTCAGATTTTTAAGAGTAATATAGAGGGAATAGAACTAAAACATGAATAATATTTGTCTGATTAGCTGGCACTGGCTCTTATTCTTAAGGTGCCATCTTTATTCCAAGTTCAGTGATCATTAAGGCAATTTGGACTTTCAATGCAGCTGCATGGGGAACAAGTACTTTGCAGAACTAATGACATAGATTTTTAAGCTTAAGATATTCTTCATTGGCCCACACTTTATTATCCTTAGATTTTGCTCTCTATGATAACCCATAGCAATTTATATATAGAGTTTCTCATGATATGGCCAAAGTTCTCTAGGTTTTTTTTCACTAAATATAGGACTGCTTTTATGTTCATGCGACTGAACCGGGTATTTTTTTACTTTGTCACTCCAGGATATCCTTATCATTCTCCTGCACACCTATCCAAAGATTCTATTTTCTTGTGTGAGTGTCCTAATAATACAAAAAATGCAAACATTTTCATGCAATATTAAGCAGAATGGTGAGTTTTATTTAAGTTTGGAACAAGCTTTGGACTCAGTTTGTTGTTATTTTTGAAACATCAGTACAAGTACAAATTCAGTCAACAGTAAAGTAAAGTAATGGTGTGTTACTTAATCCCATTGCTGGGCTAAGGCCTCCTCTCTCCATTTTAAGACAGAAGGATTGGAGCTAAGACCTAACAACCCTTCTCTAATGTGGATTAGTAGGTTACACATATCCCTAGAATTCTCTAGAGGTATTCAGGTTTCCTCACAATGTTTTCCTATACCGAAAAGCATGTTATAAATTGTGATTATCAAGAAGAGAAAATCATTGGTTGGCCTGGGTTTGTACCTGTAACCCTTTGAAAGAGTCTCTCAGTCTTACTGGGCTATCACAGCTTATGTAAAGCATATGTATTTTAAAATAAATTTTATTGTTCACAGATAGCTGATCAATTCCTTATACTGGGTCAGCAGCTGAAGCTACGAGTATGCATTGTGACCGGTGGTTCAGACCAGCTGGAGGAGTCCTTGAAGCTATCAAGGAGGCCCCATATTGTTGTCGCCATGCCTGGCCGATTAGCTGACCACATCACTGGCTGTGATACATTCAGTCTGAAGAAAATTAAATATTTAGTCTTGGATGAAGCTGATCGGTATGTTATTGCCTCGTAATATTTCATACAAGTTCATAGATAAGTAAGAGGGTGGTCTCTTCTACACCGCCAGATACTACATGGCGGATTAATTTACCTTAGTCGCCTATTATGACACATCGATAAGAAATGAGGTTGCTCTATTCCAGGGCTTCTTAAACTTTTTTATATAGCGACCCCCTTCAAGCTTAGGAAATTTTAAACGACCCCCTCCATATAATGAAATATATATTATCAATTTAATAAACCAATCATAAATGTAATAAAATCTATTTAATTAAATTTAATGAAAAGGGGTAATGAAGGAACTTAGGAGGAGAAATATCAATAAATCTTTGTTAGAAAAGTTCTTTAAAGGACAGCTGCAGCCATGTAGTTGTATCAATAATGATTGAAAAGTATCAAATCTTTGCGACGCCTTTTGCTTTCAGTAGTCGACCCACAGTTTAAGAAGCCCCGGAATAGACCACCCTCATTTCTTACCGAGGTGTCGTAAAAGGCGACTAGGGTAAGTTGACCCACCGTGTGGTATCCGGTTTAGTAGAATAGACCACCCTCCTTACCGAGGTGTCGTAAAGTACGACTAAGGTAAGTTGATGTCAGGCAGGCGGCCGATCGTAAAATACGCAGCCAAATCATGTGATAACATGTTTGTAACATGTTGTGCCGACCCCACTTAGGGTGGGATAAGGGCAGGAAGATGATGATGATCATGTATATATGTATGTATATGCGATATTCATAATACACAGATATTGATACACAGCATTCTTTCAGGCTCTTTAGTGAATCTTTTCAAGGGGATCTCGAGACAATATTCGAGGCTCTACCTGCGAAGAGGCAGAACTTGCTGTTTTCAGCAACCATTACAGAAGATGTAAGAGAGTCAAGACTTCTTCCGTTGAACCAAGACGTAAGTGAATCAATCGTTCATATATTTATTTATAAATGCTTACCAATAAGAAATCATAGAGGTTAACAAACTAATTTAAAAATTCCACACATAGAATTGACCAACCTCATTTCGTACCGAGGTGTCGTAAAAGGCGACTAAGGTAAGTCGACCCGCCGTGTGGTATCCGGCTGAGTAGATAGAATAGACCAACCTCATTTCTTACCGAGGTGTTGTAAAAGGCGACTACGGTAAGTCGACCCACCGTGTGGTATCCGGTTTAGTAGAATAGACCACCCTCTGTCTTAACCAAAGTGTCGTAAAATACGGCTGAGGTAAGTTGACGTCAGGCAGGCGGCCGGTCGTAAAAACGCAGCCAAATCATGACAGCATGTTTGTAACATGTTGTGTCGACCCCACTTAAAATGGGATAATGGCAGAAAGTTGAACACATCATCTTTATTTGTATAAAAAGCATGGGCACAATTAAAAAAAGGACTAAGTTTTGTTTTTTACAAATATTTTATACGTTAATTAGATTTTTAATGAGTTATTTAAATTTTTTTAAATAAATAAAAATAGAAAACAAAAGATTTTACCTGGGATCAATCCTAGTATTCTGATTTCCGAGACAGTTTCTATGACTACTTTGCAAGTGACAGTGAAATTATTTTTTGCTTTCTCATAAAATTATAGTAGTTTTTTCAGTGCTCAAAAAAGGGATAAATCAATATTTTTTTTCTTAATAAAACCTAGCTAGATCGATTCCACCCAAAAAAGTAGAGTCTACATGCTGAAATTTCATAAAAATTGTTGAAAAAATATATAAATATATATACAAGATTAACACATTTAAATATTAAAGAAAGATAAGTTAAAAAGTACTACATAGGTAGGTAATCTATACAAGTTAAAAAGCACTGTATAGTTAAAGGTTATCTGTGCAAGTTGGAAGTCACGTTTTCATCAAAACATTGTGTACTAGGCTATCATAAGTACTAAAAAGTTATTTAACGCAGAGGATGATACCGGCCAGTGTTGCCATCTTAGTGGATTTTACACTAAAACTGGTGGTTTTAACTACCCATTTAGTGGCCAAATATTGCTTTTAGTGGCTAGTGGTTTTTTTGGTGGTTTTGGTAAAATATATTAGTTAAAAAGTTAGATTTACTTTTGTTTTTAGAGTAAAATTTCTGTTTGTTAGTGGTTTTCTGGTGGTTTTGAAAGTTGAATCTGGTGGGAAGCTTATTGAACTGTTGGCAACACTGATACCGGCCTATTCCCCTCTCTCTCTATCACGACCTATTTAAAATGTAATGGTGTGTTAAAGTAATATTTATAACAGTTCACACGTACATAGAACTTAAAATCAATTCGAAATTCAAAACAACCAGTACTAGGCAATAATAAATACTGAGGTGTTCTTTTATATCATAAAGGCGGCTGTTCGGTTTAACATATCGCTGCAATAGTGACACAATCCAAAAAATAGTGTTTTGAGATAAATGGGTTTAAAATTTTGCATTGTTAAAGAAAATGTATAAAATGCTTTAACGCACGCCCTTATATTAAATTAAGTATGAGTTATGTCGGTATTGCTGTTGAAAAGAATGTCTTTTATCATTAATATCTATTCCTATAGTCTAAAACAAGTATTTTATGAGTTATGCCAGTATTATAATCCATGAGCGATATAAAGAATCTTGTTTCGTATTTAACTTTATTCATGTATCAAAATTATGGATTAACAATATAAATATCACTTTATTTATGAGAAATTTATATTAAAACTGAATACATTTTTGAGTTATAGCTTTAATTAATAGAAATGAGATCATGTATTCGAAGTGAAAAAATTACTGTCGGTTTTGACCGAGGTTTCTTCTTGAAATTCATATTCAAGTTAAAATTTAAAATATTCTTATTTTTTCTTTCTTATAAAGCAAATCCACAAAGCAGGATCCGCAAGCTTATGTCTGTTCAATCTTAGTCAATTATATATATAAGGAAAGAAAGAAAGCCAATATCGCCAACTTTTTTATAATTTTGTATATTTATGCACAAAAATAAATTGTTAAAATTGCTAAATAGGTCTTATAATAAATAATATATCGCCAATTTTTTAAAATAATTTTGTATATTTTTATGCAAAAATTAAATTGCTTAACAGAATGATTGCGGCTTAGACCCATCACGCTGCTACATTGAGAATTAGCAGGAATCGAACATCAGAAGTGGGATTCGAACCCATGCTGAAGAGAAATCTTTGAGGGCAAGGCCTCTAAAATTTCAAAGTATCTTTTGATTGCGCGTCACGTTTTATTCACAGCATAGGCTACTAGGCGATCATGTTGATACAACAGGTATAAAATGTATAATGAAGTTGTGGGGTATTCCCTCCCATACTGTTCACACATACTAGGATAGGCGAATCGATATCGAATTCAAGACAAATGGTATCAGGAAATAATGAGTGTGTAGGAATTTTAAACTCTCGTTTTTCATTTCCAAGAAGTTACAAAGTTCGTCATGACTTTATTTCTCTGACTTTTAAGTAGAAGACATTTTAGCTATGTTCTTTGTGACTAGATGTAGGAATATATAAAAAATACATCTTAATTGAGGAGTAGTTAATTGACTGTTACATACATATACTTTACTTTTGAAACAATTGGTGTTTTTTATGATATAGGACATTGATTGAACTTGACACCAATCTTAGAGAATAAAAGTAGAAAAGTAAGGTTTATGTTATTATCTTACTGTTTGACTAAGGCCTCCACACTCCATATAAAAATGGAGCTCTGACACACGCTATTTCAATGTATAATGTTATATCATGATCGCCGTATGCGTATACATGGGACATGTGACTTTATTCTTCGGATAGAGCGAATTGTTTTGTCACTTAAGACATTGTTTTAGAAATATACACACATACACAAAATACAAAAGTAAATTAAATACGCACGTACGATTAATTGTTTTGTAATGATGAAATTACATTGCTATATAATCCGTGATTAAATTATTATAGCAAAATAAATTCATTATTAGTTTTGTATTATAGATCTCCGCAAAGTAAGGCCTAAGTCTTATATATTGATTGTTTTGGGTTAAAGTTAGTATTTATTTAATTGCTATCTTATTTATTACTTTGTAACGGAGGTAGATGAATTAATAAATTATAATCTATAAGTAATATATAAAGCTGTGAAGAGTTTGTTTTTTTGAAAAATTATTTTTGAGTGTAAGATTAGTCCATTTATCGAGGAAGGCTACATATAACATCACGCTAAGTTAAATAGGGGAGGAGGAGCAATAATTTATAAGACGAAACCTTTGCCTTTTTTATTAAAATAAATATGTATGTATGTATGTATTAAAATTATTATTTTATTAGGGAAAAGGGCGTTTTCCGCGGCAGTTTATGTCAGTACAGTTTAATCATAACATTGGGTACTAGGCGCTCATAAACGCAAAAGAAGTTCACAGTGCTGTACCGATGTATGTGTGTACAATTCGTTTACGGTAAAGTTCACTATACAAATACACACCAAATCAATACCGTCGAGAGTGAAAACAACTGGTATATGGAAAACGTTCAGAACAAAATGGACAAGTTCAGAGTTTTTATAATTAAATATTTTCTATTCACGATCTAAATGGAAATTTATACTTAGTACACAGTATCTGATAGTAAAAATTTATCTTGTTACTCTGATGCATATTCACAGCTAAAACGTATGACTCTTCACGATATTTCGATTATGTTTTCTGTTGTGTTCAACCTTTCAAATATCCAAGGACATAATATGCTCCCTGTCAATTATTTCCTCAGTTTAATTTCCTCTAATAGCAGTGATTCTTTTTTTCTCATATCTAATTTGATCATTTACAATATATACTATCATCGTGTCTTTTCCCGTATCGGGAAATGATTAGCCAGTTAGGGCGGAGTATTGAATACGACTGAGAAGATTAGTTGGTCGGGAATTCAGTTAGGTATAGCGTTGGTTAATCTGGAGCTTAATGAGAGATCGGACTTATTTTCCATTGGTTTATCGCCTTTTTTGCTTTTTGGGATTTTACTTTAGAGATTTGTCCTTGAAGTTATTCCCGGAATCCTAGCTTAATCTCCGAGATCGATCTGCTTGTGAATAATAATTGAACTGCTATCTGTAAGCGGTAGAGATTTTACTGTTCTTCCCATTTCGATAGCTTATAATTTTAAAATACTCACATAAGTTGTATTAAATAATAGTAGCTTAAAAGTTCAGCTATTTTAAACTATGTTATCTCTTACACACACGAATAAACGTGTATATGGACATGTCCGTAGTAATGTAAGTATTTCGAATTAACGTGGTGGGGGGTGTCTGGTGTGAGTCGGACGTCACGTTTTTAGCGGAGTATTTCTACTAGGCGATCATGTTTATTGGAGAGATGCTTTTATGATCTTAGGCAATATTATTAACGTATTTAAGGGGCTGTACACAAGTATTTAAATCCGATAGAAAAGGTTCAGAACAAAGGGGACAAGTTCAGAAATTTCATAATGAAATATGTTCTATTGACGATCTAAATGGAAATTTATACTTAGTACACAGTATCTGATAGTAAAAATTTATCTTGTTACTCTGATGCATATTCACAGCTAAAACGTATGACTCTTCACGATATTTCGATTATGTTTTCTGTTGTGTTCAACCTTTCAAATATCCAAGGACATAATATGCTCCCTGTCAATTATTTCCTCAGTTTAATTTCCTCTAATAGCAGTGATTCTTTTTTTCTCATATCTAATTTGATCATTTACAATATATACTATCATCGTGTCTTTTCCCGTATCGGGAAATGATTAGCCAGTTAGGGCGGAGTATTGAATACGACTGAGAAGATTAGTTGGCCGGGAATTCAGTTAGGTATAGCGTTGGTTAATCTGGAGCTTAATGAGAGATCGGACTTATTTTCCATTGGTTTATCGCCTTTTTTGCTTTTTGGGATTTTACTTTAGAGATTTGTCCTTGAAGTTATTCCCGGAATCCTAGCTTAATCTCCGAGATCGATCTGCTTGTGAATAATAATTGAACTGCTATCTGTAAGCGGTAGAGATTTTACGGTTCTTCCCATTTCGATAGCTTATAATTTTAAAATACTCACATAAGTTGTATTAAATGATAGTAGCTTAAAAGTTCAGCTATTTTCAACTATGTTATCTCTTACGCACACGAATAAACGTGTATAGGACATGTCGTAGTAATGTAGTATTTCGAATTAACGTGGTGGGGGGTGTCTGGTGTGAGTCGGACGTCACGTTTTTAGCGGAGTATTTCTACTAGGCGATCATGTTTATTAGAGAGATGCTTCTATGATCTTAGGCAATAAATATATTTAACGTATTTAAGCGCTGTACAGAAGTATACAAATCCGTATTTAAGTATCGTACACTCACTATGAGGGAAATCTAAATAAAAAAGCGCTTTCAAAGACGATAATAAATTTTATTAAGTTTCTGTTGATGATTCCAAGACAATTTGGACGCTACTCTATTTAAAGTGCTTTTTAATTAAAATGATACGTTTATATTTTTGTTTAAAAGTAAAAAGTAAAAAAAAAGTATTGTAAAGTTTATTGTATACTAACTAGCGTAATTTTTTTTTTTTTTTTTTTTTTTTAATAATAATAATAACTTTATTCACGAAGAATAAGAAAACTTCATTTACACTTAAAATTACTATCTAACAATGATATCGTGAAAAGGTAGTGGGACTCAGCTTAAAGCTGCTTTTCAGCCCACGCCTTGTACCA
Organism: Morpho helenor; assembly: GCA_029227775.1. Lineage (NCBI taxonomy): Eukaryota > Metazoa > Arthropoda > Insecta > Lepidoptera > Nymphalidae > Morpho > Morpho helenor. The sequence continues at coordinate 11,553,653 of JARGCU010000002.1, forward strand.
ATGCTGCCAACATTGTGTTTTGTTTAAATTTATATAAACCAAAATAAATTTAAAAAAAATAATAATAATAATAATAATGTAATCTAAATAAAATCTAAGTAGTGCATGAGCTGTTTAAACGATTATTATCTCCTGCAAACCACAAACCAGCGCGTACCCACTCTGAATATTAGTCACGTTAATAATAATATAAACTAAAGTAAGAAATAGAATTGTAAATATTAGAATAATGCTGCAAAAAAGGTTAATCATATCAATAGGTAAATTAACATTTATTTCAAAAGTTTGATTGCCTTCCAATTAGTTTCTTTTTTTTGACAATCAAAAAGCCATTGTCTACATAATAATTTAAATCTGGAAACTGACTCAGACCTCCGTATTGGCGGGGGAATATCATTCCAGCATTTGGAAGCAGCAAAGCGAAAACTACCCTTAAAAGTTACTAAATTAGGACGAGGAATAATTAGATTAATAAGGCGTGACAGTCGGTAATGACGGTCACTATTGTTTTGTAACCAATTCAGTTTAGACGCTAGATAAGTAGGTTTCCCGTATTTACGTAAATTATATATAATGATATTCATTTTTAATGTCCGACGGTTTTTCATGTTTAGAATATTGTAAGTATTAAGAAATGGTGTAATATTTGAGCGAGGAGGGACGTTGTAACAAAATCGAACACAAGAGTTTTGTAATTTCTGTATTTTTAGTTCCGTTTGCTTATATAAACATGGTCCGTAAACCACGTCGCAGTAGTTGAGGTGGGAAAGAACCAAAGAGTCCACAAGCTTGTTCCTTACTGGAGTACTTAAAAATGGTCTAAATTTATAAAGTGTTCGGAGAGCAGAGTAACCCTTACATATTTTCTGTTGAATATGTTCTTTAAAGCGAAGTGAACTGTCAAATAAAATTCCAAGATTTCGTATTTCTAGAGATTCGATAATTTGATGATTACCCACCTGAATGGATGGATTATTTTGACGAACTGTATCTACTTGCTTTTTTGTGCCTAACACAATGTACGAGCATTTTTGAGGATTCAATACTAGTCCATTATTGTTGGACCAATTGCTAATGGCCTCCAAATCTTTATTCAAATTTGAGACACTAATATTAAAATTAATACTAGAATCTGTATCTACCTTTAAGAGCAATTGTGTGTCGTCCGCATACAAATGAATCAAAGATGATTGCACACACCCAACTAGATCAGAAGTATATAGCGTATATAGCAAGGGTCCTAGGATGGAACCCTGTACTACACCACTACTTACAGGTAGGGGAGATGATTTAGATAGTTTGCCATTCTTAGTCAAGCACTCCACAACCTGCTGGCGGTTCTCAAAATAACTATTAAACCAATCACAGACAAAATCACTACAGCCATAAAAACTTAACTTTTTTATTAAAAGTTTATGATTAAGACAGTCGAATGCTCGACTGTAATCTAAAAGTACTAGCATAGAAGGGCTGTTATTATTTGAAGCTAAAAGTGCTTCGTCTAAAATATGCAACAAGGCAGTAGTAGTACTGTGCTGTTTCCGAAAACCTGATTGCTGAGTTGGTATCGCATTAGTACGTTCTAAAAAAGAAGTCATTTGGGAATTAACCGCCTTTTCTACCACTTTAGACAAAACTGGCAATAGACCTATAGGTCTCAGATCATTTATGGACTCAACTTTACGCTTTTTGGGTAATGGTTTAATGACAGCTGTTTTCCACGATTCTGGAAAACGATTTTGTTGCAAACATGTATTTACAATATGCGTAATGGCATTTAATGAATATGGTAGTGTAAGTTTTATCATCTTTATTGATATACCATCTGAACCCATTGCATTAGATTTAATGGAATTAATTATTTTCAATATTTCATCCGCAGTAACCTGTGAAAACTGAAATTGATGCAATAGCTGACGTGACCGCGAATATTGTTCTAAAACAGCATCATTTTTAACATAAAAGTAGTTATTGCGAGCTAACCATAACAGATAGAGACATGTCGTCGTGGAATTTTATGTAGAATTTCTGTAGATCTACAATTCTCTAGTACTTTACTTTAGTCTATCTCTGCTGATTTACGCGGTGCACGCGACAACTGCACGACCTCATTAACACAATCTCATGAAACTGTAATGTAGTATTAACTTAATTAACTTAGCAATAGCATCCATACTTTCAGACACAATATAATTAAATTTAATAGAAATAATTAAGTTTACAATATTGTTACATTTTGTATTTTATAATTAAGTTTAATTTTTAAACGACATCATTCTCCTCCACTTATCCCACTCTTAAGTGGGATCGGTATAACATGTTTTAGACATGGTGTTATGGCAAAATTTGACTAGTTGGCTATTTGTTGTTGTCATACGACTGACCGCCGGCCTGACGTCAACTAACCTTACTCGTATTTTTCGACATCTCGGTAAGATATGAGAATGGTCAATTCTACTCAGCCGGGTATCACACGGTAGAATTTTTAAACGACACTGACCTTGTAATGCGAAATTTATATGAGACAGGTGTAAACTACATATTACCTGTGTTGGTATACAATTAATTTAAAACGAAGTTCACTTATACATGACAGTTCACAATCAATACAATCGGTATCTCAAACAAACGGTATCAGGAAATGCGATAATGGAATTAGATTGATAACGATTTTGGCTCATTTTATCTATTTATTTTTATCTTCTATACTTATAATAAATCTGTAGAGAGGTCAATTCTGTAACTGGAATATATTTCCAAAATAACTATCAGGGGGTGATTAGGGATCGATACTGATGCCAAAAATGCAATCAGCAAATTTTTTGTCTGTCTGTCTGTCTGTCTGTCTGTCTGTCTGTCTGTCTGTCTGTCTGTCTGTCTGTCTGTATAACCGTTATAGAAACAAAAACTACTCGACGGATTTTAACGAAACTCGGTACAATTTTTTTTCATACTCCTGGGCTGGTTATAGTATACTTTTCATCACGCTACAATCAATAGGAGCAGAGCAGTGAAGGGAAATGTCGGGAAAACGGGAGAAGTTACTCCATTTTTTAAGCTTTCGTCGCGTGTGCAACCTTGATGGTTAAAGCTACACAGAAATCATGTATGACGGAAATGTTCTCCTTAAAATTATATAAAAAATATCCCAGGACAGCATATGTCTATCTTTTATGGTTGACTCACAATAACACGTGTAACTCCCGATAGCTTAGCAGTTCGAAGCTTTCTGGTTATATTTGTCTACTCCTACGTTTATATCACTCTCAGTCATCCCTAAATAAAAAAGTGAATAGTATTAACCATTGTATAAAAAAAGAATCATTGAAATCGGTATAGAAACACCAAAGTTATATATGAAATACGCTAATAATAAGCCATCGCGCGTGAATATTGAATCATGCTATAGGGATTATCACTACATAGTATAAAACAATGTCACATTCTTTGTTTTTCCCTATATTCCTATGACTGCTTAAATCTTTAAAACTACGCAACAGATTTTGATGCGGTTTTTTTAATAGATAGAGTGATTCAAGAGGAATGTATAATAATATTCAATATGGAGTAGAGAAATACTGTAATTTTTGAGGTTTCTTATGTGATGTCGTAAATAATTACTTTTTTTTTCGCTTACATTGCAAACGCAGGCTAAACCCTACGAGATTTATCAAAATGATGTACTAAGTATTTGTACTCATTGAAAAAGTCTATAGAAAAGTCCGCTATGGTATATGTCTATCTCTTATGGATAACCCACAATAGCATTTTTTGTCATTTACTTTTATACGAAAAATAATGCCTTATTTTCGAAGCAATTTTTATACAATATAGCATTAATTCTTATCCAATTAAGTACGTTAAATACATTGTTGATTTAATATAGATCAATATGGCCGTTTACAGCATGTAATTTAAATGAACATTTTCGAAGATATCACAGATTTAAAATCCCGCGAGGAGATTTACTACGAATTTAGCAGCGATCGGACGCGCAACTAAATGTCGCTCTTTTAAGAGTAACCTCTAAAGAAAACATGTTTGTATTGTCTAATGATAACAAAGCTATGAATGTTGTATATAAAGACATTTTGTAATTAATTTTAAACATAAAATATATAGGGAAAAATGTAAATATGTAGTATATGAATTTAGACATTCCAAAGACAGCAGGAAATCTTCTTGGTATAGGGAGAGAGAATTGTTTTTATCCAAATTTAACGCTTGCGGGCCACGGGCAGTAATGAATAAATCAAAACTACTGGATCGATTTTAATCATTTTTTTCACTGAGTGACATACATAGGCTATATATATTTTATACCCGTGCGAAGCAGGGTAGGCCGCTAGTTAGATATAAAATAGGTTACTAAAAAAACCTAAATATTTATCATACCCGCCAAAAAATGTTTCTGTAAAAAAGTTAGTAAGCTTCGTGAAATTAGCAGTGTAATTTAAAATAGACACTTAACTTAAATGAAAATGACCTTATTGAGTTTAGTTATATTATATTCTGGCTGGGAACGTTATCTCGTTACAGCGTCACTATTGATTGTACCAGTAGTCACGTTTTCGTCATAACATTGGCTACTAGGAGCCCATAAAGCTTTAAGAGAACTGATGTGAACTAAAGTATTTCTCAATTCGTTCATAGGAAACTTCACATATAAAATGCGTATGCTAAGTTTTTCTTAGGGTGCCTTTTGTAAGTATCGACGAAGGTTTGGGACCACCTTTAGTAGAAAGAGTAACTAACTGCATGACTATGATTCAAGTTTTGGACATTTGATATGTACTTTATATTCCGCCATGTAGTATCTGGCTGAATAGAATAGTACCACCCTCACTTCTTACCGAGGTGTCGTAAAAGGCAACTAAGGTAAGACGATCAGCCGTGTGGTATCCGGCTGAGTAGAATAGACCAACCTCATTTCTTAACGTAATGGATCTGATATAAATCAAGTAGCTACGAGAAAACTCTATAGACTTAAGCCATGGTGGAGAGGGCTATATTTCCCTGAAACACCTAGTAGTCGTCTCCAGGAACTATATTGATGGACATAGTTAATTCAAAAATGCAAACTTATAAATTACATCTACTCCAATAACATATCGTCTTAAATTTTTAGTGAAAAAAAATAAAATACAAAATATACCAACTAATTTACCATTTTTTTCATTCACCGAGTCACGTTTTCATCGAAACATCGTATACTAGGCTCTCATAAACTTAAAGATATGTTCTATATATTATATTACCAACGTTGGAAGAGCTGCAGTCTGTTCGCAGCAAAGTATACTCTTCAGTCTTAGTGTTAACATTGAAAATGATTGGTACTAAATTTATAAACGAGGTTACTAGCTCAGCTTTTTCAGGTCCTATAGATAATAACAATTTCACCTATTACTAAAGAGCGATTTTTTATTATTATTTCCGTGACAGTAGGATGTTTACAATTACGCACGTCATTAATTATAAATGAGTTTGACTGACAACATAGTGGATATATTCTGCAAGACATGTTGAAATTATACACATATTTCTTAAAAAATATGAATCCTAGTTGACATTGTTATGATAGGGGGGCGGGAATGTAACTCAAATATCTTTAAAATTTAAATGAGTTAATCTTGTATAACAGAAGCTAAAATTTGCTGTCATTTGTATAGTTGTGATAGCTCAATAGGAAACGGGCTTACTTTAAAATTTAAAATACCAGGGATCTAATCCCTCATAGTCCTTTACTTCTTTTCTTATTTTTTTAAATTGCATTTTTATCTTTAAAAATAATTACCAGGCATGGCTCGATTACCCAGGCACTTTAATTTATATATTCTCACACTATTACAGTTTATACGTTTGCACAAATATTGTTTTTTTATTTTTAATATTGTGGAGTATATTTAAATTATTGTTATGAATATTTTATACAAATTCAAATATTAAAATTTCGCACTTTCACTATGACAAGAGAACAGTGTATGTTTTTTTCAGAAAAGTTACTTATACTTTATTAGATAGATATTTAGATTACCTTTTCCTCACCTTTAAAGAATAAATTAAAGTATCTTCTTTAATTCAATCTTAATTTAGGTGGATCGCGAAATATAGAACAAAGAAATTAATATAAGTGCCAAAATACGTCGACCGCAATAAACGGTACAATATCAGTCACGTTTTAATCAAAACATCGTCTACCAGGCTTTCATATCTGACGAAGAGGTAAATATCCGCAGCAAACTGCAGTTGCAATAGTGTGTGTAGCTTTCATTATTATTCACTCATACCGATACTGTTGGAATTGAAAACAAACGGTATCAAGGTCAAACAAAATTATTATCTGTGCGTATATTTAAATTTACGACGACGCTGTGTCTGTTTATAATTTTTTTTAATTGTTATTATATATATATTTTCTTGTCCTAATCCCACTTTAAGTGGAATCAGTATAACATGTTTTTTTCCTCTGCTCTCCTATCATTTGTCAACGTTGGCGCTACTCCGTTTATTGCATTCAGACAATCCAACCATCTCTTTGTAGGCCTAATTCAAATTTTATTGTATTTTGTATATGACATTCATAATTATATTTGGCTACTAACGCCATACAATCTAAAGGTTTTTTTCAACGTATTATAAAATTCCAAAGATCCTAAGTTTTTATGCTCGGGGTTTTTTTTTTATTTTTTGTCTCTTATTTTGTATAATGGCGATATAATATATACATCAAATAAAAATTACAAATTCTGCATGTATCAGGTATGAGAACGAATAGTACACTCTACATTTAGCATTGGACATCTTCAAAGTAATGCCTAATTCTATAAATTACATTAAAATTAAAAATCCTATGCTTCGTTCTGCGAGCATTGGCAATGTGATACGCGCAGTAAGTTAAAAAAAAAACGTTTTTTTACGTGATACGCGCAGTAAGTAAAGTGCATAAAATAGAGAGATAACAAAGTCACGTTTTCATCCTAACGCGGTGTACCAGGTCGACATATACTCTCGAGAGATATATCTAAAGCTGCATTAGTATTTAGTGTGTGGTTCGTTATTATTTAAGCTTCCTCCATAGTCCATATAATTAATACCGTTTTAAAAACAATGGTATCAAGAATGGATATGGAAGTATGTGTATAAAATTCAGATTTACTCATCTAATAACATTATTGAATCACAAATTGATATCTCTATGTAACGAATTTACGTTACGATTGTCAATTGTTTCCCTATCGTTAGCCTATAATTACTTTAAAATACTAAGTATTTTAACTATACGAATTATTCACATATTCATATTCTTGCATATATATACATAGTTTATGCTATCGTAATTGAAGTCAAAATAAGATTTTAACAACTAAAGAATAAATGAGAAGTCGGTCGATACAATAAATAATAACTCGAAAATCATAACAACGGGTATCAGGAAAATATGAGTTTGTGGAGTTGATTCGATACGTTGATTTTATACGTTGTAATTTTATGTCCAAAATAGTAAAAGTATGAACGAAAATTTTATCCTACACACATGTGTTCGAGGTAATAAAAAGGAGGTTCCTGGGTGTCTGTAGTATGGGGGTAGTAAGCGGTAGTCACGTTTTCTACGGTTAGTCGTGTACCAGGCGATCATATACCCTCAAGAGAATGTGTTGTGGAAGCTTTGTTTACTATAGGGGTTTTATTTTTAACTTTTGTAATTTGTATTTATAAAAGTTCATTTTATATAAATACAACCACAATTGATAATTTCTGGAAAAATATTAGGAACCCGAAGATAAAATAAACGGTTAAAACTTTTTAAGTTATAGATGTTTTAATAAACACATGAACATTTGTTTATTGTTTTTTTCTATTAAACGCTATGGTATCAAAAAATATAATAAAAATTTAGGTTTATAATTGACAAAGCCGTGTGGTATCTGTCTGAGTAGAATAGACCACCCTCTTTTACTTACCGAGGTGACGTTAAAGGCGAATAAGGTAAGTCGACCCGACGTGTGGTATCCGGCTGAGTGGAAAAGACCACCCCCGTTTCTTACCGAGTTGTCGTAAAAGGCGACTAAGGTAAATTAACCCTCCGTGTGGTATCCGGCTGAGTAGAATAGACCACCCTCATTCTTACCGAGGTGTCGTAAAAAGCAACTTAGGTAAGGCAGTCGTAAAATACCCAGCCAACATGTAACATGTTTAAAACTTGTGCCGACCCCACTTGGAGTAGGATGAGGGCGAAAGAATGATGATATAGATGCAAATAATTTATAGAAGTTGGCGTTACTTTGCCAAGGTCCATATCGCGGATCGCGGATTAAATAATAATTTTATTATAAATTTTGATTTTTTAGTTAAAGTGCAAGAAGCTCATATATAGAAAGAAAAGATAATCAATAAGGGTTGACGGTATAACAGTTAATATCCGCATATATAATGAAATGAAATGAAAATGAAAATGAAAAAATAATGACTGATATAATGACGGGAAAACGAATCCATTGGTTCTATAAAGCGTTTTGGAACGATTTTGGGATTTTGAAACGCGTTAAAAACTGATTCAGGCATACATACGAGTATAACATTATTACTACATTATTATCATACCTTTTATGTATAACGTCGAATAATCCAAATAAATGCAATACGTGCAAGACTTTTTTCTTTTTTTATCACATTAGCAATTTAAGCCTAAATTATAATATTGTTCTTCTTTATTGTTTTACCTGTGTAAAAGGCTTCCATCTTTAAAGAGCTTTAAAAGCTGTTGAACTGTAAGTTACCCATTGTACGAGGTATTTTCTCTTAGTAGTAGTACTTGCTATCTATAATAATTTTATAGGTATATTAAATTAATCAGAGTCACGTGGCCATCACAACATTGCCTACCAGGCGAATATAAATAAGTAAGATCTGTCTTACTTCAGGCTAGATCGACTACACAGACCAGTTGCTAGATCAGTTTAATGTGTTCACATTAAAGTTCACCGATTGAATACTCACTCACTCCACTCTACACACACCCTAAAATACTCACTCCACTCTACATACACCCTAAAATCGATACGTACCAAAATATAAACATTCAGTATTAGGGAATTATAAATTAGTAGAGGGCAAAGAGAAAGTGTAAGGCAGTGTTTTCTATGCTAGTATTTTTATGTAACAAAATTGATATGAATGTTTTGTCTCTTGTTATTTTGAAAGGCTTTGTATAAAGAAAGTAACAAACGACTAATCGACAATCAGTTTTCCTTATTGAACATTAAAATAATATAACAAAATAATTCTATTATTACTTTTGTACTTATATTAAAAAAGTTTTTATTTGAAAGCTGTTTAAGCTTTTTATCAGTATTTATTTAATGAAAAGCTTAAGCAGTAATCAAACAAAATGCAGAGACTGCTTGAGCTTGCTGACGCAGTTGTAGTCAATAACTTTGCTGCCATTGATAACTTTGTAGCATTAGCAGCGAGGCTTAATCTACTCGTTTTTATCTGTTGTTATTTTAGGATTTCTAATTTGGGATTAATGAATTGTTTATTGTACTGATAGAAAAACTAAACGTTGTGATATTTTTACGTGAAAAAACATCCTATTAGAAAAACACAATCTACAGTCAGCAGTATATGCCTGTTGACTCTGCTTGGCCTTTGCTTGAAATTTTTTCATTTTTCTTTGTATTTGTGAACGTAAACGTGAAGTTATGTTACGAAGACGGCTATACTGTAAGCGGAACATTTCCGTTTTCATTTACAGAATTAGAGACGGTGCCAGAGTTTATGTTGTAACTTGAGTCAAAACATAATGAAATAAATAAATAATGTAAGGATGAAAGTCTGTGTGAATGAAGGCTTATATGAATTCACGTTAGAACCACAACACGATGTACCAGGTGATCATATATCCTTAAGGGATGTATATTATTCTACTGTTAAAATGTGTAATGGGACGTTCTTAAAATAAGTTAAGCGTGTTTGAAATGATCAATCTACAGAACTTGACTTTTCGGTTCCAACCATATTAAATGCCTTAGGTACAATAACAATGGAAGAGTTTGAACGTTTTATAATTTATCAACCATAAAGTTATCAAAATTTAACCGTTATAATGTTAACTTGTACAGGAGCTCGGACTTAAAAACCCCGTTTATAAGTTAAAAAAAATCTTTTGTGAAAATTTTTGTGATGGTTCCATCATTTGCAGTTCATCATCTATTCATTCAAACAATTAAAAATATAAAATAGGTATATAAAGAAAATCAAATCAGTTAGTGTGTAGTATATCTGTGTGTGGGTGTTTTAATCTGAATGTGTGTATGTATGTATACTTTCGTTAAAGAAAAAGAAAAGTAGAAAAGAAAAAGAAAAGAAAAGTAGAGGCCCTAACTATTGAATAAAAATAAGTTTTATTCTCTTATCGGGGAGGGGGGAGACGTCAATTACTAAAGTCACGTTTTAATCAAAACACAGGGTACCAGGCAATCATAGTCGTTGGGATATTCATTTATTAATAGTACATGTGGACAGCGAAGTTTACTCGTTAGTTAATATAAAATCAACACTCACCCATTGACCCGATAAATCAAAACAAAGTGTATCAGGCAAATATGAACACGAAGGTGTATTTAAAATGGTTCTACCTAGCATTTTCTTACACTAGTGTTTAACCCTAGATAGCTAACCACTGTTGAATCAACCTAGTGTTATTATTTGTCTTAACTAAGCAACTAAGTTGCCGGTGAGATTGTTGCAGGTGATATGGTTTTTTAAGTTACTCATTTGCCCCTTGTTTCGACGCATGGTTAGCTGAACCGCTAGTTTTGTGTTTCGTGAAAGGTAATTTAATCAAAAGCTTCATTGCGATGACTTGGATCATAGTTTTGCCAGTGAGATCAGAAGACATTGTGCTTGAAGATGTTCATAGTATTGAAATCTATGAACATTGTCTATCGTCGTATGAAAAGTGATGCGAATATACTCATATATTTATTAATATTTTTGCTAAATCGTATGTACATATGCAAAACATTATTTTATCTTTGTAGTAAGTAGTAAGTGTGTGGCGTTGTGTTTAAATTTATCGGTCACGTTGTCATCAAAACATTGCCTACTAGGCAATCATACACGCATAAGAGTTATTCATTACTGCCTCATAGTGCATTGTGTACTATGAGGCAGAGTGCAGAGAGTGCCGTGTAGTAAATATAGCAAGTGTACACAAATAACACACCTATTTACTCTGAAATCAATACCTTTGAAAATCAAAACAATGTATGTAGTGCAGTATGCCGATGCTACAAATAAAATTAGGTTGTGACAAAAACTTAATTAATACATATTGGAGATGTGTTAAATGAAGAAAGTAGATACCGGCACATTGTTGCGACTCCTATGTTGTGTTATGAAGAGTAAGTCAAGTAAACCAATTTGCCTCCAAAGAGGCCCGCCCGTTGTTCAATTATTCGAATTACCAGGCTCAAACAAGTTCACCCCAACATCAAAACATTGAGTACTAGGCAAGCATAAATAGCAAAGATATAGTAGTATGTCTACGTCGGGTGCTTGTCTCATATGTTAATAATAAAACTTTAATAAATTAAAGCAATTAGATTTTTTTCATAATTAAACTTAATTTAATACAATTTTTTTAAATAGGTAACATATTTATGGATTTAACAACTCCTATTCCTAATTATTTTACTTTAAGTATCCCATTTTTAATGTAATGTAACTAACTATGTATTTTGTAACTCAACCGTGAATTTAAGAGATTGTTGTTTCACCAAAGTTTTGCTTTTTTTAGTTTTGTATCTATATTTTTTATCTAAATTTGTAAGGTTCTTAAGAATCTAGATTTAAAAAAATATTTAGAATCAAATTTTTTAATATTTTTTGATTTCCTCTTTTTTTGTTAAAAAACTTGGAAAACAGGGCTCTCATCTAACGAGTTCACCCCAACATCAGAACATTACGTACCAGGCGATCATAAATTACGAGGATAGCAATAGGCTACATTCGGCGTGTACATCGTCCATACGCCCACATACGAAACTGTACACAATAATTGTGGACCCAATATTCAATCATCCATATCCATACTAATATTATAAATGCGAAAGTCTGTCTGTCTGTGAAGATTTCTTGACTAATTGGAAGTTATGATAGAATTATTTTGCTATAATCCGCGTTAAAAAATCTATCTAATATCTAAGTATAGGAAGTTGACAACGTTCACATACCTCATACATGCAGCAGTATTTAGCGCACGTGTCATTCAACCCCCCACTCTTGGCAACATCACACATTCACTGCGATATGTTACATAAAAAGTGCTATTTTTATTTGTTAAAATCATATAAATATAAATTGGAATTTGTTTAATAAATTTAAAGCTCATCTTATTTCTTTTATAAAAAAAACTAGCTGTGCCAACAGCTTTGCCCGCATGAAAATCGGTGTGTCACAAATTTTTCCCCATTTGAAATTAAGAACATAAAAGTAGTAATCGTGAGTAAATTATAAGAGATTTTTTAATGACTTCTCTGTTTACTTAGCGCACGCGAGCAATTTTTATTGCTCCTCCCCTCCCTATTTTATCGTGATGTTATATATTCTTATAGCCTTCTTCGATAAACGACTATCTTACACTCAAATAATCTTTAAAATCGGTTCAGTAGTTCCCGAGATTAGCGCGTTCAAACGATCAAACAAACAAACTCAGCTTTATATATTATTAGTACAGAATATAGATAACATTATCATCATCCTATCCACGTTTGATTTGAATGAAAACCGGCTGGCTCAGTAAGCGAGTCCACCCCAACATCAAAACATGACGGACCAGGCGATCATAGATTGTGAAGATGTAGCAATAGCTTACGACTGATAGATCCATCCCGCCCTCCTGCGGACAGACATAGGGAACGATCTGTCACATTCCTAATCATGGGCACATATTGCTTACTTATCGTTTCCAAATCGGGGTCAATTAAAATTCAAGTAAATAAAATTAAAATACCGATCACCAATATAGGTCTATAAAATCCATACATTTTTCAAAATTCAGTCAGTTTTATGTGATCTAATCGACTTGCTGTCCAGCTACGGACCCGGTTCCTGCTTGCCGGCTGGCTTCAGTGATAGACTAGTGATCAAATACTCCGGCTCGTACAACCCGCTACAAGGGTTTCGTGAGAAGTGTCCAAGTACCAGCGTAGATAAAAGTAGTTAAACTAATGTTTTTATAAAGACAAATATATAAGTAAATAAGTTAGTTTTTTTCTTTATAAACCAAACTGGACAATCTAACAGATCGTTTGATTTGGAATCAGTTTGTCTTTTTTTTCTAATTTAATGAACATTTCGCAAAAACCCCGCACAGTTAGCCAGTTCACCCCAACTTCAAAACATCATGGACCAGGCGATCATGGATTGTGAAGATGTAGCAATAACCTAGATTCGACCTACTCACCTACTCTACCTACTCTTTCGCACATTGGCGCGATTAAATTAAATTGGTTGCTTTGCATTGGAAAACCAGGCTAAGGTAGCCAGTTCACCCCAACATCAAAATATTAGTGACCAGGCTATCATAGATTGCGAAGATACAGCAATAGCCATCCACCATCGACCCGACTCCACAGATGCTGCGCAATAATAATGCGCAGTAACCTCTCTTTAAAATAGACGTCTGTAAGTTACTGAAAAGTATTTAATTAATTTAAAATGACGACTCAGTACTATAATGTAAAAAAATTACTGATATTAAAAACAAATAAAATTGAAAAAAATGGGCTAAAAATACAAACGTTTCGACAAATCGTAAAAGAAGAGAAAAAACTTGTGATGTTGGGTAAAAGTTTTGGTTATAAATCGTGGTTTTCTATGATTCATTCTATGATATTTCTATGATTTATTATATTCTATTTAGATAAACAACATAATTCTAGAAAAGATTGACTGTCCATGTAAGTGGGAAAATCAGTGGAAAAGAGTTACATTAGTTTTAAATTATTTTATATGCCTACATAGAAATACATCATCATAGATATCTCATTGATTAAAGTCATAGCAACGAATGCAAAATTCAACTTCAGGGCAATGAGTAACAATATTTAAATGTAGTGTTAGCACAAAATTGATTTAATTGTTTTCGCCCAAGGAACAAACAACAACAAACACAGTAAAAAAAAAATACGAAAGAACATTTTGATTTTCATTTTTCCTCGATAAAACTCAAAGTGGTAACTTGGACATCGTCATGAACACAGTCTTTTTAAAAATCCCAGCTTACCCAAAGAGGTTTTTTTCTAATTAATATTAGATATTTTTTTCCAGAACCTCGTAACATGGTCGGAGTGTGACCCTCAATTGACGGTTACCACCCTGGACCAGCGGTACGTGGTATGTCCAGCGTACGCTCGCGACGTGTACTTGGTGCAGACGCTCAGGAAGTACAGGGAAACTAAGCCAAGTTCACACATCATTGTGTTCACTGACACTAAAAAGTGAGTTAAATTGTGCTTTAACTAAACCCTTTTGCACACCGAGCACTTTTACAATGTTGCCATCGCTGTAGATACTGGCGTACCGTGTCAGCTCTGACCATTGTATCTAGTTGCTCCTAAGGTTTTTACAACATTGCGAACTCCGGGTTATTTTAAACATTATTAGCTAGCCGTAACAATGTTGCCATCGCTATAGATAGAGGCGTACCATGTCGCCGCAGCGGTTCCGACGGAGTGCAAAGGGTGTTAAGAAGAATAACTTGAGCGTTATACAAAAGGCACATCTAATTATACATTTAATAAATAAATAGTAGTGTCTTTTTCTCATATTATTTCCAAGTCATCTATTGGCTGGACACGATAGCAAACGTAGAGTTGTGGAAATTAGACGTAAAATGGCATTGTGTGGAAATTATGATCATGTTTCGAAGCATGCTTTTGAATAAAATGCACCGGATTATTCTGAAGTGAAGTAGGATTTCTCAAAATACAGCAGAACGGAGAGGGATTGTGTTTGTTCTATGCCTCGATTACAGATATAGGATATACTATGTATTGTAGTTTATTGAAAAATACTCGTGATATGTAAGTTGCCTAAGATGTTTTCATTTACCAGAAAGTGCAATAGTGAGTGATCAGACAATTCCTTGATATAGTTTGTAATCTTTCACCACCTGGCTATTACGAGTTATATTCAGCCAAAGTTATATACACGTTCAATCACAAATCTTATCTAAGGTCTTAAATTCTTCAGGGAGTGTCAGGTCCTGTCGATGATGCTGAACGCGATAGGCATGGACAATGTTTGCTTGCATGGGTTTATGCGGCAGAAGGAGCGAGTTTCGGCCTTAACTCAGTTCAGGAGCAACCTCAAGTGCACCCTGATTGCGACAAACGTGGCCGCGCGTGGCTTGGACATACCCTCGGTTGATCTGGTCGTTAACCACAAGCTGCCATTGGAACCCAGGGAGTATATACACAGGTGACTACAGGATACATAGAGTTTTATACTAGAGTAGAGGAGCTAGCATTTGCTGCTGGCAGGAATTGGGGATTATGCCTTCATAGGTATCCTATCCCAGCCACCAGCAGCGTGGTGGAGCACACATTTTAGTCGGTGCTAGTCCAACATTACAGTCGCCTGTCCCGTCGGGCGGCGGTACCCATAAGGGGTTTTTTCCTGTTAAAAAAAAAGAGGAGCTGGCCTAAAGTGTGCCCATAAAAAACACTAAAAGCTAATGTAGCCATAAAAACACTAAAAAAATATTTGTCTTAAATAATTATATATTAGTAGCATCTTTTCATCTATTTATTTAACCATAAATAATTTAGATTTAATATGTATTAAAATTTATATAAACTTTTTCTTTTTTTCTGTATTACCCGTATTCTATTTCTTCTTCAATTTTTGTCCTTTTCCTTCTGTTACTCAAAGGTTGACTGGAAGAAATCCCTTTTAGGGATAAGTCCGTCTTTATACATGTGTTTTTTTTTCTTTCGTTTTTCTAAATATATAAAATAAATAAACAAATTTGTATTTGAATTTCGTCTTAGATTTATAGTTTAATGTAAATTAATTAACTCCATTAAAAAAAGACATTGAGCCGTAGTTTTTTTTTAGTATTGCGATGTCATGCGTTATTTAGTTTATCCTGGTTTTGCCTGTCAGGGTCGGGCGCACCGCCAGGGCTGGTCGCAGCGGTCTCGCCGTGTCCCTCATCACGCCGTACGACCTCCTGAGGCTCGGGGAAATTGAGGACCAGATCAAAACCAAGCTGAGCGAGTACAAAATTGATGGTAACCTTTTTTTATATCTTCATTTAATTCATCTAACTAGGCATTACTAACTTGAGGACCATAATCGACTGGCCCGTTTGCACAGTGGGTAGTGACCCTGCCTTCAGCTCCGCGGGTCGTGGATTCGATTTCGAGTACTAACATTTTCTATAAATGGATTTATTTATTTATTTATGTACCATGAAAAAATGTTGGAAAAAAACATTATTGAGATTGTGAAACATTAGTTGAGATTGTGGTGGTGAATGTGGGTAGTGCTTGTGTATTTTTGTGTTATCGGCGTTGGGTAGTGCATGAGCACAAATTCTGCATGTATCAGCTATGAGAACGAATAGTACACTCCACAGTCTACATTAAGCAGAACATGTATTTTCTTTTATCGCGGATTATAGCAAAATAATATCTTTCTTTAGTTTTCTATTATGGACCTCCGCAAAGTAACGCCTAACTCTATAAATCAGTGTTTTTCGATCTGTGGCTTACTTTAACCTTATTCGGGGAGTCGTCGACTGAAAGCAAAATTCGAAAGCAACGTAATCTTTTAATTAAATTTTATGATTTCTTTGTCTTTCTATGACACCAGTCGCCAGAATTTTTCAATCTGTAAAGAGGTCGTGAAATCAAAGAGATTGAAAAACACTGCTATAAAATATTTATAGACGATGAGGCCGCGAAGGTATTCACGACAGTAAGCGTGACCCGCCGCGAGCAGGAGGCGCAGCTGGACAACGAGGAGTTTGAGCAGCGGAAGAGGAACTACAAGGTCAAACGGTGGATCATGGCCGGCGTGGACCCCGACGACATGGAGGAGGGGTAAATTGAACTTATCATACGATTATTTTGCTATAATCCGCGTTTGTTAAGTAAACCTGTAATGCTAAGTGTAGAGTGGACTAGCCGTTTGATCGTCCGTTAATTTATACTAATATATTAATATATAAAGCTGAAGAGTTTGTTTGTAGTCATTGTGCAAGACATTATGCTCAAAGATAATAATAAATAAATAAATAAATATATGGGACACTTACACACACGGTCGTCCGCCCCCAAAGTAAGTAACTTAATACTTGTGATATGGTAGACAGACAACTGGTGAATATATACTTATATATTTTTTAAATACATACTTAAATACAAATATACACCCAGGCTCGAAGACCAACAAATTCATTTATAGAAAATGTTTGCCCACGGCGGGAATCGAACCCGCGACCCGCGGAGCTGAAGATAGGGTTACTACCCACTGCTCCAACGGGCCAGTCTGATGATGTTGATACTATTGAAATCTATGAACATTGTCTATCTTCGTAACTATGAAAAGTGATGCGAATATCTACACTAATACTGACTGTGACTGTGACTACTGTAATGTGACTGGCCCGGGTAGTGACCCTGCTTTCAGCTCTGCGGGTCGCGGGTTCGATTCCCGCCGAGGGCCAAAATTTTCTATAAATGAATTTGTTGATCTTTGAACCTGGATGTATATATGTATTTAAGTATGTATTTAAAAAATATATAAGTATATATTCACCAGTTGTCTGTCTACCATAACACAAGTATTAAATTACTTACTTTGGGGACGGACGACCGTGTGTGTAAATATCCAATATATTTCATCATCATCCCCCTGCCCTTATCCCACTCTAAGTGGGGTCGGCACAACATGTTATAAACATGCTGTAACATGATTTGGCTGCGTTTTTACGACCGGCCGCCTGCCTGACGTTAACTTACCTTAGTCGCCTTTTATGACACCTCGGTAAGAAATGAGGGTGGTCTATTCTATACAGCCGGATACCACACGGCGGGTCGACTTACCTTAGTCGCCTTTTACGATACCTCGGTAAGTATATGAGGGTGATACTATTCTACTTAGCCTGATACCACATGGCTGTTAATATCCAATATAGAAAGAAAGAAAGAAAGAAAAGAAAAATAATTTTATTTGTAACAGCACACTACACAAGTATAATAACACACATAATATATGCAAAATAAAAAAATCTACTTAACAAAATCTAACTTGCATAGTGTGATGCCCCAAATTGGTGTCACCTCTCAGCTTTTGTCGGTCGTGATCAATCACTACCGACGCTGATTTTCAGAGGTCACCAACTGCTATCATCGTACGTCAGCGACTAAATGCGTGCCCCCGTTCCGTCTTCGTCCCCGTCATTTCACACAATATATTTATTATTATTGTTTTGCTATTATCCGCGTCTAAATCTGTAATGCTCAGTGTATAGTGGACTATCCGTTTGATGGTCCGTTAATATTAGATAATTTTTCTAGTTCAAGCTTGTTTGCACGTGTCCGAAAGCAGAATAAATTGTGGGGGTTGACCTAATTGCCATATAATTATGCTGGTTGTGATGCCTTTCTTTGCGATTTTGACACGAAGTCTAATCTCCTGATGATAATTCGGTTGCGAGGCGAAACGATTTTTGACTTGATCTAATTTCGGGGACGCCTGTCGGTGCAGGGCGGGTGGTCAGCTCCTATTCCGGACTATTCCACCCAGTTGACTTTGTGATAGTGAACGTGTGCAGTGTTTGTGTATTATAGCGATGGTGGTGGAGGTTTGTGAATATATTCTACACGAATCCTACATGTATCAGATATGAAAATGGATATTCCTACTTTATAGCAAAATAATTTTATTATTACTTTTGTATTATGGATCTCAGCAAAATAACGCCTATAAACTAGTGTTATAGTAAATTTATAACCAATTTCTCAGATTGGAAGAAATGCGGCTCAAACGTATAAAGGCGGCAAAGAAGGCTAAGTTGGCTAAAATTAAACAAATTCAAGCCCAGATAAAGGAGGAAGCGGGACAGGGAGATACGCAACCCGTGCAACGGACAGAGACGGAAAACATCGACGCCACCATAAAAGAAGGGTTGAAGAAAGTCAACAAATCTTTAATGAAAAAAGACGATAGATTTAAAGGTGTTATTGGAAAAATAAGTAAAATTAAACGGAAAACTGAGAACGCTCAACGGAAGAGTGGAGAAAAGAGAATGAAGAAAAAGAACAGAGTAACTTCGTAATAAACTGTTTAAGACACACTGAGTTCTTAATTTATCATTTTTAAGTTCCCTATATTCATGATGATTTTGTTGATAATTTGGCCATTAATATAATATACCGGTTGAGTAGAATAGATCCACTCTTTCTTACCGAGGAGTAATAAAATAAGATTAAGGTAAAGTTTACGTCTCTACCAGAATCAAGGAACGAAATAATTAAAACTGAGTAACTTAATTTAATTGTTACAAAACTACTAGTATCAATGAAAGAAACATTCTAAAGTTATTACAGTTTTATTGTTTTCATAAGAAATGCAAAAATATAATTAAAGCAAACTCTCATTCGCTATTCGCGGGCTAGGCGCTAATGACAGCGGCTGTCACATCTCCCACGTCAAAATGGCGCGAAAGGCTGTGGCAAGATGTGACGTCATGGCTTGCTTGCAGTATCGACACGGCTGCGTTGTTACACAATGATAAAAAATTCAAAAAAAATATTTTAAAACTAAACTCTTCAGGTGACAAAAGGGCTGGCTCCTTTTTCTAATAAAGAATCAGCTTAGCGATTCAACGCGGAAACGCTGCCAGCATTCTTGAGACCATTCCACATGGGCATGATCTTTATAGTCCTACCGTGTAAGTAATTTAAGATAGATATAACTTGTACATTTTTTCTATAAAACTTAATAAAAAGAAATAATAAAACAACATTATTCGATAAACAATTATTTATTTTTACATTTTATAATTACAAATAAATACAACAATGACGTTAAACAAGCGAACCGCCGATGTCAAATGATTGGCGTTTGGCACAAAATGGCCGCGAAGCTTAAGGAGAATACATTACAACTTGAGGCCAAAGTTTTATGTCGATGGTCAGCGCTTACTCTACGGTATTATGTTATAGTACATATCCAGGAGCGAGTGTATCGCAACTATATTGTCTTTTGTATTTAAATACACAAAATGAGTTTTACCTAAATACTGTAACGGACGGTAATTGGCTGAATATAATATAATAGATCACTCTCATATATTACCGAAGTGTCGTAAAAGGCAACTAAGGTAAATTGTCGGCAGGCAGGTCGCCACATGACATGTCACATCATCCTCTTACCCTTAACCCATCCTATCAACTGGTGCCACTCTTTTAACATGCATATCATTTTTAAAACAATCCATCCATCTTTTTTTCGGCCTCCCCCTAGCCATACATCCATCCACATTCATATTTAAAACTCTTTTGGTCACATGATTTTCATCCCTCATTACATGACCATACCAACTTAGTCTCGCACTTCTCATCTTTTCTGTAATGGGCGCAACTTTCAGACTTCCCTTAATATACTCATTGCGTATTCTATCTAGTTTTGTCACACCACACATCCACTTTAACCTTCTCATCTCATGACATGTCAGATAACGTGACAAAATGTTGTGCCAAACCCAGAATGGGCCTCCAAGGGATAATTTTGTCTCGTGGGGTTTGACCGACGTTCAGCGAACCGTTGCGATAAACTCGCTGGTGAAAATAACGCTTATGAGCTAACCTATAAGACATAAACGGTACCCGCACCCTACGTCTTCACAAAACGGTAATATAATGAAATTATTTAAACTTATTATTACTATCTAGTTATCATATGAAAATATGGTAAATAATAATATTGCTCGATGAATCGTAGTTTATTATTATTTTATTATTATTTTTCAATTTTATAATACTGAATACAACAAAAAAATCCAAAGGTTAAACTCAATTATATCGGCGTTTCTTATAAAAAGTCTAACTAATACAAGTTATTTATGTAAAATTATTCAGAATTTAACAAAATTTATTTTAGTATTTTATAGTGAAATTCCCTGATTTGTTACGACATCAATAAGCTATCTAATGTCCGCATTGCTTTAGAATAAATGTCTTTTTAAATTACCAAAATTTAAAAAAAAAGACAATAATTGCAGACTAGAGCAATTTCATTCTCATATCTACAGATCTAGGCACAGGTATAAAATTGTGTCTGGTGCATAGATTTAGAATAGTCAGTTAAATACTACTATTCTTATTCTAATTTATCAACTTTTTCAAACCCATGTGCGACAAGCACAGACTATATAACTTATGTTAGATAAGAAAGAGACAAATAGTCATAATTATTATTTTGATTAAAAACTTACGGCACCATCAAATCCCCTTTTATAACGAAACAATATGATAACATAATAACAGCTTATTCATAAAAATTAAAAAACTAGGATATTACCTAATTCTGTTCTAGATTTATAGTTTTTATACTGGTGTAGAGAGGTCAGCCTCAAATGTGACACACATGTATCTATCTCCCTTTTTTATGTGGCGTTAGACAGAGATAGAATTAGAATTCTTTATTTGCGGAATATGAGTACAAAGTTCTTAAAATATAGCGTATCTTACATATTCTGCCTTTCAGGCGTGCAAAGAGTAAATTATTATCAAATTAATACATTACAACAAATTAAATTATATAAAAAAAGAAAGTCAAGTTAAGTTAATTTAAATTTAAAAAATAGTCAGATTAGTTATATAAAAAAATGTCATATCATAAATTACAATCTGTCAGAAATTCATCGATGTTATAATAAAGTTTATCCAATAAGTAATTAAATAGAGTTTTCTTAAAATTAAGAACTGTCATATTTTTTACGTTGTCAGATAGTTTGTTATATATTATTACAGCCATACAATAAGAATTTTTTTGAAATAAAGTGAGTCTTTGAAACGGTAGGTTTAATTTAATTTTTTGCCGCCTGTTACGATTTTCTGGTTTCATTTGGAATATATCAATATTCTTTTTTACAAAAACACAAATTTCAAAAATGTATAAACACGGTAAAGGTAAAATCTTTTTCTTTTTAAATAAAGGTCGGCATGGAGCAATTAAATCTGAACCACATAGGGATCTGATACACTTTTTTTGAGCTTTAAATGCTTTTTCAAAATCGACAGAGTTACCCCAGAGAATCAGACCATAGCGAAGTACCGAAGCCACATAACCGTGGTATAAGCATACGAGTTTTATATTCCCTCTTAATATTTATTGTGATACTCTCCCTTACACATTTGACTCCCCTACTGTAATAACATAACTCTCTCTGTCTAGATTACATTTTACTTTTTAATTCCAATAAATTTTAACTTCATAGTTGATTGAATTAATATTTTATGAGTACGGAGATCGGAAAAACAAATTTTTAAACATTAAAATATTTGGAACATAAAGGATATAAGTCCAGTATTGCGAACTATCACAATGTTGCCCTATGTCTTCCCTTATTCCAATAAAAAAAAGAATAATATTATAATTAATATTTTTGAGTACATGACTCGCAATGATAAATAAATTCTATATAAATGATTGTAATTTTTTGTTAGATTTAAATTGTAAATTTAAGTGTCCCATATATTTATTATTATTTATTAAATTCACTTTTGGTTAACATAAAAAAAAAAAAATAATAATAAATTATAATTCAATATAAACTAAACACTTATATCTAGTGGTCATGAAAAATTTTGCTGTGCAAATTATTAATCTCCATAAGTCAAAATATGCCATTTGTATGTACAGTAATTGTGTAATGGTTTTTTAATATATATATTGTCCCAGCGGTATAATTAACACCATGATAGCACCATCTAGATAAGATGGCAAGAGATCTTCAATGTTATAAATTCTCTAAAATACTCAATTTACTCGCGAACTATAATCAACCGTTTGAATTGTCCATATATTGAAGGTCCAAATGACCAGTCCACTATTAAATAACTGGGACCATAGAAAAAACAAATTACTAACTGGCAACATTGCTAAATAGACGTTGAGAAGCATCTAACCTATAATAGTTATATATAGGCACTACAGAGTAATAAAATGTGCAACACAATAATCAGCTAGATATACTAAAATTAGAATTCATTGAATACGTATTATTAGATAAATTTAAATAACAATGCAATACAATGGATAAGTCCACATTTTAAAGTACCTTCAGGTTCAAAACATCGATCAACCCCGAAAAGCTGGTTACACTTAGATATTTGATATACAATAGACATAATTGATAATACGAGAAAGATCTATATATATATATTGATAAAATATATTATGTTTTAAGAAGCCCTTGATCAGTTATTGGGATGTGATTTATTCAGCTTATAACTGCTTCTTCAATTGCCCTTTATCCCTAATCATTAATACCTCGTCTTAGACGTTTGTTATTCAACGATAAATGCAAAGTGAAACTGTTTGAATTAGTTTTATACCTGATTTAAACATTTATGTAAGATGTACCTGCCATGATATATTTTTCTAATAATCACAGTTATATCAGTGATTCTAGCGGATTTATTGCCTAAAATGATTCAGATTTCGCTTTGGGCACTTGGTAAAGCCATTTTTTGTAAATATTTAACTCTGTTATACGAAAATGCTTGTTTCTAAACACTGATCAGGGATTTCAGCGTATTCTAGCTATTATCACATGTGCAAAATTAAACCGATCAATCAATTTTGAATCGGTTAACTGCTATATAACCATGATTCTGTCATTAGAAATGATATTGGCGAAGTAATCAGTGTCCTGTGACACTCCCAAAAGCAAAAAACCCAAGAATTGAATTAATAAGAAACATTGACGTATTTGCTGACTGCTCTAAGGGTCTAGGGTTCTGGACCTTTTCTAAAAACCGATAAACAACCGACTATATAGAACAAAACTTTACTTGTTTGTCCCTTTTAAAAGCTTTTATTTAATTTGCCTTGTATGTGATGGTGGAGTCTTGCAAGTTAAATTTTACCCATTTCCCGATATCCGATTGCGCTGAAATTTTACATACTGGTCCAGTTCGGATGACAATGCATGTTTATGATAAGCATGACCTGATGCTACCAGGATTGACTTAAAAACAAAGTAACTCTTCAACAGCTAACAGTAGGGACATTAAATTTTGATAAGTACTAGTAATATCCTGCGGTTTCACCCGCGTACATACCGATCTCATGGCAGTGGAAATACTACTAAATCGGACTGTTGATTTATTTTTGTTAAATATATCATCAATAGTTTCAGCAGCGCATGCGTTGACAGATTTTTATGACTAATTTTTTACGCTTTATTACATTTTTATTACTGATCCCTATTTTTTAATGTAATATAGCCTATGTTGCTCAGTAAATATGCAGCTTTCTAATGGTGAAAGAATTTTTGAAATCGGTCCATTAGTTTTTGTGTGAAAACATAACAAACATATATACAAATTTTTCCTCTTTATAATATTAGTATAGATTAAGACTGAAACGACAAGAATTTTTATTATAACGCGTTATTTATAACATTTTAAATAGCTATTTAACGTGACAGATTAAAACTTAGATCTAGAGTAACTTTATTTAACCAGATATAAGAATAAGCTGATAAATTTAATTATTTATCTAACATATATATGGTTTTTTGATGTGGCAACTTGGATTTAGATTACTCTGACATCTGGAGTAACGAGTTGATGGTGGCATCTTTGTTGCCACGATTCGCTTCCAGCACTGACTTGATGACTTCTTTGTCGATGCTCGGGAACATCTCCTCGATCTAAATATTTATGGTTCATTAATGGATATATCGAATAAGCAGTTATTAATGTTAAATAGACTTAAAATACCTTCTCTCCAAAAACGGAGAGAAGAGGCCTATTCTCAGCAGTGGCAGAGTAACAGGCCGCTATTTAGACTTAAAATGCTACGATTCCAGTGGAACAAAACTTGCGTTGTTTTGGATAACGCTCTATAATAATAATAATAATAATAATTTTTTATTGAACACACAAAGGTAAATCAATACATATACTCTTATTCTAAGACCTGCTTAACACTAAGTTACGTTAGGATTATCCCTAGCGCTCAAACTAGGCTTAGCCTGTATCTTGAACGCTAGTCTCTTCCGATGACATCAAATGTGTTATGAAGGTAAGTATATATTAGTAATATAGATAAGTCTATGAAATGCCTAATAATAAAAAAAGGGTTATCTGTATGTGAAATTTGAATTCTGTGAAAACTTTTGCGCAGTAAGAAGCTGCAAGAGCTATAGCAAGTAGAGTCAAAAAGGTAGGTCTGAGGAAGTTAATAAATGTAGATTTCCTGACATTAATTTACGCCGTGTGGTACCCGGCTGAATAGAATAGTACCACCCTCATATCTTACTGAGGTGTCGTATAAGGCGACTAAGGTAAGTTGACTCACCGTGTGGTATCCGGCTGAGTAGAATAGACCACCCACATTCCTTACCGAGGTGTCGTAAAATACGACTAAGTTAATTTGACGTCAGGCGTTGACCTAAAATACGTAGCCTAATCATGTGACAACATGTTTATGATATATCACCCTTGGATGGGTTTGACCCAACTCACCAAAAGGTGGTGGCTTGCGCGATTGTATACATCTAACACCTTCCTCCTCCATGTAAGCAATATACATGTCAACGCACACTATTATTGTATTAACACGATATATTAGGAATACCACTATTCCCGTTTCGAGATGCACTTCTCCTGAATGACGAACAAAGACTGAATGTAACTGAAACGTTTTATCAATAGGAAGACTCCAACGGAAAAAACAATGGCACAGTGTTGCCACCATTTTAATCAAAAAGGGCGCGATACTCTTGTTTCATGACTGTGTTGCTATAAAATACAAAGCGGAAGTCAATGGCGACAACATACAGAACAGTCGATGAAGTTGGGAGTTACCTGCTGCAGCTGTTCCGCAGTGACTGGCTGCACTGGCGCTGGCTGCTGCTGGGGTAGGTGCTGGGGGTAGGCTTGAGGTGCTTGCATCGGTGCTGGGTACATGGGCATGGTGGCGTAGCCCAAACCCGTGCTGGGTACCACCAACATCGGGGGGAAAGTCGCCACCGCTGCTGGACCCACCTGATAATATGGCACATAACAATTTCATACCTGGTTATAATAAAAAAAGAAACTTAAAAAAAAGAGACTTAAAAAAAAGAAAAAATAATTATGTAGTCGGGAATCAAACCTAGGTATTTACATTTCTCGAGACTGCCCGTTCCAGGAATAAGCTACGCTGACTTGACAGTTTATGGCAAAAATAGTGTTTTATATTCAATATAAATTTTAGCATTTTTTATTGCCCAAAAACAGGGATAAAGCTTTTTTTTCAAACATAAAACCTACGTAGATCGATTTTTCTCTCCTAAAACTCCCCTACATGCTGAATTTTGAGGAAAATCGTTGGACCCGTTTTCGAGATTCCGAAAATATATATACATACAAGATTAACTCAGTCAAATATTAAAAATAATTCCTTCTTTTTCTCACTTTAAAACACACTGGTAATAATATTATAAGCAAAGTCTGTCTGTCTACGCTTTCCTAGCTATTCCGCAAGACCAATATTAATGAAATTTGTACTATTGAATATAGACTAAATATATTCCCGTTTTACGCTAAATTTACACTAAAAGTTAAAAGTGGTAATTTAATTTTTTGGTAATTTGTTTCGTTCACAGTAAATATTAGTTTTTTTTTCTACCTATTATAATATTAATGTCGTATGCTTAAATTTTTATGTAATTTATATATATATATATTTTTTAATAATTTTATGTGCATGCGGTGACATATAAGATGTAAATGTAAAAAAATATTTGTTTCAATTTTTACTATGTGTAAATTTTATATGTAACAACAACTTGCTGTCCAAATAAATAAATAAAACGAAAATTAGGAGATGTCTGCTTGAGATTCGAACCTGGAAACCTATGATACGCATTGATATACCAAATCACTAGGCCATCAAAGTTTCCATAAACATTGTATTGTACACAAGCACACAACACATAAACTTTAGTTACAACTATACTAATACTCACTATGAAGCGGCGCGATGTGAATGATAGTCGTGGCGTGGTGAATACCATGGCCCCACGCCCAACAGTGGGCACCCGGCTGATATCGTGAGGTGTACTCACCGAGTAGCTCAGCACCAGATTGATCATGCCCTCCACTCCGTCACCTTGTTTACCGTTCAACGGATACCAGTCTTCATGGGTCTCTCCCTGGGGGGATTTTGTATAACGTTATAGTGAACAATGGTGTCTTAATAGGGTGGTTATGCGGTGTGTGATCACCCTCATTTCGTACTGAGGTATCGCAAATCCTCGCTAGTCCTCAGAGTGGGATAACGGCAGGAGAATAATGGTATCCTATTACAATGACGGTATCTTAAAAATTTGGTGGTTCAAAGATTAAACTTCTTAAGACACTACTGGAGGAAGTCTTGGCCAAAAAAGGCCATTTTATGTGAGAGACCCGCAAGCCCATATCAACTTTTTTTAAACGCACAACTATAATACAATATTATTAAAGTTATAATATACACTGGCAACACTAAAAGTAAAAGCCCAAAATTTCGCTCACCAGCTAGTTGTTCAGACCAGCTAGGTTATTAGATCAACTAGACGATCTGACAAACTAGGTGCTTTAACCAATTAGATTGTCTGACCATCTTTGTGACGTGACCATCTAGGTGATCTGACAAACTAGACGATCTGACAAACTAGGTGCTTTAACCAATTAGGTTGTCTGACCATCTTGGTGATGTAACCAACTAGGTGATCTGACCAACTAGACGATCTGACAAACTAGGTGCTTTATCCAATTAGATTGTCTGACCATCTTCGTGATGTGACCAACTAGGTGATCTGACCAACTAGACGATCTGACAAACTAGGTGCTTTCAATTAGATTGTCTGACCATCTTCGTGATGTGACCAACTAGGTGATCTGACAAACTAGACGATCTGACAAACTAGGTGCTTTAACCAATTAGATTGTCTGACCATCAAGGTGATGTGACCAACTAGGTGATCTGACAAACTAGACGATCTGACAAACTAGGTGCTTTAACCAATAAGATTGTCTGACCATCTTGGTGATGTGACCAACTAGGTGACCTGACCAACTAGACCATCTGACAAACAAGGTGCTCTGACCAATTAGATAATCCGACCATCTTGGTGATGTGGCCAATTAGTTGATCTGAATAACTAGGACTGACCTACGCCAGTCTACTAAGTCTTGCAAATAATGGCTACTAATAAAGAGTCTGTGGAAACGATTGATCCACTCAAGGATAGGGCCTAGCCAGGACCTCGTATCTTCAGCAATGACACATGTAAACCTTTCATTGGACTGTGAAATAAAATATAAAATTGTATTATGTTGTTATTTATTAATAATTAGTAATTATATTTATTAGTGTATATATAAATTTATTTATTTATGTGTATTGCGTATCTGTATATTTATTATCCATATGTATGTATATAGTATTTATTATATATATATATATATATATATGTGTGTGTTTAAATTCATAGTTATTATACTTGTTCATGTCGATTGTTATTGTTGATGGACCTATCTTATTTTTATGTTACGATTTCTTTTATTCACCAAAGGTTGTCTGGTAGAGATTGCTTTTAGCAATAAGACCACCTTTGCACGCCTTTTTGCTTCTTTAGTTAAGTTTCTTTCTTTTTGTACCTTGTGGTATTTAATGTGTGTGCAATAAAGAATTTCTATTCTATTAGTAAAGTAGCGCCTTTTTCTATAAATTAGATAATACTATATTAAAATGCTAAATATCTTACATTCAACACAGCCTGCGGGATCGATATATGGGTCCACGCGATCAGCTCGTCCATAGTGAACGAGCACTCGTCGAAGATCTCCAGGTATATAGAGTTCACACCGGGAGGCAGCAAGCTGGAACAAAAATGAACTTATTTTGTAAAAACATAGACATTATCAGAAGATCATTATGACTAGACTTAGGTGAAGGCATTACAAGTAATTCTGTCTATTATCACATTTACAAAATTAAATCAATCAATTTTGAACCGGTTAACTGCTATACAACCATGATTTTGCCATTCCACATGACATTGGCGAAGTAATTAGTGTTCTGTGACACTCCCAAAAGCCATAAACCCGAGGAATTGAATTTAATTCAATTACCTAGTATAGACCAGCCTCATTTCTTATTTAGGTGTCTTACAAGGTGACTGAGGTAAGTCGACCTCCCATTTGGTATTCGGCTAAGTTGAATAGACCACCCTCATTTCTTACCGATGTGTCGTACACCTTAGTCGCCTTTTACGAAACCTCTGTAAGAAAGAGGGTGGTCTATTCAATTCAGCCGAATACAACACGGCGAGTCCCAGAAAAGTAGTGTTTCACCGTAAAGAATTGTAAAACATGACCCATTTAAGATCAAATGTTTCTCCTAAATTTGAACCCAAGAATACATGAAAAGGATCACGCTCTATAATATTCACTATTACGGCTTCAATTATAAATTTTAACGGCATTACTAATATAAAAGCTGAAGAGTTTGTTTGTTTGAACGCGCTAATCTTAGGTACTACTGGATCGATTTGAAAATTCTTTGAGTGTTATTCCATTTATCGAGGAAGGTGGTGTATATATCGTCACGCTAAGATAAATAGGAGAGTCGCAGCAATAAAAAATATTTCGAAAACGGTAAAATATAAAGTTTTCCTTGTGTGCTCTAAGTAAACGGTGAAAGTTATTAAAAATCATGTATTAAAAAAATTTTCACTCTAAAAGTTGTAAATAAATGTCCGCGACAACATATGTCTAGCTTTAAAGGTTAACCCACTTTAACCATTTTTATGGTAATCAAAATACTATATTACGGTTTTCAACTTTCCACGCGAGCAGAGACGCTGGCGATTGCTAGTGTCTTATATACATTCAAAGTAAAATTCCCGTATTGGCGTCGAGTATCGTGTTAAACCTTATTATGATTCTGTGCAAAAAAGTTCGAAAATTTCAAAGGAATTTTCTTATTGTATAATGAAATATTTTTCCTTTTTTCTTCTCGAAAAAGCCGCATCGTTTAACATAATATTTTGTATAAATACTTCGCTGGAAATGCGAAGAAATTTATATTGAAATTATAAGAAATAGGTCCGCATTTCTTGGGGAGGAATTTTTTAACGTGTTTTACATTAATTGAGGTTATTTTAACTTCAAAATAGAAGCAAACGAAGTCGCGTATACAGAGTAGTAATAATGTGATATTATTTTAATCCACTGCTTATCTTAAAGTATAAGATAACTTAGACATAATTCAGTTAAAAAAAATGTATTTTCGACCAATATAATTTAATTGAGATTTGGCTAACAAGTAATGGTTGAATGACCTAGCGCGGTGCGCTCGTTCACACAACAGAATAAATCAATAACATAAGTTCTCATAATAAAATCTCGGTCAAGGTCAATGCATTACATACGAAATGGAATTCAATGGATAACGGTCATTCACCTTTTGTATATCATGTATCTTTTATTCAAAACGTAAAATATATTTCTATGCCTAATTTATTTCACTAAATTAACTGTTTTTTTTAATGTTAATAAGCTGCTAATGTGTGTAGATTTATTTATTATGTAGATATCTGGAATTAAAATGTCGTATGGTCGGTACCACCCTATAAAATAAACTGTAAATTCGTAAAACAAACTTATTGATAAGTGTTTGTTGTACTTGAATTGAGAGATGTTAGTGTGAAATGATCTCTAGCACTTACCAATGAATAACTTTGTTCCATCTCGGCGTTTTCCCACCGCTGGGATCCGTGTGCGTTTCGTATATACAGTGGCCCACGCGTAGGCGGACGTATGGGTCCATACGTGTCAAACCTAAAAATAAAACATCAGAACATTATTTAACTATAACAGACAGAGTGACAGTGATCCCTTCCCCTATGAGCCTTCAGCCCCGGGTTTGATTCCCGTCAGGGCTCACATTTTCTTTATCCCGAACGGTTTAAATTTTACCTTCATTTCAAACAGTTACCATCATATTTCAAAACCTGAATAGGTTATTTAATTCTAATACCATTTCGAATCATTCTATCTATCGCAGTAGACCGCATGAATTGTTTAGTGCGAGTTTTGTAACTTACACGATCGCGTTAGCCTTTCGCCAATTTGTATTGAAATTCAAAATTATTATATAAACATACGGGTCACATCGCGTTATAATCGATTACCTTTGTATAAGGTTCAACGTTTCGACAGAGTTGCATCCACCGTGGTCACGAACTGACTCGATTATAACGCGATGTGACCCGTATGTTTATATAATAATTAGTATGAATCGCGAAAGTTTAAAATCTACAAATTCAAAATATTCTTTATTCAAATAAACTTGAAACAAATGCTTTTGAATTGTCAACTCTACTGCTGGTTCGGAAAGCTGTTCCTACCGGGAAGAGCCAGAATGAAACTCGTCAATTGCTCTTTTAAAAATATATTTCTTATTACTAGTTACATTTGGTTGTTACTGTCTTGTACAGGGTCTAAGCGAGCTATATCCACACATTCTTATCTTCTAAGTAATCCTCAACAGTATAGTAGGCTTTCTGGATCAGCCTCTTTTTAACAGTGTTTTTAAACTGATGTAATGGCAAAGCTAAAATTGATTGCAGTATTGGAGCTGGAACAACGGTCACTAGATGTCGCTGTTGCAGCGTCATAAAAATTGGCGTAACACTAACGCGATCGAGTAGGTTTAAAATATCTCGCACTGCCTACACATTAGTTTTTGAGTTTATCGCGAAGAGATGGGCATAATTTTCGGGGGACTTTTCACATTTAATATTTGTAATACTTACCATAATTCTTAACAAGTTTTGCCTGTGCTATGGTTACACTGAGCCTTGCAGTGAGCGGTGGTCCGGAAGGCGGCATCTAAACACAATATTTATTAGCAGCTAACTGTGAATAACAAGTATATGTTGCTCCATATCTTCCAGTGAATGTGCCATCAAAATTGGTTTAACCATTCTGGAGAATCTACTAATAAGCTAAACCTTCCTTAAAAATTGCTCAATCCTAAAGAATCTTTTAGTAAAAACAGTATAAAAATCCTTTCAGTAGATTTTTTGAACATTGATCAGAAACAGACAGACATTTGGGGGACTTTGTTTTATAATATGTATAGATAATTATGTACATATATATAACAAAAGATGTTGGGAGACAATGCGGTAAATGTGTTGACATTGCCTTTTTTAAAGATGTTTGTTTTATGAGCTGTGATAGCCCAGCAATGAGACTGTGCGACTCTTACAAGGGGTCATGCATTCAAACCCAGGCAGGCATGCATTCAAACCAATGAGTGTTTCTATTAAAACTTTGTGTCTAATTGATAATTGCAATTTATCACATGCTTTTCGGTAAAGGAAAACATAGTGAGGAAACATGTATATCTCTAGAGAATTCTAGGGATATGTGTAACCTACCAAAAATGGAGAAATGAGGTGTATGGCTCCGGCTTAAAGGACCATGTTAGGTCGTAAGTGGACTGTATAATTGTTTTACTGGTAAAAGAGCGTAAAAGCACTTGTATTTGTTCCTCCATCAAGAGAGAAGAGGGATGTTGCCACATACAAGTTAATTCTTACTACTAACATTTTGGTGTTGCCAATAGTTAGCAACAGGCTGTTACTTTTGCTTATGTATGTAATAATTACCGTAGCACCACAAAGCTGCTGCTGCAGTGCTAGTGCGGCCTGATAATCAGCATCCACTGTGTCTGTTGTTCCATCTGCTCTAAGGAACCCTGATGGCAGAGGACCCAACAGCACCTAAATGGTAAAAAATGTGAAACAGTTAAAATTAACTGAACTCATCACTTATTTGTTATAACTCTACGGTACAGTTACACTACTTAACATTTTGTTAAATTACATCTGTAACACAACATACTAGGAACACGTGATTCCGCACTCAAAACTAGATGGCGCCACTGATCGTTTGCTCCGCGCTATAGAAGTGCTTTCATGGGAATATAAGAAGTCTCCATACAAAATGATATTAGATCAACATCGCCTATCAGTTCCTAAGCTTACAAAGTGCATCCTACTGGAACACTACGCCTAGTGCAACTGTAAACAGTGCATCTTCTGGTACATCCATACTAGGAAATAGAAATGCTGTGAAGAACCTGTCTGCTGTATTGATATTCTATGTATATGTGACGATTAAACTCTTGTACCTATCACCTGTACGTATTCTTTCCCCCTTCCGTCGTATCAGCGTATTACACATCATAATTAATCTGTAAAAATTGCTGCTTTAAGATAGTCATTAAAGCTTAAACGCTTAACTTACTTTACATGTAACATATTGGTATAATAGCACCCATCTTGACCCATGGATGCAATGCACCTGGGTGTCACACATTGGTGGGTGTCACATCACAATTGACCAAAACTTTTTGGTGATGTGGGGGGATTAGGGGCACCAGAGGACTGCTTGCAAATTCTTCCCTAAAAACCTTATAATATAGTTCAGGCATCTATCTAATTTCGGGGACGCCTGTTGGTGCAGGGCGGGTGGTCAGCTCCTAATAGTTTGCTTTGCGATTAATATTAATTTATTTGGGATAAAACTATATAAAAAAACTTTGAGGGTAAGAAACAACATGATTGCTAATGATAATTTTTTTTATCTAAATTACTATCTTGTCTAGCTCCAAATCGTGAAAAACCCATATAAGAATTACTCATAATACAAGCCAATGTTGTACGATTTTGTTTTCGAAATTTAATTAAATTGGATTACAATCTTGCTTATTTGACCATTGACATTATAGATGAATATTTTAAATAATTAAATACAACAATAATCTAGCATACATTATCTAATTATGGTAGCTAAAAGATACTATAAGTGCTAAAATAACATTTCGCGTACAAAATTTCCTCGTTAATGAAATTGTAGAAATGTCTAGAAAGAATAAGAGACAAAACTTAATAATAACATATAACCGGTTCAATAACCAAAGCGCCTGTAGTAAATGTGTTTATCAATAATTCCAGATAAGAAATCATTAGCATGAATCATTCAGCTTATTACAAATGATTTGTTATTGTGGTGCAAATTTTAACTTACTCGTCGACGACGTTCTTCGTTTCTGTCGTTCGGCAAAGTAGAGGTCATTGTAGTAATTTGCTTGAAAAATGTGAGATACACTTTGATGAATATTGATAAAATTGCAGAAATCACTACGTTTCACACAATCGACTGATTCTGAATTTTTTGCGAAAGATAACAAAGAAATAAGTATTGTCAATGTCAAAGCAAAATTTATTGCCATATTAAAATAATATCATTTCACCTTTTGAGTGAACAATAATTGTTGTTGCTATTAGGAAAATAAATATAATACCTATAAAAAATAAACCAGAGATATAAAAATTATTACACAAAGATTTATTTCTTTCCTTTTTATGTTTAGAAAATACCTTAATAACTAGATTATTCACTTTAACAGCTGGATCTTGTCAGCGACAAAATTGACAAACGTCAAAATACTCATATCTAATGTCAAACTTTTAATTCAAATTGTGTTGATGTTTTCGCCCATTTATCTTTTTATTATCCATTGTGTTAATATAAAAGTGACTTTTATGCCTTAAGATTACTTTATCTCGAGAAGCTTACTTCAATGTTTTGTAATGAATTTCATTTTACATTAAGGCATATGTTAAGATAAGAACAATCTTGGTTATTTTATTGATTGCCACCAATTCCAGCTATGGATAGTCCTAAGGTAAGTAGCTTTTATCAATATATTGTACTGTTTATTGTCTTATTATATAGAATAACCTATTGACTAAACTTATGGCAGATTTGACAACTGTTTATGACAACATTTTTTGTGAATAGGTACTTTATAACATGATCTGATACATTGTTTTTTTAATTTTTTTTTTAAATTTTTTTTTTGGGATAGGCATAGATCAAAGTTCATACAGCTCTGTATACTTACGTAAAATATATTTAAATATAGTGTGGGAGAGTAAGTAAGAACTTGTTTTGCCTAGACTGATATGTTTAACAATAATAAAAAAAGCTTGAAATAACTTTCATGTGCATATTGAGAAAAGAAATCAGATGTTTTTATAAAAAACTTTATTTTATATGGCATATTAAAAGTAGTGAAACAAAAATAACTTTGTAACACTTTTTCTACACTTAGAAATTTTTGAAGAATATTAACTATGCTTAATAAAAGCTTTAAAAAATATAACAATATAAGTAACTTTTTTTATTTTTTATTTTACACTCACAATATAATATATTCTAATAATAGTTGTGAGTAATAAAAATATTGAAATATTTTGATTATATTAATCAAATCAAATCAAGCAACTCTTCATTGCACAAAAAAAAATAGTATTACAGTATTTATTTCTTAGAGGTTTATGGTATGTACTTTTTTCACTTTCTATTTATATTAATACCCAAACTTTGGGAGTTGATACTTTAAAAAGAAATATAAGTTGTCTATCATATTTGTCCTTGACTTTGTAAGAAATATTTATTTATTTATGTAGCCATAATTAAATAAATGTTGCCATATAAATACCAATACCCATATAAATACCAATACAAGACCAGAGTCCCTTAAAGGCTTCCTTCACAATCTTTCTGTAAAATTTTTTTTTTTTTTTTAAATAAATAAATAAATAATAAATATATGGGACACTTACACACACGGTCGTCCGTCCCCAAAGTAAGTAACTTAATACTTGTGTTATGGGTGACAGACAACTGGTGAATATATACTTATATATTTTTAAATACATACTTAAATACAAATATACACCCAGGCTTAAAGACCAACAAATTCATTTATAGAAAATGTTAGCCCTCGGCGGGAATCAAACCCGCGACCCGTGGAGCTGAAGGCAGGGTCACTACCCACTGCTCCAACGGGCCAGTCATTTTGATACTTAACAACCAAAAATAAATAAAAGTTATGTGTTTAAATATTTTGATGTATTAGATAGTCTCTGACCTAGAGAATTGTATAACTTTTAATACTTTCAAGAAGTTTTAATCCTACTTTATAATAGATTACATAATAGTATGCTACTAAATAATAGAAGAATACTATTTAATATAAGTTATAGTGTACTTCTATATGAATATACTTAATGCCATGTAAATTTATTACTAATAATTCATAAGCACCTGGGTGACAGAGCCTTGCTTGGTATTTTTTAAAATGATGTAAAAAAAAATTAAAAAAATCAAATGAAAAAATAATAGGATAGATGGGGCTCGATCCTAGGTATTTTCACCTCTCTATACTGCCCGTTCCCCAAATGAACTACCATGACTTTACGTTTGACAGCGAAAAATTGTGATGTAATCAGAGCTATATCATCATCTTCCTGCCCTTATCCCACTCTAAGTGGGGTCGGCACAACATGATACAAACATGTTACCACATGATTTGGCTATGTATTTTACGACCGGCCGCCTTTAGTAGCCTTTAACGACACCTCGGTGACAAATCAGGGTGGTCTATTCTACTCAGCATGACACCACACGGTGGATCAATTTACCGTAGTCGCCTTTTACGACACTTCGGTAAGAAATGAGGTTGGTCTATTCTACTCAGCCGGATACCACACGGCGGGTCGACTTACCTTAGTCGCCTTTTACGACACCTCGGTAAGAAATGAGGGTGGTACTATTCTATTCAGCCAGATACCACACGGCGTAATCAGAGCTATAACAAATATTAAAAATTACTAAAGAACAATTTCACGACGCCTTTATTGTTGAAAGAACCTCAGTTAAATTTTTTTTATATTCCCGACGGAAATACGGAATTTTTTACCCTATATATAGCAAGCAAATTAGCTGTGAAAGCGTAACAGACAGGTAGATATATAATATATATAATATTGATATATAGCATCATAATATTAGACATCATAATATTATCACATATATAATATTTGTAAATTATGGATGTATTATTTAATGGAAATTATCTGACACGTTTGTCAAATCAGGAAATTAAAATGCAATTGGATAATCTTGACGTCTCTCTCGTGTCTATGGATAAAGTTATTGCCGCCCCATTTCCGCGCGCATGCTCTCTGGTAAAACTTCCGAATTGTGATATTGTAATCTAGATTTTATGTTGCAGTGATAAGGTTTGACTACGATTTATACGGCCATATCACATTTCTGTGCGAATATTTTGAGGATAACATTTGGACTTTGGAGTTATCTTCATTTTTTTAGTCCCCCACGCGACGTCCTGGAGGGAACACGGAATTCCCTTTAAGGGAATAGCGATTTCAAAATATAGATAACAAAATAATGCTATAGACAACATCTTTAATAAAGTGAAGTCGTATTAATTTTTAATAAATATCATTCTTAAAAAAAACTTTAAAAAAAGTTGCATAGTACTTTTAAATAAAGCTCCGTCTACACTATCAATATTTATAGACAAATTGTAAAGTTTTTAATAAAAAATGGCATTTAGTCTAAGCTCAACGAATATGTTAGGTGAATTAGGACGGTTGGCGAATTGGTTTAAAGGCGATTGTATCGCTCCAGAAGAGTTTAGTGGTCTGGCGGTTACTGAAAAGGTGAGTTATATTGGTGTAATTAAGATTAAATGTATGTATGTATGTAAAAAAAAACTTTGTGTCTAATTGATAATTTGTCACACGCTTTTCGGTGAAGGAAAACATCGTGAAAAAACGTACATATCTGTATATAATTCTAGGGACATGTGTAGCCTCTGTGTCACTCTTATAATGTACATATTTTTGATCGAAAAATGCCGTTATTCATAAAACTTTCGCCAGAGTATACAAGAGTCGGGCTCATCCGATAAAATAAAAGGTAAGTATATCCGGTTTCTATACATTAATTATACAAGATCCATTTAGTATTAATTTTTAAATTCCTTGTTTGAATAGTGGCTTAAAGCGTCGATGACTTTTGTTCAATGACACTGGTTTTTTACTATTTACATAATTTATATATAAATAGCGCTTTGTTAAACCTGTTAGCGATATGTGTTATGGAATCCATACTAATGGAGTACAAACTGATAACGGCTAATCCACTGGACCGATATTGATGAAATTCAGTACATTTAAAGCTTATTTACTATATGGTAAATAAGGATATGAACATTTCTGATTATTCAGGAAAACACAAAGAACGTATTGCGGGTACTTTAATACTAAAGTTGTTGAGTACTAGCACAAATGGCTATACATAAAATCTGGTTCAAAAATCTTGTTATCTGGGTCTTATAAACGTAAATCTTGTTTTACGAAAAAAAACACACCTTCAATATATGGTCCTTCGAGCCGGATATATGTATGTGCCTATTCGTGATAAATCGTGTTTTTTAGAAATCTGTTTAAGTCAAATAAGGTATACAAAATGTATAACTTTTTTAAAGGCTTTTATTTAATTTGCCGTGTATTTGAAGGTGGAATCTTGCAAGTTAAATTTGACCCACTTCCCAGGGTCTGATTGAGCTGAAATTTTACAAACTTGACCAATAACGATGACAATGCTTGTTTATGATAAGCATGACCTCATATTACTACCAGGGTTTGCTCCAGACGAGGGAACTCCTCAAAACTTAACAGGAGGGATTTAAAATTTTGAACAAAATTTTTTTTAAAAGCATTTTTAGCTTGATTTGTTTTAAGATGTTTTTTACGTATAAAATTAGGGTCTTACGTTCGTACCTAACACACAATCCCGTGACAATGCATGTTTATGATAAGCATAACTTCATGCTACTGCCAGGATTGACTCCCGACGAGGGAACTCAACGCTTAACAGGAGGGACGTGAAATTTCGATAAAAGCTTTTTCAACCTGACTTGTTTTAAGATGTTTCTTACGTATAACATTAAGGTCTATGTTTGTAAGTAACAAATCCAACTTCGCTGTGCAATTAATCTTAGCAAATCGTGAAGATCGGTTCGATAGCGGAATAAATGTAATCACTTTTGTAATTAAACTGGCTACGCTGGGCGGGAAATAGGGGATAAAGTCTTTTATGTAATACCTGAGCTAGAAGTAATTATTTGGAGATGGATTAATATGAAAACAAACTTTGCGAGTTTGAGTTTTATAATACTTTATTAAAATATATTCGTAGATATTTTGAATGGTTAATTTTATGTTGATTTACTCATAATGGAAAGCTTCTGTTAGAAGCAAATGGGTTCTACTTTTTCCTTGCTTATTTGTATATTTGTATGTTTTGTGTCATTAATGTTTAATGTAAACTTTAAGCGTTAAGTTAACTATGTTGATGATATGCACTAGATTATATTGTATTTTTTTTAATTTTGTTTGTTAAAAATACATTATTGTAATACTTAATTTTGAAAAAAGTGACCGCCGAGTTTCTTGCTGGTTCTTCCCGGTAAGAGCACCTTTCCGAACCAGTCGTAACTTCATTGTAATTTGACGATTCGAAAGTGCTTGTAAAAGCCAATTTGAATAAAGAATTATTTGAATTTGAATTTATGCCGTGTGGTATCCGGCCGAGTAGAACAGATAACCCTCATTTCTTACCGAGATGTCGCAAATGGCGACTGAGGTAAGTTGACCGGTTGATTAGAATAAGCCACCATCATTTCTTAATGAGATGTCGTAAAAGGCGACTAACGTGTGGTATCTGGCTGAGTAGAATAGACCACCCTCATTTCTTACCGAGGTGTCGTAAAAGGTGACTAAGGTAAGTTGACCCGCCGTATCGTATTCGGCTGGGTAGAATAGATCACCCTCATTTCTGATCGAGGTGTCGTAAAAGGCGACTAAGGTAAGTTGATCCGCCGTGTCGTATCCGGCTAAGTAGAATAGACCACCCGCTTTCTTACAGAGGTGGCTTAAAATACGACTAAGGTCAATTGACGTCAGGCAGGCGGCCGGTCGTAAAATACGTAAATCATGTGACAACATGTTTATAACATGTTGTGCCGACCTTATAGTGGGATAAGGGCAGGAGAATGATGATGAAGGGTACAAATAGGTATTAAAGGTACTTATAAGTAATTAGGTCACTTTAATACTAATTGTGAGATAAAAAGAATATTATAATTGGTGCAGACGACCTCTCGACACCAACTAGCATTACATTTGAGCTTTTAAGTGCCTAGCAAATTAAATTACAAAGTACCTGGGTACAGAAAAATAAAAAATAATTTAATTTTTAATATTAGGCCCGGTTCACATTATTCCAGTCCAATAATCCAGCGAGTCAATCCAGTCCAGTGCTCGACTGGATTATATCGTTTACATTATTCCAGTCATTAAAAGCTGTCGCATCTGTACCAATAGAATTCCACAAATAAAACAATACGTGTTCAATGTTTAGCGTGGTAGTCAAGCACTGGATTCAACTGGATTGGCCGTTCACACTATTCCACAAGCACTGCACACATTCACCATTTGCATGCATTTGGGTAATGCTTCGCTTTGCGATTTTGTCGTGGAGTCTATCTCCTGATAATGCTTCGGTTACGGGGCGAAACAATTGTTGAGATTGTGGTGGTGAATGTGTGCAGTGCTTGTGTATTGTTGTGCCATCGGTGTCGGGTAGTGCATGAGTTCTTACAAATTCTGCATGTATCAGGTATGAGAACGAATAGTACACTCTACATTTAGCATTACATATATTTTCTTTTATCGCGGATTATAGCAAAATAATATTCTCATTACTTTTGAATTAATATATGACAAACACACCGTCGTTCGTCTGCAAAGTAAGTAACTTAATACTTGTATTATGGGTGTTATAATTTATAGAAGTAGGGCCTACTATGCAGAATTCCATAGTACAAAAGTTATGATAGAATTATTTTGCTATAATTCGCGTTTGTAGGAAACAGAACCGTTCTCCGAATATATGCAGGATTAGTTACCGCACGTCACAAAACACCACCACCCACAGCACATTACAAGAGCACTGCATATATTGACTAGAACAATATCAACGATCGTTTCGCCTCGAAACGCACACACAGTTTTTAATGAAGATTTAGCGCTTTTACTTATGAATTAAATATGAATTGTATCAAAGTTTACCAGTGTTATCCCACTGCTGGGCACAGGTTCCCTATGCGCTTTTGGAGGGAAGAGTTAGAGTTAACACCCAAAAAGTAAAGTAATTATTACTATCCCACTGCTGGGCATAGGCTTCCTCTCTCTCTTTTTTGGAAAGAGGGATTGGCTACCACTTTGCTCCAATGCGTGGTAGGTTACACATATCCCTAGAAAAGAGATATTCAGGTTTCCGCACGATGTTTTCCCTCACCGAAAAGCGTGTGATAAATTACAATCATCAATTAGACACATAAGTTTTGACAGAAAATCTTGTGTAACCGAGATTAGAACCCGTGACCCGTCGAAAAGGTTCTTGCGGTCCCAACGCTGGGCTAGGCTTAACACCACAAGTACCCAAATTGGACGGACAGTTTCAGCAAAAGCGTGTGGTGAGTTGCAATTATCAATAACATAAGTTTTATGAAAAAAACTCATTGGTGTAACCGGGATTAGAACCCGTGACCCTCTCGAAACATCATATATATCACAGCTCAATAGCACGTACACTAATGTAATTTCTGTACGGAGCTCTCTCTATAACATTTCCGAGCAGGTATAAATTTAATAAAACGGTACATTTCTGTAATTTAATTTGTTAGCAGTCACTTCAATTTCAGCGATCTTCCTGTTGATTTTTATTTTAGCTTTTACCTGAATTTCTTGGTACATCCATACTACTATTATAAAATATACCTAATATTTATTATATTTATAAACTATATTTCACAATACTTACAATATATGTATATACAAATATTTGTACAAAAGACAGAATCACTGCTTTAAGCATTATCTCCCAGCCAACCAAGCCAAGCCAGGAGTGAATAAAATGCATATGTAGGCGTGCTATAATATGATAGTATATCTATTTATATAATTATATTAATACATAAAGCTGCAGAGTTTGTTTGTTTGATTGTTTGAATACGCTAATGTCAGGAATTACTGGACCGATTTGAAAATTCTTTGAGTGTAAGGTAGTCTATTTATCGAGGAAGACTATAAGCTATATAACATCACGCTAAGATGAATAGGAGAGGAGCAGCAAAAAAATATATTAGGAAAACGGCAGTTATTAACCCTTCCCCGTCGACGTCTTTCATAAACAAATAAAAAATCATGTATTACAAAATTGTTTCCTTCTTAAAGTCCTAAATAAAAGTCCGCGACAGCATATGTCTAGCTTTTAAGGTTAACCCACTTTAACCATTTTTATTGTTATCAAAATACAATACGCTTTCACGGCTTAACCTCTGGAGCATTGATTAAATTAATTCTATTGAAGCGTATAGAAGCTTATAAGGAGTTGACCCGCCGTGTGATATCCGGATAGGTGGAACAGACCACCCTCATTTCTTACCGAGGTGTCGTAAAATACGAAGCCAAAACATGTGCCGACCCCACTTAGAGTGGGATAAGGACAGGAGAATGATGAGACTTAAGTATTATGTGAAGAGTAAAACGTGTGTCATTGTATCCAGTAAACACATTGTATTCATTAAGGCTTTCTAAGAGGCATTTGTAACCTGACACCATAATGTGACTCATTAGAAAGGTTGTGAGAAAGTAACATAAACATACGGTGTATTATATACAAGCTGTACCAACGACTTTGTTCTACGGAGTTATTATAATAGATTAGGGACTTATCTTTGATATTTAAATGAGTTAATCTTGTCTATATATATATATTTTTTGAATCTCGGAAGCGGCTCCAACGATTTTTATTTATTTTTTTATTGCATTTTTTTATTTAAAAAAAAATTAAACATTGCCCCCTTCCCCGCCAGCGGCAACTCTGAATCCCAGAGTGCCTACATCTGGGTCGGGGTCTTTCTAAAAGTGGCCTCTACCTCCGGTGAACGATGCATCGGGAGCACTAGATGCATCGACCACCTTGGGTACCTTATAAGGTAGGCGTCCGATAAACCACGTTCAAAACTCCTGGAAGGTCCCCGTTAGGGTGGCACGCGATGGTCTTGAGCGAGTTGCTTGTGGCGGATTGGATCTAAGGACGCGACTTTCCGGATACATCCCGCCGCTTCCTTCCGTGAGATAACGTCTTCGAAAAGGCCATCGCTGCCCACGACCTCTCCCTTTCCACCATGACACGAATTACAGTGGACAAGGAGAAATCGTGCCCCACCTGTGCCACGAGTTCCGCCCACTGAACCGCCCAAGCTAGACAGTCCGCGAGCGTGTGCAGCGCCGTTTCGGCACTTACCTTAGTCGCCTTTTACGACACCTCGGTACGAAATGAGAGTGGTATATTCTAGTCAGCCGGATACCATACGGCATACACATTCACCAACACATCACTTATTAATTCCATCTTACACAAAATGTAATCTACGCCGTGTGGTATCCGGCTGAATAGAATAGTACCACCCTCATTTCTTACCGAGTTGTCGTAAAAGGCGGCTAAGGTAAGTTGACCCACCGTGTGGGATCCGGTTTAGTAGAATAGACCACCCTCTTTCTTACCGAATTATCGTAAAATACGACTGAGGTAAGTTCACGTCAGGCAAGCGGCCGCTCGTAAAAACGCAGCCAAATCATGTGACAGCATGTTTATAACATGTTGTGCCGACCCCACTTAGAGTGTGATAAGGGCAGGAAGATGATTATGACAAAATGTAAGATCTACTCAAGCGTATCTCGTTAAAAAATATCAATTTTTGTCTGGATTTTCCTTTCAAATATATAAACTACCTCTTCTAAATAATAAAATTGAATATGTGAATTCGGGATAACCTAAATTATCATTTCGTGTTCAATCTAGTCGAAATAAGTTGTCTGATAGTGGAGTTAATCGATTAATTCGCTTCGCTGAGCACCGTAAACATCTTGAGAGTGCCTGTTTAATAATTTATCTTGATTCGATACTAAATCATTTGACATTTGAGTTTGAAGCACGTTATAATAGACTTCTTCTAAGTTATAAGTTCTAGGAGCTAAGAACTACCACGCTGCTCCAATGCGGATTGGTAGGTTACACCTATCTCCAGAATTCTCTAGAGATATGCAGGTTTCCTCACCGTTTTCCTTCACCGATACCGATAAATTGCAATTATCAATTAGACACAAGTTTTTACAGAATAACTCATTGGCGTCTGCCCGGGTTTGAACCCGTGACCTCCTCGAAAGAGTCGCACGGTGTTACCGCTGGGCTACCACAGCTTGCCTATATATATAAAGTAATTTTCTTGGAGCGGCAAAATAAAAAAGTGTGTTGCTCTGAAAAATCAAAGTTTTATTTTTATTCGTCTTAATCACTATATTTACACTATACACTATAAACTAAAACTAATATAAGTACCTGAAAAATCAAAGAAACGACAATAAAGTTTATATTTTGCCCTTAAATATTTACATTATATCAATCCTGTTAATATTTGCTTTAAACATTTTTCTTTTGACGGCGTCAATTCGTTCCTTTTCCAAATTTAAAATTGAGATGTGTACAATCAAAATTAAAAAGAATTTATATATTTTTTACATATATTATACTGTTCTCTTTTTTTTAAAGAGACTATATAAAAG
This sequence comes from Morpho helenor, assembly GCA_029227775.1. Classification (NCBI taxonomy): domain Eukaryota; kingdom Metazoa; phylum Arthropoda; class Insecta; order Lepidoptera; family Nymphalidae; genus Morpho; species Morpho helenor. Next base: position 11,598,585 of record JARGCU010000002.1, read on the forward strand.
TGTTTAGACTAATCATGAATGATGTTAAGAAAAGAATTACAATATCTTTAATACTTAAATGAGATAATCTTGTATGTATATTTTTGAGATATATTTTCAAGATCTCAGAAAAGGCTCCCAACGATTTTCCTGAAATTCAGCATGTTGGCGGTTTTGGGGGAGAAAAATCGATCTAGCTAGGTTTTATAAAAAAAATCGTTTTATTTTTACCCGGTTTTTGGCTATTTAAAAATACTAAAAATTACATTGAATATAAAACACTATTTTTGCCATAAATTGTCAAGTTAGTGAAGCTTATTTGGGAAACGGGTGGTCTCGAGAAATGAAAATACCTAGGATCGAGCCCCACTTACCCAATTTTTTTTTGAAGTTTCTTTTTTTTTGCAAAATATTACCAGGTCAATTAGTCATCCAGGTGCTTTTTTTATTACGAAGCTAGTGGTTGGTAACCATTTCGACTGATGATTTGCAAAAGGTGCAACCTAAGGTAAATCGCGGTCGCCCATGTAAAGTGTTTTCAATCTTTTTTTAACTTTCAGTACCTGGGTGAACGAGCCTTGATCGGTAATTTTTAAAATTATGTAAAAAAAAATTTTAAAAAAAATTGAAAAGAAAAATGAAAAAATTATAGGGCGGGTGGGGCTCGATCCTAGGTATTTTCACCTCTCTAGACCGCCCGTTCCCCAAATGAACTACCATGACTTTACGTTTGACAGCGAAAAATTGTGATTGTGTTCAACGTAAATTTCAAAAAATTTTAGAGCCCGAAAACAGGGATAAAACGACATTTTTTTTTAAATAAAACTTATCTAGGTTTTTATCCCCCAAAATCCCCTACATGCTGAATTTCAGGAAAATCGTTGGAGCCGTTTCCGAAATCTTGAAAATATATACATACAAGAACCTATTTAAATAATAAAGATATTGTAATTCTTTTCTGAACATCATTCATGATTAGTCTAAACAGATCAAATCAAATCAAATCAAATCAAAATATCTTTATTCAAATAAGCTCTCACAAGCACTTTTGAATCGTCAAGGATCAATATGATTAATGAAGCTACAACTGGTTCGGAATGTTGCTCTTACCGACAAGAACCAGCAAGAAACTCGGCGGTCAATCTTTTAAACATTTTCAATTTTACATTATTAAACCGCAGTCTTGTATGAAGCTGAAAGGATTTTCAAATCCAGGCATTTTTATCATCCAAATAATCTTCAATTTTGTAATATGCTTTACGTATAAGCATATCTCTTATACATAATTTTATACCTCTCTGTAGACTGGTCTAGTATTGATTGCGGAATTTTATTGTAAAAGTGAATACCGAGACCATCGAATGAGTTGCTAACTCTGCTGAGTCGCGACACAGATATCACAAGCTTTTTGTGACCTCTCGTATGTCTATGATATAGAGAACACTTTTATGTAGTCTCTTTAAAAAAAAAGAGAACAGTATAATGAAAACTGATTAGTCGTGAATCGTGCGATATTACTCTTCGCATAACTTTGTCACCTGTCGGACGCTATCGATCGATCAATTTAAAACTTTAAACGTTACTTCGAACACTTTTTCTATACTTTTAGCACGGTGAAATCATATGATACTTTTCATTTAATATATCCGTGTGGCACCCAGCTGAGTAGAATAGATCACCCTCTTTCTTACCGAGGTGATGTTGGAGTGGAAAGAGATTTATATTTTTTCATATGCTACCATCGCATTTGCTTGACATTCGAAGTCGATTATGTGTTTTATATATATAATATACTGACATAGTCTTTAACCGCCGTGTGGTATCCGGTTAAGTAGAATAGACCACCAATATGTCTTACCGAGGTGTCGTAAAAGGCGACTAAAGTAAGTTGACCCACCTTGTGGTATCCGGTTGAGTAGAATAGACCAACCTCTTTCTTACCGAAGTGTAAAAGACGACTAAGGTAAATTGACGTCAGGCAGGCGGCCGGTGATAAAGGTGGTAAGTTTATTTATTATTATTATTATTTTTTTTATTTATTTTACAACAATGCACATGTACAATTATTGTGTCCCTGGCTCCCAAGCTAGTTAAAACTGTATTTTGGGAACCAGTGCCCACCTTAACTTAGTTCAACTTATATAATATGTACAGGAGTAAAAAAATATATAAATTACGATGACAAAAAAATTACAATTAATAAGGAAAAAAAGGAATTTGTATAAAACTAATAAGAACAACATTTAAGTGTTATTCATCAAAATTAAAAACGAAGAAAAATAAAAAAATATAAAACAAAAATTAAAAACTTATATTACAGCCGTGTGTGTGTGCATGTGGATGTATGTGGATGTGGAATTAATGCAATAAAGAGATTACAAACAAATTAACAAACTATTTTATGATCAAAATTTTGATTAAAAACACTGATTTCCATGCGGGCGAAACCGTAAGCTCGGCTAGTAACAGAATAATCATAACTTTTGTAAAAAAAAATTAAAACAAAATCGGCGATGTTGTATGTAAAAAAGTTATGAGGTTAGACCTCTCATCGCATCCCAGATCGGAGCAACGTCAAAAGCTCTTATATTTCAAACTATTCAGGTCTTCATATAATACAAGCTCAACGCTACACAGTTATTTTTTTTTATTTAAATACTAGCGGACCGCTCCGGCTTTGCACGGGTATAAAATATATAGCCCATGTCACTGAGTAGTGAGTGAACTCAGTCACTCGATGGCGTCAATGCCCTCATCGCGGCATTTTAAATCTGTAATATCTCCGAAAATGTTCACTTAAATTACATGCTGTAAACGGAAATATTGATCTATATTAAATCAACTATTTATTTAAGGTACCTAATTGGATAAGGATTAATGCTGTATTGTATAAAAATTGCTTCAAAAATAAGGCATTATTTTTCGTAAAAAGTAAATGACAAAAAATGCTATAGTGGGTTATCCATAAGAGATAGACATATACCATCGCGGACTTTTCTGTAGACCTTTTTAAGGTGTACAAATACTTAGTACATTATTTTGATAAATCTTGTAGGGTTTAGCCTGCGTTTGCAATGTAAGCGGAAAAAAATGTAATTATTTACAGAAACCTCAAAAATTACAGTATTTCTTTACTCCGTATTGAATGTTATTATACGTACAAACCTTCCTCTGGAATCACTCTATCTGTTAAAAAAAACCGTATCAAAATCTGTTGCGTAGTTTTAAAGTTTTATGCGTACATAGTAAGAATGCGACTTTGTTTTATAATATGTAGTGAAGTTAGAGTATATATGGGACACACACACGGTCGTCCGTGCCCAAAGTAATGAACTTAATACTTGTGTTATGGGTGAGAGATAAGTGGTAAATATAAATACACTTACTTGCTTATATACAATTCTATATCTTTAATATTTAAGTGAGTTAATCTTTTATGTATATATTTTTTCGGAATCTCGGAAACGGCACCAAAGATTTTTCTGAAATTCAGCATGTATGAGGTTTAGGGGAAAAATCGATATAGCTAGGTTTAATTTTTTTTTAAATCCTTTTCTATGCCTGTTTTTCACACAAACTCAACAATCGTTTCACCCCGCAACTGAAGCATCATCAGGAGATAGACTCCACGACAAAATCGGAAAGCTTTGCGCTTTTGTGAGTTTGTGATAGTGAACGTGTTTAGTGCTTGTGTATTGTGTTGGCGGTGGTGGAGGTTTGTGCATGTATTTTTACGAATCCTGCATGTATCAGGTATGAAAACGGATTGTCAACTCTACATTTAGCATTATATATATTTTTTCTATTTTACTTCATGGCGGATTAAAGCAAAAGAATTTTATTATTACTTTTGTATTGTAGGTTGAAGGAGCATATATTTTTGTTTCAATTCCAGATATCTTATGATCTAACATCAGTTATATTTTCTCTACGCATTAGGTATCCAAAGTAAACCTCGACGCAGCGTTTCGTATAATTTTATGTCCGAATCCCAGACGCCCTGTAGATATCCGCTACATAATTCAGATAACATTTTAGTGATGTTGGAGTGGAAAGAGATGTATATTTTTTTCATGTGCTACCATCGCATTTGCTCGACATACGACAAAAGTAATAATAAAATTATTTTGCTATAATCCGCGATGAAGTAAAATAAAAAATATATATAATGCTAAATGTAGAGTGGACAATCGGTTATCATACCTGATACATGCAGGATTCGTAAAAAAAACACATGCACAAACCTCCACCACCGAAACCACAACACACAAGCACTACATACGTTCACTATCACAAACTCAACAATCGTTTCGCCCCGCAACCGAAGCATGTGATAGACTCCACAACCAAAATGAGTGTGTGAAATTTTTTCATGTGTTAATATCGCATTATCTTGACGTTCGATGTTGATTATGGGTACTATACGTATTTAATTTAATTTTAATTGTAATACTAACTTAGTCTTTAACCGCCGTGTGGTATCCGGCTGAGTAGAATAGACTGCCCTCATTTCTTACCGAGGTGTCGTAAAAGGCGACTAAGTTCAAATACAAATTCAAAATATTCTTTATTCAAATAAATTTGTAAACAAGTGCTTTTGAATCGTCAACTCTACTGCTGGTTCGGAAAGCTGTTCCTACCGAGAAGAGCCAGCAAGTAACTCGGCAGTTGCTCTTTTAAAAATATAATTCTTAATACTATTTACATTAAGTCTCTACTGTCTCGTACAGGTTCAAAGAGAGCTATATCCACACATTCTTATCTTCAAGAGTATAGTAGGCTTTCTGTATCAGCCTGTTTTTAACAGTGTTTTTAAACTGCTGTAATGGCAATGCTGAAATTGATTGCGGAATTTTATTATAGAATGTTATACCAAAACCCACAAACGACTTACCTATGTACTTTTGCAAGGCGCAAAGCAGGAGCCGCAAGCTTATGTCGGTTCCTGCTTTGTCTATTGTATACATCACCTATCGTTTTATAATTCTTTAAGGTAAGTTGAACCGCCGTGTGGTATCCGGTTAAGTAGAATAGACCACCTTCTTTCTTACCAAGGTGTAAAATATGAGTAAGGTAGGTTGATGTCAGGCAGGCAGGCGGTCGTAAAATACGAGTACATGGCCAAATCACGTGATAACATGTTTATAACATGTTGTGCTGACCCCATGTAGAGTGGGAAAAGGGCAAAAAGATGAAGTTACTATTTTTTTTCTACTACCACGATAGATGTGATTTTCCATTTTTTTTGTACAAATATATCATAACTTGGTAAAAAAAAATTGGTTATGATATAACTGACGTCCGAACAATTGGGTTGTTCAATGTTAGCTCGGCAAACTTCTCGTGTAATGTGAATATGAGCAAATATTTTTTTAGGCTACAACGCTACGCCCAGTGTTATATCGAGGGGTGTGTATCGAACGTGCTGAAATGGACTAAACGTTTTGAAAAATACCGTTATTGCTTTGAATATCTCTTTAATATTTCAATGAGTTAATCTTGTATGTATAAAAATATTTTTTCTGAATCTCAGAAACGGCTCCAACGATTTTCCTGAAAAGGTATACAAGTTCTTTTCAAAAGGGTATATTACGTCAATCTTTTCTTTAATATTTAAATGAGGTAATCTTGTATTTATATATATGTATATGTATATATATTTTTGGAATCTCGGAAACGGCTCCAACGATTTTCCCGAAATTCAGCATGTATTTTTGGGGGGAGAAAAATCGATCTAGCTAGATTTTATTTAAAAAAAAAAATTGTTTTATCCCTGGTTTTGGGCATAAAAAATATGGTATAACTAGGTTTTAGCTTTCAAACGTAATGTTGCAGTAGCCGTTGGGTAACGGGCGGATCGAAAATGTTCGAAACCCGGGTTCGAATCCAACATGTCATCGGCGCCTCTTTGTTTTTTAAAAATATTTTTTTTATAAGTTAGTAACGATCTGTTACTCTCCCACTGCTGGGCAAAGGCCTCTTCTCTCCGTTTTTTTTTTTGGAGAGAAGGATTGGAGCTAAGACCTACCACGCTGCTCCAATGTGGATTGATAGGTTACACATATCCCCAGAATTCTCTAGAGATATGCAGGTTTTCCTTCACCGAAAAGCGTGTGATAAATTGCAATTATCAATTAGACACATAAGTTTTTACTAGAAAACTCATTGGTGCCTGCCCGGGGGTTGAACCCTAGACCTCCTCGAAAGAGGCGCACGGTGTTACCGCTGGGCTACCACAGCTGTTTGTGTGTGCTGTGACTTTTTTATATGTGGAAAAAAATAAGGTACTTGGAACTTAAATGGCAAACTTGTACATACCTTACAGCTTATCAAAAGTTTCCAATTAATTATTTATTGAAGGTAGCGGTATGGTTAGAGTAACGAACTTGCGATCGAGAGGTCGTGGGTTCAAATCCCGGCAATTATACTACCGACGTGAACCCACTCCTAACACAAGCTAAACTGGAGGGGTTAACAAATTACTAGTAATTTGTAACCCAAATTGCTAGTAACTTAAAAAAATATATTTCGTGATTGTTATACGTCATATCAAGTGCGTGTTTGAAAAACTTTTGTTTTTGCTTTTATAATAATTTTTGTATTATATTTTCCCGTTCCCGAATTAAATACGGGATTTTTTAAATCTTTAGGTCAGCCAAGTATATTAGTTTCAATGGTAGCAAATTTCATCAATATCGCTCTAGCGGGCTATAAAAGAGTTACAGACAGAATTACTTCAGCATTTATTATTATATACTATAATAATAAATGCTTATTATATACTATAATAATAAAGACTTAAGGTTTAATATACCGTTTTGGAAAGAAATTGTATACCTGGATACAATATTTCATCTCAGCGAGTGGTATATTTCGTTTTAAGTCTTGAAACGTGTAAAGGTTTCTTTGAAGTGTGAGCAAGTACCTGCTTTTCTTTGTATTTGAACGTACGAAAGGCTATATATTCTAAGCGTATATTTTCAGAGGAGTTTATTGTTGTTTTCTCTTTTGTAAGTCTGATCTGATTATTCTTATATCTTTTATATTTAAATGAAATGAAAATGAAATAAAAATGAGTTAATCTTGTATGTGAAACGGCTCAAACGATTTTCCTAAATTTCAGCATGTAGGGAGTTTTAGGGGGGGAAAATCGACCTAGCTAGGTTTTATGTAAAAAAAAAATCGTTTTATCCCTTTTTTTGGGCATTATAAATACTGAAATTTATATTGAATAAAAAACACTATTTTTGCCACGAACCAGTTGTAGCTTCATTGATGTTGATCCTTGACGATTCAAAAGTGCTTGAAAGTGCTTATTTGATTAAAGATTATTTGATTTGATTGTTTAATAGCCATCAGGAAGGCATTCAAGATTTGATTGTGCTACGTATTGCACCATATGCTCTATGTAGTGTTTGATATATGACGTCATTTCCCCTTTACCTGAGTATCGAACTGCGTAAGTAGGACGGAGATAATGCAAGTTCCCGGGATACCTGGGACATTATTAATACTTGACAATGCGAATATTATATAACCGCCGTGTGGTATTCGGCTGAGTAGAATAGACCACCCTCATTTCTTACCGAGGTGTCGTAAAAGGCGACTAAGGTAAGTTGACCCACTGTGTGATATCCGGTTTAGTAGAATAGAGCACCCTCCTTCTTACCGATGTGTCGTAAAATACGACTAAGGTAAGTTGACGTCAGGCAGCGGCCGGAAGTAAATACAGCCAAATCATGTGACAGCATGTTTATAACATGTTGTGCCGACCCCACTTAGAGTGGGATAAGGGCAGGAGGATATATATATAATGTGAATATTATATAATCTGTAGATGCCTGCAATTTTGCGTTTTAATGTATTACTAGAAACTAGAGATACTGGAAGAAATCGCTACTAAGCGATAAGACCGCCTTTTGTACGTAACATTAAGTAATTTATAGAATTAGGTATTACTTGGTGGGGATCCATAATACAAAAGTAATTGTTAAATTATTTTGCTATAATCCGCGATGAAGTAAAATAGAAAATATATATAATGCTAAATGTAGAGTGGACAATCCGTTTTCATACCTGATGCCCGGTTCACATTATTCCAGTCCAATAATCCAACGAGTCAATCCAGTCCAATGCTGGACTGGATTATATCGTTTACATTATTCCAGTCATTAAAAGCTGTCGCATCTGTACCAATAGAATTCTACAAATAAAACAATACGTGTTCACTGTTTAGCGTGGTAGTTAAGCACTGGATTCAACTGGATTGGCCGTTCACACTATTCCAGTGGCACTGGAACGGGCGAGCTGGAATTCAAATTCAAATTCAAAATATTCTTTATTCAAATAAACTTGTAAACAAGTGGACGAGCTGGAATGAAAAATAGAACGCCAATCCAGTCGACTGGACTGGATTGGTACATTCCAGTGCAGGTTCACATTATTCCAGTGGCATTCCAGCGCTGGACTGGAATGGTCGACTGGAATAATGTGAACCGAGCATGACACATGCAGGATTCGCATACAATAAAGTGTAAAAAAAAAAGGTTGCCTGTAAAGTCGGTTTTACGGGCAAAGATTTTACGTGACAACGTCTTTTTAAATGTGATGGATTGGAGTGGGAGAGAGATGCAATGAATTCTCCAGTCCGGCGGGCCTCTCTTTCGTTCGTTGACTCATCGTAACAGACGTGAGCGGGCGTTACACTTTTTCATAAGTGACTCCAAGCCGCAACCTAATTTAAGACGTTGTCACGTCATAGTAAAGTGTTAAAAAGGCGGATCGTGTATTAATTAAAAAACAGTGATATGATGCTTACATGTATGTATTCCCAATTTCTCATCTGTACACAGCTGTGGTAGACGTTATTACGTTAACGAGGTCAACATACCACAAGTTTGTATGTTAGAACTTCCTTTCTTGCGAGTGGCGTCGAGTTCGCGTTGTGTTAGAAACTTCATTATTACTTGTAGAATAATACATGTTATACACATGTTCTAATTACATTACAGCAAAAGTAATCATAAAATTATTTTGCTATAATCCGCGAAGAAGTAAAATAGAGAATATATATACACACACACACCTACACACAACTCACTCACAAATACCCACACACAACTCATTCACACAACAAATAAACAAACACACACATTAATATAGTTTACTAATAAATTTTATAAATTTTTTTTTTTTTTTTTGTAACTCAAATCCACGGCACAGGTTTTACCTTAGTGTGGATTAAATTTATTATTTTTGTAGTTAGATATAGTCATAAAAAAATTTGTATTTTTGTGTATAATTTGTATTCTGTGTGTGTGTAATAATATAATGCTAAATGTAAGAGGACAATCGGTTATCATACCTGATACATGCAGGATTCGTAAAAACACATGCACAAACCTCCACCACCGCCACCACAATACACAAGCACTATATACGTTCACTATCACAAACTCAACAATCGTTTCGCCCCGCAACCGAAGCATCATCAGGAGATAGAGTCCACGACCAAAATCGCTTTGCGATTATTATCAGGTATGATAACCGATTGTCCTCTTACATTTAGCATTATATATATTCTCTATTTTACTTCTTCGCGGATTATAGCAAAATAATTTTATTATTACTTTTGTATTATGGATCTCCGCAAAGTAACGCCTAATTCTATAAATTACATTACAGCAGTTTAAAAGCACTGTTAAAAAGAGGCTGATACAGAAAGTTTATTCTGTTGTAAAAACTTTTATACTGTTGATGATTATAATCTATATATATCTATACTTATTATAAAACAAAGTCCCTCAAACCTGTCTGTATGTGATCTCAAAATCTGGAAAAAATAATCTCAAAATGGATTTTGAAAGGTTTTTACTAAAAGATAGTGCACTTCTTCCGGAAGGTTTAGGTTAATATTACATAACGGTTTTATGGAAATACTGTTGAAGAAGTCGGACTGTGGTAAAAAAACTACTATTGCGTGTTTTTGTCGCAAGCGACACGTAAACACCAGAGATACACCAAAGTAATATACTAGAGAATTGATGATCTACAAAAATACTAAAAAAAAGTCCGTTATAGCATATCTCTATCTGTTATGGTTAATTTACTACTGTTGTGTCGTTTGTGACACAATGATTTCCGCGCAGGCGAAGCTGCAAGCACTGCTAGTAGTTGATAAGAATGCGCGAATATAGCTACTCTTCGACGTATAAGGTAGTAATGACTAAAGTTACTAGTAAGTAGTTATAAAAATTATGTTGAAAAGAGCAACCGTCGAGTTCCTTGCTGGCTCTTCTCGGTTGGAACAGCTTTCCGAACCAGCAGTAGAGTTGACGATTCAAAAGCACTCGTTTACAAATTTACTTGAACAAAGAATATTTTAAATTTAATATCCTTGGTTTCCGGGATATTTTTGCCAGTTATTTTAACCAGGTACTATTTATTAATGCAATAAAAATATTACAAACAAACAAAGTGTTTGTGTTGTTTTTTTCTTAAAACGTTATCAGGAAGTCCCTACAATAAGTAGTCACTAGCTATTCTTTTAAATCTCTGTCGTTTATCATTAACTTTTACAAAGGAATAGAAAAGGTCAGACTTTTGCGAAATAATATAATAATTTACGCCTTAATTTTTATACAGAGGCAGTTTAATGTTATTGTCGGGTAGAAATTGAAGCCATGAATCCTCAAGGGAGACGGTAGCTTTGTCTAGGAAATTTTGCTAGGAAATTGTAAATATCTTGACTAAAGTTTGTTTTCCGCCGGTATCCGGCTGAATAGAATAGTACCACCCTCATTTCTTACCGAGGTGTCGTAAAAGGCGACTAAGGTACATCGACCCGCCGTGTGGTATCCGGTTTAGTAAAATAGACCAACCTCATTTTTTACCGAGGTGTCGTAAAATACGACTAAGGTAAGTTGACGTCAGGCAGGCGGCCGGTCGTAAAAACGCAACTAAATGTGACAGCATGTTTATAACATGTTGTGCCGACCCCACTTAGAGTGGGATAAGGGAAGGAAGATGATAAAGTTTGTTGCATATGTATTTAATCAAAATCTTTAATATTTAAATGAGTTAATCTTGTATGTATATATGTATATAAATATATTTTTTTAATCTCGGAAATGGCTCCAACGATTTTCCTGAAATTCAGATGAGCTTTTACGAATCCTGCATGTAATTTATAGAATTAGGCGTTACTTTGCGGAGGTCCATAATCCGCGAAATTTTATCGCGGATTGTAGCAAAATAATATTCTCATTAGTTTTGAATCCTGCATGTATCAAGTAAGAAAACGAATCGTCCACTACAGTAAGCATTATATATATTTTTTATTTTTTCATCGCGGATTATCAAATAATTTTATTATCACTTTTGTATCATTATCTTGATCAGGTATGTCAGTTATTAGGGAACCAAAAGTGACATTAACAGGCCGTTACGTTTATATTAAAACGCTAAATCACAGATAAGCACTCAGCGATAAAGTTATACGCTCAGAATTATCTGAACAACTTAATACCACTGTTAGAGCTTTCAACAATCTCTACCTTCAAATGTGACGTAAATCATAATGCTGTTATAATTCCCTTCAAAAATAAACCCTGTTGTATTACGATACGTTATATTTTAGCATAACACTGTTTACTGCGCAATATATTATTCAGCGTGGACTGTAATGCCTTATGGCTAATGGAAAATGGGAAAATTGGATTGAATTTGAAAACCTTGTATATAGTGCATACTTTAAAGTAACAGAATAATTCATAACTAAGTAGAATATGAATAATTTATAGAATTAGGCGTTACTTTGCGGAGATCCATAATACAAAAGTAATAATAAAATTATTTTGCTATAATCCGCGATGAAGTAAAATAGAAAATATATGTATATAATGCTAAATGTAGAGTGGACAATCGGTTATCATACCTGATACATGCAGGATTCGTAAAAAACACATTATTGTGTTACAAACACATTAATTATTATGGTGGCGGTGGTGGAGGTTTGTGCATGTGTTTTTTACGAATCCTGCATGTATTAGGTATGATAACCGATTGTCCACTCTACATTTAGCATTATATATATTTTCTATTTTACTTCATCGCGGATTATAGCAAAATAATTTTATTACTACTTTTGTAAGTAGAATATAAGTTATTTAATGTTATTAACTTAGTCATCTCTTCTAATATATAAAGCTAAAGAGTTTGTTTGTTTGAACGCGGTAATCTCAGGAACTATTGGACCGATTTGAAAATTTCTAACACCACGCACGCTTTCCTTGCATACGCTAAGTAAAGGGTGAAAGTTATCAAAAAATCTTGTATTACAAAATTTATCTCTCCTAAAAGTTTAAAAAAAAGTTTGCGATAGCATACGTCTAGCTTTTAAGGTTAAACGATTTTATGGTTATCTTGCGGTTTTAATCTTTCCATGCAAGCGGAGCCGCTGGCGATTGCTAGTATTCAATGAATTAAAAGTATTTATCATTGTTTATATATTTTGGTGGAGCACTGTCAGGTTTTTAGTAGGTGAGAGTCCAACATACCCGCTGCTAATGTTATTGTAATAAATTTTTTTAAAAGATCGAACCCTACTTTCATGCTGATTCTTCTAACAACATTCAAGAGGTTCTGAATGTTATTCAGAACCAGAATTAACTAATTTACTTGTTGTTCGACGATCCAAAAGTGCTTTAAAATATAATAATGCTGAGCATCTAATAATAGTATTGAATCTGCTTTCAGAACGAGAATGACCTTAATTTGGCAACCCCCGTTGTTTACTTATTTAATTGATAAACGTTTCCTTTGTTACAATAAAATTAAGAAACTTACAAATGTTATCGATAACCACATATCTTCAAAATCTTTAATATATAATGCAAAAATGTACAAGTTATATCTATCTTAAATTACTTACACGCTAGGACTATACAAATCATGCCCACGTGGAATGGTCCCAAGAATGCTGGCAGCGTTTCCGTTTAAGATAAATATATTTTCTCAGAAACGGCTCCAAGGATTTTCCTAAAATTTAGCGTGTAGGGGTTTTGGGAAAGAAAAATCGATTCAGTTAGGTTTTATTTAAAAACAAATCTCATTTTATTACTGTTTTTGGGCACAAAAAAAATTGCTAAATTAGATTACAAAGCAAATGATATTTTTGACTGTCAAACGTAATGCTGTAATAGCGTAATGTTAACGAGTGGATCAAAATAGTTGAAAACCTGGGTTCGAGACCCATACGCATTCTTACTTTTTTTTTCTTTTTTATATTTTATTTGCATTTTTTATATCTTTTAAAAATTACCTCGATCGGTCACCCAGTTACTAATAATTTAAAGTAACATATATTTTATATAAGCCCAGATTAAACTTTGTCAAAATGAAGGTTGTAAATTGGATGGCATCTGGCATTTTAAGACGACATAAAGTTTAGGTACGTTCTGAAACGACAGAGATAAACTTTTAATTGGTACGAAGGAGCGTTGTGTTAATACAGATTTCCGAACTTTAGGTATGTGTAGAAGATATTTTATATTTTCAGCATTTACCTGTATTATTTTGATGCTTATATGTATGTGATATTTGCCGTCTGGCTCTATTCTGGCTGAGTAGAATAGACTACCCACATTTCTTACCGAGGTGTCGTAAAAAGCGATTAAGGTAAATTGACTCGCCGTGTTGTATCTGGCTAAGTAGAATAGACCACCCTTATTTATTACCGAGGTACAAACGTAATAATAAAATTATTTTGCTATAATCCGCGATGAAGGATCTCAGGACTTCATCGCGGATTATAGAAAAATAATTTTATTATTACTTTTGTATTATGGATCTCCGCAAAGTAACGCCTAATTTTATTAATTATTCTTACCGAGGTGTCGTAAAATACGAGTAAAGTAAGTTGACCCACAGTGTGGTATCTGGTTGAGTAGAAAAGAAAGAGGGTGGCCTCTTTCTTACCGAGTTGTCGTGAAATACGACTAAGCTAAGTTGACGTCAGGCATGCCGGTCATAAAATACGTAGCCAAATCATGTAACATGTTTATAACATGTTGTTCCGACCCCTCTTAGAGTGGGATAAGGGCAGGAGGATGATGAATATAAGTCCGAGTATGGGTAATTCCTGAGGTAGAAAATCTTTCATGTATGTAATGCTTGTGCTTTGAAGTCGTCATACTTGAGGTAACATGCTCACGTTGTTTAATCAGGCCTTATCGACATTCCACTTGATTATGTAGACGTTTTCTCTGTTAAACTGCTTTAATGTCAGACAAAATGAAGAAAATATGGAGGAATAAAAATACTACCAAAGCCACGAAACCCGGCTCGTGCGAACTTTAATACTACCCATATTTCTATACGCTGCAGAAACGTGGACATTGCGGTAAATTGAGAGGAAAAAGATAGATGCTTTTCGAAATGTGCTGGCGAAGAATGCTTGGGTTAAGATGGACCGACAAATGTCTTGATACTCCCAGAGCTAGGCATCACGCAGCGTCTATTTTCTACAGTCCCGTATAGTTTCATTTTTCGGACATGTTTCAAGACGGGACAGCCAGTCCATAGAGCGTCTGGTTGTCCAGGGAAATGTGGAAGGTACAAGACCACGCGGAAGGTCACCTATGCGATGGACCGACCAGGATAGGGCCATATAAAGCTGTGATAGCCACGTGGTGAGACAGTGCGACTCTTTCGAGGGGATCAGGAGTTCAACCACGGACAGGCACCAATAAGTTTTTCCATTAAAACTTATGTATCTAATTGATAATTGCAATTTATCACACACTTTTTGGTGACTTTCTGGGGATATGTGTAAACTACCAATCCGCATTGGAGTAGCGTGCTAGGTCTTAGCTACAACACTTACCTCTATAAACGAAGAGGTCTACACAGAAGTGGGATTGTAACAGGCCGTTACTTTTTTACTTTACAAGGTCCTATAGCCTTGATAGGCGAAGGGTGAAACCGTGAGACTATAGTTCTAGGTCACGGGTTCCACCCCAGGAGACTTAAGTGAACAATTTGCGTAAATTATTGACTTTACCAATTAATAATGATTTTTAGGGGAGAAATTCCTAATCTGTGTTATATGCGAAACCCTGGACTTACACTGAAACCTTCCAAAGGAAGGAGACTTTGTCCAGCTATGGGATAGTAAACGTCGGCTAATTTTTAAAAGCTTTTACTTAACTTACCTTGTATGTATGTGTAAATGGAATCTTGAAAGTTAAATTTGACCCACTTCCCGGTGTCCTTTTGAGCTGTAATTTCACATACTGGACCTAATGACAATGAATTTTTATGACAAGCATGATCTGATGCTGGTGCCAGGATTGGCTCCAGACGAGGGAACTCCTCGACCTAACAGTAGGGACATGAAATTATGTTAAAAGCTTTTTAACTAGACTTATTAAAAGCTTTTCACTTAACTTGCCTTGTGTGTATGTGTAGTTGGAATCTTGCAAGTTAAATTTGACCTACTTCCCGGTTTCCGAATAAGCTGAAATTTCACATACTGGACCAGTTCTAATGACAATGAATTTTTATGACAAGCATGAAATGATGCTGGTGCCAGGATTGGCTCCAGACGAGGGAAGATCTTAGAGTTTAATAGTTGGGACATGGAATTTTATTGAAAGCTTTTTTAAAAGCCTTTTTAACGTGACTTGTTATTTTTGCCCTCAAATTTACAAACCCGTATTGGATGTAGTAATACAGATACTTGTTACAAAGCTAAGCGCTGTGTACATAATTGGACATGCAAACGTCCATTTGTATATGAATTGTTCACTCCATATTGCTGAATGTTATTTTCACGGACGGACGATTTCAGTGTTGTTTTATAAAAATATTAACAATAGTTTTTCTTTTATGTCGCACTCTTAGTTTTAAAGTGACTGAATTTAAAAAAGTTGTTCCGTGGCAAGTTAACATAGATTTTCTCTAATGGCGTATTAAAGCAAAATAATATTGTCATTACTTTCCAGGTTTCAGAAAAATAATTTAATTATTGTTATTATATTATGGATCTCCGCAATTAGCCGTGTGGTATCCGGCTGAGTAGAATAGACAACCCTCATTTCTTGTCGTGGTGTCGTAAAAGACGATTAAGTTAAGTCGACCCACCGTGTGGTATCCGGCTGAGTAGAATAGACCACCCTCTTTCTTACCGAGGTGTCGTAAAATGTGAATAAGGTAAGTCGATGTCAGGCAGGCGGCCGGTCGTAAAAACGCAGCCAAATCATTTGACAACGTGTTGATAATATGTTTGTACACTTTTTTTTACCAATAATGTTTTTTTTCCAACATTTTTTACGGTACATAAATAAATAAATAAATGTTGTGCCGACCCCACTTCAAGTGGGATAAAGGCAGTAGGATAAGGATGATGATCTCCGAAATGTAACGCCTAATTCTAGAAATTATTTATAATATATACATTTTGTACATATTATACTTACCTAATTCTTCTTCTTCATCTTAGCGCCATCCCGGCTAAGGCCCGGGGTCCGCTTTCCTACTCAGTTGCCTCCACTTTACCCGATCTTGGACGTCCGACTTGTGTAAATTGTTGGCTCTCATGTCAGCAACCAAAATATCCAGCCAACGCTTTTTTGGACGACCGCGGGGTCTAGATCCAGGGACCACCAAATTGAGGCATCTCTGTCCGACGTAACTTTGTGGCTTACGTGCTACATGACCATACCATCGAAGACGGGCTTCCTGCAGCTTATCTCCGATGTCACGAACACTGAGCCTACTGCGGATGTAGTCGTTACGTAGTCGGTCACTTTTTGTGACACTGCACATCCACCGTAGCATTTTCATCTCCGTGACTCGGAGTTCCTGAACATGCCGTGCTAAAGCTGGCCATGTTTCACTGCCATACAAAAGTACTGGTCGGATAATGCTCTTGTAGATGAGCCCCTTGAGCTAAAGAGGCATCCTCCGATCTTATTTTATTATACTTACCTTCTTAGATTATACTTACCTAATTATTTAGGTTTAATTAATTTAAAGACAATGTTTTAGTGTAAATAATTAATACGACCAAAATTTGCCGTCTTACGTAACATTATGGGTCTTATGTTCAAACAAGGGTTATATTTACACGTTAAATTAGTATAAAGTTAACCGCAAACTCCACGGAGCTTCGGGTATTTTAAATGTACATAATCCCAACCTCGAGGGCCTGACCGCAAAACCTACGTACAAACAACTAGAGTTCACTCCCGGATATATTAATATCACACGTATATATAAAAACAGTGTAAAATATACAGGATGGTACCGACCATATGACATTAATTTTAATTCCAGGGGTGTAAATAACACACCTTAACACCTACATACAAAAAAATCATTTAATATAGTGAAGTAATTTAGCCACAGGAATTATTTTACGTTTTTAATAAAAGATTCATAATAAAGCAGGGTGAATGACCCTACCCCATTAAATTCAATTTCGTATGTAATGCATAACCTTGACCGACAGACTAAAGACGAGAGACAAAACTATAATATTATTGTTTGTTTCTCCTGGTGTTTGAACAAGCGTGCTGCGCCAGGTCCGTCAACCATTACTAACAAAGCCAGATCTCAATTAAATTGTATTTATTTTGTTCGAAAACACCTAAATTATTTAAAATACATCCTTTTTGTACATACTATTCTTACCTAATTATTTAGGTTTAATTAATTTAAAGACAATGTTTTAGTGTAAATAATTAATACGACCAAAATTTGCCGTCTGACGTAACATTATGGGTCTTATGTTCAAACAAGGGTTATATTTACACGTTAAATTAGTATAAATTTAACCGCAAACTCCACGGAGCTTCGGGTATTTTAAATGTACATAATCCCAACCTCGAGGGCCTGACCGCAAAACCTACGTACAAACAACTAGAGTTCACTCCCGGATATATTTATATCACATGTAGTTAAAAAACCCGTGTTAAATATACAGGGTGGTACCGACAATACGACATACCTTCCTGTCCTTATCCCACTCTAAGTGGGGTCGGCTCAACATGTTTATAACATGGTGCATGCTGCCTGCATGTTGCCTGCCTGACACCTGAAAAACAGTTTTAAATATAAAGGGGGTGATACCGACTATACGACATACCCTCCTGTCCTTTCCCACTCTAAGTGGGGTCCTTATTTTACTTACCTTATTTTACGACACATCGGTAAGAAAGAGGGCGGTCTATTCTACTCAACCGTATACCACACTGTGGGTCAGCTTACCTTAATCGCCTTTTACGTCACTTATGTAGTGCTTGTGTATTGTGGTGGCGGTGGCGGAGGTTTGTGCATGTGTTTTTACGAATCCTGCATATATCAGGTATAAAAACGGATTGTCCACTCTACATTTAGCATTATGTATATTTTCGATTTTACTTCATCGCGGATTATAGCAAAATAATTTTATTATTACTTTTGTATTATGTGCCTCCGCAAAGTAACGCCTAATTATATAAATTATCTTCCGATACGCTTTAGAGCAACGTGTAAGTCCCTTATCACCAAAGAAAAGGTAGGAAGTCTAAAATAAAAGTTAAAAGAATCCTTTTAATGAATTAAGTGAAATGTAATTTGTTCCGCGCCCCAACATTTATCTTCATTCAGATGTTTACATAAAGTCCAACTCAGGTCGACGTGAGCTGTTCCAATGATTAATTAAATAACTTCTCAGTGATTGTGGAAATAACAGATTTTTTTTCGACAACGTAAAAACCAACATTGCAATCATTCATGCTTAAAATTTATGTTTCCTATTGTAAAATAACAGCTACTTGTTACTAACTCTATTGCTGTTCAAAGGTTTTCTTCTGATAGTCTCATTTTATTGGAGTTAAGACCATGGTGCCGATATTTCTTAATTCTATTTTATTTATTTTACTAGCGGCCTGCCCCTGCTTCGAACGGGTATCACTACGTAGTATAAAACAAAGTCACATTCTTTGTTTGTCCATATATCCCTAATTTGTATGCTTAATTCTTTAAAACTACGCAACAGATTTTGGTGCGGTTTTTTTAATAGATAGAGTGATTCAAGAGGAAGGTTTATATATATAATAACATTCAATACGGAGTAGAGAAATACTATAATTTTTGAGGTTTCTAATGTGATGTCGTAAATAATTTCATTTTTTTCCGCTTACATTGCAAAGCAGGCTGAACCCTACGAGATTTATCAAAATGATGTACTAAGTATTTGTACACCTTGTAAAGGTCTACAGAAAAGTCCGCGATGGTATATGTTTATCTCTTATGGATAACCCACAATAGCATCTTTTTGTTATTTTCTTTTTACGAAAAATAATGCCTTATTTCGAAGCAATTCTAAACAACACAGCATTAATCCTTATCAAATTAAGTACCTTAAATAAATTGTTGATTTAATATAGATCAATATGGCCGTTTACAGCGTGTAGTTTAAATTAACATTTTCGAAGATATCTCAGATTTAAAATGCAGGGGCATAGCGGCATATTTTACTCCTTATTTAACGCATGAGGGCCAGGCTTAGTTATGAATAAATCAAAACTACTAGATCGATTTTAATTATTTTTTTCACTGAGTGACATAGGCTATATATTTTATACCCGTGCGAAGCCGGAGCGGGTCGCTAGTAATAAGAAAACGGTAATAGTAATTTAATTTAGAATGTCTCATAAAAATCCAATTCTTGAAAAAGACGCATGTAAACTGCGACTTAGTAAAAGTAATCGCTTAAGGGGCGAATCGGGTTACTCATTAATTTGATACTTTCTGAACTTCAGACGCACATCGCTATGGAAACCTCGCCTCGGGGGACTCGAGAGATGTTTTCAACTTGTAATCTGCCTTTTTGTCTGCCAACAATTCGGGGAGTCTCGCGATTATAACAATTTCACGGTTCAAACTTTTTATTATTCATTTATAGAAGTACAGACGTTCAGCAATGTTGTTTTTGTTATTTTTTGGTTTAGGAATGTGATGAAATACGTTCAATGAGTGATTTATAGAAGCAGGCGTTACTTTGCGAAATTCCATAGTACAGAAGTTACAATAGAATTATTTTGCTGTAATCCGCGTTTGTTACGAGAATTTATGTACATTCAATGAGGTTACATTGTGTTCTACTTTTCATAAATGTTACACCAGCGCATACGTCGTTGGTTTGTTTTTTTTTTTGTTTTTGAGGTGAAAACTTCTTTAGGGGCGTATTGCAGTTTTTGTGATGTGTAAGTAACGGCCTGTTACTATCCCACTGCTGGGCATAGGCCTCCTCTCTCCGTTTTTGGAGAGAAGGGTTGGAGCTAAGACCTACCACGCTGCTCCAATGCGGATTAGTAGGTTACACATATCCCCGGAATTCTCTAGAGATATGCAGGTTTCCTCACGATGTTTTCCTTCACCGAAAAGCGTGTGATAAATTGCAATTATCAATTAGACACATAAGTTTTAATAGAAAAACTCATTGGTGTCTGCCCGAGTTTGAACCCATGATCGTCTCTAGAGATTCACACGGTCGCACCGCTAGGCCATCACAGCTTTGTGATGTGTAAAATTTTTAAATTCGCGTCAGGACACGTGACCTGATCGAAAGTTCGTAAAACGGAGGGAGAGCAGACCGCCGGCGCGGCGTAGGAGAGAAAGTATCCCCGTATTTCTACCTCCCGGCGAAAATGAATGCCTCCGCATTGCATTGCAATTATCGTTAAAATAAAAATAACTATAAAATATTTTACTTTTTAGTTACGTGCACTCTGAGCTATGAAGTAGAAACTAAAAAAATAAAGAATGTTCCTTTATTCTTTGGTTTGTAACGCATTATTTTGGATTTTACACACTGGGTTGTGCCTCGGTTGATATATTTAGGATCCTTGTCACTCAAATCACGTAACCTTCGCGTTAATTATTAAACACCTATCGATCCTGTCCCCGCAACCTTTATCCGTCGTTGGTATTTCTCGCACGTATAAATAAGGTTAGAATATCTAGAGATAATTTTGGCGATTCTATAGCTTATTATTGAAATGCTACAGAAGGGCTAAATTAATTATACTATTACTTTGTTATACTTAACTAAGATAATAAAGACTGTAACTTATATATTATAATATAGATTATCTATAGTCTATACTAATATATAAAGCTGAAGAGTTTTTTTGTTTGAACGCGCTAAGCTTAGGAAGTACTGGATTGATTTGAAAAATTCTTTCAGTGTAAGATAGTCCATTTATCGAGGAAGGCTATAGGCTATATAACACCACGCTAAGATGAATAGAAGAGGAGCAGCAATAATTTATACGGTAAAACGTTTGCCGGTTCAGCTAGTAACTAATATAAATAATAATGACCGCCGTGTGGTATCCGGCTGAATAGAATATACAACCCTAATTTTTTACCAAGGTGTCGTAAAAGGCAACTAAGTAACTAGGTAAGTCGAACCGCCGTATGGTGTCCGGCTGGGTAGAACAGCCCAACCTCATTTCTTACCGAGGTGTAAAAGGTGACTAAGGTAAGTCTACCCGCCGTTTTTTTGGTATCCACCCGAGTAGAAAGACTACCCTCATTTCTTACCGAGGTGTCGTAAAAGGTGACTAAGGTAAGTAGACACGCCGTGTGGTATCCGGTTGTGTAGAATAGACCAACCTCCTTAACGAAGTGTCATAAAATAAGACTAAGAGGTTGACGACGTTAAGCAGGCGACATGTGACAACATGTTTATAACATGTTGTGCCAACCCCACTTGGCACATAATTGTTATCCTTGACTTGAAAAGCTAGAAGAAGCATAAATTCTATTTAATAATTCAACGCGCATTCGTAATAAGACTATAATCAAGTCTGAAGTGAAATATTCCTTTGTATAAAAATCTCATAATACTGCCGAAGGTCACTTTTTGCATTAGTAGATGTACCATTTTTTATATTACTAGCTGAGTGCTGACCCGGAAAACTTCATATCGCCTTTAAGAATATGTCAAAGTTCGATGTTTAAAAAGTTTTTTTTTATAAGATATATAAAAGTTTGACAGTTCCCTCTCATTTATTAAGGATAACAGTTAACCAACAAAATAAACTTACACGCATTTTTACGAAATTTTGTTTTAGCCTTCTGATAAACATATTTTTAGTACTTTTTGCGCTATCTAATGAATGAATGTATAACTTTTTATTGCACTCCAAGTAAACAATAAATACAAACGAAGGAAATAAGAACATACAAAAAACAAAAGTAATAATAAAATTATTTTGCTATAATCCGCGAAGAAGTGAAATAGAAAATATATATAATGCTAAATGTAAGTGGACATACAGAACAGAAGTTCAAAGGCGGTCTTATCACTAAAAGTGAGCACCAGACAACCCCTGGATCACTTACAGGCAACCCGTCTAATCTATCTAAATATGCAGCGATGAAGGTTTTCTGAAGCGCGAACACGTAACATCTAACTTTCGAATTTAAAAACATGAAAATTAAGTTAAATTATACCCTTTGAGCGTAAAAAACTTTAAATTTAAAAATTCATCAGAGCCGGAGCAGGCACCAAATGGTTTCTGTTAAAACTTTCGCTGAATTTTTCGCTGAAGAAAACATCGTGAGAAAAGCAGCATATTTCTAGATAGGTATATGTGTAACCTACCAATCCGCATTGGAGCAGCGTGGTAGGTCTCAGCTCCAATCATTCTCTTTAAAAACGGAGAGATGAGATCTATGTCCAGCACTGGTATACTTTATCGTTACTTTAAGCGTAAAAAACTTGAACATAGGATTTTTATATATTTGCTTTTCAAGAGGTATTTTATGCTAGAAAAGTCTCGGAGCAATTTTCCGAACTTGCAGGAGAGTTTTGAATTACAGAAAGTAATTGTTTGCAATGATAAGAACCTTTAAAGAAATTCTATTGAATAATCTTGCATCAAAAATATTGTAAAAATATTATAATTTTTAGAAATAAAAGAACCAATGTCTCTTCTAATGCTTAAAATTTAATAAATATAAATTCATTCGTAGGCAATCACACTATTTTTGAATTTACTTCTTCTTGTTAGGTGGTGGCTTTTTCTTGTCGTATGCATTCTTAGCACCAAATTTATACACTTCATCTACGACGCGTTGCAGCGGCAACATTGTCTGGTCTGCCAGAGCCAGTAATTGCGGCCGTCGGTGGTGCAACGCATCCATTGTTCGATGCACGCATAACTCCAAAGCATCGGCCGCTTTAACTAAAGTGGCACATGTCTTGGTCGCTTCCAATGCTGCATATCTACCACCTTCAATAAAAAGCTTAAGCTGTGATACAAATCGAAAATTTGCGATCCTAGCTACCTGAATTTCGTATTCGATATGCTTTTTATACTGTTCTATAGCAGCATCTAGAGACTCCTCAAAAAGCTGCCTGTGTTTTAACAACCGGGGTGCATAGCTGGCCATTTTCAACCTCTTCACTTCAGGGTCTAGCGGTTCACGTGCTAGCATATCATCCATGTCAGTTTGGATGCTTTTAATCCATTTGCAAAATGGGTATAATTCAGGTGAATCTAACGCTAAAAAACCAGATGCCTCACAAGGAAGGCTATCAATAATATCGTACATCGCTTCTAAATGAGAATTAAGGCGTTGGTCATGAAATCGAATCTCAGCTAAACGTATTTCTTTAGCCGCCGTCACTCGTTCTGCTCGTATACTGTGCGACATGAGTTTTAGAGAATAGCGCATATTTAACTGTAGGCTTCTATCGTCTACCCATTTACGCGCTTGTCGATTCAATTCTCCGGACACTGCAGGCAAATTGCATTCAAACGACTCGAGAAATCCATTTTTCCAGTTGTTCAAAGCTATTTCTTGTAGTTGGGTTTGCAGGATCGCTCTTGGCAGAGGTGCGCGAAGAGAAAAAGCTGATTTAGAACTAGGTGATCCTGTACCAGCGGGACTGGCTAAACTACCGGCTAAACTACTCTCAATCATTGTTTTAGGGTGATTTTCTAAGAAACACTCGCATTCAGATTGTAAAATATTAGCCATTATAGGTGGTAAAGTCATGTATTCTTCGAGCTTAGAAAGTTCAGTTTCACTATGCTGAACATATATCTCTGCAGTTCTATCGAGTAAGTTCATTGCTATATCATAATTTTGTTGCACTTTCTCGGCATCTGCTGCATAACGCAATTGCTCCAAAGTTATATTAAAATTGATTTCGTTTGCTAGTTCTATATTGTCATGAGTATTTTGTATGTCTTCAACGGCTGTTACTGTTAACCTTTGGACTAAAGCAGAACGCAACATATGATTATCCCAAAGGTGACTAGCGCCATACAATATCATATAGGTGTCACGCAATCGTTGTCCTAAAGTACATACACTTTTTTGCATATTGAACACATCGTTGCGGGCCATTTCTTCTAAATCTTTATATATAGAACTTTTAACTTGTACGTTACTACTTGATATGCGTACAAGAGCGCGTTCAATCATATTCTCTAATTCAGAAATAACCGTGCTCGAGTTGTTTTTGTTTACATTTAAATTTGTAAATCCAATTTCTTTGTATAAATTATCTAACTTATACGAAAAACCAGTGAATACTTTTAAAATTGCTTTTCTGTACCCTTCGACTAATTGTGATACGCATGCTTTAAATTCTTCTATGTCGAACATAACTCCTTGTGAGTTATTATCAGATTCATGTGGTTTTTTATCACTAGCGCTGTCATACCTTTTATGGGGATATTGGCTGTTCCGCGTCCAGGGTAAAGCGCTTTGGCCTCTTACAACTTTCTTAGATTGCTTAACACATAACTGGTTTAAAGAAGATCGTGCACGAACTATGTCTTCGTCCAGTTGCACCCGTAATTGTGCCTCCAACTCAATATAAGCTCGAGAGTTGCTAAGCAGTTGTTGATTTATTTCGTAGATCCGAGTGTCGAAATCATGTAATAAACCCTTGGGAGTTTTATGGCCAACTACTATGAAACGTTGAAAATTAGATTTTAAAACATCTCTTATACCTTCAGCCCTTTGTCTTTCTAATCTAAGAGCTTCTTGTTTGAATTTTGCGAATTCTTGTGTTCTGCATGTGAACAATTTTGTAATTTCCTTAAGCGCTTCATTCCGAGCTTCTACAGAAATAACACCATCATCGGGTTGTGACTTTTTGATTACGCAATCGATATCTTTTTGGTTTTGTCCAATATGCGCTACCAAAATTTCAGAAATAGATCTTATTTTGTCATCTATTTCGTCGTTAACATTCTTTGCTTCTTGCACTAGATCATCAAGACACTTCTCGTGATTGTTTTCACGTTCTGTAAGATAATTTGTAAGTGTTGGCCCACAATGTCGAGGTACCCATTGATCAGGGAGAGCCAATACTGCTGCTAAGTCTTCAGAACAACCGGCAACTGCAACCAGCTGCTCTTTAACTTTTCCAGTGCAAAAACATTTACCATCCATAGATTTTCTAATTCTACGCATCATTAGCAAATGATTATATGTATGGTTTATAGTGTTCTTTTGATATTATTTTACTTGTAAAAGGAAAAATAAATAAAATAATTATTAAAGATTCAATCATACGTCAAATAAACTGAACACGTCAAAACAAAATTAAGAAAATGACACCAAAAATCATACTAAATATGAAAAGGTTGTATTGTTATGAATTAAAACTTTTATTACAGTTGGAGAATGTCCAGATGCTGGATAAGTATAATCTCCGGAATCCCTCCAAAGGCACGTTGTACTTCGCCACCACACATCTTATATTTGTCGATCATGAAATGAGAAAAGAGACTTGGGTATGTTTACTGTTTTTGTTATATTAGTAAAGATATATCTGTTTAGTGATAAAGCGAAAAATAGCTTTTATGTACTATACTTATCAAGATTTTTTAAAATTGATTGTAAATACAGTTTTCTGCCGTATGGCATTCGGTTGAGTAGAATAGACCACTCTCATTTCTTTCCCAGGTGTCATAAAAGGCAACTAAGGTAACTTGACGTCAGGCAGGCGGTTCTGTTACTTAGTCCATATAAACGATTTATTTATTCTCATCAGTGTATACATCAACAATCTTAGAAGGGAAGAAAATAGTTCTTGTATAAAGACGTCCAAACAAAAAGAAAATGAAAATCGAAAAATTAGCACACCAGTTAACTTAAATAGAAAAAGTAAAAAAAAATACAACAGACATATGTCTCTGGTTAATTTTTTGATATTATTTTTTTTGTTAGTTACATAGGCGAATAAAGCCATCAACCAATGCGAGGCGGGTAACCACGTTGGTAAACACTGGATTAAACTGTCATTATAGATCAGACTGTGATAGCCCAGCGATTTGACCGTGCGACTCTTTCGAGAGGGTCACGAGTTCAAACCCCGCCAGGCACCAATGAGTTTCTCTATTAAAGCTTATGTCTAAATGATAATTGCAATTTGTCACACGCTTTTTGGTGAAGGAAAACATCATGAGGAAACCTGCATGTCTCTAGAGAAATCTGGGGATGTGTGTAACCTACTAATCCGCATTAGAGTAGCGTGATAGGTCTTAGCTCCAACCCTTCTCTCCAGGAACAAAGAGAGGAGGCCTATGCCCAGCAGTGGGATTGTAACAGGCCGTTAGGTTGCTTTTACTTTATAGATCAGACAAAGAGTAACAGATCTAAATCGTTGTTTGCAGATTCTTCTCATGCACATATCGACGGTGGAACGTCTGCCCATAACAACTACTGGTTCACCGCTTCTGGTGCGGACCAAAACCTTCCAGTCGGTTTTCTTCGTGATACCGCGCGAGAGGGACTGCCATGAAATGCATCAGACCCTACTCAGACTGAGTCAACCAGGTGTGTACTGTCACTACAATAGACAAGACGTTTTCTTCTTTTTCATTACAGCAGTTTGCCATTACAGCAGCAGAACGAGAACGTGGACTGATGTAAGCATGGGTCACCTTTTGTATATCACGCTAATGGCGCTCGCCCTTTTGACCTTTTTTTTCTAGAGAAGGGGAAATCCATTATGGACTTCTTGCGGACTGTCTCACAGGGAAGTGTCCGACTCCAACATACTAAAATCCCTCCTCGTTTCCTCTTCCCTCTACGGCAGTACCACCTTTAAGCATTGCTTCACCGTAGACGGTGTCTATTTCTTGACTATAAAATTGACTTGATTATAAAATTCTGCAATCAATTTTAGCTTTGCCATTACAGCAGTTTAAAAACACTGTTAAACAGAGGCTGATACAGAAGGCCTACTATACTTTTGAGGATTACTTATATTCTTATATTATAAGAATGTGTGGATATAGCTCCCTTCGATCCTGAACAAGACAGTTATAAATATAACTGGTATTAAAAATTATATTTTTAAAAGAGCAAGAGTTTCTTTCTGGCTCTTCTCGGTAGGAACAGCTTTCCGAACCAGCAGTAGAGTTGTTTTGCTATAATTATAGCAAAGTAATTTCATTATTACTTGTGAATTATATATCTCCGCAGAGTGACGCCTAATTCTATAAGTTGTTTAAGTAAGTAATGCCTACATAGAAAGCTTTACTTTACAGTTCATCTAGACGAGCTGTATTGCTTCTACTATAAATCAACACCTGACGATCTGCCAAAATCGGCCGGTTGGAACTTCTTCGACATCCAAACCGAGTACCAGAGGATGAATGTGCCCAATGAACAGTGGGTTCTGTGTACAGCCAATAAGGATTATGAGGTAAGAGATGTTCATACCAAGTTAACAACCAATTCTCATCAAATCACCGAAGTTATACAATGGGGGTCATGGAAATACTGCGGTGTATTTTTTTTGTAGTCACAGTTAAAACGCTATTTTACTATGTGGGACTATGTGTTAGCCCTAATGGCTGTTATAATGGAATGGGTAAGCGTCTAAGCATCGTCGAGGTTGCGAAATGCGAAATTTAGAGCGCGAAAGCTCTGCTTAGCGTCGGGGAACGTCATGAAATGCTGCCATCTGTAAAGCCGGACCACGGCTTAGAAGACGTGTTATGGAATATGACTGCAACTATTAATATAATAATAAAACTAAATTTGATGTAAATCATAGACATACGAGAAGTCACAAAAAGCTTGTGATGCCTGTGTCGCGACTCAGCAGAGTTAGCTACTCATTCTATGGTCTTGGTATTCGCTTCTACAATAAAATTCCGCAATCCATACTAGACCAGTCTACAAAAAAGTTTAAATTAAGTATAAGAGATATGCTTATACGTAAAGCATATGACGAAATTGAAGATTATTTAGATGATAAAAATGCCTGGATTTGAAAATCCTTTCAGCATACAAGATTGCGGTTTACTAATGTAAAATTCAAATTTTTTAAAAGATTGACCGCTGAATTTCTTTCTGGTTCTTCTTAGTGAGAGCAACATTCCGAACCAGTAGTGTAGCTTCGTTATTTATATTGATCGTTGACGATTGAAAAGTCCTTGAAAGAGCTTATTTGAATAAGGATTATTTTGTGCCAAATGTTTGAAGCATAAGTTTATAACTTAAATTTCCAGCTCTGCGACACATATCCAAGTGAGATCTATGTGCCAGCGCGGGCATCGACTGCCATACTCTTAGGCAGCGCTAGCTTTAGGTCTCGTGGACGGCTGCCAGTTCTTGCGTACTTGCATCAGAACAAAGCAGCTATTGCTCGATGCAGCCAACCACTTAGCGGTTTCTCGGCCAGGTGCGTACAGATATTAAGGTTTATTGGAAAAATAACAGTTTTTGTAATTAAACTATCATGAATGCAGTGACGTAGCTATCGGAGGGCTAGTCCGAGTAGTGGTCAAAAGTTCAAGAGGGGCCCTCTGAGCTTCCCCCCAAATTACGTCGACTTCGGAAAACGAAAATTACAGTACAAAACTCCAGGCTCAAGGAGCTCTGAGCTTCCCCCCAAATTACGTCAACTATTTTCCAAAAATACGGAACAAATGATTTTAAATAGTATATTTATTTCCTTATTGTACATATTGTCACAAAAGAGAAAAAAAATAGCTCAAGTACAAGGTAAGTCCGCCCTTGTTTATTACGTAAATTACGTCGACTTCGGAAAACGAAAAATACGGTACAAATGATTTTAAATAGTATATTTATTGTACAATACATATTGTTACAAAAGAGAAAAAAAATACCTTAAGTATAAGGGTGAACTTATACTTAAAAGGGATCTCTTCCAGTCAACCTTTGAGTAACAGAAAGAAAAGGACAAGAAGTGAAATATGAAATACGGGTAAAATAGAAAGAAAGAAAAAGATATATAACGAGAAACTATATACATAGATTAATATTTACACCCGAGATAACACATAAGATAAAAAGTGGCAATATTGATAATAGTAAATTTGACTATTTAATTTCAAAATTGCTTGTAAAAAGTTTACTTAAAAAAAAATTGTTAATAGGAATATAGTACAATAATATATTAATGGAATTTTATGAAAGTTAATTGGTAACTAAACAAATGATTAATTTATTCCTGTAATCTTCCAGGTGTATGGAAGACGAGCAAATGTTGGACTTGATCCGGCGAGCAAACCCTAACTGCGGGTATATGTATGTTGTCGACACCAGACCACGGGTAAGGAATACCAGAATTATAATTTACAAAATTGAAAGAAAAAAGTGAATTACTAGCTAAAAGGACGCCGTCCATTATAAGGCAAAATCGAAGGCTTTTCATACATTTTTAAATTGTATAACTCTGTAAACACGAAACGATAAATGAAACGAACGAACGGAACGAAACGATAAAAAGTGCCTTAATTTGTGACTTAATTCCTTATTAATAATTCGTATTTCGTACTCCGAACAAACATAGAAAGGATATAAGGATTATATCATGTTATCTCTAAATTGTTTAATCTCAGAATTCAAAAAGGTGAAACTGTGATATCTAATTACTGAAATGGAACTTGTTATAGAACATCATTATGATCATCTTCAACCGATGGACGTCCACTGCTGGACATAGCTCTTTTCATGTGATCCACCACATGATCACACACACGATCTTATTCCGCTGCGATCCAGCGACTCCTCTCGACTCTTTTTGAGGTCGATCGATGCTGCGTGTTCCGGTGTAGGGTCGCCATTTCAACACTTTAATACCCTAACGCCTATCGGTTCTCCGCACTATGTGCCCTGCCAATCTCCACTTCAGCTTTGATACACGCTGAGCTATGTCGGTAGATTTGGTTTTATTACTCATTCCTGATAATTGAACACTTGAAGTATTTCCCTTTCAGTATTTAAGTTACAGATTAGAAAATATTCATCTTAAATAATTATATATTAGTAGCATCCTTTTATCTATTTATTTTACCAAAATTATTTAATAGATTAAATAGTTCACTTTATATAAACTTTTTCTTTTTCTCTATATGACCCGTACTCTCTTTCTTCTTCAATTCTTGTCCTTTTCCTTCTATTACTCAAAGGTTGACTGAAAGAGATCCCTTTTAGGGATAAGTGTTTTTTTTTCTTTCTCTTTTCTAAATATATGTGTAAAAAGAAAAATAAATAAGTAAATAAGGCACTAAGTACCCAAACATTAAAATTCGAACTAAGTATTGCAATTTGGTTCTAAAAGGCTTTTAGAACCAAATTGCATACTTAGTTCGAATTTTAATTTTTAGGTACTTAGTGCCTTATTTACTTTAAGTGTTTATCATGATCGCGTATACAAACTCCAAGCATAGCTCGTTGTATGAGCTTTTTTATGAGACCCATAGAGTATATATATGATCCTTAGAATTATGGGAATGATAACGTTGGAATTACAATAAGTCATATACTACGAAAAAATAAAACATACCTTGTTTTTAGATAAACGCTATGGTGAACCGAGCTGCCGGCAAAGGCTACGAGAATGAGGCATTCTATGAAAACATAAAGTTCCAGTTCATGGGAATCGGCAACATACACGTCATGCGGAAGAGTCTACAAAAATTGGTCGAGAGTAAGTTGCACAATCAATTATATAAAACGTTAAAATTGGCCTATTACGAGACTCTCTTTAAATAAGCGGCTGTTCTCGAGCGTTGTTTAATGACCTGGTAAACTGTTTTGACCACAGTGGGTCCAGTGTTGTACTCAATCGGTTAGGTCCATTGGTGTACTTGAAGTTTAGGGACTATTACTATCGAAATAATCTAAAAATTTCGTACAAAACGATTCACAATAACATATCGGAAAAAACAGTAAAGAGGCATTTATGATTTCAGCTTGCGAGCAAAATACTCCAACGATGTCGTCATTTCTGAGCGGTTTGGAATCATCAGGGTGGCTGAAGCATATAAAGTATGTATTTCGATTATTTTTTTACTGTCTTTTTTCAGAGCCTTAACGATTTTAACAGCCGAACAGAATAATGCGTAATGGCGCAACTTCGATAGTGCGAAATGAGCAACAGGGCCCAGAAACTAGATTTTCATCGTCCACTGCTGGACAAAGATCTCTTCACGGGATCTCCATACCACACGCTCTTGTGCCGCTTGGATCTGCTTCCTCCCCGCGGTCTTTTTGAGGTTGTCAGTCCCTACCTTGTTAGGGGTACCCCGACGCTGCACTTTAACCGATGAGAGGTTGTCATTACAACCATTCCATCTTAAGTGGAACTTAAGGCGTTGGATTGACAACCTCTCACCGGAAACCATTGCATCGGTAGACCCCTCTCGAGGTGGACAGACGACGTCAAAATGGTAAGGTCGACCTTGAAAAAAAGAATTTAACCGATGGACACCAACTGTTTAAGACAGATCTCTTCAAGGCTTCTAGGTAACAAGAAATAGCTCTTATAAACGTCAGGGAACGTCGTCGAAATGCCGGAAGGCGCCCTTAAGCCGGCTTAGGGTGACATGTGCTGGAGTGGTGCGATTATTGTTGTAATTCATTCGTGTACATTCTTTATAGCGTTTTAGCAGGTCCTAACTCCAATTTATGGCGTCACAACTGTGGAAATTTTGTTACATTACATTGATTGTCCCATTGCCGGCAATATTGTAAGCCATATTATCAGTCATGTTGCCTGCAATATTAATGGCTATATTATCAACCATATTGCCAGCTTTGTACCCGGAAGGCAGGCAGGCATACATGCCAATATGTCAGCAATATTAGCAATATTATCTACTATATTGCCAATTTTCTACCTGGTTTCTTAGTCAGTCATATTGCCAGCAATACTATCGTCTATACTGTTAGTCATATTGCCAGCAATATTATCGTCTATACTGTCAGTCATATTGCCAGCAATATTATCGTCTATACTGTCAGTCATATTGCCAGCAATATTATCGTCTTTACTGTCAGTCATATTGCCAGCAATATTATCGTCTATACTGTCACTCATATTGCCAGCAATATTATCGTCTATACTGTCACTCATATTGCCAACAATATTATCGTCTATACTTTCAGTCATATTGCCAGCAATATTATCGTCTATACTGTCAGTCATATTGCCAGCAATATTATCGTCTTTACTGTCAGTCATATTGCCAGCAATATTATCGTCTATACTGTCACTCATATTGCCAGCAATATTATCGTCTATACTGTCACTCATATTGCCAACAATATTATCGTCTATACTTTCAGTCATATTGCCAGCAATATTATCGTCTATACTGTCAGTCATATTGCCAGCAATATTATCGTCTATACTGTCAGTCATATTGCCAGCAATATTATCGTCTATACTGTCAGTCATATTGCCAGCAATATTATCGGCTATATTACCAGCCATATCACCAGCTTTGTACCCGCAGGTCAATTTTAGACACGTCGTGGTGGATAGCTGCCGCCATCGA
The DNA here is from genome assembly GCA_029227775.1 of Morpho helenor. Taxonomy (NCBI): domain Eukaryota; kingdom Metazoa; phylum Arthropoda; class Insecta; order Lepidoptera; family Nymphalidae; genus Morpho; species Morpho helenor. The sequence goes on from JARGCU010000002.1 coordinate 11,631,407, forward strand.
GGGTGGGGTCAGCGTGTGCGTGCACTGCAGCGACGGCTGGGACCGCACCGCGCAGGTGTGCTCTTTGGCCGCTGTTTGCCTCGAGCCCCACTACAGGACCATCAACGGATACCAGGTATTTGTTACAGCCACACTTATTATTATAAACGCCGTGTGGTATCCGGCTGAATAGAATAGTACTACCCTCATTCTTACCGAGGAGTCGTAAAAGGTGACTCAGGTAAGGCGACTGAGAAAAGCTGTGATAGCACAGCTGTAACACCGTGCGACTCTTTCGAGGAAGTCACGTTTTTAAACACGGACACCAATGAGTTTTTGTGTTAAAACTTGTGTGTCTAATTGATAATTGCATTTTATCACTCGCTTTTCGGTGATGGAAAACATCGTGAGGAAACCTGCATATCTGTAGAGAGTTATGACTGCATACGAAAAAAGTAGGTTCCAGTGTTGTGATATTATTTAACATTTCTCTTCGATATTTCAAACATAAATTAGAAGATAGTAGAAAAAGACTATTCTTCTAATATCCTTTATTTGAATGATTGCAAGTTTTGTACAAATTGTTTAAAAAACAAAAGCAATGAGAATATAATTTTGCTATAATCCGCGATAAAAGGAAATATATGTAATGCTAAATGTAGAGTACTACTACTGTGCTATTCACTAGTATAGTACACACTAGAATAGTACACTCTACATTTAGCATTACATATATTTCCTTTTATCGTGTATTATAGCAAAATAATATTCTCATTACTTTTGTATTATGGACCTCCGCAAAGTAACGCCAGTGCGTCCTACCTGTCATGACTTGTGGTGCCGAAACGTGGACACTAACAGTTAAGGCGGTCCACAAGCTGAAAGTCGCTCAGCGGGCTATGGAAAGAGCTATGCTCGGGGTTTCTCTGAGGGATCGTATTCGCAACGAAGTAATCCGTCAGAGAACTAAGGTCACCGACATAGCTCAGCGCATAAGCAAGCTGAAGTGACAATGGGCCGGCCATATCTGTCGCAGAACCGATGACCGTTGGGGTAGACGTGTTCTGGAGTGGAGACCGCGAATCGGTAAACGTAGTGTAGGACACCCTGAGACTCGATGGAGTGACGATATACGTAGGACAACGGGCAGTGGGTGGAGGCAGAAAGCCCAGGATCGGGCTAAGTGGCGTATAATTGGGGAGGCCTATGTCCAGCAGTGGACGAGAGTGGGCTGATAATGATGATGATGAAAGTAACGCCTAATTCTATAAATTATTCAAATTGTTTAAATTAGCAGCAGCAAGTTGTTGCGTCTCTAGCGATTTTAAAAAAAGTAATGTTCGTTATTATCCGTGATTTGAAATTTGAAAAAGTCCATAGACAATTGTCACGCAATTTATAGATATCATAGAATACTATCATAGACTATTGTTACAGGCGCTAATCGAGAAGGACTGGCTATCGTTCGGTCACAAGTTCACAGCCCGGTGCGGGCACGTGGCGTGCGACGCGCGCGAACGCTCGCCCGTGTTCACTCAGCTACTGGACTGCACCTGGCAGCTGCTGAGACAGGCCCCGGAAGTAAGTGAATTGCCTTAGTGAGTGTGTGTAGTGCTGTTGGTGACGGTGTTTAATGATACGTGTTGTGACTGATCCTGCATAAAGTTTGTGAACGTTGCTCGCACTTATCATTAAATAGATTCTCTAATCAAAGCGTTAATATATCTTCCTGGCCTTATCCCACTCTAAGTGGGGTCGGCACAACGTTTTTCTCTTCCATTCTGTCCTATCATTCGTCAACTCTGGCGCCACTCCTTTTATATGCATGTCATACTTCACACAATCCAACCATCTTCTTTTAGGCCTCCCTCTAGGCACATATCCATCCACATTCAAATTTAACACACGTTTGGTCACATGATTTTCATCCCTCCTCATTACATGTCCATACCATCTCAATCTTGCACTTCTCGTCTTTTCTATAATGGGCGCAACTTTCAGACTTCCCCTTATATACTCGTTTCGTATTTTATCCAGTTTTGTCCCACCACACATCCACCTTAACATTCTCATCTCATTTGCATGTACTCTTCTTTCATCCGTCTTTTTCATTGCCCAACATTCTGATCCATACAATACGACAGGTCTTATGACCGCTTTATAAATTTTTCCCTTAACTTTAAGAGGCATTCGAGGGTCACATATTGTGCCTGAGACCTGCCGCTACTTCATCCATCCTGCATTATTCAATCAAAGCGTTAAATAGATGCTATAATAATTTCACACTCATACTTAATTTTGTCTAGTCACAAACATAAAAGAGAGAAATAGATATCCTCATTTGCTTTCTTTTTTGCGATATACACATTTTGTGTGAAATTTTTCGAAGGTTTAATACTTGTGTTATGGAAGGCAGACAACTGGTGAATATATACTTATATATTTTTAAATACATACTTAAATACAGATATACACCCAGGCTCAAAGGCCAACAAATCACAAATCATTTATAGAAAATGTTTACCCTCGGCGGGAATCGAACCCGCGACCCGCGGAGCTGAAGGCAGAGTCACTACCCACTGCGCCAACGGGCCAGTCAAAACGGTCAACTCCTAGTACATGGTCAATTACTAGTGCACTTTAGTTTTCCTAAAGACAAAACTAAAGTGAAACTTTTTAACACTCAACCCAACCTAACTTATTCTTGTTGCGACCGAAATACGTGTCTTTTCATTCGTGATTTGTCTACAGGCTTTCCAGTTTAACGAGAGGTTCCTCTTGACCCTCCACGATCACGTCCACGCCTGCCAATACGGGACGTTTGTTGGCAACTGCGAAAAGGACAGGAGGGATCTTAGGTAATATATTGTTTATAGTTGCCAGATAAGTTTAAGGAAATAGGTGTTCTTACATTATTTCGCAGTACAGTCAAATTGGGTAACTTTGAATTTTCTGGTAACATTGAATAAAACGACTAACTAATTATAAATTATTTTTTTTCATTATTTGTGACATGATTTAAAACTGATAACTGAGTGAAATGAAAATACTACATGTTCTAGTTGTCAAATGTCATTTAAAATTTATAGTTTTTAAACAAATTTTGACACTATTTCAAAATTTTCTGTTCGCGGTTTTTTAGCATTGAAAAGTATGTGAGTTACATTTCCGATTTAATTACAGAAAAGGTGTGTAAAACACATGATTTTCGGTTTCTAATGATCAATTGTACATTGAAATGATACTTTTTCATATAATTTCATGATTTTGCATCGTTTTATATCCATTTACCGGTGAATTTGTGGACCACCATTATTATATTTTGAGTATTATTTATTTCATCTTATACATATAGTTAGAAAAGAGAAAGAAAAAAGCACATGAATAAAGGCGAACTTATCCCTAAAAGGGATCTCTTCCAGTCAACGTTTAAGTAACAGAAAGGAAATGTTGAGTTTGTGATAGTGAACGTATATAGTGCTTGTGTATCACGGTGGCGGTGGTGGAGGTTTGTGCATGTGTTTTTTACGACTCCTGCATGTATCAGGTATGATAACCGATTGTCCACTCTACATTTAGCATTATATATATTTTCTATTTTACTTCATCGCGGATTATAGCAAAATAATTTTATTATTACTTTTGTATTACGGATCTCCGCAAAGTAACGCCTAATTCTATAAATTATCTCAAAAGTAAATTTAAGTTAATAAAATAAAATCTTATAAAATCTTTTGCAATGCAGGCCATTAAGCTTTGGAACTCTTTGCCACTGCCAAAGGCAATCGCAAAGCCTATTTGTATTTAAAAAGCGTGTTAAACAGCATTTTATGTCTCTTGCTGTTACAGTTACATTTGAAGTGTAACGATTTATATATATTATGTATTTTTAATTTATATATGCATTTGTATATTGTTTGTATTTATTTATACGTATGTATGTATATGTATTTTTATATTCATATGCGTATCGTTATTAATATTCTTTGTTTAATACACACCTCCTACTATATCTGTGGCTATGTCCTTTCATCGACCTAGTTGTCTGGAAGATATCGTGTTCAATAAAAGTGTTCATTCATTCATTAAATATGAATGTAAATGGGTATGTGATTAGGTAGTGCGAAAAATATATGGTTGAGTTGTTTGAAGTAATTAGTAAGGCAGGAGAATGATGAATTGTCTTTGAAACTATGGTCGTCTAAACACAATGTTCTGATATCAGATTGTCCGAACGGACGTTCTCGCTATGGGGGTACATGGCGAGCCATCTAAACGAGTACAAGAACCCCCTCTACAATCCGAAGGCGCATCCGGACTTACTTAAACCGGACCTCAGTCCGCAGAGCATCAGGTATTTGATATCGCTTACTATACTTTTGATTTGTATCAATAATTTTAAGATAATAATTAATAATAATAATAATAATAATAAGCTAATCTGCTTCAGAGCAGGTAATAGTCGACCCAGAATAATGCGCTTTGTGAACAAGGCGTTTTCTGGAACAAATACTAATCCATGTGAATACCACGCCTTGGGCGCATTGACTTTTTGAAGCAGAAAATCTATGCATGGGCAAAACGCATTAGGCGCTATAAGGTGCGTGTAGATAGATTCAGACAAAATCGCATGCTCCAAAGTGATCAGCGGAAGGTGTATAGAAAGTGGGAACAATCTAGAATTTGTGAGATTGGTGGAGAGCCAACTGCAGATGAGATGTCAAATTTTTGGCATAGCATCTGGTCGACCTCCACTAGTCACACCGAGGGACATTGGATAAATCTTGTCAAGGAAAAATGTGCATCTCTTAGGGAAATGCCACAAGTAAGCATCAGTACAGACAATTTAAAGTGTGCAATCCGTTCAGCTTCGAATTGGAAATGCCCAGGTCCGGACGGATTGCATAATTTTTGGTTAAAATGGTTTACAAGTGCACATTCTCTTTTGGCAAGACAATTTCAAGAGGCTCTCGATTCTAGTTCACTACCGACATTCATGACAACTGGTGTCACCTTTCTATTGCACAAATCCGGTGATACTGCGGACCCAAAAAACTACCGCCCGATTACTTGCTTACCAACCATCTATAAGCTTCTTACATCTATTCTGACTTCAAAAATTATTGAGCATATTGATGCTAACAATATTTTGGCCTCAGTTCAGAATGGATGTAGGACTGGGTCTCGCGGTACAAAAGAACTCCTCCTCATTGACATGACTATATGCCAACAGGTTCGGCGAAATAGGAAAAATCTTGTAGCTGCTTGGATTGACTATAAAAAGGCTTATGATTCAGTGCCTCATACGTGGCTCAAGAGGATTATGGAGCTATATAAGGTCGATATAAATCTATACTCTTTCCTTGATACATGTATGAGACAGTGGATGACAATCCTTCGTCAACCAAGAGATACGGATTTTTCTGAACTAACTGAACCGATAAGGATTAAGCGGGGTATTTTCCAAGGAGATAGTTTGAGTCCTTTGTGGTTTTGCTTAGCCCTTAATCCACTCAGTGATCTACTGAAGGATTCGGGGCTAGGTTTCCGCCTTCGCAGGGGGAGTGAAGTCATATCCCACTTGCTATATATGGATGACCTCAAGTTGTATGCACCAAAACGTCCAGACCTTATGCAGCTACTGAAGATCACGCAGAGCTTTAGTAGCGACATAGGCATGGAGTTTGGTGTAGACAAGTGTGCGGTCATTCATATAGAGCGAGGTAGGATTGTAAGCTCTGAACCTGCAGCCATATCAGATGCTTTGACTCTCAAAACTCTCTGTGAAGGCGAAACCTACAAGTACCTTGGAATGTCTGAGGCATTAGGTATTGAGGATAGAAGCATGAAACAAACAGTGAAAGAACGATTCTTTTATCGCTTGAAAAAAGTACTTAACAGTCTTTTATCGGGTGGTAACAAGGTTCGTGCTTTTAATGGCTGGGTCATGCCTATCCTCACCTATACTTTTGGCATTCTAAGGTGGACTCAAACAGAACTGGACTCCTTAGATCGAGGGGTCCGAAAACTGCTGACGACATACCGTATGCATCACCCACGTTCATCTGTTATGTGGTTGTATATCCCACGGAAGTGCGGGGGACGTGGTTTTTTAAATGCCAAGAGCCTTCACAATCGTGAGGTGTACAACCTCAGAGATCATTTTCTCAAGATGGACAGTGATGTGCACAGGAATGTCGTCGCAGTTGATAAGGGCTTTACTCCGCTTGCCTTAGGCAAACAGAATTGGCGCAAACCTGTAATAGTTGGTATCTCTGATCGCATCGAGATATGGAAGAGCAAGGAGTTGCATGGTAGATTCTACAAGGCTTTAATGGGGCAAGACATAGACCAGATTGCCTCTGTATCCTGGCTACAATTCGGGGATCTCTTTGGGGAAACTGAAGGTTTTGTCTGTGCAATTATGGACGAAGTTATCAAGACGAAGAACTACCGGAAATACATTATGAAAGATGGCACTGTAGACGTATGTCGTGCGTGCCATCGTCCTGGGGAGTCCCTCAGACATATAATTTCCGGTTGTTCTCATCTTGCTAACGGTGAATATTTGCACAGACATAACCAAGTAGCCAGGATAATACATCAACAAATTGCTCTTCAATATTCTCTGGTGGATGAAGAGGTACCATATTACAGGTATGACCCTGCGTCAGTTCTTGAAAATAGTCGTGCTATGCTCTACTGGGATCGGTCTATTATCACTGATAGGTTTATTGCTGCCAATAAACCTGATATAGTGTTAGTAGACCGGTTAGCGCGCCGTGCATTTATTGTTGATGTCACCATTCCGCATGACGATAATCTCATAAAAGCCGAAAAAGAAAAATTAACTAAATATTTAGACCTTTCTTATGAGATAACCGCCATGTGGAATGTTGACTCAACAATAATTGTTCCTATTGTTGTGTCGGTTAACGGTCTGATTGCGAAGAGCCTCGACCAACATCTTCAGAGGCTTTCGCTTAACAGTTGGATCAAGTGTCGGATGCAGAAGGCAGTATTGCTTGAATCAGCGCGCATTGTGAGGAAGTTCCTCTCTTTGGACCCCTAACCACCGGCAACTCGAGATATTTCCCCGTTCCCGGCGCACGTCAATTTTTTATATTTTTAAATGTTTTTTTTTTGTATTATAATCTTTTTTTTAATTAGAAATATTTAAAAATGTAAAAAGTTAGGTTTAAAAAAATAAATGAATAATAATAACTTTATTAAGCCAAAAAATTACAAAAAAATACAAAAAACAAGATTAAAAAAAAGATAATAAAATACAAAATTCACATTAACAAATATCGTAGACACTCGTACTAAGATAACTTGTGCTACGAGTGTCTAATAATTAGGAGAGCGAAGAAAAGAAGATGATGGATTGTGTGAAAAATGATATGCATGTTAAAGGAGTGGCACCAGAGTTGACGAATGATAGAGGAGAATGGAAGAAGACATATTGTGCCGACCCCACTTAGAGTGGGATAAGGGCAAGAGAATGATGATGATGATGATAACTAAGAAAATTGAAAAACTAAAGAAATTCTGTTTTAAACCTTAACACGGGATGATGGGCAGAGTTATATATTCTCTATATTATATTCGTTCGCCGAGTATAGAATAATTTAGGAATACTTTTTATTTTTATTTTTTTTTTTGTATTTGCGCTGTCTTAGTTTGCATTTAATTTAGATTATTTTTATATTTGAATCTAAATTTTATACAATAACCGTTATTGTGGCAAGGTTCTGGCGCGGAATGTACTGCCGACATGAAAGCGGGGTTCATCCGAGGGAGTCTCTGGCCGATATCTTGCCCGCTGCCGTGGAACATTCTGGAGCCTTGACCCACCATATCGACTATCTTGCAAAGGTACATACAACTATCTTCTTTTTTTATATTTAACTAGTCATACCAGCAACGTTGCACGCGTGGCAATCAATGTGTCCCAAAATGCCTCCCGAATTGAAATTTTATCAAAAAAGTAGTTATTGTAAGTTTACGATAAGAGAGAGACATGCTATCCCGAATTTTATTGTAGTATTTTTTGTAGATGTACAATTTTCTAAGACATTACTTTAGTGTATCTCTGCTGATTTAGCTTCCAACAGGCGTGTTTTTCCATAACCACGCGTCCTTTTAAACACAATTTACATAAAACAATAACATACTATTAATTTAAACCTTCTGGAGGAATAGCACTACTTTGTAGTAAAAACTGTTCAAAAATCTGTTTTGTAGATTTTGAGAAAATCGATCACATACACAGACAGCTTTTGTAGACTTTGTTTCATGATAAGTGTAGAGTAATGGTGCCCATAGAGGGTACCACATATTAACGCCAACTTAAGTCTTTAAGAACCATGGATGAGAAACACCGTCTCTTAAATCAAGGTTTTTTTTATTCAGTATGTGTCAAAATCAAGTCTGTAAATTAAATAAATAGGTTCTATTTGTCGCTGTTTGCTATACGTCAAAAGTTATTTTAAGAAAGTGTTTATATATTTCGGTTTTTGTTTATAAATGAATCCAAATTTAATTGAACTGTTTTAATATATATTTCATGCAAGTCATACGGGTTATTTAACTATACTCTTGAGAAAACTAAATCTCTCTCATTCTTACCAGATTGATCCGATTCTTGTGATGGAGATATTTGCAGGTTTGGAAAGTGACAGACGCTACTGTTTATTGTAAGACTACTGTCACGCGAACGAAGTTGCGGGTAAAAGCTAGTGCATATGTAATTTTAAGTTCATAAATACAACCAGACTCGAAAATGAAACAAATTGTATTTATAAAACTTTGGCTTTTTTTGGTTCTTTTTCCTCGGCAGGAAACGGAATAGTGACCCGTGGAGCTAAAAGCTGAGTTACTGCCAAATGCGACAACGTGGCATTTGACAGTCACTATTAGTATGTCTGTAATTTATCTTTCAGAGGATATCGACCTTCAAAAGTCTCCTATCGGGTCGTAAAGCGGAGAAGAGTCGGGAGACAGCAGTAGTCAATTACCAGAACGGAACGGAAGATACCGTAGAGATTGAGACCAAAGTTGAAGCACTACAAATTGATAACAAGTACGTATAGTTAAATATAATGTTGACGATAATTCCTTGACTGGCCCGTTGGAGCAGTGGGTAGTGACCCTGCCTTCAGCTCCGCGGGTCGCGGGTTCGATTCCCGCCGAGGGCCAACATTTTCTATAAATGAATTTGTTGGTCTTTGAGCCTGGGTGTATATTTGTCTTTAAGTATGTATTTAACAATTATATAAGTATTGTCTGTCACCCATAACACAAGTATTAAGTTACTTACTTTGGGGACGGACGACCGTGTGTGTAAGTGTCCCATATATTTATTTATTTATTTATTTAAAGACTGTAGGATAAGTTTAGTCCTAAATAAAGTTTAAAATCAAGTGTCTATTACCAACCTTTATATTCAATATGAACAACAAATAAACGATAAATTTAACTTCTCTTTCTTTCTTCTAAAGTCTTTTATTAACACTTTATACAAACTACTATGAGATCAGCAAACCCGTATCATCATCTTATGCCCTTATCCCACTCTAAGTGGGGTCGGCACAACATGTTATAAACATGTTGTCACGTGATTTGGCTACGTATTTTATAAATAAATAAATAGATCGGCCGCCTGCCTGACGTCAATTTACCTTAATCGTATTTTACGACACCTCGGTAAGAAGGAGGTATTTTCTATTCATCGGGATACCACACGGCGGGTCGACTTACCTTAATCGCCTTTATGACACCTCGATAAGAAATGAAGCTGGTCTATTCTACTCACCTGGATACAACACGGCGGAAATTTTAATATTTAGTTATTAATTTAATATTTAATCAATTGAAATTAAAAGTTGTAATCACTACATAGTATAAAAAAAGTCGCATTCTCTGTCTGTCCCTATACCCAACAGATTTTGATGCGGTTTTTTTTTAACAGATAGAGTTATTTAAGAGGAAGGTTTATATATATAATAACATTCAATACGGAGTAGTTGGTTTTTAATGTAATGACGTAAATAATTACGTATTTTTCCGCTTACATTGCAAACGCAGACTAAACCCTACGAGATTTATCAAAATGATGTACTAAGTTGTTGTACCTGCCTGACGACACCTCGGTGAGAAATGAGGGTGGTACTATTCTATTCAGCTGGATATCTCACGGCGTGTTCAGCAAACCCGTATATATCCGATATTTTCAGGTTATTATACGAGTCAGGTGGAACTCTCTCGGAGATGGAGTGCGCGAATCACGACCATCCGCTGAAGGAAATGGGCTCGACCCAACCCAAAGGGACCAAGATTCCACTTATTACTGAGGTAATTATATAAATACTAGCTTTTACCCGTGACTTCGTTCGCATGGACTGCTGCCGTGTGATGGGTTGATAATAGATGGCGCTTTTCAATAATATCCTATTCCTGTTGAATTAAGAGATTTTCTATAGCCAATATGTTTACCCGGTGTATAAGGAATAATTGTGTCAAATTTCATCGACATTGGCTCAACTAATTTACCGTGGAAGAGTAACAAACATACATCCATACTCACAAACTTTCGCATTTATAATATTAGTAGGATATTATCTGAATCTCGCAAACGGCTCCAACGATAAATGCCGCTTTTTATTGTCATCCTAGGGTGTCTATAGCTTATATTTTATTCCGGTGTATAATGAATAATTGTGCCAAATTTTATCGATATTGGTTCAGCGAATTCGCCGTAAAAGAGTAACAAACATACATATATTTACTATACACATTATACTTATCTTAAACATACATCCATTACTATACATTTTAGTATAGTTTGTCACATTGGTTTCATCCAACAGCGCATAACTTAAAAAACAGGATAATGTGAGTAAAAAAAAGAAGAAAAGAAGGTAGTAATATAATTGCTGTTTAAGAACCGATTAATAAAATCGACTAAAATTCCAAAATAATCGATTATTCGATAAAAATCAATAATGTTACATCCCTAAATGGATACTTTGTAAATCTAAATGTAGATGAAAGAGAAGATACAGATGATAATATTTATTTATTTATCATCATCATCTTTCTGCCCTTATTCCGCACTAAGTGGGGTCGGCACAACATGTTATCAACATGCTGTAACATGATTTGGCTGCGTTTTTACGACCGGCCGCCTGCCTGACGTCAACTTACCTCAGCCGTATTTTACGACACCTCGGTAAGAAAGAGGGTGGTCTATTCTACTAAACCAGATACCACACGGTGGGTCAACTTACCTTAGTCGCCCTTTACGACGACGAGTGGATAGTGACCCTGCCTTTAGCTCCGCGGGTCGCGGGTTCGATTCCCGCCGAGGGCCAACATTTTCTATAAATGAATTTGTTGGTCTTTGAGCCTGGGTGTATTTAAGTATGTATTTAAAAATATATAAGTATATATTCACCATATAGTTGTCTGTCACCCATAACACAAGTATTGTTACTTACTTTGGGGACGGACGACCGTGTGTGTAAGTGTCCCATATATTTATTTATTATTATTAAATATCAAACATCATTACATTGTCGTAGAAAGTGGATCCTGCGATACCGGCAAGTCTGGCCAAATTAGAAGCGGAGATAAACACTGTGGCGCTTGATTGGAAGAGTATCAAGAACGTAACTGAGTGCAGTTGTTCTACACCCCTGGACCATTTCAGTAGGAAGGTATGGTAATATTTTTTATTTGCATAAATATAGTGCTTAAAGAATGGCAAAGCGTTAAGGGATGCAAAAATTAATGTTAAATAACATGTATAACAATTATATATATATATATATATATATATATATATATATATATATATATATATATTTATATATATATATATATTTATATCTAGTAGCGGCTTGTTTCTATTCAACTGCTGGGCATAGGCCTCTTCACTCCGTTTTTGGAGAGAAGGATTGGAGCTAAGACCTACCACGCTGCTCCAATGCGGATTGGTAGGTTACACATATCCCTAGGATTCTCTAGAGATATACAGGTTTCCTCACGATGTTTTCCTTCACCGAAAAGCGTGTGATAAATTGCAATTATCAATTAGACACATAAGTTTTAACAGAAAAACTCATTGGTGTCGTCCCCGGTATGAACCCGTGACCTCCTCGAAAGAGTCGCACGGTGTTACCGCGCGGCTACCACAGCTTATAATTATATATATGGCGTACTATTAAAGTGACCTAATTTAAAATTAGGTTAGATTGGGTTAGATACATTGTAATAGTTATTTTAGTGCCATCTATGAAATCACGCTACACATATGCCATAAAACGCAATTTATGAATTTTTAGCTTCTAAAAACCTTGACATATACTGCTGCATTGACTATTACATCCGCGCAACTGTTATTTTCTTACTTACCCACCCGCAACAAAGAATAACTTAGAAATTAAATTTATTTAGGTTCGGTCTAAAGTCTGGCTTTCCATAGCACAGGGAATCCTAGTTTGCTATACAGCGTATAGCATAATAACCAATATATATATATATATATATATATATATATATATATATATATATATATATATATATATATATATATATAGAGAGAGAGAGAGAGAGAGAGAGAGTAGTAAGCTGTGATGGCCTAGCGGTGCGACCGTGTGAATCTCTAGAGACGATAATGGGTTCAAACCCGGGCAGACACCAATGAGTTTTTCTGTCAAAATTTATGTGTCTAATTGATAATTGCAATTTATCACACGCTTTTCGGTGAAGGAAAACATCGTGAGGAAACCTGCATATCTCTAGAGAATTCCGTGGATATGTGTAACCTACCAATCCGCATTGGAGCAGCGTGGTAGGTCTTAGCTCCAACCCTTCTCTCCAAAAATGGAGAGAGGAGGCCTATGCCCAGCAGTGGGATAGTAACAGGCCGTTACTTTACTACTACTTACTATATATAGAGTATAATATACAGTGTAAAACATATAGGATTTCGCTATATGTTCTACGCTGTATATTATTGTGATAAAATTTATTTAAGCGTCTAACAAGTTATTGTAAAGTTGAAGAATAAATAAATATTAAAGATAAATAAATGAATATTAAATGTTGTTCCCAGCACCACTGCTGGGGGTGCGGGCGCTGTGTGTGCACGCGCTGCGTGTGCGCCCGCGCGCCTCTGCCCGCACTCGCCGCGCCGCGCGCCGTGCCCTTGTGTGCGGCGTGCGCGCCCACCACTCCCACCTCGCCTCCACCTAGTGAGTACTTTTATTTTATTCATTAAGGTATTCAGTAGGATAGACCACCCTTAATTCTTCCTATATGTATATTTGTTAATTACAAGTAAGCAGCTCTGCCCGCGTGGATACATTAAAACCGTAATATAGTCTTGACAACCATAAAAATGTTTGAATAAAAACGTTTGACCCTAAGGTTGATGGGTAGAGAACGCTTAATTTAGTGTTAAGTCCGCCTTTTGTACTGTTATCTTAATAGTGCAATAAAGATTGAAAAAGGTTAGAGTGGGTTAAACTTAAAAGCTAGACATATGCTGTTGCGGACTTTTATTTAGAACTTTTTTACGGGAACAATTTTGTAATACAAGATTTTTGAATATCTATTACCGTTTACTCAGCGCACGCAAGGAAAACTTTAAATTTTGCCGTTTTTGTACTCTTTTTTTCTTACTGCTCCTCTCCTATTCATCTTAACGTGATGTTATGTCTATAGCCTTTTTCGATAAATGGACTATCTTACACTGAAAGAAATTTTCAAATCGGTCCAGAAGTACCTGAGATTAGCGCGTTCAAACAATCAAACATACAAACAAACTCTTCAACTTTATTAGTAGCTTTATATGCTTTTACAATACAAGAATACAAGTAAGTTACGAAAGTAATAATAAAATTATTTTGCTTAAGAATTTCTTCGCGGATTATAGCAAAATAATTTTATTATTACTTTTGTATTATGGATCTCCGCAATGTAACGCCTAATTCTATAAATTACAAGTAAGTTACATAAATAATTTATAGAATTAGGCGTTACTTTTCGGGAAACTATAATACCAAAGTAATAACATAATTATTTTGCTATAATCCGCGATAAAGTTAATTTTTACTAATATTTTAAAAAGGAAAAATTTGTTTGTAATGTTTTCACACAAAAACTACTGGACCGATTTCATAAATTCTTTCACCATTGAAAAGCTGCATCTTTACTGAGCAACATAAGCTATTCTATATTAAAAAAATAGGGATCCGTAATAAAAATGTAATAACTTGAAAAAAACTAGTTACAAAAATCTGTTATTGCATGCTCTGCGAAAACTATTGATGATATATTTAACAAAAATAAATCTATAGTCCGACTTGATAGACTTTTCACCGCCATGAGATCGGTATGGACGCGGGTGAAACCGCGGGATATTACTAGAATATATGGTACATGTAGAGTGGACTATTACATTTCAGTAAGTTATAAATCACAATCAGTTGTAAATCACATTGTTGTTTTCTCTAAAGAAAACATGTTTGTATTGCGTAATGACAAGAAAGCTGTTAATGTTGTATATAAAGACATTCTGTAATTAATTGTAAAAATAAAATACTAAGGGAAAATGTAAAAGTAAAAATGTAGTATATGAATTTAGATATTCCAAAGATAGCAGGGAATCTTCATGGTATAGTGAAAGGGAGAGAAAAATGTATATATATATATATATACACGATTAATTCATTTACAGCCTTACTTATAAAAATCCTTTAATCACTGACTAAACAATTACTTAACTAACAAATGCTTAAGTGGTTAAACATTTGTTTACCTTTCTTTACTTATAAACGTTACTTAGGACTCAATTAGTTAATCAACGTTTAAAATATTTAAGAACTGCAACACTGAACAAAAGACCGAATGAAATCGTGATATTATTTATTTTTAGTCTGTAGCGGCACAGATTGTTGCGAATTCATAATCGATTAATTTTGTTATTGGTTTATGTCGATGCCCAAAACTAAGTTTCAAGTTTCCTTTAATTAATAAAGCTTGTTTTGTAACCTATAAAAATGGTATTACCCGCGACTTCGTTCGCGTGGACTGTTGTAGTGTAATAGGTCGATAATAGATGGCGCTTTATTTCCGTAGCCTGTATATTATTCCGGTGGAAAGGAATAATTGTGCCAAATTTCATCGTATAACAAACATACGTACATACCATACTCACAAACATTCGCATTTATAATATTATAGGATATATCGAGATTCGTGTAACGGACAGAGCGATACCAAAATCAGCTGTTACGCCGACGCCATTGCTTAAACAATACTTAAACAACGTCCTAGTGGTGTTTATTTTGACAACTATTTAAACAGCGATTTAAACAGTATTTAAAGTTAAGTATCGTTTATAAGTAAAAAAGTTTCTTAACTAACCGGTAAGTAATTGCTTAAATTTAATTAACGTTTATAAGTAAGGCTGTTAAATATTAAAGATAAAATTTTCGTTACAGATTTGGTGACGCCCGCTACCTAAGATGAATTATAACATCACATATGGACCGTCGTAAAATAAGGATTTTTTAACGAGTATATTTATAGTTAACTAGCGGCCTGCCCATGCTTCGCACGGGTATAACATATATATCCCATGTCACTCAGTGTAAAAAAATGATTAAAATCGATCCAGTAGTTTTGATTTATTCATTACTGCCCGTGGCCCGCAAGCGTTAAATTTGGAGAAAAACAATTTCCTCTCCCTACACCAAGACGATTGCCTGCTATCTTTGGAATATCTAAACTCATATAGTACATTTTTACTTATTTACTTTTACATTTTACCTATGTATTTTATTTTTACAATTAATTACAGAATGTCTTTAAACAAACTCTTAAAAGATTCGAAGTGCTATAGGGTGAAGCGCGGCGTCCTCACGGCATTTTAAATCTGTAATATCTCGGAAAATGTTCACTTAAATTACATACTGTAAACGGCCATATTGACCTATATTAAATCAACAATTTATTTAAGGTACTTAATTGCATAAGGATTAATGTTGTATTGTATAAAAAATGCTTTAAACATAAGGCATTATTTTTCGTAAAAAGTATATGACAAAAAATGCTTTTGTGGGTTATCCATAAGAGATAGACATATACCATTCCGGACTTTTCTGTAGACCTTTTCAAGGCGTACAAATACTTAGTACATCATTTTGATAAATCTCGTAGGGTTTAGCCTGCGTTTGCAATGTAAGCGGACAAAAATGTAATTATTTACAGAAACCTCAAAAATTACAGTATTTCTCTACTCCGTATTGAATTTTTTTATACGTACAAACCTTCCTTTTGAATCACTCTATCTATTAAAAAAAACCGCATCAAAATCGGTTGCGTAGTTTTAAAGTTTTATGCGTACATACGGAAATATGGACTTTGTTTTATAATATGTAGTGATGTGTAGAAACCTTTTTAACTATCGCGAGTATATTTATTTTTAATGTATAGAAACCGGCCATACTCACGTCCTATTCTGTCGAGTTAGACTGACTAGTTTCAAACCCATCCGTGATACTTATGAGCTGTACACGGCGTTATCTCGGCGGGATATAACCGGTTTCTAAACATTAACAATAAGGAAATTTCTACGAAATGCTCATAGAAAATATATGTCTTTTAGTATATTGCCAGGAAAAGACCTCTTTATCGAGAGTTTATGAAATTCAAATTATTCTTTATTCAAGTAAGTTTGTAAACAAACGTTTTGAGAAAAGTAATAGTAAAATTATTTTGCTATAATCCGCGATAAAGTAATTAAGAAAATATATATAATGCTAAATGTAGAGTGAACAATCTGTTTTCTTACCTGATACATGCAGGATTGCTAAAAACAAGCCCAAACCTCCACCACCGCCACCACAATACACAAGCACTACACACGTTCACTATCACAAACTCAACTATCGTTTCGCCCCGCAACCGAAGCATCATCAGGAGATAGACTCCACGACAAAATCGCAAAGCGCCGTGTACATGTACGAATCCTGCATGTATCAGGTATGAAAACCGATTGTCCACTTACATTTAGCATTATATGTATTTTCTATTTTACTTCATGGCGGATTATAGTAAAATAATTTTATTATTACTTTTGTATTATGGATCTCCGCAAAGTAACGCCTAATTTTATAAACGTTTTTAAATCCTCAAATCTACTGCTGTTTCTAAAAACCGCTCCAAGTGATCAGATTTGTAGAGATTCATATAATAAGTAAGCTGTGATGGCCTAGCGGTGCGACCGTGTGAATCTCTAGAGACGATCATGGGTTCAAACCCGGGCAGACATCAATGAGTTTTTCTATTAAAACTTATGTGTCTAATTGATAATTACAATTTATCACACGCTTTTCGGTGAAGGAAAACATCGTGAGGAAACCTGCATATCTCTAGAGAATTCTGGAGGTATGTGTAACCTACCAATCCGCATTGGAGCAGCGTGGTAGGTCTTCGCTCCATACCTTCTCTCCAAAAACGGAGAGAAGAGGCCTATTCTCAGCAGTGGGATAGTAACAGGCCGTTACTTACTTACTTATATAATAAAAGCTTAGTTTTGGATTATTGAAGTTTCTAGCTCAAAATAGTTATAGTACAATGATTTTGTTAAATTTTCCCTTCATCTTGTCCTTTATCTATACTAATATATAAAGCTGAAGAGTTTGTTTGTTTGTTTGATTGTGTGAACGCGCTAATCTCAGGAACTACTGGACTGATATGAAAAATTATTCCGGTGTAAGATAGTCCATTTATCGAGGAAGGCTATAGGCTATATAACATCACGCTAAGATAAATAGGAGAGGAGCAGCATTTAATAATATTACGAAAACGACAAAATTTAAAGCTTTACTTGCGTGCGCTGAGTCAGCATTGTACGTTATGCATAAATCATGTATTACAAAATTGTTCCCGTCTAACAGTTAAAAATAAAAGTCCGCAACAGCATATGTCTAGCTTTTAAGGTTAACCCACTATAACCATTTTAATTAAACGTATAAGATAACTTTGGCATAAAATTCAATTTTCTTAAATATCGTTTTAAAAAATGTGTTTTTTAAAGAATAAATATAATTTCATTTAGATATCTGGCTTTGTTAGTAATGGTTGACTGACCTGGCGCGACGTCTTTGTTAAAAAAACAGGAGAAAATCATAACATTGATAATACCGTATTTAGTTTTTAGGCTAAGGTGTATAGCGTGTACGGTCGTTGATCTATATAAATGTGTTTATTTAAAAAATAATTCCTGTGACTAAAATACTTTACTAAATTAATTAATTTTATTTTTGTAGGGTACTCAGGTGTGTAGGTACCTAAAATTAAATTAAAGTTAACGTCGTATAGTCTATACCAGCTTGTATATGTAATACATTTATTCACATTTGTAAAGTGCATTTACCTTAAAGCATATAGCTGTGTAATATATAAAGCTGTGGTAGCCTAGCGGTAACGCGACTCTTTCGAGGAGGTCACGGGTTCGAAACGGGCAGAGACCAATGAGTTTCTCTATAAAAACTTATGTGTCTAATTGATAATTGCAATTTATCACACGCTTTTCGGTGAAAGAAAACATCGTGAGGAAACCTGCATATCTCTAGAGAATCCTGGAGATATGTGTAACCTACCAATCCGCATTGGAGCAGCGTGGTAGGTCTTAACTCCAATTCTTCTCTCCAAAAACGGAGAGAAGAGGCCTATTCCCAGCAGTGGGAGAGTAATAGGCCGCTAATATCTTTTTTTATATAGGACAAAGGTGCATCGTTCTTAAACCATGTTATTCATATGCAAGCATTTTTATTTATATATTATATTATATTATACACCACAGATAAAAATACAGAAAAGAAAAAAACAACAATAAAAAAAGAAAACGTATAAAGGGCGGTCTTATCGCTTAGTAGCGATTTCTTCCAGACGACCTTAGGGTTAAGGGGAGCTGAAAATATTATGTGGGTGGTGCACTTTTATAAAATTAAATATAAACTAATAATACACGCCAATACACAGACAAGAGATTTACACATCATAAAATTACATAGAAATAATAAATATTAAATATATAAACTAACTAGCGGCCTGCCCATGCTTCGCACGGGTATAAAATATAGATCCCATGTCACTCAGTGTAAAAAAATGATTAAAATCGATCCAGTAGTTTTGATTTATTTATTACTGCCCGTGGCCCGCAAGCGTTAAATTTGGAGAAAAACAATTTCCTCTCCCTATACCAAGACGATTTCCTGCTATCTTTGGAATATCTAAACTCATATAGTACATTTTTACTTATTTACTTTTACATTTTCCCTATGTATTTTATTTTTACAATTAATTACAGAATGTCTTTAAACAAACTCTTAAAAGATTCGAAGTGCTATAGGGTGAAGCGCGGCGTCCTCACGGCATTTTAAATCTGTAATATCTCGGAAAATGTTCACTTAAATTACATACTGTAAACGGCCATATTGACCTATATTAAATCAACAATTTATTTAAGGTACTTAATTGCATAAGGATTAATGTTGTATTGTATAAAAATTGCTTTGAACATAAGGTATTATTTTTCGTAAAAAGTATATGACAAAAAATGCTTTTGTGGGTTATCCATAAGAGATAGACATATACCATCGCGGACTTTTCTGTAGACCTTTTCAAGGCGTACAAATACTTAGTACATCATTTTGATAAATCTCGTAGGGTTTAGCCTGCGTTTGCAATGTAAGCGGACAAAAATGTAATTATTTACAGAAACCTCAAAAATTACAGTATTTCTCTACTCCGTATTGAATGTTATTATACGTACAAACCTTCCTTTTGAATCACTTTATCTATTAAAAAAAACCGCATCAAAATCGGTTGCGTAGTTTTAAAGTTTTATGCGTACATACGGAAATATGGACTTTGTTTTATAATATGTAGTGATAATAAATGTTAAATATATAAACTAATAAATAATATAATATAAATACACATCCCATTTCAGCATTTACATTTCCACTACTAAACAATTAATGAAACTACAAATATCTGAATCCTTTAAGTTATGTCAACATATGTGATATTTCGTTACATTCAAGATACATTTGTTCATCGTTCTGTAAATTTATATTTTTAATTTTAAATGTAAAGTGTAATATATAGTTGTACTTATAAATATAGTTTCATTTAATCGTCACCTTTGGAAATATTGTGTACCTAAGTATTTCTAAGATGTTCTATAAACATCTGTAATATACAAGACTATTTGTTTATTTTTTTATATATATTTATTTCTTTTATATATATATTATAGTTAGAAAAGAGAAAGAAAACGTAAAAAATCATGTATGAAGCAAAACGAATGAGAAACTATTTTAAATAATTAAATAAATATATGGGACACTTACACACATGGTCTTCCGTCACCAAAGTAAGTAACTTAATACTTGTGTTATGGGTGGTATACATATTTAATTTTTAAATACATACTTAAATACACCCAGGCTCGGAGAACAAATTCTTTTTTATAGAAAATGTTGGCCCTCAGCGGGAATCGAACTCGCGACCCGCGGAGCTGAAGGCAGGATCACTACCCACCGCGCCAACGGGCCAGCCAATTCTCTCGTATGATAAAATTACATCCCAGATTTTTTCGTGAAATATAGAAAATTCTACGGTTAGAGATTTTCTCAATGGTATATAATAATTAGTTAATTGTTTCCCAATAAAAAAAAACAATAAAATTTTACACTTCATTCAATTTTAAATAGTTTAGTTTAGTAAATAGTATACTTAGTATATATTCAATATTAATTAAATACTTATAAAACCTAAAAATATTTTTAAATCTAATCATACTAAAAGCGCTTTGAGACAAAAGAATTCGAGTTTTAGTCATTCCCGTCTACCCATTCAAATTTTACATCTAAAAATTTTGATGTTTGTTATATAACACAAAATTATTTTTTGAATGCATATAATTTGGATTACCTAACTGTGATATACGTGGAAAGCTATGTTATGAGAGGTATATGTAGGTAAATAAATAGCAAGTTTCCCTTTTGCACATTATTTGCTATGCATTGTTAAAACTAGACCTAAACCATAAGTCTAATACATTTTGTAGTTATTCATAGTTATAATTGCTCAATTAAGAAAATCAACTTTTGCTTAACAGTTTCAAGCAATAAAAATAAACAACCAATTAGAGAAAGAAACAATTTATACACAAGAATTTTAGTCTTTAAATTTAAGTTATTAATTCAGTTCTCACGACAATCTCAGCCCAACTAAAACATAAAAAATGTTATTATATATAATTTTCATATCAGTATTACACTTCATTCGGGTAGAAAGTAATGAGAAATATCCAGAAAATAATGAGATGATGGGACTTGAAACCGTGCATGGTGTTCGTATTGATAAAGACACGATTTTTTCAAGAAATATGAATTTGAAACATAAAAATCGTGGTAAAGGTATGTTTTTTTTTTAATTTGGTCCAATACAAAGAATATTATATTTTACTGTGAACATAATAAAATATATCGGTAACTCGCAGTCGTTTTTGGTGATCCGTAATAGCGCCATCTAGGAGACATATGGTCCAATATTACTTTTTAAAGACATCTTCGAGGCATAGACTAAAAACCCCAATATATTACTTTTAGCCTCAGACAAAATAAACTACTGTTAAGTAGGAACACAGCAATTAGATAAAATTATAATAGAAAAGTTTATATAATATTATGTTTTCATTTTACCTCATTAAATTTAAATTTAAACTTGCTTTGCGTTTTAGGTAATTTGAAAATAATAATTTATGATAGTCGTAGTTGTAAAATTTAAAAAAAAATATAAATTGTTTTTTTTTTGTTGCAACTAAATTAGAAGTATTCCACGCCAAGTTTATGAAATATTGTCGTGCTTAATTGTTTATGCAAAAAAAAACCACTAATGTTCCTAATTTTATTATTTTTATTTTAATATATTTAATAGCTTTGCGATTTTGGTCGTGGAGTCTATCTCCTGACGATGCTTCGGTTGCGGGGCGTAACGATTGTTGAGTTTGTGATAGTGAACGTATATAGTGCTTGTGTATTGTGGTGGCGGTGGTGGAGGTTTGTGCATGTGTTTTTACGAATCCTGCATGTATCAGGTATGATAACCGATTGTCCACTTACATTTAGCATTATATATATTTTCTATTTTACTTCTTCGCGGATTATAGCAAAATAATTTTATTATTACGTTTGTATTATGGATCTCCGCAAAGTAACGCCTAATTCTATAAATTATTTTTATTTTAGTTAACAAATTTAGTAGCGTTCCCGATTGGTCGTATAGTTCTTTTCCTAAAGAGATTAAAAATGACGTTGAAGAATTCAAACGTAATATGTCAATTTGCCTAAAAGAAGTTCAAGTAAACGATACACGGAAAGTTAAAAGATTATCGCCCAACAAGAATTCGCCTGTCCACGCGGAATGCCTTATTTCTTGCGTATTAAAACGAAACGGTGTCATTGAAAATGGAAAAGTCAATAAAGGTAATATAAAGAGATTTTATATTTATGACTCACTGACTTTTAAAGCATATTTTCCTAACATTTATATTTCTGATATGATAACTGAGATAAAACACAAGCTATGCTTAAAAATTAATATTTTTACTGTGTTACGAAATTTTAGGTAATTTACTAATATTAGTAAAAAAGTTCTACGCCAAAGATGAAAAATTATTAAAAAAATTGGAGAGAAATTTGGATCGCTGTATTGAAGTCAGTGTTCGAAGTAGAGACGATTGTGCAGTGGCAGCGCGGCTCAATGAATGTACCAACGGATTGATGTCAAGCAATAAACATAAAATTACTGTAAACTATTGATAAAATAAAAAATATACTCATTTTATAACCATCTTCCTCGTAAAACCTTAACATAATAATTGTTTTTTTTTAACATGATAATTCTTTAATTTTTATTTTAATGATAGTCTATGACTTTAGATTTATGGTAGGTAGTCTATGGATATCAAGCTTTACTTTGTAGATATTAGTGTTTTAGTGAATAGTCTATGGTGTTTAGGATTACTATTCATGAATAACGAATCTGCTATTAGGGATGAACGGAGTGGAAAAATCGATTAATTAATAATCAGTACTCGATTTTTCTTAAAATAAATTGATTTATAAAAAATCGATTAACTTGAAACGAAAAACGATTAAATAAAAATCAATTTTCTGGCTTTTAAAAAAATTGCTTTTTATTTTAGTAATTAATTAGAATAAAGACTAATTAAGGTGGACAACAACGTATAAAAAATAGCAGATGTCCAGTTTGCGACATTCGATTAAAATATGTTGTCTACATTGGTTTTATGCAACAACGCGTAACTTATCTTAAAAAACAAGAAAATTAGGGGTAAAAAGGAATAAAAAGGGTAATTAATATAACTGTTAAAAAAAACGTTAAATTTACAATGTTAAATAATCGATTATTAAAAATAGTATTTTGATAAAAAATCGATTAATATAAAAATCGTTTGTTTTTGACATCCCTCCATCGGCCATTTTGTGACAACCATTTTGTAAGATCGCTCGAAATCTAAAATCGACATCGAAATGTAACTAAAATTTTCAATAAAGAAGTTGCTCATCTAACTTCAGCAAATCGAAAAAGTTTATACACTGTTAATTTTGTAACGTATTTAATGGAGTGCGTCAATCATATATATTTATCGGAACAAAGTAAAATTTTATTTTTAGCAGCAAAAACCAGTTCCACATTCACAAATTCCTTTTCTGTGTTACTAATTAATAATATCGCTTTAAATTAATGTAAAAATAAGTTTAGTATGAAGTATAATCAAATGTTTGTCATGCGACAACTTTTAAAAGAAATTGACAAAAAATCTAAATACTGGTCAGTTCAAAATAAAAACAAATTATTATTGAGATCTAGGTCTTGAAATAATTAAAAATTATATATAGAATTAATTAATAAACTAAAACGACTTATTTAAGTAAGTGATGCCTAATTACTTTAATAGTTAATTTAAAAATAAACTATTAAAAACTATAAAACCTGTAATGTAAAAAACTGTTTCAATCACAAAACTTAAAATAAAAACTCAAAATATTATAAATAAATAAATAATAAATAAAATATATTATAAATAAATAAATAAAATTTGTATTTCACAATTTTATTGTGTTTATCAAGAATGACAGCAATTTTTATATAAGAGTTCAGATCATATAAAAATATCATGTTCATCATGGTACTGTAAAATGGTGTATAGGCACATTTATGAACATTGCTTTGTATTTTCATATTCATTATGGCTTGTTATGAGGAAAATATGACAGTATTATAAGTGTATTTATTGTATTGTTAGGAATCTAGATCTCTAAGCTTTGAAGCCTATATAAGATGACGGCTGACTTTATTTGTTCTCTCTTTGGCTTAGGCATTTGTAGGAGGTAGACGTATTTGGGTGACTTCTTTTGTATTTGGTGTTATTAGAATCTAACCTCAAATAATCGTTATTCATGATGGGAATGAGCATTTTGTTTCTTGCCAGTTCTTCTCAAGTTGAATAGAGTTCCGAACTGTTGGTAGAATCATTCTGTCGTTAGATTTTGTAGTGAAAAGTGTTGGTGCACAGTAAGGTGCGTGATGTGATTCCCTTAACACAACATTTTATGTTTTTATTATTCATTTTAAATTGAATTTAGACTTAATTTCTAACAGTATTGTATATATTTATAAGTGTAATAGCACTGCTATTAAAATTTTAAATAATGACATACTATTTTTGTTAAGACGTGTAAATTAAAAAAAAACCTGTTGTTTTCTATTCCGGGTAAATTATGGTTCAATAGAAACAACATAAGAGGTGAATAGAAAAATATGCTAGGGCTGCAACTTTAATTTCAGTGTTATTTTAATATTGTTCAGCATGTGGGAGATTTTAAATGGTAAAAAATAGTCGAATCAAATCAAATAATCTTTATACAAATAAGCTCTTTCGAACAAATCAGATTGATCCGGGCGGTTTAAATTGCTATTGTGATACTGTTACAATAATTCCACTACTCTACAAAGGTTTTGCGCTTTGTACACGACGCAGGGTAGAAGTAGATTCCCTTCAGCAGTCACAGCCATCATCACAGAAATTGAGGCTTTATAATTGTTCATAATTCTCTCTGGGTACTTTGTTCCATGTTTTTAATTTTTTTTACAACCTTGGTTGTCAATGTTTGTTTAGTTGGAATTAAGTCTGTTTCCAACCTCTTATTTTGCCAAAGAAGTTTCTAGTTCATTGGAGTATTCTTATAATTATCCTAGCAATCGTTACTTTTACTTAATTCTCACCAAGCTTAATCTTATAATTCTTATGATTATTTGGGTCACAATGGTTTTTAACTTAATTTTAATATAATGTTTATGTAACCTCATGACAATATGCATTCCATTAAGGTATTACCTTATGTTTCTTCTTAGATGTTGTGAAGATATTTAGGCGCTGGTAATGATACAATGAAGTCTACTTTTCTCAGTTTTATTCGTCAGTTTTGGTAAAGGTAGCAAGTCCGTGTAGGAGTAAGGCAGTAAGTCGTCCGTTACAAAAGTAGTTAATTGTCAAATTTGAATTTATGATTGATGGACAGATATAAAAGTTTTGTTGTGGCTGCGTTCACAACACCTTAAGAACAACA
Source organism: Morpho helenor (assembly GCA_029227775.1). Taxonomy (NCBI): domain Eukaryota; kingdom Metazoa; phylum Arthropoda; class Insecta; order Lepidoptera; family Nymphalidae; genus Morpho; species Morpho helenor. The sequence continues at coordinate 11,657,131 of JARGCU010000002.1, forward strand.
ATGCGTAATCTCTGACCTAAATGCCTAAACGTTCAGAAACAGTGATGTAGTAATCATTACGATTATAAAAGACTACGAGTTATTCTTATGTATATAAGATTGAAAATGGCATAAAAAGAATAATGTGAAATTAGAAGTGGTGTGTTGTCTGAAAAAGGGTCATGCAGATTTGAGTGTAACAATAATAATGGTTACAATGATGTTGCATGATATACGGTTTTATATCGAGTTATATGTGTATTTGTAAAGCTCTTATGTTTTTTTATATATTTTGACAATTCCTTTGTGATATTACTTCTTGGTTTCTTTTGAACTTTTAGCGAAAACAGGTCTGGGTAAATCTATACTAATATTATAAGGAGAAATTTGTATGTATGTTTGTAATCTTTGCACCCAAAAACTACTCTACCAATTTCAAAAATTCTTTCACCACTGGAATGCTGCATCTTTACTGAGCATTACATAAAAAAAAAAAATTGGGATCCGTAACAAAAATGTAATAAGGTGTTAAAATTAGTAAAAATCTGTCATTGCTTGCGCTGCGGAAACGATTGATGAAATACTTAACAAAAGATAAATCTATAGTCCGACTTAGTCCTTCCACTGCCATGTGATCTGTATGAATGCAGTTAAAACTGCAGGTTTTTAGTTTGTTATAAATTTCAATACTGTTCTCCCTAATTTATCAAGATAAGTCTTAATCAGATATCTTAAATCCATCGGTTCAAGAGGGTAACCCTAGTCGGCGCATACATTTATATATTTTACTATATATTTCTCTGTCTATTCAGGTAAAATTATTTGTCCGCTCTATCCGATAATTATGGACTCGTTGATCCAGCGAGAATCAGAAACCGTTGCGACCAAGTAATTATTACAGCCTTAAATCAGCAGTGGGTTCATTCTTTTTCATTTTCCTTATAAATATAAAAATGGGAGGGACATATACACCATGAGCGCTAACAGCGCACACTACTGTTGTCGTGACACCACGTTTTCCTATTTGTTTCACACCTTTTGGAGCCAAAATCTTGTAATTTATTTGACCAGTGCTTATTCCGGTCTCGTCAACATTAAAAAAGGTGACCAGGTATATTGTGCTTAGCTTGGATCATTTTTTGTTGGTTAAAAAAAAGGTTAACTTCAGTAGCATTAAAAGCTGTTATTCTGTTAAGAGACGTAGCTTCTGGCATACGTAAGCTGATAGATAGATGTCTGGCCATGAATCTGTAATACCAATCTTTCCCTGCTAGCTGCGTGGTTTTGTTGAAATTGTTTCAAATTATTGGCCTCAGGATTATTGCCGTAGGATCTCTCTGTCTTCATCATTCATGCAAGCGCTCTCTTGTTGCAGTACATTTACTATTTCTAGGTCCTGTTTATTTTTCATTTTCTTTCCAATCGTCGAATTTCGTCCTTGGCGCGGTCGCTTAGGGGCATCCACGCCCGATGTATGCTCAGATACATCGGCGATAAAGCGGCGAACTCCGACGACTGTCGCTCGCCGGGGGCAGGATGCTGGTAGTTGCCGGTGGTGGCGCTGGCGGCGCGAACGGAACAACATTGTTATCCCGCAAGTCGCGTCTTATGACGGTGCGGGGGAAAGCGGGGCGCTCTCTCCTGATGCGTTGGTCCTTAGGGGGGGCTCCCCCCTGCTGGACATGGTGCACGATTACTCGTGCGAGCAGTGTGCTTTAGCCTACATCTTAGTGAGTGTAGTTCCGCACTCCCTCGGTGCGTGCAACCCAGCCAGGTGAGACCCCTAAGGGAGGCCCAGCTAAGCGCCCGCGAGCGGGAAAGAAGGGCGGCGGTGTTAGTGGGCACGTCTACAATCTCCTTTTCCAATAAAAGGCGGTGTAGATCACTGTCCGGACAGCTTCGGCAAAGCAGGTGCACGCGATGCGCTGCCGACCGCTTCCTCAAGCCGCGACACGGATCGCGGCGAGTACAACTGGCGCCGGGGGCAGGGGTGCAGGGGCGTTAACCGTAACTGACGATCTTTGCGTCTCACTCGATACGCGCACCGATAACGTTCACATAAACAATACGCATCCGTACACTGCGTGCGTACGCGCGAGTACGCATCTTGTTGTTCAAGACTAATTGTTTAAATCTTCCGACTAATGATGGGGAACCACTTATTAAATTATTAATTTCAGAAAATCGTCGCTTAGGTGAAATAATGATTTTTTGCGTAGGTAATCAATTTCATAATTAAAAGATTCTAAATCAACTGATTTTCTACGTAAATTGTTCAAACAGATTTAACAGCTGCGGAATATTTTTGTTTTCGTTTCTTAATCACATACCCAGTTATATATTTTTTTGATTCAGCATGCAGTAACGAATCGTTGTTTTGTCCCTCACCCAAAGCATTCATCAAACAACCAATGTCACATGCATAATCAACAGTTTAAGAGTCATAATAATTAACAAACACATTTGATAATGATTGCATAGCTTTATTGAAATCTTGTTGACAATTAGCCCCTGCCGAATGTGGTTTAAAAGCATTAATAAATTGATCACAACTTGGATTAATATTCCTTCCACCATTACTTCTAATATTACTGAAAAAAAATTCTAGAGGATCTTGATTGAAATTTCTAGCTACCAAATTAATTATTTCATTATTAATTAATTGTTAAAAATAGTTCCAAATTTCTATAAAGGTTTTATATAATTCATAATATTATGAATCCAGTTTTGTATTGAAGGAATTGATTTATATATTATACTAGCGGACCCGACAGACTTCGTTCTGTCAAAAAGATTTGTAATATGACAGTTTTTTGTTCCTATCTATTTTATTGTCGGGGCAAAAATTCTCCTGAACAGAACCTTCACCCTGTTGATAGGGCGTTGTGAATAAAAAATAATTATTAAATAAAACATAGAATAAGAATTTAAAACTAAGTAATCGCTTTATTGTTAATCATCATAATTATTTAAAAAAAAAACAGTTTTATTTTCATTGTAGTGCTTTGTGATATACAATATTTTTTGTTTGATTCCCTGGCGCTTGTACAAATAAATCTGATGGTTTTCCAACACGGGAACAGGCAACATACAATTGACCATGGGAGAAACATGGGTTTTCCAGATTAATACCACAAACACTTAATGATTGCCCCTGGGACTTGTTTATGGTCATAGCAAAAGCAAGCCGCACTGGAAACTGTAGTCTTTTAAATTCAAATGGCACATCAGTCGGAATCATTGGGATGCGCGGTATGAGTACATCTTCTCCTTTATACTTTCCTTTCAGTATAGTTGCATCTATCACGTTGTTTAGTAATTCTTTTATCGCTAACCGTGTGCCGTTGCAAAGACGCGGTTGGTTGATATTTCGCAACATTATAACTACCGATCCAACCTTTAATTGAAGATTGTGAGGTGGCAATCCTGGCAAATCCAGCGAGTTTAAAAATTCCGGTGGATAGTTGATTACATCATCTCGGTTAGTAGCCGAATCAACTGATTTATATATACTAGATTCGTCTGTAATTTGTTCTTGAATTTTGAAATTTAATTCATTTACATCTATGTTTTTTGCAGCCAATATAGCTCGTTCGCTCAACCAATTATAGTTTCTGTAATTTTGAGAAACATCTGGAAACACCTTCTCAATAAGTTCATCTTTTGATCGAGTTAACTGACAAAAACTTTGAGGAAAGTTAATGCAGCCAGTCAAGATGTCTATAAGAACTTTGCCATTACCAATGTCAATGAGTTGTTTAGAGAATATGTTTCCTGATTGGTCATTTTGCAACTCGACACGCATATTCTTGCTTAAATGAAGTACTTTGACATGTTTCCACAAATTGGAGGCCTTTAGACATGCATTGAGTTCATCAGCTGGCGTTGAACGTGGAATCACTGGCAGTGTTTGACGAAAATCTCCTGCTAGTAAAATCATTGCACCACCAAATCGGTTATGATTGCTGCGTAGATCTTTTAAGGTTCTGTCTAAAGCCTCCAAAGATTTTTTATGTGCCATCGTGCATTCATCCCAAAGAATCAATTGACATTGTTGCAAATCCTTTGCCATTGCAGAGTTTTTCGAAATGTTGCAGGTTGGAGTTTCATTGCTTTGCATATTTAATGGAAATTTTAATGCTGAATGGGCTGTTCGACCACCTTTAAGCAAAGTTGCTGCGATTCCCGACGAAGCGAGTGCAAGTACAATTTTATTTTGTGAGCGGATTGTTGCTAATATTAATGAAATCAAAAAGTTTTTCCCGTACCACCTGGTGCATCTAAGAAGTAAATCCCTCCAGTTTCATCATTTGTTACTTTCATAAGAGTATCATATACATACTTCTGTTGTTCATTCAACAGTAGAAGATTTATTTGAATTAATTGTTTCAAAGTGTTGAGATCATACAGTTTTTCTCGGTGCAACTCTTGGTTAAAAGCATCATGCATTGGACGATTGGGCGCGGCCAGACCTAACTGAATTAATAGTTTGTTTGACATCATCAAGCACATGTCCTTAATTGAAATCAATGTTTCGTTGTAAATTTCTTCACTGATTTGTATATTTGGATTTCCCATTCTATTGCGTATTTGATACAAAAAATCATCACACATATAATCTTTGTACTTGTTCCACAAATCAATTGGGTTTGATGGGAAGCATGTTGATATGATTATAGAAAATAATGTTCGTATTTGATGAGCGTGTGATGATATTACAGCATCTTTGAGAGTTTGTTCCCAATGAGCGTCATTTTCTAGCAATTGCAAACGTTGGCAGGCTTCTCTGTAAGATCCACACAATTCATCATCAACAGTTCGTAAATGTTGGAATGATGTTGGGCTACATACATTGACTAATAGCAGTCGTAAATAAAAACATTCATCATTGCTTGGATGTACTGAATAAATTCGACCAATCGCATCGGTGGAATACACACCTGGGTATCCTGGAACTGGATTTCATTGTTTCCGTCGTATAAATCTCCTTGAGGACTGATTCCAAGTATAATATTTTGGCATTTCGGAATATAGCAATGTTTGTGAAAAGTTATCGTTTTAGGCATGTCTCAAAAAAACTGGTTAATGTAGTAGATGGTGGCTGAGCAGCTCTTTGTACTGCGTTCTGTGCTGTAAAATACACTCTTTGTCCATTTTCTAAATGCACAGCTAAGTGAACAACAGTAGGATGTCTCTCATGAATAGGAAAAGAAAATATTCGCCAAACTGCTTCATTACTACTAACATAGCGGCCCATTTGGTATTGGGTAACTTCATCATTGGAATTCTCTGCACCAATTCCAATCACAGCCATATCACTCCCTTTGGTTACATATTTGCAAATGTATTTAATAGATTTCACTGAATGGCAAGATTCAATTGATTGTGCTTTGAAGGTCTTTGATAAAATGGGTGAATATGGAACAATCCAACGATTATCTATTTCAATATCTTGTTGGTTTAATTTGATAATTTTTGATCTTCCATTGTCTGCTGTCGATCGGCGACGATAAAGTGGATAACCGTCATTACCAGTAATTGTTTCCGATATTAATGTCCGTGGATATCGTTTTGAACATTTACCATCCATCATACACGGTGAATTTTGATTAAGATTTCCACAGGGACCGTGTATCATGTTTTTGATAACTACCTCATGCAATCCAGGATCTACTTGTACATCAGGAATTTCAGCTGATATCACTGCATCAACTTCATTTGGCCTTATCTTTTCAACTAACCAAATCAAAATGTGTGCATGTGGCAGTCCTCGTTTCTGCCACTCTACAGAACACATCCAGCAGCGTGTCTCACCAAACACATAATGTTTTACAATGAAATCCATTAAATATTTCAACTTTTGTCTAAAGACTCTGGCTGTAATATTATGACGATCAATGGGTGATTGCCCAGGGAATAACTCCTGCTTGATTTCTATCCAGTGCGGATTGCATGTAAATGTGATGAATAAATCTGCTGTACCATAATGACGAACATACGACATGGCATCTTGAGCATATTCGTGCATATGTCGAGGGCTTCCGATGTATGTTGCTGGAAGAATAGTCATCCGACCAACATTCTGCGCATTTCCATCAGTATTAATCGCATCTCGAAGGTGAATGTATCTCTTCACATCGCAGTTTGGTTTGATTCAACCTGATAAATGTTAATCTCTCCGTTTCAATTTTAACATACATGTCAACACAACATATTTGTGATATAAACGCCGACATTTCAGTATGTGATTGTCTTCATTTTCCCGAATCATTAGGCGGTATGAATAATAGTTCATTGAACTGACTTTTTTGTTGGTTTCAGAACCTGTAAATATATTTTTTTTTAATAAAATTAAAATACATAATATAGTGACTGAGATATTATCGCGATAGCTAAAATAATATTTTAATTACCTGTAATGGGATTTATCATTTTTATTGAGAAATCATAGCCATCTTCACCTTTCCAAAATATAATGGGATATTGTAGTGCATCATATGAGCGGTGCGTTTCTTTTATACGTTGTAATTGATCATTCCGACGGTGTAAAACAATATCACGGGATTCCAAGTCTTCTCCAACTACAACAATAGCAACTTAATCAATAGTTGGTGCATTAAAAAGTCTTGCATGTTGACCCGCAGGTGTTTTATCAGCTCTGATTACAATTTTGTGATTATCAGATGGCATCAGATCTAGTGCAGTTTTAAACAATAGAATTAATTGATTGTGCTCATGAAATAAAGTTTGTAATTGTTCTATAATAGACCTCTTTACTAAATTGTTATACGCACAACGCAGATCAATTTCTTGTGGTGAATTGCCCATAAATTAAATTTGCAGGAATTTGTTGTTGCTATCTGACACTGGTAACAATGAACCTGCTATGTGATATATTTGGCCTTGTATCTGTAAATAAAAAAAAATAATTATGTTTGTACCAAACACTATTAAATAAAATAAATTAAATAAACAATGTGGGGTATATGGATTGTCAGTGGTCAAATTTAAATAATATTTGTTCTTAAAAATTATATCTGTCTCCTAATCACTAAATAATATTTCATATGCTTAGGTACCTCAATATGTAATATTTAGTTGTAACTAATATCTATCATCAAAATAATTGTGATTTGCTTTAATACATACCTTGAAAGTTGGCATAAAATTTTCACGAACTACATTTGTTGCCCCAAATGAAGTCATTTGAAAGCTGTTATATTGTTAGATATTTGTCAAAAAGTGTATGGAATCTGTTCCTATTCCTGAAACCAATGAGTACAATGGCTCTGGTGGTGGATCCAATGGTATCAATTTCACTTTACCATTTGCGCAGCACAATCCATTCGCTTCGTTTTTGTATTTCAATGCCTTACAATGTGAGCAAACTGTGTTCATAGAACCAATAACAACACATTGGTAGTTACTGTAGTCAATTGACACATCGTAACTGAAAGCAGCTCGCTTCAAACTTGCGCGAGTATTAGTTGAATTTCTCGCTCGCGCTTCACGCGTTTGTGATATCCGAAATCTTTCATGTTCATTTCGGTCGTTACGTTCTTGAGCAGTATGATTAGATCGGTAATTAGCTTGGTTTGTAGCATTTCGGGTTCTTCTACCTAAATTTCCTCGTCTTACAGGAGGCATATCTATATTATTAATTATTATGCCACATGCAATAATTAATGATCAAAGGTAATTAAACACTGCACAAAGCACGATATACGAATTTGATTCGTGTTGTTGACAAAAGCAAACTCAGTAGAGGACGTAACAGAAAATCCAAGAAAAACAACACTTCAAATCGACAACGGTCTTAGAATCGACGATTTCTTTTTTTAAAATTTGTTATGACTTGGAGTCATGGACTTTTAGTAACGGTTGTGTTTGTCTGATGTAATGACGGGATAACATGTATTTTAAAGTAAAACAAAAGAACTAATATCGCGAAGTCAACCAAATAACTAATGATTCATTACATTTTGTGACTGTTCAATTTAATCGGGTCCGCGATATCACTTTTGTTGAGTTTCAGAACGCGACATTACATTATTATATTCTGTGCTACAACGCACACTGCTTTGATGTTAGGAACACACCTACATTGCTTAGACAACAGTGAACTTTATACATTAGCAATAAAGCTCAAATTGACTGTGTCCCGCCGGGAGTGAAAGAAAAGGCTCACCAGACGGTAACAACAAATTTTATTGGGGTCGTAAGTCTACTGCCCGTCAATGCTATGCTTCGTAAGTAGGTAGGTGTGCGCTAGGTACTGCCCTGGCTTTGTCTAGCAGCGAAGTGGGCCGTGCAGCGTGCGCCCGGAGAGCGAAGAGTCGACCCGAAGAACGTCGGGCCCGGACTCAAGGCCACTAAAGTCCGGCTCTGGCTGAGATGGGGGTAAAAGGTACCTTTTCTAACCCCGATATGACACCCCAATACGTGGTGAAATAAACGTCACAAAATACTAGATATAATAAAAGAAAAAAAAATAAAATAAAAGATATCTAGGCTGTTCGTCCTCTTCGAAGAAAGGGGCACGCACGATTAAAGTCACAGGTCATTATGCCTGTGAACGTGCGCAACCCGTCGACTCAGGAAACGAACAAATTCTAAAATTCTAAAATTGGTATCAAATCAGCCCATACGAATTCTAAAATTGGTATCAAATCAGCCCATAATTTAAAGGAATCTCTTTTTATACAACCTTTGTATATTTTAGAGTTTCCTTGATAATAATGACCATTAAATGAATCGAATAATTGATCGAATAATAGCAAAAAATCAGCTGTGTCTGTACATTCCATGTCCTGAAAGCAAAAAAAAAATATTAGTCTTCTTAAAAATAATTTTTTGGTGATATGTAAGTTAAAGTTGTTTATATATACAAATTTTTCAATAAATATTTTATACTTTTAGTTCGTCCACTATTTGAAGCACAAGCCAACAATATTTTCGGTATTACTGACTGCTTGAAAGTTGCAATACAATCAAGTTCTAATAATCTTCACCAATAGTCTTACACAAACAGTTATAGGGACAAAGTTCTACTTTTAGCTTCTATAAATATTAGCTGACATGGGCCCCCCATATGGATGAATTAAAAATTCGAATTGTTAGAATATCTGGTAGATATCTGCCAATGCCTCGAAGACAACTTCAAAAACTACAAATTATATAAAATAAATTCATCAACGCCTTATTTCATTATCACATTCAAATATGAATTACACTAACTTATATGACTTAAAAACAAACTACAAAAAACAAAGTACGAAACAAACAAAATTTGCTTATTGTATCCGAGAACAGATAATTATGATAAAACCTTACTATTGAGAGGAGCATTTTTTTAAATATTCTTTATTGCACAAAACTTATAATATATATATATACTTATATATAACTTATAATATATATATAACTTATAATATAAATAAAAATAATTATATACAAGTCTGAAAACACTGAACTCCAACGAACCAAAATGGATAACAGTAAATTTCTTAAATATCCTTGCCACAGATTGTACACTATAGTTCTTGCACAATCGCGCACTTGGGCGCGGTTTCTTGGGGCCGGTCGCATTCTTGAGCCAGGTGCCCACCTGCACAGCGGACACATTTGGGCGGCCGGTGGCAGTTGACCGAGGAGTGGCCAAACTGCTGGCACCTGTGGCATTGTGGTGGACTTCGTCCGCCCTTCCATGCCTCGACGATGAGGCCCGGCATCGACAGGAGCTTGGTCTCTTTGTACAGGTGACCGAGCTCTTCAGGTGCTCCAGCTACACGAAGTATGTGCAGCCGTGCCACCCTCTGACCCCAGGGATGGTCCTCGCCTGGGTCGCCGGGTACCCTAGGCTGCGCAGCGCCGCGATGACCTCTGCTGGCTGGAGTGTCTTAACTTAGCCCCCTGATGGCTACCATGCCGGGCAGGCTCGACGCTGGACTGTAGCAGTACCACACGATGTTCGGGTCCTGCATGGCAGCGTCGAGAAGGTACCGTTGGAGCACCCGGAATTCCTCCGCCGACTTGGGGAGAAATCTGACGCCCTTCCCCATTGGGCGGGCGTTAGGGGCGTGTCCCAGCTTGCTCCTTATCTCGGTGAAGTGCCTCGTCCAGTTGGGGAGGCACTCCACAGTGATGGGCGGATACTCCGAGCGCGCCGTCTTCGCTCCAGTTGCTGTTGGTGGATTCAGTTGGCGCAGCATCTTCGTCTTCCTGGCGCTGTTGAAGCGCACGGGGGGATTGGCGGTGCGGCGGCGGCTGCGGCGTAGCCGGAGGGTCCGGCTTGGGGTGATGGAAGGCGGGACGTCACCATTGGTGACAGCGAGGCCAGGCCAGCGTAACTGGTGCAGTCACCAGGGCAAGCTGTCCGACTCCTGCGTCTCACCAGCAATGTGAGTCTGCCCTCCTGTTACTTCTTGTGGCGCGGGGGGCAGTGGTTTTGATTGCCGAGCGTAGGTTTTTAAACCCGCTGGTTCCACATGCGGTGGTGGTGGTGATGGTGGTGAGGGCGTCGGTGATCGGTCCGTCTTCGGACGCTTATCTTCACCCTCCTGGGACCCGGGTGATAAGTCGTCGGCACGCGGTCGCTTCGCGGTATCGACTCCCGATGTATGTTCAGATACATAGGCCGTGATTGGTGAAGCGGTGGACTCAATCGACTGTCGCTCGCCGGCTATCGGCCGGAAGCGAGGACGGGGTGCTGGTGGTGCTGGTAGTGGCGCAAACGGGACAATATTATCCCGCAACTCGCGTCTAACAACGGCGTGGGGGAAAGCAGGACGCTCCCCCCTAATGCGTTGGTCCTTGGGGAGGGCTCCCTCCTGCCGGACATGGTACACGATACTTCGTGCGAACACTGTGACTGCTTCTTCGCGAGTATAGCTCCGCACTCCCTCGGCGCGTGCAACCAAGCCGGGTAAGACCCCTAGGGGAGGCCCAGCTAAGCGCCCGCGGGCGGGAACGGAAACCACACACGCATGGGAAGGAAGGGCGGCGGTGTTACAGTGGGCACGTCTACAACCATCTTTTCAAATAAAAGGCGACGTAGATTGCTGTGTCCGGACAGCTTCGGCGAGGCAGGTACACGCGATGGGCTGCCGACCGCTTCCTCAAGCCGCGACACGAATCGCGGCGAGTACAACTGACGCCGGGGGCAGGGGTGCTGGGGCGTTAACCGAAACTGGCCAACTTTGCGTCTCACACGATACGCGCAGCGATAACGTTCACATAAACAATACGTGTCCGTTCACTGCGCGCGTATGCACGAGACTGAGAGTAAAGTATCAAACCGTTGTCAAAATTAAGTTTCCTCTATCTATGTGGAAACTTATGACATTAGTTTCTAGCAAAAAATTTCAATTGGGGATTTATAGGCGAGTTACATCCCCCTGTTTCAGAGCAGTCTGGGCAATTTAAGCGTGATAATACTGCACCGGTTCCGTCTGTATTTACAGAAGCTCGAAATTGCCGCTACGAACTGGATAAACCGTAACCCGGACATGAATCCTATCAGCATTTGTGAAATCAACTTAAAAAAAAGTTCGAGCTAGAAATCCTACTCCTGCCACGAAATCGACCTCAAAGCGGCGCTCATTGAATAATAGAATAACATCGAACAAGATAGAGTAAATAAACTTATGCATTCCATGAAGAAGCGATTGGAGTCTGTTGTTCCCAAGGGGGCTCACTAAATATTGATGAATCAATTTTATTAAACTTGTTTTGAAAAAAATCTTTTCTGTTAATTATCACCTTTTTTCATTGCTTAGGACTTCTTTCATTCACTATTTTTCTTTAATACATTTGTAATAGACGACGATATAAGAGAGACAATCGCTCCGTCTTCAAGTAACGCATATGTACTTACAATACCTAAAGGTCCATAAATGTCTATAGATACTACTTTGAGCAAAACACATAACGAGTTGTTTGTTTCGAAGTTTCGGTTTGTGGGGAACTTTGACGCGATAACATGTCACTGGCATTTTTTACAGCACTTTCACTTTTTACATCACTCACGGTTTCCTGAGGGGCTCTCACGTTCCAGTGCAACAGGCAGTGACGGACATGTCTCCTTGTCGTGCCGTGCCACTAGGCATTTCAAACATAGCCGTTTTTCATGAACCTCTATCTGTCCCGACGTAGTACTCGCTTAAACCGCTTGCAGAGTGCAAACGGCAGTGTATTCACGTCTCCGACAAAATATTCACTTGGGGTTATTGCCCGCATCATTTAGTAGGATGGACTGTACGGCGTTCTTCGGGTTTTCGCTTACACTCTGCCTTACTGTGAATGTGGCTCAGCTGTTTTTATTGCTTCTTCATACAAAAAATCTGTAAAGAATTCTAATTTCGCTTTCTGCGATATGCTATGTAGATGCTCACTTTTTGTAATCAAGCTGCTAGTGCTAGCTAGTGCCAGTGGAAACTACTGCTGTAATTAGCTCCGGGCTTCTTAAATAGTCTGTTTGGTTAATGGATTTTACAGCAGTAACATAGTTTTTTTTATTTTGATGGCGAAGTTGATTATTTCATTATAATAATTCGGCGGCAATGGCTGCTAAATAATATTCTCCGGTCTGCTATACCGTAATTCTAAAACTTTAATTATTTCTAAAGGCGATGTATTGCCTATTAATAATGAGGATACCGTTTCTTTCGCTTCCCTTCGCAAACTTTTCCTCAATCTCCAGAAATTTTCTTTGTCTATGTATTTACACAGTCTTGTAGATTCGTAGTAAGTCTCTTTATACTGCAGCCACTCTAATGCATCTCCAAAATATATAGGTAGGTCCTTTGAAGTGGATAATGTCCTTAGTAATGTTTTGTTTACCTTGCCGCGCGCTACAATAATAACATCCTTTAATGCGCTCGTCAACTCGTGCATCATGTCGGCCAACGGCGCACTGATTGGTGCCGGGGCCGCGGGCAGCTGCCAAGTCTCGCTGCACCGCTCATTATGACTGCGCACGAGCCATTCTTGCACCCTGTCTTCTGCCGCTCTTTCTGAGTGAGTTGTTCTCGGTTCCGCTTCGTAATTCACTTTATTTTATTTTTTATTTGCTTTATTCGTCTTTCATACGATGTGTGTGACTTTATATCTCGAAACTCACTCGTATTACATTTTCCACGCTTCGATTTTTAAAGTGCGACGTGATTTCAAAACGTGTCGCGGCGGCGTGGTGAAGACCACCATTATTCACGAAAATCACACGATCTTCCCTCTACTTGATCCGGCTCGAAGACCAAAATGTCCACAAAAAATTGCACAGCTTTTTGGTTCTCTTCCTTTATTTTAATGCAAAGAAACATATCCTTTATATTTCCCATCAAGGCTGCAAAGCCCTCTCGAAATCAAAACATAAATCCCAACAAGATATGCGTCTCTGGAGTTGAAGGGCAAGGAGAGACTTTAGCATCAAGGTCGGTAGTCGGTCTTCATACGTTACGCCTTGTAGACGCACATTCGAGTTCTTCTGTTAATTTTTTTATATATTATGTACTAATTGCTTATCATAGCCATTAGAATGCGCTATCTGGTTGATTATATGAAGCTCTTAATTAAAATTCTTCTCGCAAAGAGGGACTGATAAGAGTCTATGTATATGACTATGAAAGGCGGCAAGTTTGTGTTGCCAGGGGTGAAAAAAAAGAAGCAGGTATAATCGTATCCGTTCATTGTTAGACCGTGTAATAGTAAGGTCAAGAAAATTTAGCGAGTTATTCTGCTCTGATTCTAATTTGAAACTAATTTTGTATAAGAGACTCGTACTCCTCCAGGTATTAAATCCAGACACAGAATATGTTTAAACACTTTATTTAACTTTACAAACTATTTATTATATCGTACACTTTATCTTTGTCTACGCCCTTTCACTCTGAGAGTTCGCGCCAGAATGGCCGCCCGTCGGCTTTACAACCAGGCCTATCATTTTTCGGTGTAAACGCGGACAAATATTTGTGGTATCGCTAACATTTGGGATGTTTGGAATTGATATGTTGAATGAAAATATCAAGTTGTCTATCCGTACCCGTCCAGCATATAATTATGTCATCCACATATCTATAATAGTAAAGTATGTTTTTATTTTTGACAATATTTTGATTTTCGAAGTGGTCCATGTAAATTTCAGCCATAAGTGGACTTAAAAGGGAGCCCATAGCTAAACCATCCTTTTGATGAAAATAATGGTCATTGAATCGAAAATAATTTTGTTCCATACATAATTCAGTTAATTCTATTATTTCTGAAATCTCTCCAGGGTTTAAACATTTTTTCTCGAGTAATGTGTTTAAAATGTTTATTTTTTCCTTGTATGGAATTATTAGTTATAGTGAATAAACTATCAACATCAAGTGATAGCAATTTACATTTATTTGGTAATTTTATGTGTTTAATTTTGTCGACCAGCTGGAGACTGTTTTTGAGGGCATGTATTGGCTGAAAGGATGTTTTTGACGGTATGATTGAATTGAAATATTTAGCTAGTTTATATGCTGGGGCGCCTATGTATGAGACTACTTGACGTATAGGGATATTATTTTTGTGGATTTTTGGCAACCCATACAACATCGGAGAGCGAGGATTCATCTCATTCTGACCTATTTTGGAGCATTGTCAGAAAGAATCAACTATATTTAAATCCAAATCAAATATAGAATTAGGTTATAAAAGTAGTAAATCTTTAAAAAAGTTGTGCAATCTTTTCTAGCGACCTAGTTGCTCCTTCCATGTAAAACTTGCATGTTTTTGCAGTGTACTTGATTTCCTATCCAAAGTCGTTATCGTACTATACTGTTACCGGTTTCAACAGTTGTATCCAACATTCTCAACTGTTCTTCTTCAGCTTTCATGTTGAAATACTGAATCTCCCCTTTCGGAATACTCAGCCTCGTATGTTTTGTATGTCCATTGATCGAGGCCTCTCATTCACAAGAATGTCGCACTTACAAGCTTCAATATGTTCTGCGCTGAGAATATCTTGTTCGACTTGACGACCATCGCCGGAATAAAGATACTCGCGTATACAAGACAGGTAGTTGTTGTAATGCTTGTTGTTTTGTAGGCTCCATTTCGAATAATTCTTCCCAGTCGAGAGTTAAAGACACTGCTTATTACTACTGATGTAAATGAGGTGCTAATGGCGTCTTCTTGTTCCCTGATGGACAGAAATGAATTTGTAAGGTCCGTTATAAACTGGCGACACTTGCTCTTTTCATCGTCTGGGATATATGTATGTACCGACTGGACATACTGATCCATCCATGCCTGTAAAGTCTCCTGTAATGCTTTCTGTGCTTCCTCCTCTGACAGAATATTTTGTTCTTCTGATTCTCCACAGGACTCGCAGTCTGCCATCGCTTTCAGAGATCCCAATCCTTTCTGTTCCAGGACACAGTTTAGATTCATTTCCTCCCTGATTTTCGCCCAGTCGTATATCCCTGTTACATCCTTAACGTATACTAATAATAAATGTCCATCAGTTTACACATTATTTGTTGAAAACAACTAACTTTGCATACGTACTACACTCTGTAATTAGTTTTCATAATCATAATCTTCATTTGCTGTAAACCTGAAATCACACATTAGAATTTTTGTAGCTATAGTCTAAATCAGACCAAATATTTAAAATGTATACCAAAATAATGTAACCGAAAGTGTCAAAATATAATATTTATTACGAATAACCACATATTTTTTTTCTAAAAAACAAAGTTAAAGGTATTGTGGCACTGATAATAATTTTATTTGTATTATTTGTTGTGAATTTTTACTCCGATATACTGTGTCTTATTATCCACCATGTGGTATAGAATAGACCATTTATTTTTTTGAACAGGAAAAAACCCCTTATGGGTACCGCCGTCCGACGGGGACTGGCGACGGTTATGTCGGACTCGCACCGACTAAAAACCTGACTGTGCTCTACCACGCTGCTGGTGGCGGGGACAGGGTACCATTGTACACATTTACCCCATCCCCGCCAGCAGCAACTCTGAATCCCAGAGTTCGCCACCTTTGGGTCGGGGCCTCTCTAAAAGTGGCCCCTCCCTCCGCTGGACGATGCATTGAGAGCACCAGATGCATCGAACGCCGCGGGGACCTTATAGGGGGGCGTCCGATTAAACCCCGTTCGGAACGCCCGGAAGGTCCCCGTTAGGGCAGCATGCGATGGTCTTGAGCGAGTCGCCTGCGCCCGGCTCGCCTGCGACGGATCGGATCCAAGGACTCGACTTCCCGGATCCGCTCCGCCTCGGGATCCATTTTCCTGACGGACCACCGAGGGCCATCATCTCTTCCCGACCGAGGGAAAATGGGAGCATGGCGTGCGGCCACCTCGAACCATATATATCGATGGTCTGAGAGTGACTTCGCACCCACAATTACCTCCCAATTTCTGACACATGGTGACATGACGGCGTCGACAAAGGTAACGTCGACTTTGGAGCCGCCATTCCATCGCACGCATGTGTCAGCCGTCCCTTGGTTCATGACGGCCATCTCAGTCGAGGCCAACCAATCGTCCAGAAACCTCCCTCTGACGTCCGTGACCGGAGACCCCCATGCGGCAGATTTGGCGTTGATGTCACCGGCCAGGACCACCTTACCGGGGCGTAACCTATTCACCAAGTCTCCGACATCAGCCATAAAAAGCTCGAAGTCGGAGAACGGTCTATTAGGTGAAAAGTACGCCCCGATGAAGGATACGTCTCCAATCTTAGCGGAGACGTACCCGCGCCCCCTCACCACGCGCTCCAGAGCCGGGGAACCAAATGCGGCTCTGGACGCAATGGCTACATCCCTCGCACGGTCTCCGACCCACTCCTCGCCCAACGGGACGAAGAGGGGCTCGGAGACCACAGCCACGTGCACCATACGCTTACGTACCATAAGCACCATACGCTCCGCCAGGGTCTGGAAGATTAGGTCCTGGGCCCTGCCGGAGCGCATGATGTTCGCCTGGAGGAATCTGATAGGGTTCTAGATTTGTCGGCTGCCTCCTCCCCCAAGGTCACCACGACTGCAGCCGAGCGTGAAGTCTGGAGTTTCCTCCCCCCTTGCTTCGGCTGCGTTTTGGTGGTGGCGACAACAGGCACTGTCTGTATAGGCGGCGCCTTCTTCTTCTTGGTACCTCTCCTTGCTACCACATTCCACCCATCACTCATGGAGCCGAGTGCTGGTGGCAACGGGCGGGGCTCAGGTCGCTTCTCGTTCTCCACAACCTTTCCCTTCTTCTTTTTATTCTTTTTCTTTTTCGGCTGGTTGGCCTCTCCGCTGTTGTCAGCAGCTGGGTCAACCACCCGAATCGCCGTTTTCTTCAGAGATCGTGGAGGGCCCTGCGATCTGTTATAACGTGTTCCACAAAAAGGTTTTTAAAAAAAAGATATTTTGAAATACAACTTTTATTTTAACTTTGGATAGAAACTTTATAATAACGGAAACGAAAATAGACCATGTCGCGGTCGAGGTCTTGTAACGACTGGCGCTCCCGGTAACCCGATGAGCTCATTGCTCCAGACAATGCTGATGCAGCGGTAGTGCATCAGCACTTTTACTAGCATTCCTAAGATATAACAGATCGTTCTGAGACAACCGTAACCGCAGAACGATTCTCGGCCTCGTTTGTTTTGTCCGCCACTTTCCTTCCTTGACCTTGTCTTGTCCTTGTTTCCACCAGTCTTTTCTTGATTTTACCGGAGGCCAATGGAGGCCTCAATCTCGCCTCCGGAGGCAAACGGCTCTCCATAGCGTCGAGTCTGGCCGTAAACATATTCCGAAGCCTCACCACCTCCTCCTCCATGGTCAGCCCTCCTACGCCTCTCATGACTACTGGTTTGAGCCGCTGCTTTGGAAGGGCTTTCTTCTGTGTCGATCCGTGGGAAGAGATCATAGGGATCAACTTCTTAAATCTTAATCAAACTTGTGACGAGTCGAGAGTCTTAACCTCTATCTGTCCTACAGAGACCTTGCGGAATCCTTCGGCCACAACTGTCTTGTCCGGTACTGCCGACCTTCTCGTTGACTGGCCACTAGGTGAAAAATCGCATTCGACGTCCGTATCTGCTATAAGCATTTGACGCTGAAACTCTTCACGAGCCTCCCGGAGACCCACCTGCCACCGCCCACCACCTGAGACCACCTGAAAGACTCCCAGTCGCATTCCTAGGACGTTTTTGGGGCTTGCTGCCTAATTTCGTCCACGTCAGATCCTCCATGCTGACAACTCTGCAACCCAGATCTAGAGCCCTATCAGAACTCCTCTCCGAGCCAGAACTCGCACTGCGAACGTCAGCAGCCTTCTTGGCATTACGCGCGGGATTGCGTCGTAACTCCTCACACGTACCAGCGGAAACACCAGCTAAGCCGGTCTCGATTTCACCGATACCCCCTCCTATCTCCTCCGAAGCATTGGTTGCCCCCCCCAGATACGATGGGGCGACCGAGGCCAGTGTTGCACGGCACCCGCAAAATATAATTTGCAGAATGCGGCGAAACGCTGGTCTCGGTGAGGGATTCCCCGGTTAAACCGGAACCCTCCTGGGTAGTCGAAACGATCAGTTTTTAAATTGCTTCATATATTTTGTGTGTTTTTAGGACCCTATCGACTAGATTGGGGTTATTTTTTAAAGTGGTTTTCTTCCTCACGGCCCCTCCCCTCGAACGAGAAGAGCGGCCCCCGGTTCCGCATTTACTTGCGGATTACGGGTCGCCCGACGTGGCTCCCGAGTTGAGAGCCATAAGCCTCCCGATCATGGAAAAACACAGCCGGAACAGCTCGCCGCGCATTGTGGGCGTTTCCACCCCCACAGGTAATTTTTTATAGAGGTTGTCTTCCTCGCAACCCGAAGATCCCCGTTCCCATCGCTGGGTTTGCGGGTTTGGCTGACGAAGGCCGAAGCCGTCTCCAGCAAGACTTCCAAGCAAGACGTCCAGCAAGAAGACCAACAAGACTAAGCCGAAACAGAACGCGCCAACCATATTGGAGACTCATTCCCCCCAGAGCCCCCGCCTATCAAAGTTGCCTTCTGTCAACAGAGGGACATTCAGAATCGGCAAACGAAAAGTTAAAAGTTTTTAAAAGGGGTATGTTTATCACCTCGCTATGCTAACTGCGAGCGTGGGTGCTTATTACTTCAAACGGTTCTGATTATTTAAAGTTCTGAAAGTATATATTTGCCTTTTCAGGGCTTATGAATGATCGTGTACTACCCGTGTCAATCATTAACTTAGCCTGAATTTCACACATTAAGTGTGATAGTTTAAGTTTAATGTCGCAGTTAAGATATATTATTTCAGTTTGCCCGGTGTTAGAGTTATTTGCACAATAGGGGTCTACGTATTTTTCATATGATTCGTCATAGCTACAGGTCGGGTAAGTGTCATAGTCATCCTGCGTTAAATAGTCGAATGTAATAGAAATACGTTCTCTGGAACTTCCGTCATATTGTGTCTTAATTGTGGTGCCGTGCGCATAGAAACGTCCGTAGGGTGGTAATGGTTTTGCGGCCTGAGTATGCCGAATTTAAATTTATTCTGATTTTCAGAAAATCACGGTTGGTCTTTTTTATATGTATAATTAGAGGAGAGTGACTAAATATGGAATACCATTTTGTTTTTTACACATAATTTGCACAAACGTTGCAAATAAAAAACATTTTATGGTCATTAATTAATAATCATATATTTACGCTTTATTTGGTAACAAGTTTTGGTTACATTGACTAATTTTAAATAAAATTAAAACAATTAACAAAATAATGATAAAGGTATCTAAATATGGAATATGTACCCCATATATGGAATACTATAAACACCATCAAAATTTAACATCTAATTAAATGAGATTCTTTGGAAAAGTTGGTATAACGTAGAAAGGAACACATATTATTTGCAAAAATCACAAATCCAGGCATCAGACTCTGGTCCTGCGCAATCATTATGTGCCCAGAGCCCACCCATGAGGCACTTGACCCAGGTTTCCCCTTGGGTATCATTTGAAAACAGCGTGCTACAGAAAATACACTCAGAATCTTCAGAATCTGGAGCTGTGTTTCCTATCAAGGCATCGGGCTCACTGTCTGTATCAAACAGCATCATCTCCTCATCATCATCCGAATCTGACTTGGCTTAATTTTTTCAAAACTTAGAATTAGAATGAATAAATCCGTTTCCCATCGTTCCCGGCATTCGTTCCGCTGAATTCGGTGTATTCTCTAAAAGTATTGCTCAATCCAGTTGTTGTGGAAAGGTCAGCACTCTACTTCTGAAGCTATGCTATAATTACTTCCTCTTGATGTAAGATTTTCGCTTTTAGAAGTGAAATAATCTCTTTCATAGAGTTGGGGTTGCTACGTTTACCTAGAGACCTGTTCATTACGTCATACATTGCATTAGTCTGATGGTTACAAGAAATATAGCTGATGATTCAGTATTCTGGTTTTTGTTCCACATAGCGTTCTTAAGACTACTGGTTCTATCGTTATCACCAAAGGGAGTTTCTCGGATTTTCTATATTTTTTCTCGTTTCAAATTCATTCGAGCGTGGGTACTGCTTCCATTTTATTTTTCGATGAGAGACAATGATCTGAATATTCCAGAATTTAGGAATCGAAAGACTTGCAGAGGCTCGTATTTTCCAAGATATCACTGACGTGCGTGATGGACTCCCTTAGAAGGAAACCTTTAGAAGTATTCTACGAGGTGTCTAAATCGCACAATCTTCTTCAACCTTAGCAAGACATCGTGAAGTCTGCCGTCTTGGTATCAACGGGCAATTACGACCTACCTTGAATGTCAAAAGCCGCCAGCGTCCGCGTCCGACTGAGGCGCGTGCTCCTAACGGCGCCCAGAGCGCGCGCGCTGTACATTAGCGCTTGTGCATTCATAAGGCTTGCAACTGCTGGTTTTATTATACTTCGATAAAACATACCTCCGATTTTGTCTCCTCAGAACCGCTGTACCGTTAAATTGTGATTGGGACTGTATCACCAGTTTTATTGATTGCTCTTTAAATAGGCTCGTTTCTTTTCAGGCGTTAATTTTTATCGTTTTCCATTGTATTTTTAATTGGTTTAAAGAGCGACTTTAAATTCAACATATTCTTTATTCAAGTTAACTTTTAAATAAGCGCTTTTGAATCGTCAACTCTATTGCTGGTTCGAAAAGTTGTTCTTACCGAGAAGCAAAAAGAAGAAAGCCAGCAAAAAATTCGCCGGTTGCTCTTTTAAAAATATGATTATTAATGCTAGTTATATTCAATAATTACTGTCTTGTATACCCTGTGCAATGACCAGAATGTATCAGATGGAGAAACGAAAGGCGATGTTGCGCGAATACGACAGATTTAGGTTGCAAGAAAACACTCACCGATTACCGAGCTTGAGGCTTAAGTCTGATCTCCAACTCCAGATACGCAAATCTTGTTGTAGATTTATGTTTTGATTTTGAGAGGGCTTTGTAGCCTTGATGGGAGATATAAAGGATATGTTTCTTTGCATAAAAATAAAGGAAGAGGATCAAAAAGCTCTGCATTTTTTGTGGAGAAGCGATATATTTTGGTCTTCGAGCCGGTCAAGTAGGGGAAGATCGTGTGATTTTCGTGAATAATGGTGGTCTTCACCACGCCGATGCGACACGTCACTTTAAAGAAAGATCGCGTGGAAAATGAAACGTCTAAACATCAAATTCGTTGCCATCGCGTCCCAAGACCGTTGCCAGTCCAGGGCCTAGTTCAAGATCAAGGTCACACACGTCTGAAAGACGAATAAAGCAGCAAGGAATCGACGCTGCACGAGCTAAGTAGAGTACTATAATAAAATTTTAATTGACCTGGAAGTAAAATATTGTTCTTAAAAGTGAATTACGAAGCGGAACCCAGAATAACTGTTCTGCTCACTCGGAAGGAGCGGCAGAAGACATAAAGGCAGAAGGTGTAAGGATGGCTCAAGCGCAGCCATAATGAGCGGTGCAGCGAGACTCAGCAGCCGCCCACGGCCCCGGCACCAGTAACAGTGCGCCGTCGGCCGATACGATGCACGAGTTGACGAGCGCATTAAAGGATGTCATTATTGCAGCGCGCGGCGAGGTAAAAAGTACATTACTAACCAGATTATCCACTCATAAGACTTACTTTTCTAATTAAAATATAACCAACCGGGTCACATCGCGATAATCACGTTACCTTTGTATAAGGTTCGCCGTTTCGGCGGAGTTGCATCCACCGTGGTCACGAACTGACTTACTTTTTTATTTTGGAGATGCGTTAGAGTGGCTGCACTATAAAGAGGCTTATTACGAGTCTACAAGACTCTGTGAATACACAGACAACGAAAATCTCTGGAGATTGAAGAAAAGTTTGCGAGTGGAAGCGAAGGAAGTGTTATGTGTCCGTCCGCACACTCTGCACGCCGGGGGTTGCCGGCGGCTGCCCTGCGCGTCCGCTGACGCTGCCTGAAGCTCACGCTGCGCCCGTACGTCCCTTCGCCCTGTGTGGGCAAAGGTTTTTAGCCAGAGGAACGTTCATAGCGGCCACGGCTCGCCCCGTACTCCGCTGGCTCCACTCCGAGGTCGGTTCCCCTCCGGCGAACTGCCTCTGTGATCTCCTGGCATTCCACGAACCTGCCTTTGCTATCCGATGACCCTGAAGGTCTTTCTACCAAAGCGGCATTTTTTTCCGCGGTTTGCATCGTAATAGCTAAGTTGTAAGCTTTTTCAAGGTTCAGCTTGTCTTCCGCGAATAGCCGTTGGCGTATCATTTCACTGGTAATTCCACATACAAATTGATCTCGCAGACTATCTTCTAACCAATTTCCAAATTCACAAGTTTTCGAAAAAAACGGCTTCATACTTTAGTTTACAAGGCTGTTGTCTTATTACCTAGTTTAAAACAACATTTTCCCTACATAAAATATGCTTGAGATAATATTAGTACTGGTACAAGTGTCACATTATGAAAAATTAGAACTTATTGTACAATTTAGAGAAGTGTCAATAGACTATGTTACAGAACATGTTACTGAATCATTTAAGTTGTGTGCTAGCAGTGAAGCTAGATTCTTATAGCATATTATTGGCAGATACATAGTATCTTTAGTCAGCTTAAACGAAGATATACAGTCTGTCAAGAAAGTCGTGAAAAAAAAGGAGGGCACCACTGTTTTTTACATGGTATATATGGTAATTGTATGGTAATAAATTCATCGCAATCTTTAAATTAAACTTAGCCATATTTACTTCTATCTTTTCTAAACTACCACTAGTACATAAATCTAAGATACATTCATACAATTCAAAAAATTTCGAACTTATATCTTTTATACATAAACTTTCAGCTATTTCAAATTTGTCAGACAATTTATTTAATTGCTCCAAAATAGAATTAAATCTAGAAACCAAATTATCGGCTTCCTTAATCTTTCTAGTTATTATTTCGCCTTTTCTTCTGCTAGAACCTATTTTAATTAAATATGTTCTAATATTTTTTAGCTCATCGTACCAAGATTACCATGAATAAAATTAAGTAGAGTTTAAACTAGGATCAGTTGCGCAAAAAACTAGGATAATGAACGCGCACAGACACTTCACTTTTTCTTTTTTTTTGACACGACACTAGAACAGAAGGTACTGTCAGCCTTACTTCGGAATGGGTTCTTCACCATGGTATCCACATTCATTTGTGTCTCGTTGACCTCCGCTGCGGTGTAGTGATCGGCGAAGAATGTTTGCTGAAATTTGCTCCCTTATCCAAGACTCGTGACATTTTTTGTACTGTTTGTATAATACATAACAAACTCCGATTAATAAAATTGTGCACATAACAATGAGCACGATGCTAATGGTTGATAAATGAAGTTGTATTTCTTAATGTGCGTTATTTTTACCACCAGCTGCATTTTGGTTGATGAAAACTTCATCCTTTTCTATTTTAGAATTACACATTTTCCGTTAAAAAAAAAATTGAAAACTGTTACGTAAAATATTCACAGGTAACACAACAAGTCCAAAGTTCATTTATGAATATCGCATCTTTAAACTGCAGCTTTTTTTTTTTTCCAATATGACTAATGCTGTTAGCCCTAATGGCTTTGACAGCGTCACCGATAAGACGGGCGAGCGCTGAAGCATCGCCGAGAAGAAATGGGTAATACATGCGGGTGCATTACAAGCACCCGCGCTACAGGGGGCGTCGCCTTAAGGGTGTCTCCTGCGAGACCGAACCTCGGCTTAAGGCGGCGCGTTTTTGGAGGGCTGCATCTAATAAATGACTTGGAAGAAGTCTGCGTCACGGCGGCCGCGGCAGAGGGCTGCGGCCGCTTGACACAAGCAAGCGGGGACCTCGTCTTCGCCGGCGAAGACGCTGTTTGTGTAAATGTAGTGTGTGTATCTTGTTGGATGCTGTGATAGCATCGTCGGGGTCGTTAAGGACGCTCTTCGGGCGCCTGTGAATCTTATTGGGGTGCCTGAACACCTTATAGTTGGACGCGGCCACTATAAGGGGGTTTGGGTGGATGGACGCTTTCTCGAAGTAAGTCGTCGAGAATCGTCTGAAAAGATCGGCTATCGTGGGTAGGTCGAGATCTCTATGGAGGTTCACGTTGCGCACGAACCACGGACAGCCAGTGGCTGTACGCATGAATCGATTTTGAAGTGTCTGCAACGGACACAGTCGTGATTTCGGAACGTGCGCGAACGCGACGCTCGCATAGGTCATAATGGGTCTGATGCAAGTTTTGTAAAGTGTCACTTTGTTGCGAAGTGACAGTTTACTTGTCTTGCACAGTATCGGATTGTAAACTGCAGCGCGAAGCAAGCCGTTTTATGGCAGGGTCGCCATATAATGTTGTGGCTAGGTGCGAGTAAATCAAACCATCTTGAAAGCTTAGATGATACTGTTTTATTTCGTCTTACCAATTAGTATATATATGCTACGTGACACATTACACCGTACAAAAGTAAAATTCAAACATTGTAATAAAAATCGAAAGTATCAAAATTTTTCTAAGCGTAGTAATGTAGGAAAGCTATACCTACAATAACCTTTTAAAATTAGTAAACAATATTATCACAAAGCTAAAATATCACTTAAAAATGTACAATTTCAACCTATTTCATTTCTGTTACAGTGTCTGACATTAAAATAAGAGTACATACCTGTTATTTTAGCTGTTCGACCGTAAACATCTCCCAAATCAGAAAATAACTTTCCCGTTTGAAATTCACTCATAAATTCTTGAAAAACCTTAAATATGATCTGTCTCGTACTACTTTTATAAACAGTGCGTTTCTTTTTTACCACAAAACGGTTAAACGTTAAGAAATATTCGCAGTAATGAATAAAAATCCAGTAAGCTAACCACAACAACCTTTGATGTGACAATTGATCAATTGATGTATCCTATATAGTGTATTATCTATGAATTGATGTACTCAGTTAGACAGAAATACAGTGTTGCCATAACAAGTAAAAGCTTTAGTTCTCAAAACATTCTTTTCATGACTTTCTCGACGGACTATAAATTTATTAATGTTAAAATAAAATATAGCGTCACTATAACGGTATGTCAAATATACATTTGCATATTTAAATTATAAATGTGCTCATTTTGTCAATATATTTGAATAGGGAAAAGCTCATATAACAAATTTACATTGAAATTGTTCGTTTAAAAGTATTAATTTTTCAGTATATTTTGTAATCTGTGGTATTTTAATATTTAGGCTGTCACCAAACCTCAATACGACTGTAGTGTTAGAATCAAAGTCAAATTACAGAAGTTGCCTTCGGAGGACTACAAAAAAAACCCAAAATTACTTACAACTAATTTATTTTAATATAAAAATTATAAGCTAATTACAAATAAAAAACGTCTATCCTAGCTCGATGCTAAGGAAAGAATGTTTAATTTAATTACTAACTATTCCTTAGAGCCGGCGGCAACGTATCCTATTACAATGATTTCCGCACGGCGATGGAGTACTCTGATCTAGTTACACCGCCGTTTAATAACTGTTCCCACGGGTCGGCGATGTAAATATCCGACGTGGACACATTATTTATTAAAACACCACTGTATAGCACCATTGTTACTATTACAACAGTCATCACAATTTAATTTATTTATTATGTAATCAGAAGTTGCTCCTGGTAAATAATTATTAATAACTGATTGTGATAGGTACAAACTCATAATTTTTCCAAAACCTTTGCCCAACTTGTCTGAGTAGATTATTGTTTTTTTCTTTGATTTTATACCTTTATATTTACTTTAACTATTTACAGGATTCAGAGCATTTATATATGATGATGATGAATTATTATCATCCTGCAACTTCAAAGAGCATTGACAATTTATTCCCTCCTTATAAATTGAAATTAAATTGCATGTGTCAAAATCATTTCTTTAATGAAGTATTTCTTTTATTATGATAACTTTCCGCCAATGATGTCATGATCATCGTTTTTTCAGTTGATGGAGGACCATAAAAAAATAAGTTGTTTCTTTTCCCATTTTACCTTGAAAGTGAAAGAATGTATTTTTTGCAAATTTTCCAATGTCAATTCCATTTTCTCCTAAAATAATCTTCAAAGTGCCAAATGAATTGTCTTGATATTCGTCTGTCATAATTTCCGGATACGCTTGTTCAAATTTTGCTTTAGCTCTTTCGAATCTTTGTTTTACCGTTTCTTGAAATACCAAAATTTGAGTTTTTGATCCTTTCGGCGTATTGTTTAGAGCAGATAAACTCGATGCCTTGAGGCGTTCTTGCAAGCACTTCCATAGCTTCGGATTCTGTAAAAGTACTGTTTTTGCAAAAAAGTAAAATATTATCTGAGTTTCGGTTATAAGTTGTGCAATCTTTACTAGCGACATTCGGCAAGTAATTGTTGCTCCTTCTATGTAATACTTGCCTGTTTTTGCAGTGTACTTGATTTCCGTTCCGAAGTCGTTTTCGTACGATACTGTTACCGGTTTCAACAGTTGTATCCACCATTCTCAACTGTTATTCTTCAGATGACTGGCTTTCATGTCGAAATAATGAATCTCCCCTTTCGGAACACTCAGCCTCGTATGTTTTGTATGTCCATTGATCAAGGCCTCCCATTCCACAAGAATGACTCTGGCGCACTTACTGTAGTGTGATGAGAGCTTTATAATCATTATACATTACTCACGTGTAAACTAGTATAAGATGTAGTATTTAGCCTATTAAAAAAAGAGTATTAAAGAAGACGTCAAAGTATACGGTCGTTTGTTTTCATAACCTAATCCGCACCTTACATGGCGACCCTGCAACAGGAGTCTGCCTCAAGCGCGATGGACAAATTCCTTACCATATATGGAAACACTTACTAATAACAATGGAGTTAAATTATATTGAAGAGCGAATTTCTAAGTGACAAACTACATAATTATGTTATAGAAGAATATTCAGGCTTGAAAAATGTGTCGATCTTCAGTTGAAAAGGAAGAAATCTTTTTAAATCAAAATTCGGCAGGTGGGAATAATGCCAATCTGCAAGATATAGGATGGCATTTAAATACAATTAATATTTTGATGACCATTATTGCCGTGGTGCTGGGATTGGTCCTGATTTATTTTACATATAAAGTATATGCTCGTTGTCACCGAAATTGGATGAGACAAGAGATTTTTCAGCACAGATTTGGAAGCATGCGTGCATATTCAGAGCCAGCAGTAAGTTTCATCGCCGGTCGACCTCCAGAGACGCAGCCAGGTGATTCCACGAGGATAAAGTGACTGGATAACAACGTGACAACGTGGCTTTTCATGGCTGAAGAATTAAAAAATGTACTAGTTGAGTTAAGATATATTAAGGACTACCTTGTAAAACTAGGTCCCACTAGAAGGTCTACGCAAGATTTGAGCGAAAAATACGCTCAAGCTTGTAGTTTATATGAAAAAGCTTCAATATGTTCTGCGCTGAGAATATCTTGTACGACTTGACGACCATCGCCGGAATAAAGATACTCGCGTATACAAGACAGACAGTTAATGCTTGTTGTTTTGTAGCTCCATTTCGAATAATTCTTCCCAGTCGAGAGTTAAAAATTGTTCAAAATGTTCTTTTCTATGCTGAAGATAGGCCACTGACCTTATAGCTATTTGCTGACTGACCCTAGATATTAAGGCTGTGTCAGATCTTATGTCATCTGCAATCGTCATTAGTTTATCGAGCACTTCTTGTCTGCTATTTGGGACTATTGCATAAATGCCGTTTGCGGATGCTTGCATAGATGATTGCTATGCTATCATCCGCAAACGTGCTGCTTCTATGATGCTCAGACTCGTGGGTAGCACTAACGCCCTCCTCAGCACATTTGCTTGCAAATGCGATGGTCCCCTTTGGAGGACATGGAAAGAAATCCACATAAACAAGTTTTGTAAATATATATTTTAAGTACCTTTACCTAGGCTAAGCAATATTGTTACTAACACTATGGATGCATTGTCCGATATAAAATATATAAATAAAAAAATAATAAACCCTCCGCTTTATCCATCCCCATAAAAAATAATCCAGAGGTTTTAAATCCGGAGAGCGAGGAGGGCAAGCTATGGTTCCACCACGTCCATATAAATATTCATGGTGAATAATTTTCATTAAGAAAATCTCTCACAGCACGTGCGTAGTGAGCTGGTGCACCATCCAACTGTAGCCAACATGCGCCGTCGGTTGATCACTTGTAATTCCTCCAAACTCCTGTTCCTTAGAAAATATAAAAATCTCGGACCATTCATCGTATTTGGTAATCCGATGCAGACTGATGAAGATGCTGCAGACTTACATGGCTTAAGTCAACAGTCTGTAACAAATATATGCCGTCGCAATGCAAGAGTCTTATCAAGAAGAGCTAATCGATTTATTTTTATGCCACACAAAATAACACAACAAGAAGAAGTGATGCAGGTTTTCGACAACTATGTGGTTTCTGTAATACAAGTGGAACCATAGACTGTACCCATATTAAAATAAAAAGAGTCGGCGGGCAGTCAGGTCAATATTATGTAAACCGTAAAAGATATTATTCTTTGAACGTACAAGTCGTTTGTGGTGCTTCCTTAAGAATCAGGGATATAGTAGCACGTTGGAGAGGCAGTACACATGATTCAAGGATTTTTAATGAAAGTCGATTACATGAGAGATTTCGCCATGGAGAGTTTATTGGACAACTACTTAGTGATGCAGGACATGCCCTTTCTCCATTTTTATTTACACCGGTAAATAACCCAAGCACGCCAAAAGAAGGGCATATAACAAAGCCCACATTCATACCAGAAACACTATAGAGCGTTGTTATGGGTTATGGAAACAGAAATTTAGATGCCTGTTAACAGGTTTGCAGTGCAACTAGAACAAGTAAAATTGTACATAGTTGCATTGGTAGTTTTACATAATAGGTATAGATATAGGAGAAGTTCAGGATATAGGAGTTGAAATAATTTCCACAAATGAAGATGTACCACCATCACTGTAACAAACTCTGCCTGGGCAGGTGGCTAGAAGTCTTTTCATAGAAAGATGTTTTTAACTAGAAAATTAATAATGTCTACTTAATATCAATTACTATGTTATATTTTATTTAAAAAATTGTATATTTTCGTGTTTAAGTTCTAATTCTATTCTCATAACTAAATGAATATTCCTGAAGTTTTCTGAATAAATGATTAATGCATTTCTAGGGTAAATTTGTAAAGTCAACAAACTTCTTTTATTCAAACAATAAAACAAATATTATATGTATTCTATTTAAATCTTGTATTTGTCTTGTTAATAATTTGTTTTCTAATATTAAATTTTCCATTTTCAGTTTATGCTCTTCTCGTGTCCATTCATGTGCCTCAGTCATATGGTTTATCTTTAAATTACTTTGTTTTTCAATAACATTTGTCAATATTGCATTTCTTTCCTTAACAGTTTATAATAAATTGGGTTCCTGCAACATTAAACAGTTAATTTTACAAAATAGATGTCTGATATGTCCAGTTATTTACAATATTAAAAAAACATATAAAGTTACTTCTCACATCAGCTTTACACTTCCTTTTTTAAGGTAACGTAAAAGGGGATTTGTTAAATAAAATCCTTTTGCCTAATATTGGCGTGGAGACCAGTGACCCAGATTTCTGAAATATATATTTAATAAGATATTTTTTAATCTGTTATATATTTCAATTAAGTAAGTAAGTATATATATAAGTAATTGTGTACATTTATAGGTAATGTGCATTACAATTTGTCTCTATAATATTCAACCACTGTCTGCATATTATTCTAACCTATTGTGACAGAACAAATATTCATACGCGCGGCGCTTGTAGCTCGAAACACGCGTGCGCGCGCGCTGTCCAGCCTAACGGGTTATTGAACTCGCCGCCGTCCGGTCACGGCCGCCGCGGGCCGCCGCCCGCCAGTCATTCCCGAGCACCCACGGCGAATGCACGTTTGATAACTGTAACGAAGTCGAAATATATCGTGGTTTAGTATTTGACCCTGAAGCTTTAGAAATCGACGGAGGCCTAATACAACTACATTATATATGACACACTACTTTTACCTAGGACTAGACTTTTAGATGTAACGTTGCATTAAAACACAACGTTCATTGGCTGGTATTATTATCCCACCCTATAAAATAGTACATGGCTGGAGCGAGGCGCGATGCCCAGGTATAACAGACACGGGGCGACGTTCAGGGCCGGAAGTTCTCAACCACGGTGACGTCACGGGTATTACTCCGAGATACTTCTCATATACTTTTCAGCCCGGCATTAAAACCCCAATATAAGGGGGCAATTAATCTTTTAATTATGTTTAACAGATTAGTCGAAACAGTAACTTTAATTATTTCACGAGTTCAGTTAAAAGAACGAACTACTTTATAATGCTTCGTCTACAGCGACACGCCGCATAATAGCGATCGCAATTAGACGTGCGCGGGCGCCGGTTATAGTATTCGGCGTATAATATGTAATATTTTATAGGGTAGGTTATAATGCCAGCCAATGAACGTTGTGTTTTAATGCAACGTTACATAGATAGGGTGTGCAATCTGCAATCAGATATCTACAATACTTGCTTGAGGTAAAGGTAACGGTAACTGCTTCGCCACTGCAACGAAGTCTTGCGCAAACAGAGTCCACGGCACCAACTCTGACTGAATCGATTTTGTAGCTTAATAATTTTTACAAAAGGAACTACTCTTGACAAAAGGCTTTGTTCTACATCTGTCAAGTCGGTCAGTTCAGGAGGTCAAAACCGTCAAAGCGATTTGACGTGCGCGTGATTATTTCAAAAATTTAAATAATTGTTCAACCAAAAATAGTCTCAAAGTGAATGCAGGTAAAGGTGTATTTTGGAAAGTGACAGTAAACAGTGTCTTAGCAGCCGAGCGTTTCTCCTCCTCACCTCGAAGAAACGAGACAGCTGCAATAATTGCTGTCTCCTTCTCAAGCAATTTTAGCTACAACCTACATTTGACGCAACAATTTCTACCTACGTGCGTTGCTACAGCGCGCTACTTGAGCTACAAACTGCCTCGATACAAGACTACTAAAATTCAGTGTTATAATTTATTTGTGCCGCTTGTTAAACGATTTTATATCGAGACAGTGCTAAACAAATATCTGAATCAAATATAATGGATCTTGAGGAAGAAATCCCACCTGCACATATCACGACCAGGATAAAAAGAAAACGGGACCACAACCCTCGACTATGGAGTCGCAGTCCAGCAGCCGAGCCGGCCGGATCATTTTTAAGCCGCTCCGCGCTCGAAAAATCGTAAAATTGGGTTTTTGTTTGTTTCAATATAGTGTGATATATCAAAAGAAGCGTTTCGCGACGACGGATCTAACGGTGAAAACCGCGTAGAAATTGGAGTTATCGGGAAAAGACCGAATTTTTCGTTAAAATTTTTTAGAAAAGTGCGTGCGCCGGGCGTTTTGTCGCGACGACATATAGTTTTTTGTGAATAATTCTGTGCAGTGACATCACCCGGACATTCGACGGCAGTTTTGGATTTTTCCGCTTGCGGGATCGGGAGATATTGACCAAAACCCCGATTTCTTTGTTCAAATATCTCGGGAACCAGAGCAGTGAGGGAGACGTAGTATACACCATTGGGTGCGCAGCGTCTTCCCGAGTTCAGCGACATATCACGAGTCCGGGAGAATTCGGACGGAGGAGGCAGGACGAAAAGTTTTTGGTTTTCGGGAGTGATTTTTGGACCCCACCAGATCACGATCAAGATCAGTAACATTTTTCTTTTCTCATCCCATAAAGTAGCCCGCCTCACGGGCTATCCAACATAGGTTTCAAATAAATTTTCGATCAGTTAGTTTTTGCTCAGTGAATTTTTCCCCGCGGGAGGTTTATTTTGCCGACCGCAAATAGGCCTTGTTTTCCCTTTTTAACCTTATAGGGGTTCTGACTAACCCCTTCCCGCCTGCCTAGATCCATCAGATTTGGCAGGAGTCATTTATTTACATCCCTCTTTGATTCTGAAATTAGAATTCTCTCCTAACTGGCTAAACAAAAAAGTAAATTCTGAAATCAAATTACGCGATTTTAAATTTTAATAAAATCTTTTCAAATCTATATCTTCCTATCCCGTACTCCGATCCCAACGTGGTTTTCTTTATCCTTCTTCATTTTTTTATGTTCTAATTTCTGCATACTTGGTTTTCTGATAAGTCCAGTATTTGCTGTTTTCATCTTCGTAAGGGTATAACTCCTGGTAGGAGCATGGTAGGATTGGGGTAAAGGTACCATTGGTCTCCATTAGTATGGCACCTCCCAATGAGGATGAAGCAGCGCCCCCTCCCCCCCTGGCTAGGGACAAAACTGTGGTCACCCCCTCCCAGCGTGCGCTGATCAAGTCACGGACTTCAAGTCGTTCTCGGCTGTGGTGCTTTCACTTACCACGACCATAACTACAGCTGTACAAGAGGGCAAGAGTGTGACAGCTACCAACAAGAGGTTGATACTACGGGCTTCAGAGGAGATCCGGAGGGCGACTAACGCCTCGTATAGATGCTCACCCTCGGCGGTCATACTGACGGCGGATAATGTTGCTGCGTCCGACGGTGTCGCTATTAGCGATATTAAGGAGCTCGTCACTAGCGTGCGAGATGAACTCAGAGGTGTTAAGGCGGACGTTGCTTCGCTCAAGGCGCAGGCTTCCAAGAGTGCGGGACGCACTTACGCCCAGGCAGCGTCGAATTAGCCTCTTCCTCGCGTTTGGGAGCTCTTCGCGCCCACAGACAGCGGGTTCCCCGGCAGCGGTACAGAAGACTAGCAAGCCAGCTATCATAGTTGCTACCAAGGCGCCTTCAACAACCCGACAAGAGGCCGTCACCACCTGGAGGGCAGCTATTAGTTTTAGAAAGTCGTCATACGCACCGTCCAGAGTAGCACCAATTTCTAGTAATAAGTTGAGGGTGGAGTTCGAGACACCAGCACATAGAGATGACGCACTTAAGCGTCTAGCGGGGTCTGATAAGGTAAGTGCCGAGGTAGCTCGCAAACAGAAGCAATGTTCATCTTGAGAGGTATATCCAAGGATGTCCCCTCGGAAGAACTGGTTGAAATAATAAGGAATCAGCACCCGGGAATCAGGCGGGAAGGAGAAGAGGATGGCCTGGCCTTACGATTCCTTAGAAATAATAAAAATCCAGGTTTATATAATGCTGTGTTTGTTGCGGAACCTGCCTCCTGGCGCTTAGCGATAGGAATGGAACGCGTGAACGTGGACCATCAGAAGGTGCGGGTCCACGAGTTCACCCCTTTCATTCAGTGTCACTTGTGCCTGCAGTTCGGGCATACCAGTAAGAACTGCAGCGCTAAGGACTCAATACCGTGCCATGACTGCGGAGATACTGAGCACAAGGAGGCCGAATGTATTTCCAAGATTAGTAAGGCCGCCCCAAAGTGTGTTAATTGCGCCAATAGAAATATTAAATTCAATACAAACACTAGCGAAGATCATCAGGCCACCTCACGATTATGTCCCCTTCTGCGTGCTATTAGAAAAAGGATAGAACAAAACGTTGATTATGGATATTAAGACCATAGTCGACGTGGTTCAGTGTAATCTCGACCGGTCCAAGAGCTGCCTGCAGGAGTTCGCTAACTTTTTCATAGGCAGCAAACACTCGATTGCACTGGTGGCCGAACCCTACATCAGGTCTGGCCGTGAAGTTAAGCCTATTCCTGGTCTTCAAATTTTCCAGTTCCCGGGCATGCACAAAACCAAGGCATGCATCCTCACAAAGTCCCACGTCACCTCCATTATTGGTCTCTCCCAATTTTCCACGGCCAACCTGTGTGTGGTTCAACTCTGCTCGGGGGTGGGGGGGGACGGGGGACGTAGGACATACTTGACCTCGGTCTACATAGAGCCGGGTGAGGATGTCCTGGGCACTCTTGACAGGGTCAATTCTTTCATTGCTCAGGTCGGGGACACTCGTGTCCTAGTGGGAGGGGACATGAATGGATGGCACCCTGTATGGGGGAGCGTCAGAAGCAACCAGCGAGGCAAGGACGTATATGAGATGGCCTGCGGTCGTGATCTTTTCATTTGCAATGTGGGCACTTACCCCACCTTTGAGACAGTGACGCACGGGAGAAATCGGTCCTCGATAATCGACCTAACTTAATACTTATTGAAATCTAATTTTACCTATTATATTTAGTGTGTTATCAAGCACTGTGTTGTGATTAGTTACCTTACTGGGAACTACCTTGGGACTTGAAACTAATTTCCGAATACCGGGAATATTTTTATGAGAGGCCGGGTGAAACCGTGGCAGTTTCATTGGCGCTAATCAGCCGATTAATTTTACTTAATCCGTCAAGGACTTCTATAAGGCGAACTATATAGTATATGTTCGGGCCAATTAAAGAATAAAGACTTCATGCTTCAAGCTACCTTTGGTTTCCTGATTCTGAGAACTTGAACACCCCTGCAGATAATTATATTTTGTGCATAGACTTAGTTGTAACTAAACCTAATTTTTAGATACTAACCAAGAAGAATATATATTTGGTTTTTTTTATTATTTACTCAGTGTAACACAACGTACTAGGAACACGTGATTCCGCACTCAAAACTAGATGGCGCCACTGATCGTTTGCTCCGCACTATCGAAGTGCTTTCGTAGTAATATAAGAAGTCCCCATACATTATGTTATCAGATCGTCATCGCTATCAGATCCTAGGGCTCTAAAGTGCATCCTACTGGAACACTACGCCTTAGCGCGTCTGAGACGGTGCATCCTCTGGCACATCCACACTCGGAATGCCGTGAGGGACCCGTCGACTTTCCGTACTCGTCATTAGCACGCATTCCTTCCACCGACAGTGCGTGTGTCTGAGTCGGCGTATTATATCAGTAATTAAAGTACTTGTAATTTATTGTGTCGTTTTGTTGTTGTTATATATATATATTTCCTCAAATAAAACTTGTTTGTTCACGCTATATATTTTTAGCGTGACAAAGTATAGCCGAGTATGTAGCCATTTTAAAACGTTTTTCAAAAACTTGTGAATTTTGAAATTGGTCAGAAGATAGTCTGCGAGATCAATTTGTATGTGGAATTACAAGCGAAACGATACGCCAATGGCTATTCGCGGAAGACAAGCTGAACTTTAGAAAAGCTTATCAGCTATTGCGATGGGAGCCGCAGCTGAAAAAAATGCCGCTATGGTAGAAAGACCTTCAGGATCGTCGGGTAGCAAAGGCAGGGTCGTGGAATGCCAGGAGATCAGAGGCAGTTAAGTTAATATCAAAGATTTTGGAAAAATTAATAAATAAGAGATTACTTATCTGGATAAATATAACCTTCTATCCGCGTCACAATATGGATTCTGTAAGAGTAAATCTACTGAAGACGCAGTAGCTGACCTAACGTCATATATAGTAAAACAAGTTGATGAGGGAAAGAAATGCCTTAAAGTTTTTATTGATCTAAAAAAACCTTTGACACCGTCTGCGTACCACTCCTTGTCCACAAACTCGAAAAAGTCGGAGTTAGAGTAATACCTTTAGCTCTTTTTAAAGACTAACTTAGTAACAGAAAGCAAAGAGTAAAGGTAAGAGAATTTATTAGTAATGATTTAAACATTGAGTATGGTATGCTACAGGGTAGTGTCCTTGGTCCTACCTTATTTCTGATATATATTAATAGCCTAATCATCTTTTCTGGCGTAGACTGGGAAAGTACTGGCAGAAATGCAGAAGCAGGGCTTTCTAAAATTCACAAATTACTTGAAACCAACTTACTCACCTTGAATGTACTTAAAGCTTATTTTATGTGCTTTACTACATACAATAGTACTCAACCAGGTAATGATTTCTCGATTAAAATACATAATCAATAATCATGACGGAGTAAACCTAAAATGTAATTGTAATGACATAAAGAGTACTTTTATCAGATACTTAAGGAGTTATAATTGTTCAAAGACTAACAAGGTCTTCGCAAATTGAGGTGCTCAGCGCCAGAATTAGAAAACTTATATTTATTTTTAAAACACTCTGGCACGTTGTTTCACGATAATTACTTAACAAAATATATATATGTATATGTATATATAGCGAAATATATATAGATTGGGCTTTTGCTGCAAAGCATTTACTGGTTCTCGAAGATGGCAGATTTTATCAAGCGCGAGACTGTTACAGTAGCTTCGGAAGACCCCAACGTGAATGAAGGCTTAACTTATTTTAACAACTGATCAGTCATTGTAAACTAAAACAATTAAAAAGTTATGTATAAAGCTTAAAAAATTGATTTCAGGATTTACAAGAAGAATAGCATTATTGCGTCATTTATTATCGATTCGCCTAGAAAATTGTGACATCCGATTGTAGCTATGACGGACGAATGATGAAATCAAAGATGTATTAAGTGTGTCAGGCTTGAGTACAATTTATTTTAATTCTCTCTGGTTTCTGATAGGCTTATTTAGCACTTCAGTCCGTAATAAGTTAACAGGTAGATCATGTGGCTGTTATTTTATCTGCTCGATAGCA
Source organism: Morpho helenor (assembly GCA_029227775.1). Taxonomy (NCBI): domain Eukaryota; kingdom Metazoa; phylum Arthropoda; class Insecta; order Lepidoptera; family Nymphalidae; genus Morpho; species Morpho helenor. Next base: position 11,694,181 of record JARGCU010000002.1, read on the forward strand.
AATACTAAACTAGACGACTTCAGAACTAGGTTTCGTCTAACAAAATCTGCAGTGAATTGTGTACTTTCTTTAATAGGAAATGATATTAAAACCCTAACAAACAAGGAAGTAAGCACTATTATAAATTTACACTTTCAATATAGAAACAATTTTATTACTTTGTTATTGCTGTAACTGTATACTTTTGTGAAATTGGCAAAAAACTTGGAAAGGAGTATGCAGGAGTTTTACGAAATCGCTAGATTTCCTAGAGATATAGGTGTAATAAATTGTACTCGCATAAATATTTAAACTCCAGGCGGAACACATGCTGAATATTATAGGAATGGGCATGGTAACTTTTCCATGAATGTCCAAGTCATAGAAGACAGTAATTTGAAAATTAATGACACTGTAGCTAGATGGCCTGGTTCATGCCATGATCAGGCTATGTTTAATAACTCTAGAATTAAAAAACGTCCTAACAACAATCAATTTCCAAACTGTCATATACTGGGTGATAGAAGATATGAAAATTCTAATTTTCTACTGTCACTACTATTTTTTACACTCGTTCAGGCTGTTAATGTCTGGGATGTGTTCGGGCCGTAGATCTAGGTCACTTAGATGACCTAAGGGGTATCATGTTCTGTAGGGTGGTCTGGGAATGGTAGCTCGCAGACAATCGCAACGCACGTCCGTAGAGGGTAGTACTTGTACACCTGTCCGGGGTCTTTTAGAAGGTACTGTAGTGTCTTGTCGACTGTTGGTACTTGGGTCTTCCCCTTTTATTTTTCGAGTGACTTTGATACCTACATAAAGTATTGGCAAGCTCAGTTCTAAAATCTGCTAACTTTATAATATTCTTCTAAAGTTTTCCTTTCATTGTGTTTACCTTTTTGTATAGTACCCAAGCATTGATGACAATCATGTCTAACAAGTGGTAGAAGAGCCTCGTTGTCCACTTTCTCGACTTTATGCGGATCCGATATCGACTAATGAAGCTATCCATCAAATCAACGCCCGCCCGACCGACTCGAGGACATGATACTTGAACATTGGCCTTTAGTTTTTTTTCGTGGCCGAAAATTCGTGTCCTTCGTGAGAGGCCACATTTTCGTGATATGTTCCTCTGGGTACGTTAGACTTCATAATTTCCCGTTTCTCGGCAACTTTTTTCCAAGCCTGTTTCTTTGTACTCTTCCATGACAATAAATACTTTCGTTGATCGAGTAATGTAGCAGAGGAATATTCGTATAAAAATTGTCAAAATAAGATATATGATTGACGTGCCTTGGTACTGGTCGTAACAATCGAATAACTGTATTCGATACAGCTCCGAGGTCTGGTTCGCCAGGTAAACGGTCTTATGTCCATAGCTCCTGAGCAAATCTCAAAACTGTAGGCATACCCAGACAGAGAGCATAAAACGTATAATTTGAATCCCCACTTATGGGGCTTGTTGGGTAAGTATTGTTTCATAAAATGTTTAATTTTGGTTGAACACATTTGCTCGTCTAGTGATAGACGATGCTCAAATAATACAGTAATAAATTTCTTGTTCAAATGGTCTATCACTGGTCTTACTTTATGCAGTCGGTCGTTCTGGGGATGATCAATGGGCAAATGTTTAGAGTCGTCATTCATGTGAAAAATTTGTTGAATTTTATCAAATTTGTTGCGATACATTGTTTGTGCCATGGGTTTAAACTTTGTAATGTTTGACCACTATGACCTGACACTAGGATAATGATATACGCTACTAAAAATAAGAATTCCAATAAATTTACGTAATTCTAAGACAGTTATAGGATCTGTAAAGTTGGGATTCTTTTGGAAGGCATATTTATTTGACTCGTCCAGTAGAAATCTCAAAATTTCTTCACCGAAAAAAATAAGAAAAAAACTAAAAAGGAATTCATAATTTCTTGTGAATACTCAGTGTTTCCAGTAAACTGGAAAGCATTTTGGACTATGTCCATATTCTTTACTCTCCACACTAAGTTTCTTTTTATATTCATTGTACAAGTGTTAGGTTGCATCATAACAGTGTTTGTTTATTTTTAATTTCTTCCTATTTGTCTGAATTTTTTGGATTTTCTTCTGCTTTCTTTCTTCTTCTTATTCCGTCATCTTATTTTTCTTTTTCATTTCTAGCTATTGCCATGCTGCCGACGTACGTATAAATAAAGTTTTTTTTGTGTTCCTGATCCTTTTAGACCTTCGTGGGGATCATTAATATTAACTCATAATAAACTAAAATGTAAAGGTTCCGTCCTTTACATTTTAGTTGTGACATTGTGGGTCTTTCTGTTGAACCTACTGTTGAGCTGTCTTGTATAGAGCTAGAACTTTATATTATAGTTTCTGCGTACCGCCCACCCTCCAGTGATTACACACTATTTGAGAGAGTTTTAATTTGTAGAGATTTTAATATTGACATTTTAGTGGATAGCTGTAATCGTTGTAGATTACTTAATTTTTTTCAGTGCTAATATGATTAATGTTTTTAATGAACCAACTAGGATAACTGCTGACTATTTTCACTATATACTGAATATTTTCACTAATTAAAGTTGTAATGTTTTAGAAAAATGTGTAATAAGTCGCTTAAGGTCTGATCATTGTGGAAAATTATAACTGTCCCTAATGACATTCATGAAACAAAGGAATTAATTAAATAATCACATTTCATAAAATAAAGCGATTCCAAGTGAAAATATTATCAAAAATGTCTCAGATTGACAATAGTTGCTGTGGGTTCAGATAATCTTTTTAATGCCCTCTTTGTTATTATTGGCTGTTGGTTTCTAGAAAACTTTTAATATTATAGAAAAAAAAGTGTACAAACGTCTCAAGTTTAGCGATTGGGGTCACTAATGACATTTATAAGAGTAGAAACAAGTTATTGGATCTGTATGCAGAAAAGCAATAATTTTGAAAGCCGTTAAGGAACATATGCCGCTATCAGGAATAATAAATCACAAAATTCACATTTCGCCAAAAATTTGGTAGAAAGCGGTTATAAAGATTCTAATGACCATATTTTCGAAACCTTGTAACGTTGTAATTATTAGATCATTAAACTATACATAAATACCTTAATAAAAATAGCATTAATTAAATATATATAAAAGACGATATATTTACTCCTTTATACTTATTCAATAAATAAAAAGCAGTTTTCCCAGAGTCAACCCATTTACTCTTTCGCAAAAACTCAATGAATGAATGACACATAAAAATATGACAGCCACAACGCTTTTTCATATTAATCGCCAACTCTATGAAGGAGGTTGTATTAAAACATGTTGTAACAGTCGAACATCCTGACAACATTTGCGACCCCGCAAATCTCATAAGCTGACTTCTGGGAATGAATCTACCACCGATTCGGAATGCTGATTGTACTGAGAAGAATCGGCAAGAAACTCAGTACTTGCTCTTTTAATCTGTAAAAGAAAACCGCACATGCCATGACATGACAGGACTACGCTCACGCTTTATGCTCAACTCTTTAAGCTCAACTCCTCAACTCCTTAAGCTTTTCGCACCATAAGCATTTCGCACCTCAAGCTCACCCTCAATCACTGTCATGGCATAACACAGCTCAATTAGTGGCAACCAACTCAGCAGATACACACGTAAACAGACTCGCAAATGATAACGCTCAAAGATCAATCACCACTTCCAGGCAGAGCCTAGCTGACAGTCGTTGCAGATGTCCACAGTCTAGACAACAATCGTCACAACTGGAAAGATCCAGAGAACAATCGTCATTCTAGCTGACAGTTCCATCGAACAAAAGTCACGGGCGCGTCTAAGGCCTCACATAGCACATCGTCACGTTGATCTCACAGAATTAATTAACCGAATACCAATTACCATCAATAATTTCTGAAATAAAAACTCTCATTTTTTATTCCATAGCATCGCATATCGCAGCTATCTCTCATATTAACGAAATTCGCACTCCCCGTGTTGTCTCAAGATATTGATCGTCATTTGTCTTTTCTTTAAACTCTTTAAATTTCCAGATATTCCTTTTGTCCACTCTATTTGTGAGTTTAGGTTACATCCACTTCTGAATATAAAAGACGACTATATTTCTTCGTTATACTTATTCAATAAATAAAATGCAATTTTCCCGAAGTCACCTCTTTTACTCTTTCGCTACAACTCAATGAATGACACATAAAAATATGACAGCCACAACGCTTTTTCATATTATATAATCGCCAACTCAATGAAGGAGGTTGTATTAAAACATGTTGTATCATATACTAAGGAATGGTTCACCGCGTCCGCGTACGCATCTCTAAAAAAAAGCTTCTTTGTTACAAGGGCAAATCTAATGCGCCCGCGGTGAGCGATGTCGACCGGCAATCGCCTATCAGTGCGCATTTTAGCTGCTTTGAGGACGGCCTTATTTATATTCTCCAACTGTCCGTACTCTCAATTATTGTATTAGTGGCTGAACCCGCTGGGGTGAGTTTCCGATTTTAAATGCTAATATAGCTGCTCTGCGCTCTGTAGTTGTTGTTCCATGTTTCTAAACATGGACGGGGACTCGCAGGGCTTGGAGACAGCCTAACGCTGGTCTCTGGGGTTCCAGGTTTTAAGACGCCTTTCAAGTCACGTTTCAAGACGCTTTCTAAGTCGCACAAGACTTGCAAGGCTTCAAGACTTGTTCTACGTCTGCGCATCGAGTACACCTGCAATTGGGTCGGCGCACGCGACGTCCACGTGGAGGACCTGAACTCCGGAGGACCGCGTTAAGGCCAGTGCTTCAAGTCCCCTGTTAATTTAACTTTAAAACCAGTGTATGGCGGTTGGGAAATATAAGGATCTAGAACCCAATTGCCCTTTAATTCATCACCTCACAGCCACCTAACGCGACAACCTGTGTTTTCTATTTTACGTCATCGCGGATTACAGCAAAATAATTTTATTATTAATTTAAGTCTTTGCTAACACCGGATTCATTAAGTTTCAACACGCTTTTTTAATTTGCGAAAATGACAATAATAGTCAAATAATAAATCCATGTTTATAAAAACGAAGAACGTAAAAATTGCTACGATTACGAAGATTCCTATGAATTATTTTTTAGCAAGGCGCTAGCGGTAGGTTATAAAGAGTACAGACGATTTAACTAATGCAAACTAACCTACCCCGCGGAGCACGTACTTTGGCATAATATTTTATGTAAAACAAAATAATGGGGAAATATGAATTTATCTCAATTTCATGCTGACTAAATAAAACTTTGTATTATTAATAACTGGTCTTCTACTATAAATAAAGCTTTAAAGGGTACTGATTAGTTTTCTGCCATCACTTTCCTCATCCATACACGATGCACGTAAATCAATTTTCAAAGACTGTACCCATTTTTTCCATTGTTGTGACAAATTACCTCTCATTATCATGGGCTGCGGACTGACAGTGCCGAAATCTTTTTGGACTTTTGATTTTCATCCCACATGGCGGCGAATGTAGCACGTGTTTCGCTCAATGACTTACTTTGTCGTATTTCAATTACTTTTGCTGACATGACGTTATATGTCGACCACTTCTCAACACCATGTCGTGGTTCGTGCTTCGGGCATGTAATTTATTATAAGACTGGTTTGTACAAAGGTTTTAAAAGACTTTCAGGACAACTAATATGTATAAGACTTATAGCAGTGAACTTACACATTAGTGACGGGCATACATTCTCATAACATTGGCAAATAGTTAATTCGTGAATCAACATTACAATTTGAATCTACAAGTTCACGAAGACGTGCAGGACGCGGCGGTGTATCAAACTTGATTAATTCCTAGTGTCGTTTTTCTCGGTAGATATCCGTCTATCTCTTCCTGTAGTGGCGATGGAGTAGAGTTAAAGGGGATATCGGTTGAAGTTCTGTCGTCCAAGGCGAAAAATTGGATAGTCCTTCGTCTTCGAAATCAATTTTCTTTGCTATCGTCAATAAATTTTTATTTCATTTTTCGGATGCAAGAAATTGAAACATTTCGTTTTTCGAAACGTTTCGAAGAGGACGTTCACGACCCTTTTCACGTGGGCGTGGAATGCGAAATCGCAGCACATGCCGTTCCCGACAGCAGTCAGACACAGGCGTCTGCTACTACCGTCAACGTTTTGGCGTGAATGCGTGTCGTTGTGTGCACCCTTGTAGGTGGAGCCAGAGCAACACACCGTCGGAAAACTAAATGGAAAGGTACATATTACGGTGGAGGTATGTGCCATTCGACCCAGCCACCGCCTGTGCGTCACAGACAGAAAATCAGGACTTCGACTATTGGTTAACACATGTGCAAATGTATCCGTTTTACCCCCTACGTCTCACAAGGTTACAAGTGAGTTCTGATTATAAACTTTTTGCCGCTAACGGTACGGACATAAAAACATTCAGTACTAAAATTTTAGAATTAAATTTAGGACTTCGAAGACCTTATAAATGGGAGTTCATTATTGCGGATGTCAAACAGCCCATATTAGGTGCTGATTTTTTATCGCATCACAAACTATTAGTTGACGTATCTTCTCGACGATTAATCGATCAAATAACAGAATTAAAAACTATAGCGTTATTAGTAATAATGAACCAACCCTCTATAAAGTCTGTCGATGACCGTCATCCATATTATAATTTATTACATAAGTATTCTGATGTAACTAAACCGGCGTCTTTCTTGGGAATTCCGCGTCACAACGTTGTACACTACTTTGATACTACCGGACCTCCGGTGCACGCGCGGGTTCGACCATTACCGCCCGATAGGTATCACAAGGTTAAGGAAGAATTTCGTATTATGCAGGAACTAGGGATCTGTCGAACGTCAAAAAGTGCGTGGGCATCTCCGCTCCACGTGGTTCCTAAGAAAAACGGAGAGATCCGACCTTGTGGCGATTATCGCCAATTAAATTCAAGAACAAAGCCCGACATATACCCGAAAACGCAAACAATAGGTTCCAATTTTGCATAGGAGTAATTTTACTAAAGTAGGTTACGAACTTTGTACATAAGTCTGATCGTCTAAAATTTACATTTATTTCTGCACCTAATCTCTTCTAAAATCATCATTTTTTATCGTAAAATTATTTATAAAAGTTATTAATATGGGTAATTACCACAACAAAGAAAAAGTAGTGGTCGAGCAGAACCACACTTCAAGTAAATCCGAAGAATATCATAACCGACTGAGTGTTTGGCTACTTGTAATAATAGCATATTTTGTGTTAAGAAGATTTTGCAAAACACTGAAAAGCTGGCTACTTAAACAAATAGTTTTTTCCCGGACGCAAGCTCAGCCACAGGGGATACGCAACCCAGCCGCTGAGGCTGCGCCACCGGGTTACGTGTAATAGTTTTAAGTATGTACGTATATTGTGTTAGTGAAGTGAAGAATAAATGATAAACGTTCGCTCGAAACTCGCATCGCGCGATTCGCTTTCACAGCGACTCTATCCTTAGCTTGATATTCGATAAGTCGCACCATTGTCTTCAGTTATAACAATTATGTAACCCGATACATGCAATGAACTAGTATAAGTATTTTCTTTACCGATTTTTATAAAAAGTGTAATGTTTATTTTTGTTTATGTGTTCTTTTGTTACATTTTATACTACTAAATATTTCTTAATTTTTTTTTCAAATAAAGGGGGGAATTTTGTAGGTGTCGTATAATGGATTGTGCGATTCCGGGAAACATTGTCAACGCGATGTAATATAATAAATGTAAAACCTCTGCGTAATTACGCCAGTCACAGCTAACCGCCGACCAGAGCGGTCAATAAAATGTAATACTTGTGTGAACACGTTTTTCATTTGGGGTCACCATCTCACACCTTCTTAGTTAGAGAGGCTAAAGTATCTTAATATGATCTTCCAAGGTAACTTCCATTGTGAAGAATGATACTGGTTTAAAGTGTGACACTTTTGCTTTGCATATTTCAGTTAGTACTGAAAACAACCGGAGTATTGCAACCATAGCATCTTATAATATGTTTGTTTGTTTCTGCGTTAACAGAATCTTCAGTTACCGGAGCTCTTGTTTGGATAAATTCCGACAGTTTAACGAAGTGTTTATGGCAAACCTCTCCTACCGCAGAACAGGTATCGTTTAGGTTTGTTCTCGGGTTCTGTTGAAATTGACTGTCTTTCGAACTCCACAGATTTCAAATTGCGTACCTTTTGTACTAGTTCCGCAAAAGTATTAATATTGGAGCGAGCAATTTCTTTTTTTAATTTTAATGCCAATAGACCGTATATGAGATCTAATTGTTCGTCCTCTTTATGTCGTCTCGGTGGTAACATGCCGAGGAGTGTCCTTTACACAAAAAGGTATCAATAGGCTCATTATAGCCGTGTCCGAAAACAATTCCATGTTGATTTCTTGCGGTTGACGTTCGATCAAATGCTGACTGTATAGCAGATATTTAGGTTACAAGGAGACAAGGAGGTAACAAGGAGTACAAACCAAATCCCTCTCGAGATCATACGAAAACTCGACATTCATCTTCCTTCTGCCCTTATCCCGCTCTAAGTGGGGTCGGCGCGACGTGTTATAAACATGTTGCCACATGACTTTCTAAGTATTCTTATTTCTAAATTCACTACATTGATCGAAAGGGTCAGGAAGACCACTTCACCATGCTAAAATACCCTGAGGAGATGGAAAAGAAAATGAAACTCCTGACTCTTTTCAAAAAATACATGGCCGACAACCTCGATAAAACCGGTAAGATAAGGAATTTCCTATTTAAGATTCCGCTAACCGATACCGATCATAAAACAGAGTGATGTTACAATTTAAAAAGATAATTAAAACATCCAAGTAATTCACACCCGTGCCTTTGTAACCTCATATATGGATGCCGACACGGCTGTATTCAGTCACACTCCCCGCGAGCGGTCGGCGAAGCGCGACACCACTCTAGTCTCGTTACCTCGTTACAGACCTTCCCGAACGTTACGGGCTCGCGCACTCGAAAGTATCACGTCAATACCTCCATCGATCCGATCGAAAGCTTAACGTGCGGTCGCACGCTCGGCGGTAGAATGAATTCAAAAAAGTCGTTTCGTTTTCGAACCGCAATAACGCAATCGCGGAAACGTAGCGCTCGCGAAACTCGTCAATGTTAAAAGACTGAAGATCGAAAAATATTAGTTTTTTTGAATTTTTTCATAGCGCGATGTCACAGAAGGCATCGAGACGAGGATGACGACGTACCTCGCTCGATCGAGGTATATTTCGAATTCGGTCACTCTAATACCGAGCGAGAGTCGCGTCTCGCAGCGTGCCCTCGGATATCGCTCCGACCGCCCCCCGCCTCCCGCCGGCCGCTCGCCGAGCTCGTGACGGCGTATTGTCGCGATGTTTCAGGAGCGTCGGTGCCAGAGTTGCTAGGTGCACTGTAATTACAGTAGATTTACTGTAATTTTACTGTATACTGTATTAAAAAAATACAGTGTATGAATAATACTGTAATTTTTGGAATGTTATCAAAATATCTACGTGAAACGAAACGTACGGTCTCCCAGCTATGGTAACACATATAGGTATACCGGGAAATCCCCTGAATTATGTAATAATGTCCCCGTTACCTACTTGACCATAGATAATTATTACTTGACAAAACGTAAAAGTATGTGTATCTTATATTGGTTGCTTACTGTGAACTACTTTTGTAATGTTGTGGATAATAATATGATCAATGATGCCATTTTCTTTTTCGAGTATCAGCTTTCAGCTAAACATATCGGTCGTAACTTGTAGTAAATATTAGTAATTATTATTAAAGTCTTCATTTATAGTTTATACAATGTCTTCTCATACAAGTGATGATGAAGGTCCTTCAACGTCTAAAAAAAAGAATTTATAAGCAACAATTTCGCGAAGAGTGGTTATTCCAAGATAATTTTAAAAAATGGTTACGAAGGAATATAAAGGATTCATATCGCGCTTTTTGTATAATTTGTAAAACGTCCATGATTGCGGACATAGGAGCTATAAGGCGTCATAGCGAAGGAATCAAACATGTTTTTAAAAGTAAGACAACTTCGTCTCAAACTTCTACTGTAACTGCATTTAAAAAATCATAGAGAACTTTAGACGATAAAAGGAAATTTGCAGAAGTAAAATTAGCCGCATTTATGAGTGAACACAAAATACCACATAGGGTCATGGATCACCTAGTTCAGTTATTGCCGAAGGCATTCCCAGATTCTGAGATTATAGAGAAAATTAAAATGAAACGTACCAAACTCCGAGTCGTCATATTGGGTGCTAGTGAAAAGCAGGATTTGTGCACAGACTTGAAAAGTCAATAATAATTTATGACGTTGTGACGTTTGTCTACTGTCTATATCGAAGTGCCGCCCCGCGGCGACCCCGGGCAACTCAAGACCGTCCGCCCCGCTCCCCACGCTCCTCCTCCCGTGCGTCGCTGGATCCGCGACAGCTATATAAACCTAAATTATTCTGAAATGTTTCTTATACTATAGTAGTGTCGACTGCGTGACTTTTATTTCGTGTGTGATAAATAAGTTTTGTGAACTACATCTACAATGGAGGTGAGTTGTGATTTATACATATTGTTCAAATATTCAATAAACAAATATTCATTATATTGGTTTGATATATTTTTTTATTGTTACAGAATAAATCAAACTATCTAAATAGTCAGGAAAATACTTTTAAACAATATTATTATCCTACGAGTATTAGTGAAGAAGAGGATACTCATGTTTTATATATCAAACAAGATAAGCCTTCAAAGAAATTAAAAAGAATGTCAGACACGATAGACATGTTTTTCGAATCAGGTCCAAAAAATAAAGAAAACAGAATAGCTCAACAGTAGCTCGAACCATCAAAGATGTCGGCATATCTTGTATTTCTACAAACTCTGATGATGGAGCGACTGCATCTCACCTCATTAAATTAGAGGTGTACGATTTAAAATAAAATAAAGTCCCTCCTACTCAACACTGGAAACATGCTAGTGTCCGAATTAAATATTATAGCCAATCATCAAACAATATTTCTAGCTAGTACAAATTAATTAGTATATCAAATCACAAAAGAAATTGCAGAAACGGAGAGCTGCAAAAAGTATTCATTTAATAACTAATTATATATCATTAATCAATTTAATTACTTGTTAGCTAAATACATCGTTAAACTGTCATCAATGTTTTATGAAATTAATGACAATCACCTAACATGATAAATATATAAACACATTGTAATTCAGATAGCTATACCAGTCAGTGAGAAGACTTTATAAAGGCAGTATTATTGTGTACTAGACCAACAAATAACAATGGAAAATACCCAAGAAATTTGTGTTAGCTATTTCTTCAATGCCAAAAATGATACCGAACTCACCGATGACAAGAAACATTATAATTTAATGGATTTAGCTTATGATATTGAATTATACAATATTGGCGAAGAATATGAATCTACAATTTAAGTATTAAGAAAAATAACTCATATTATTTAAATAATCGAATGCAATATTTTACTGCTTATTTGTTTTCTAATGTTTGTATTTTTTAATTTCTAGTTTAATTAAAAAGCCTTAAGTTGGAGGAGCTCTGAAACGTTCGAATGATGTCACAGTGAATAACATTCACAAAAGATTGAAATACAACGAAGGAGCAACTACTTCAACCGTGGATCGCTTTGATAATGCAACTACATCTATGGATAATTGGGAAGGTTATGAAATTAATTGTCATATCTGTTAACTTTTTGTAAAAAAAAAGGTACTTTTCTAATCATGTAAAAGTAATAGACACAAAAATAATTATTTTAGATCGCACTCACCGTTAACAAACGTTTCAGTTATTGATTCGGCTTTTGGGCAAAGAATAGTAACATATAAAATAGATACTAGGAATGAAAATTCAACAGAACCGATTTTAAAAACTCCTGAATCGTTTTAAAACTCTATAAAAAGAATATTTTATTGCTTATCCAAGATTCAATACAGGAACATACCGTTTTTAAGGTTAACTTTATTTTACTTGCGGAATGTATTCAGCAAACTAAGGAGATAACAAACACATTCGACTTTCAAACAGCGAATTATATAATTTTTCGTGGGGACGATTTAAATATTTTTATGACATCCTTATGCGATACTTTTATTAATAAAATTATTTCTTTTGAAAATAAAGATTGGTGGGTAGGTGTGTCAAAGCACAACACATTTTTAATTAACCTCTTAGTATTTTTTCAAATTTTTAATTTATTTACAGTGTTTTAATACATGTATTAAGTGTTATTATACTTGCCAACTCCAGTTCCATCCATATATCCATAATTTGCTACTTTAAGAACTGTGAGGTAAACACCAAGAACTAATATTTACATCATGCAATCAATTGAACACTCAATCCAAGCATTAACTGAGCATTTCAATTCACGGATGGCTGAGTTCCAAAAGAGCATTCAGGGCTCTATTCCAGCTTCCAGCCCCACCGCCAACATAGCATCACAATTCAGCATTTTTAGAGGGTTTGTAATGTCAGCGCTTGAAGACCTACAACTACAAGTTAAGCTTCTCTCAAGACAAGTTGATCAAATTGAGATGAGAAGTAGAAGGAAAATATTGCTTGTACACGGTATTCCAGAAGAGAATGGGGAAAATACTTCTGTCACTGTCAGTAAAATCTTAGCTAATCATCTCAAGTTACCAGTGCTCAAGGAAGAATGTTTTAGCCGCTCTGTACGTATTGGTGGTTCTAAGGGTAATAAACCACGGCCTATATTACTGAAATTTCATGATCTTGCATTGCGTAATCAAGTCTGGTATTCCAAAACATCACTTAAAAATACAGGTGTCACTTTGTCAGAATTTCTTACAAAGGATCGTCACAATGCTTTCATGGCTGCAAGGCAGAAATTTGGGATTGGTAATTGTTGGACGAAGGATGGCTTTATCATAATAACTAGTCCAGATGGTCAACGTCATCGTGTTGTAACTTTGATGGAAGTTAACTCCATAAGTGTCTTAAGCAATGTAGACCAAGTTCCAGCACCTGCTGTCGTCGTACCTAGCACAAGTACTAGTGCCGTCCCAAAGCGCACTAAACCATCTCATGTTATAAGGTCAAAAAGGACTAACAAATTTATTAGACAATAGTACTTATATTTTGAAGACCGATCTATAATAAAGTCTAGCTTATGTTACTTTATCCTGTTTCATATGAACAATAGTTATCAAAAATGTTTTAGTTAGTTGTTAGTATTATTATTATGTATTTTCTCTGTTTTGTGTTATAGAGCTAGTCTACTTTAAACTCAGTAGGTAGTTGTTGGTAGTTGTTGTTGGTAGTTGTTTATACTCTCCTGATTTATTTAACATATCACCTCCTTATTATTATATATATATTTTTTTTTTAATGCACCCACTATTTAATGTTACTTGTAATTTGTATAATATGTTCTATTTTGCATAACTTTATATGTGTCACTTTCAAATAGTCAACAATAACAAACAAATTGTCATATGTCACTTTGACACAGACTAAGAATCTGCGTACAAACAGGAGTATACTACTGAGTACTGTCTAAGGGCCGGCGCCCACTGCCGGCACGGCACCGCATGTCATGGCAAAGGATTTTAATACTAATTAAATTATTTTGAATCTTATTTCAATAAGTTTAGAATTTATGTTACTTTATTTTGATACCACGATGCCGCGACGTGCCACAGGATGCCGCGGCATGACGCGACACGCCGCAGCATGCGGCGGTATGACGTGTCTTGCCTTTTCATTCCACAGGATTCCGCGGCACGCCATTGCATCCCGTGAGACGTATGGGTCATTTTGGGGTCGAGGAATTATGATTGCTAGCTAGTTGAAATAAGGTTGAAACTTGTGCAGCATTTCGATGGAGCGCATTCCGGTCGGTGCGCGGGGGCAAGGGAGGGAGAAAACGCACTGGCGCGCGCGATTTTTTCTCTCACACTGACTGAGCGTGGCAAGTAATTAGCACGTGCGTACGCGATACAGTAAATTATTTCACGTAAAATACGGAAAAATGGATGAAGAGAAACTGATTAATCTGGTTCGTTCGCATGAGTGTATATACGATGTCTCCTCCCGTTTCTACATGGATCAACATATGAAAAGGAACGCATGGCAGAAAATTGCAGAAGAAATGAATAAAACCCGTAAGTTATTTTTTTACTTATTTATTGTCAGAAATAGAAACTAACATCTATTAACAATTTCATTTTGCCAGTACACGTTACCAACATTAGAAAAATATTCCGTGAAACAATCTCTTACAACCATCCCTTCCAGATTATTGAAAACTGTATCATTGGTTCTATCGATTGCATTATTAGTATTAGAGCCGAGTGCTTCCATAGAATGATCATCAATGATAAAGTTATGCAAACACGTACTTGCTAGTATAATGTTGTTAATGTACTTTGGTTGAACTTTTACACCTTTTTGAAATAGTTCGAATCTTTCTTGTAACATTCCAAAAGCATTTTCTACAATACGCCGTGCTCGACTTAAGCGATAATTGAATATCCTTTTTTTTTCATCATTTAAAAGATGTGAGGGGTATGGTCTCATAATATTTTTTGTTAGTGGAAAGGCTTCATCGGCAACAAATACGTGGGGTAATTTTTGAGTTGAATGTGGTAAAGCTTTTTCCGGTGGTATGCTTAAAAAACCATTACGTAGTTTCGAACCAAATTTGGAGCTTTGAAGTATACCGCCATCGCTGTTTCGACCATATGCTCCGACATCTACAATCACAAATTTGTATTTTGCATCCACGACAGCTAATAAAACGATGCTAAAGAACTTCTTGTAATTGATATACATACTTCCACTGTTATTAGGAGCTCTAATCTTGAAATGCTTACCATCTATGGCCCCAATGCAGTTAGGAAAATTCCAAAATTTATCAAAGTCGGTTGCAATTGACTGCCATTGTTGGCTCGTGGGTTTCGGCAATGCAGTAGATCTTAATACAGTATATATTGCTTGACAGGTTTCGTGGACTATTTTACGCACAGTAGTGAATCCCATACGATAGCTAAAAGCTAAAGACTTAAAAGAAGCTCCTGTTATTAGATACCTGTAACAAAACAAAAAAAAAACATTAGTAGACGTTAAAAAAAACGTGTGTGTGACGTAAAAAGCGTGTGTTATTTAAAATACTTCATTCTTGTTACAGATGAAGAATGTCAGAAGACGTGGAGCTGCCTTCGTAACAATTATAGAAAAGCCTTAAAAAACAGGGTGTCCAAAAGCGGTGACGCTGCCAGAAAGAGGCGACCAATTAAATTTGAAAAGGAACTTGAATTTCTGCAAAAGTTTTTTCAAGATAGACCTCAGCTTTCAAATTTAGACTCTTCTTCCGACGATACACAGCTTTCCGAAGATACGCAGAATATCGAAAATACACAACCTCCCGAAACAGCATCAACTGTTAATTTTCCTGAAGCACAATCGCCTGTATCTCAAATGTCATGTTCATCCCATGCATCAGATTCTAGACCAGCTAGACATGTTCGTCAGCGATCATACATGTCATCGCAAACACAGTATACGGAAACAACAGCAGAAATATTAAAAAAATACATTGAAAACCAAAAGAAAGAACAACATCCTATGGAGATATTTTTTCAAGCAATGGCGGCAACAGCGAAGACTTTGTCACCAAAATTACAAGCTGAAATAAAACGCGATGTCTTACGTATTGTTACTGATGCAGAAATAAAGCATTTGGAAAATGTGGAGTTAAGTTCAGTTGTGCAGCGAAGTCGTCCTTCAACATCAAGTTCAGGATTCGATATTTCAAATGAATTTCATTCATCTCAGCAATACGCACCAACTTCTGTTGCCAGAACCCATAATACAATAATCGAAAGAAGTAATTTTTCTTCATTTAATAAGCCCGAACAACAATATAACACCGAACAAAACTATGGTACTACTCATACAGAATACATACCTACTCCTATATCCAGACATCAAAATAATAGTGATATAATATATAACAATAATTCCAGTATTCAATTACCGGACTATGAAAACTAAATTTTTTATAATACTTTCGCTTTTTATCATACTGTACTGTAGGTACATTTGTGATCATAGATAGCTGATTATAAAAATAAACAATTACCAAATAAATCAAGACTTTTATTTTAATATTAGTAAATGCTCCGTGGTGTCACACACAGCTCAAAAATTTGTTAGGTTATTCTGCTAAACTGTTTCAACCGAAGTGGTTAAGTTTAGTATGTGTCAGGATGGCTGACCAAAATGGAATATTGAAATATAACTAAACGAATTGGGTAGTATCTATTTTATATCATTTGGTCGACATCTAGTACCTATGCGGTTTCAAAGAAATCAATAGACAAAGATGGTCAGCCATACTGACGTCAGGTTGGCTGACCACTTTAATTTATTCCAAAACCAGTAGGTCCTACCAACTTTTTACTATCGAAAATATTTTGTACCTTGACATGCAAAAATAACAAAATGTTCCGTAGCTTTGTTTAATTATTATTTAAGTATGTATGAAACGCCTGGAAAAAGTTTAATCGTTTGCATACAGAAGTGTAATTGCTCAGAAAATATTTGAAGGGCTTAAATTATCATGAAATTTTCTTTATTTACTAGGTACCTACTGTAACGTTGTAAACGTTAACATTTAATTATTTTTAAATTTTTTATAAACATAGCTTAGTTTTCAAATAACATTACACACTAAATTAGCATAGCTTTGGAATATAAAATATGTATCTCCTAGCCGAAATAAAATGTACACCCGCAGTTCTAACATTAGAATGGCGGGTGTACATATTTTATTATATATATATTTATCGAGAGAGGTACTCTAGATTTCGTTTTTGGTACAGTGAGGTACATCGATAGTACCATCTTTCTGAAGAAAAGTTCAATTCCGTGATATACACCCGCGGTCCCAACGTACATGTGTTAAAGGCACCAAATGGTATAAAATAGGTACTACCCAATGCGTTTAGTTATATTTAAATATTTCGTTTTGGTCAGCCATCCTGACACATACTTCGTTGCCTAATTCTATGCCTCATCGCATGTAATGTAATATGCACTAACCTTAAACATACAGACAATCTCTCTGTAACAGGTATAGGCGATCGAAAATTAGTTTTGATTTTCTTTATATGCGATTTTAGCAAATCACTTAACTTTTCAAATTTTTCATAGTCCATTCTGTAATAATCATAGAATTTTCGGATGTCGTATCTCAAATCATTAAATAAGTTGCTGAATTCACCATTTCTAGATCTTGTTTTCCATAAATTATGCACCCAGAATTGTCTGTTCGTCAAATTAGCAGTTCTTATTTGTCTCTCTTCATCTTCAGCTAGAAGTGCTATTAACACTAAATCCCAGTCAACCATAACGACACAACAAAATGTTCTTTAGCGACACAACCAACTTCGAATACGCGCGGAGCAAAACTAAGCCAGAGTTTCAGCAGGATGCGGAACGCCGCGGGATGCCGCAGCACGCAGCGGCATGCCATTGCACGCCGCGGGATGCCATTGCATGCCGCGAGATGCTCTGCCGTGCCATGCCGTGCCGTGCCGGCAGTGGGCGCCGGCCATAAGTTTTACTTTTAATACTATATTCGTGTGTAACTCACATTAACAAACTTATTTAAAGTTTGTTAAATGTCTAATTACTAAAATTATATTGTAAAGCGATCTCTTACACGGAGCTGGCCGGTATAAGGAAAAAGTATTTCTTTTTCACGTTCTTGTATACATATTTAGTTATAGAATTGTATATATATTTTTTATTTTTATTTTTATATATTTAATTATTTTATATTGCTATGTTTTCAAATGACCTTAGTGTAAACGATTCGAATGATGATAATTATAGTACCGATTCGTCAGAAACGAATAATAGTTCTCAAAGTGGGTTGATTCCCCTCTGCTCACTTTTAGATTCCGTGTTTTGTCCGTTTCCTAGAAACTTTAACATTATTCACATTAATGCGCAAAGCATACCATCTCATTTCCCAGACCTACTATCTTCGTTTGACAATAAATACATTCATGCTGTTCTGGTGTCCGAAACGTTCCTCAAACCGTGCTTGCCCTCCACCTCATATTGCCTTCCCGGTTTCAAATTAATTCGCAACGACCGGATCGGAAAGGGGGGTGGGGGAGTAGCAATCTATCTTCGAAGTCATATTCCTTTTACTATATTAAATAAATCATCCTCAGTTTATTCAGGATCTGCAGAACATTTGTTCCTTGAGGTACTATTCGGACATCAAAAGCTGCTGTTGGGTGTCTACTACAGTCCATCGCTTCACATTGATTATTTTGATAGTTTTGAAACTTTACTCGAGCAATATACTTCAGCGGTAGATCACACCATCATAATGGGAGATTTCAATACCTGCATTATTAAAGATGACCAGCGGGCAAGGCGTCTTAAGAATATTGTAACTAGTGCTAACCTTAATTTGTTATCTACAACTGCAACACACTACTTTCCCCACTGTACCCCTTCTTTACTGGATTTGATACTTGTCTCCTCCTTGAGTCACGTCGCGGTGCATGGTCAATTTCCCGCCGAAGCGTTCTCTTACCACGACCTAGTTTACACTTCCTATATGATTCGCCCGTCGAAACCTAAGCCTACAATTGTAATGCGCCGTAACTTTAACAATTTTAATAACACTTTATTCATGGAAGATTTAAATACCATTGATTGGTCCGCTATTTACTCTGCAACTGCAGTCGATGATAAAATTTTGATTTTTAACTCTATACTGACTGATCTTTTCGATAAACATGCGCCATTACGGCCCGTCAAGCTAAAACACCTTCCAGCGCCATGGTTAACCGCGGATATTAAAAAGCTTATGTCTAAACGCAACGCGGCCAAAGCCAAATATAAACTGTGTCCTACGGATGACAACCTTTTAAAATATAAACGAGTCCGTAACCGTTGCAATGTAACGTGTAGGGATGCACAACGTCAGTATATCTATAAATCTGTCTCAAAGAGAAGTCCTTCAAAAGTTTGGGCGTTCCTAGGTTCATTAGGCATGGGGCGTCAACGTGCTTTATTTCAAAGTATCCCTGACCTTGACACACTCAACTGTTTCTTTACTTCCACATCTATTCTGGATTGTCAACGAAAGCAATACACGCTCTTACAGTTGCGTTCGCAGCCAGTTCCTGTTTTTCCACCTTTTAATTTTTCTAAAATAACACATAGGGAAATAAAGAGACATATTTTATCAATAAAATCTGACGCCTGTGGCTGCGATGGCATAAGTCGTCGAATGATATTATTAGTTCTTGAGAATATTTTGCCATTATTGTCTCATTTATTTAACTATTCTCTCTCGTCGTGTAACTTTCCAGCAGCATGGCGAAAAGCATTTATTATCCCTATCCCTAAAATTCATAACCCTTCACTACCTTCTCATTACCGACCTATTTCTATCCTTCCTTTTCTGTCAAAGGTACTCGAACGTATTGTTAGTAATCAATTATCTTTATTCCTTTCTAAAAACAACTTACTATCTTCCTTTCAATCGGGCTTTAGACCGGGTCATGGCACTGTCTCAGCACTTGTCAAAGTATCTGACGATATACGCCATGGCCTGGACAATAAGTTAGCTACCGTATTAGTTCTCCTTGACTTTAGCAATGCGTTCAATACTGTTGATTTTGACTTGCTTCTCGCCTGTTTAAGTTCTTTAAATATCTCCTCAAAAGCGGTGAACTGGTTTCGCTCGTATTTGTACGACAGAAAGCAATGTGTCAGAGTCGATAATATTTGCTCTACTGATTCTAGTCTTTCCGTTGGTGTCCCTCAGGGTGGAGTCCTATCCCCACTCCTTTTTTCAATCTTTATTAACTCATTGTCTTCTGTCATTTCTTCTTCCTTTCATTTCTACGCCGACGATTTACAAATATATGTAACAGCTTCGGTGGAAGATATCGATACTGCAACTGAAGCATTAAATTCCGATTTAGCTAGAATTTCTGAATGGAGTGAATCGTTTGGACTTCAAATTAATGTACAAAAAACCCAAGCAATTATTATAGGCAGTCCTAAAGTGTTGACGAAATTACAGGATCAAGGTGTTCCTGTCATTTATTTGGATGGCAAAGTACTTCCACTCAGTAAGTCTGTTAAAAATCTAGGTCTCCACATAGATAGCACATTCAGCTGGGTGACTCAAGTGACGGAGATAAGTCGAAAAATGTTTGCTACCTTAGGTAACTTACGGCGTTGGAAAAATCTTTTACCGCTTAAAACAAAAATCTTACTAGCCAATTCCCTTCTCTTACCTATTTTAGACTACGCCGATTTATGCTATCTGGACTTGACTCAAGAACTCTTAAACAAATTAGAACGGTTGCAAAATTTATGCATTCGATTTATTTTTGGCCTTAAAAAGTATGATCACGTCTCCCAGTACCGTGCTCAGCTGAGATGGTTGCCCGTAAGCTATCGAAGAAACTTACACGCCTTGTCACTCGTTTATAGTATACTTTATAACCCACAAACACCAAAGTACCTAAAGGAGCGTTTTTGCTTTCTTGGTTTCGATAGCGACTTTACTTTGCGATCAAGTAGCGATAACAAGCTTAAAACACCGCGCAGTCGAACTCAATGGTATAGTAATTCCTTTACAGTAAAGTGTGTATTGCTATGGAATGCGGTCCCGGCGGATATACGTTATTCTAAATCGGTGCACGTTTTTAAGAGTCGTTTGAAAAACTATTATTTATCTATTTGCTAATATTAGTATGTAGTGTATTATAGAAATATGTATTTAAGTATGTATGCTGTTTAGTATATGTGTAGGATTAGTATTCAAAATTTATGTAATCTATTGACTATATATATATAGGCGAAAAACCAAGTTCTCCATTATATTTGTGTCGCACCAACCTATTCGTGTACTCAAATCCGTAACTCACGGGTTGTCTGTAAGAGATCGCTGTAGGCGATAAGACCGCCCTTGCATCTTATCATAAATCATTTTTTGTACATATTATATATATGTATATTTTTTTTTTAAATGTATTTTCTGTATGCATAAAGGATAAATAAATAAATAAATAAAATAAAGATAGTGGATGGAGTTTGACAAATATTAAATGTTTACATATGAACGTCAATAAGTTCAATCCACTTCGTGGAACTTCTTATATCGATTTACCTCAAGATATAAAAGCAGAAAAGGCAGTTAGTAATGTTAAAAATGCGGATCAAATGTGTCTTAAGTGGGCATTACTTTCCGCTTTATATCCTCCTGCCAACAAAAAAACAGATAGAGTATCATCATACAGCATGCATGCTGATAAACTTAAGTTTGATGGGGTGTCTTTCCCCGTCAAATTAACAGATATACCTAAAGTGGAAAAACAAAATAACATTAGCCTAAATGTCTTTGGTTTAGAATATAACGTTGATAAGAAAAATCATAGTGTCATAGGTCCTTTATATTTTACAAAATCTCGTAAAAGTAGTCACATCAATTTATTATTAATATCTAACAAAACCAATTCACACTATTGCTATATTAAAAATCTATCACGATTAGTTAGTAAGCAAATTTCAAACCAACAACATGCCATCAGCATATGTGATGGATGTTTACTACATTTCTCTACACCCGAAAGATTAGAAAACCATCAACTAAATGATTTTTCACATATTACCACAGAATTACCAAACAGTGAACACAATAAAAAGAATTGGTTTGGTCAACCATGTTCAAATAATATAATAAAATGTGAAAAGTATGCTAAAAAATTAAAAGTTCCTTTTGAAGCGTTTTTAAAACTAATAAATTCATGTTCAAATGATTGTGAGTGGTTTTCGGGTGCTTGTATCCCTGACAGTCACAGATTAGGGGCCCTAATGTAATGGTATTGGGCGGCATCAGTCTGTCGGGTAGAACCGAGCTTGTAATTCTCAGTAAAGGCACTCTAAGAGCTCAGCGATACATCGAGGAGGTTATCAGACCCCATGTGGTACCACTTGCAAAGAGAATCGGTGCTAGATTTAAGTTAATGTACGAAAATGCACGCGCACATACAGCAAGAACCACTAGAGCTACAGACTAGAAACACTTAGAAACCACTAGAAACAGTCCCAACCTCAACCTGATAGAACACACGTGGGACCAACTCAAACGAAGCGTTCGGAGCACTGATAGGCCAGTTATTAACGAAAGACAAGTGATTGATGTGCTCAAATCAAGCTGGGAGCAGATTCTGTAAAAACAGGGCGACACCTGATAGAATGTGTGCCTTCCAGGCTTCAGTTCGCAAAAGGGGAGGGCACACACGATACTGAATAAGTGCAAAAAAAAATTACGCTAAACAAATCTTTAGAAGATTTGATAGCTTTTTCTTTAAGTGAATATTTAGCCGAAAATGAGCACTCTATTAAAATTTTTCTTTGTTAATTTTTTTTAGTGAATTTCACTTAACTTTAAGCTTATTTAATAAAAAAAATGATAAATCTGATTGACTTTATCATTTACCAACATCTAAATCCCACAAAGGCATGAGAATACTTAAAAATTACAGTGGCCCTTATTTTGTTTTGACTAGTATATATATATATATATATATATATATATATATATATATATATATATATATATATATAGAAAACAAAGTACTAAACGTGTAAAACTTTTGTACTATAATGTTCGTCGATGTTCCTTTTAGCCGAGGGAACCAATGCCAGAGCTGTTGGCTTCAACATCGTCGCAGGGGCAGAGAGCTGCGAAGAGGTGGCGTCGTTTTCTCTATCTTAAATATGAAAGGGATATACAATAACTACAATAATCGTGAAACGATAACGAGTGCCCTGACGGCGACGCGGAGTTCCATTGCATGGCCGGTGATCTGTTCGGGGAGCGGGAGATGGCTTGCAAAATGCGATCGGAGACCTGTTTGATCTTCCTACGTCTTTCAGAAATTGGTTGGTAGACTTGGACATTGACTTATAATAGAAAATATATATAATATAGTAAGTAACGGCCTGTTACTATCCCACTGCTGGGCATAGGCCTCCTCTCTCCATTTTTGGAGAGAAGGGTTGGAGCTAAGACCTACCACGCTGCTCCAATGCGGATTGGTAGGTTACACATATCCCCGGAATTCTCTAGAGATATGCAGGTTTCCTCACGATGTTTTCCTTCACCGAAAAGCGTGTGATAAATTGCAATTATCAATTAGACACATAAGTTTTAATAGAAAAACTCATTGGTGTCTGCCCGGGTTTGAACCCATGATCGTCTCTAGAGATTCACACGGTCGCACCGCTAGGCCATCACAGCTTTACGTATTTGTATTGCAGTACAGTTCCATTAATATAATCACTCAATTTTAATTTTAGTTTTATGATATTTTGAACTACTTAGTCTGTTTAGATATGAAGAAGGCGAATACGGTTACAAGACCGAAGCAGCCCGTGCAGTCTGCTAAACGTCGGAGGAACAGAAGTGGCGCGTATGTTACATCGCGTCAATTGAACATTGGCCATTTTTCACCATCGCCAAATCCGCCCGACACAACTGCCCAACCGTGGTATCCACTTACATTATCTTTGACTTCGAAACCTGGGACCGTTACTTTTAAGGAGATCATCACGACTTTCAAAGCTCAACTCGACCCTGGAGGTACTGGATTGAATAAAGACTCGTTTGATTCTAACACTGGGAAGCCCTTTCGTGTGCAATTCCGGTTTAGACGCGTGCAGGTCTGGAACCTTACCGGCAGAGCCGTGTCCTTAATGGTTTGGGACGACTTGGAGCAGAATAACACCGACAAAGATCAGTTAGGTGGTTGGACCGACTGCGGCGGCGTTGCAGCCTTTCCCGCTATTGGATTTACCTACCCCTACTCTCATTCAAATCGTGTTCATCGACCGGAACCCAGCTTAAAGGATACCGTGGTTTGCATGACTACAGCTTCAGGCGCAGCGGACTCAATATTATATCACATCTCATTGCTGTGGCGCTTCGACGGAAACATTAAAGTCATTGGAACCCTCCCTTCAGCTGAAGAGCTTTTGCTCAAAGAAATTTCTACCCTCTCTGAAGCCATCAGAAGCTCGCAACCCTCCACCGTGGATAAGGTGCTGGACGGCGCTAAAGTTGCCGCGTCCGTCGTCGTTGCGGCTGGCAGTTTCGCGCACCATTGCGCTTCTTCGTCTCGCCATCCACCAACGGAGCCAGCCATCGACTATATAATATAATTAAATTTTAATTTTACAAATTTATTTGATATTTTTATTATTATACTATATTTAACATTTTTATTATTATTTTATATTTGACATTCTATCATTATTTTATACTTACATTTGACATTTTTATTATTATGAGACGTTTGCAGTTTTTACTGACATATATGCCATACGATTAAATAAATAAATTGTCGAGGATACAAATAGATACGCATACGCATGGCAGACAATTAGTAAGCTCTCAGATCCTGACATTGGTACGGGTATTCCAAAGTATTTGGATTGGTTTGCACTCCGGCATTCAGCAGTACTGGAAGACTGAGGTTGTGGCAATGGCGGCATTTGCTAAAAGTATGTCGCGGGATTGATTCCTGCTCATAACCAAGAACGCTTTAAGTAAAGTAATAAGCATTATAAATCGATTCACCCCAGAAATAATAAAACCTTTAATATAGTTTTTTTTCTCTATGAGGTACCATATAACATAAATAGTGATCCAGGAACAGAATTCAAAAATTCTTCAAAAAAATAATTTTCGTAATTAAAACTACATATAGGAAGGTCCAACAATCCTAATTCAATGGAAATTGTTGAAAGATTTCATAATACTTTAATATATAATTTAAAGAATAGTAAACAGGAACAAAAATTCACAGATCCTATGATACTCGTACTATGAATTATGCCATTATAGCATACAATAACACTATTCACACAATGACTACTTCTACCCCATTTGAAGTACTTTTTGGTTATACGGATATCAGAAGTACATTTGATGTTCAATTCAATCAACATTATATGCAACATCTTATGAGAGATCATAGCAAAAGAACAAAATCTTTTATAAGTACATTAGTAGAAAAATGCTTCAAACTAAAGAAGAAACGCGTAAAAAGTTAGAAAATTTATCTACATTCTAAACATCGTCTTTTGAAAAGAGAGATGAAATTTATACTACAATGGTTAATAAAAGACTTGCTAAAGATAACCAACCTTAAGCACTTGTCTCACCGGCAACGATTAACGAGTAACGAGTAGAGCTAGAACTAGAAACGAGTTAGCGAGACGCGGGGAGCGAGTGCGTAGTTCCGATATTTGTGTAGCTCGGCTATAAGCGAGTGTGCGAGTGAGGCGGGCGATTACTCGCATCACTCGCTCGCGGCAGTCAAGCGTACAGTCAGTCTTGCGGCCTCATACGCGATACACGTGTTCCCAATTTTACAATAAAAATGGATGAGTTTTTTATTGAATGTGTCCGACAATATCCGTGTCTTTGGGACACAAAAATGATTTCATATAAACAATTAGACGTGAAGGACGCAGCTTGGAAAGACATTTTAAAGAAAACAAACATAGAAAGTGGTAAGTTTTTTATTTAACATCTATCTAACACAGCATATACCTATAGTTAAATCAATATTCATTTTGCAGAGTCATGTAATGCAGAGTAATGTAAGTTATGTGTTATCCTATCAGAATCTAATACATTTTGCACACGGTTATTTTGCCACGAAACTGTTCCAATGGAATTAAAATATTCCATGAAATATTCTCTCACAAAAAAGCCGTCTTCAAAATCTGCTGAGTTTTGTTCAGATACCTCGGAGTAATTTCTTGACATATTATCAGAAAAAACTGACTGTGAAGGTGCCTTTTCGATTTCATTGCGTAATACATAGTTATGTAGAACGCACGCAGCCTTTACAATTTTTTTGGCGGTACTTATTTTAACATCTAATGGCCTAAAAAAGATACGCCATTTGTGCACCAACATACCAAACGCACTTTCTACCATTCGGCGTGCTCTGCTCAGTCTATAATTAAATATTAACTGGTCTTTATCCAACCTTTCATGATCAGGATATGGTTTTAATAAATGTGTCATTAACGGAAATGCACAGTCACCAATAAAAACATAAGGCTGAGGCAAACCTCCTTCATATAGGGGTTCATCTGCGGGTAATCTTAATCCATTGTTTTGCAACACATTGTAGAAATTACTATCTGTGAATATTCCGCTGTCACTGTATCTGCCCATTGATCCAACATCGATCATTATAAATCTTCCTTGAGCATCAGCAATTGCTAACAGTACAATCGAAAATGTTTTTTTGTAGTTAAAGTACTGTGATCCCGATTTACGGGGTGAAAAAATTACCACGTGCTTGCCATCAATTGCACCAAGGCAATTATTGAAATTCCACAAATCATAAAAGTCTTTTGCTATAACTTTCCATTCGGGTTCAGTAGGGAGCTTCATTACTTTTGGCTGCAACTTGATCCATAAAGATTCACATACTACTGGTATTATTTCGGAGAGCGTAGAACGGCCTATTCTATAGCTTTTTGACAATGCTGTATATGTAGTTCCGGTTATAAGATATCTGAAAATAAATAAAAATATCAAATAATATTAGTTAATAACATTTGATAAATTAATTTTAATGTGGTGTGTTATAATTATTTGTTTTATTTACAGTTACACAGGCAAAATTAAAATGGAAAAATTTGCGAGACACGCACCGTGAAAAATTAAAAAAAATCAAAAAGACAACAAGTGGACAGTCACAAAAACAAATAAAACCCTGGAAGTACATGAGTCACATGGAATTTTTGGTTCCATATATGACAAATGCGGAACGAGATACAAATGTTACACCACATCCTAATATTTCGACAAGTTTCGAGGAAACAACTAATACAGATGTTAGTAGAGATTCAGCAGATACGATAACAGCTCCAAAAAAAAGGAAGAAGGATGAAATAATTCATAATGACGAGGATTTGTTAAATTTTTTAAAAGATATGGATGATAATCGAGGAAAACGAACTGCGCAGAGGGATGAGTTACGTAAAGAATTACTAATATCAAGTGATCCTTTAAAAGCTTTTTTTGATTCAATGTATCATAGTACAAAGCAGATGCCGGAGTATTATCAAAGAACAATAAAAAGAAAGTTGTTTCAATTGGTAATGGATGCTGAAGACAATATTGCTAATACAAACTATTCATATACCGGTTACTACTCAAACGATTATTCTTACAACTCTCGCCCTTCTACGAGTCAGACAAATTTTTCTTCTGGACACGTTTCTGCCTCACCTGAACCCAGCGGTTCTGGTGTGCAGCAAATTGGAATTGGAGAACATACTACTCGTAGCCAAAACGAAGAGTTCCAAGATTCAATGTCTGCCGCTGAAATCACTCCAAGCGATGAAGCCTTACCTTAATGTAATGACGAGACGCTCTCTTGTACCAATAGCTTCTCTATAATTTGTATTTTCTTTTTTAATGTCATCTTCTATTAAACTATGCAAATATTCAAACTCGTCTCTTGTCATTCTAAAATATGTGCGAAAGCCATGATTTGTTAATTCATAGAATAGTTTGAATTCACTGCATTCTTTTCTAAAATAATTAATATTTTCCATCCATATTCTTCTTTTTTTCTTCATTTTTTCCTTACGTTTATTCAGAATTGCCGCAGCCACTACATAAATCCTATCATAGAATTCATCATCATCGTCGTCTGAACTAGATAACAATGATAATTCAAATGATTTTTCGATATTCATAGTAAATAAAAAAAAAACGTGTACTTTTAGATACGCACTGTAGAGAAATGACCACTGGTTGCTCTCTCGGCGTGAGTTCTAATCGCTTGGCGAGTGTCGCCGAGCGAGTGTTATCTTTCATAGCTCTTGTCGCTCAGCGACAAACTAGTGAAGCGAGTGCTCGCCGGCAGTATGAACAGTCAGCGATCAACTGTTTGTATATGCATCTCTTTTGTTCACACGGAAAGTATATCTATTGTACGTTTCTTGAGCGAGAAAATAGCCGATAGTTAGTCGTTTTCTCGTTGTTGGTGGGACAACTGCCTAACAGAAAGTCCACAAAGACGTATTATACGAATTACTATTAGAAATAGAGATACCACAGTTCCAGTAAGAAACGTTAAAAAGCCGAATAAAATAAAAAGAATGTCAAACAATTTAAAGGTAAGAGAATCCTAATTCATTTAATAAATTAATTGTAAAGTAAAAGTGATAAACGCGTTATTTCAAATGTATGTTAAATCTGGAAACAAGCAAAACGTGGAAAACTATAGGCCTATCTCCAAATTATGTACAATTGCTAAATTGTTTGAAAAGATCATAAAATCATGATAAAATATTTCCTAGTCTGAGTCAAATTGCATAATTATTAATTATTATTAGTCAGCAGCATGGTTTCATCGACAGAAGATCAACTGAGTCCAATGTCC
Source organism: Morpho helenor (assembly GCA_029227775.1). Taxonomy (NCBI): domain Eukaryota; kingdom Metazoa; phylum Arthropoda; class Insecta; order Lepidoptera; family Nymphalidae; genus Morpho; species Morpho helenor. Next base: position 11,722,734 of record JARGCU010000002.1, read on the forward strand.
GTGAATTGGTTCACTATGTTGCAACGGCGATGGACAACGAGCATCAAGTAGATGTGGTGTACACGGATTTTTCGAAAGCCTTCGACAAAATTTGTCATGATTTATTACTTAAGAAGCTCAGAGCCGTCGGTGGCAGGGCGATCTATTTCGTTGGTTTTATTCTTATTTTCGAAACCGGAGCCAAGCTGTTACAGTTAAGGGATATTGCTCTACATTTGTACCTGTCTCCTCGGGGGTCCCTCAGGGCTCCCATCTTGGCCCGCAGCTTTTCAATCTTTTTATTAATGATATCGCACAAGTTTTTAGTCATTCATTTGATATGCGGATATGAAAATATATAGGAAAATTGACGATGTTACGGATTGTGCACTTTTACAAGAGGATCTTAATAACTTATGTAGGCATTGTAACTGTACTTTTAAAGCGGTAAGTTTTATTTTTTACCATTACTAGACAATATTTATGAGCAATATAAGTTTCTAGAACAATGATTTGTCCTATTTTTATTGATAAAAACATGTGATTTCGATAGCCCATGGATGAACAAAGATTCTACTCCCGATTCGCAATGTGAGAAAAAAATATGCAATTGTTATACGAAACGCTAACAGCGTTTCGTTTAGAAACATTAATTTTAATAGGAAATTTCATGTAAAATCCATATTCATTCATATTTTTTGATAAAAGTGTTTAGTATTTGTTATTTTCTTCGATAAACCACGTAAGGGGTCAATTTACACTCACACACGCGCAACGTCTTTGTATGTGTGCGTGCATTCTAACATGGCGGCCGAGCTCTTTTCGATATAGGATGTTCGTTTTTTGTTTACTTGATATTTTATTTTTTTACTTCAATGTTTTTTTTGTTGGTATATTTTTTTATTATTTTTGGTATGTAAAGCTAACTGATATCGGATATGACACTGCATAATCATTTTCTTTTTCTTATTCGTTTGTTTTGATTATATGTTGAATCCAACATGTCCAATATATGCAGGATCCTCAATATCATAAAATAATCAGAATATGTACACGGTTAAATTTCTAATTTCAGATTCAAAATGAACACCCCACCTCAATGCCGCACCCCGGACATTGAATTTTTCGAGGCCTCGCCAGGAGGTACATTGAGGGTCGTTGCGGACCTCAATGTCCATGTAACACCTGGCGGGTCCGTTGTTGTAAGTACTTTGTAAATATATCTAGCTGTGTATATGTTACTTGACGTGTAAAACTTTTGTAATAAATTCAAATTTTATTTTCTCATTCATTTTATTCCGTACACACAATACAATTACAATATACATTTATTTTCTTATTTTACTCTGTATTTAATAATTTTTACAATTTATTATATCCACGCATTCTTATCAGTATATAGTAGGCTTATGTACTTCAATGTTCTTTTTAGGCGAGGCCGTCAACCTCTGGCACCTAGAGGTGCCGTCGCTCCCTGTCTCTAAAGGACGTAGACATTTTGTCTTGTCTTGTAGAGGACTCAGGGAGCGAAGGCGAGATTGGGGACGAAGAGGAAGAGTATGAGGCGTGGGAAGCAAGAAGTCCCCGAAGGACGTCCCCGTTGGAAGGACATTCACGAAGAGCGCGCAATATTACGCGAACTTCGTGAATGTTCTCCCGAACATAGTGATATTGAAATTGATGATTATGTTGATGATGGCGATGTTTTAATGTCGCATTCAGCACCCTCCCATGGTTTCACGAGTGCTACCGCGAAGGTAGTCTTGGATCTCATGGAAGGGTATCTGAATTTGGGGCACACCGTCGTTATGGACAATTGGTATAATCGATTGGCTTTCAAATTCAAAATATTCTTTATTCAAATAAACTTGTAAACAAGTGCTTTTGAAACGTCAACTCTACTGCTGGTTCGGAAAGCTGTTCCTACCGAGAAGAGCCAGCAAGAAACTCGGCGGTTGCTCTTTTTAAAAAATACAATTCTTAATGCTAGTTACATTTAATGTTTCTATCTTGTACAGGGTCGAACAAAATTTATATCCACGCATTTTTATCGTCTAAATAATCCTCAACAGTATAGTAGGCTTTCTGTATCAGCCTCTCCCTTAATAGTGTTTTTAAACTGCTGTAATGGCAAAGTTAAAATTGATTGTGGAATTTTATTATAGAATCTTATAACCAAACCCACAAACGACTTACGTACTTTTTCAAGGCGCAAAGCAGGGGCCGCAAGCTTATGTCGGTTAACGAGACGACCTGAAGAAGACTCAACGTACAGATGTATTGGGAACGTTGAATCGCCGCCTGATTGGAATCCCACGGGCTATTAAGAATCTTGCATCAAATGTTGAGCGTGGAAAGTGTGCAAGTCTGAATAGCGGACATCTTGGTGGTGGCGTGGAAAGACGTGAACCTTGTCACCGTTATATTTACGTTACCACAAAAACGAGTCGGTTGCGGGGAGGCGGGCCGGTCAGACTATTCAAAAACCAGTGGCGGTTCGCGATTACAATTTGTATATGGGGGGCGTTGACCTGAAAGACCAAAAAATTTCAGATTACCTTATGGAGCGGAAGAGAGCCCATAAGTGGTATATTAAAGTGTTTAAGAGGCTGCTTAACGCCAGTATTTTAAACGCATACATTGTATACACGCGTAACCCCATGTTTCGTGTACTCTCGCACCGCCAATTCCGTATGAAGATCGCCGAAGGCTTGCTTAGCCGATATCCGCTGGACCGTCCTACTCGGTTAGAGCGGGCACCCACCACAGTACCCATCATGTTGGGAGAACCTCGTCTACTACCAGGGATGCACTTCTCAGAATACACGGAAAAAATACCCTCTGGGACGAAGACGAGGCATAGACAAATACGCTGTGTTCGGTGCCATGCTAAAAATAAGAGAACATCCGTTAGTATAATTTGCGCCGAATGCAAGGTCGCACTGTGCGTCGGCGAATGTTGGCGCGAATATCATACCTTGCCAAATTTAACTTAAATATCAAAAAATGTCATGTGATGACATTTTATAGGAAACTTAAGTCAATTTCGTAATATTATAGCTGAATTAACTACATATTAACTCTCATTCCTACTAAAGATAACGCAGGGAAGCGTCTTTTCCATATTCTAAAACATCTTTCTATACAATTTCTGGTTCGAATATGAGATTCATTATAGAGTTTCTTTTATGAGTGGTGTCAACAAATATTTTGTAAGTGGATATCCTGCATCACCAAGAATTATACTTTGTCCCATTTGCCCAGATTCAAATAAAGCACATAAGCAGCTATTATGAAAAATAATACTATCATGACTCGCACCAGGCCATCTAGCTACTACATCCAAAACTTGCTAGTTTGACCCACACATTCCTTGGACATTTAAGGAGAAATAGCCTTTTCTGTTCCCGAGATTTTCAGAATTATGACCTCCTGGTGACTGTATACGAACATGAGTAGTCTAGTGCAACGTAAACACAAGGCTGGCTGGCTGGCAATCTGGCTATCGAATAAAAATTATTTTGATTAACTTATATTTATACTTAGTGTTACTTTGATTCGTGATAAAATGCCGCGATATAATTACACAGCGGGAGAATACACGGACATGATATTAATTTATGGAGAATGTCATGGAAATGCTGCTCAAGCTATACGAACATACCGTGAAAGGTAGGTAAAGGTAGCCATATTTGTCCTACTAATAGTCATACTATTGTACAAGCAGTCCAACGTATTCGGGATGGTCAAACATCTATCCCTGTAGTTAGAGATAGTGCTTCTCATAATGTGATCATACCAGATGACTTAATACTAAATCATTTTGCCCGGATACCTACATGCAGTTTAAGGAGAGCAAGTAGACATTTTCAATATTCCATAAGACTGTCCACAAGATTTTAAAACGTGACAGTCAGAAGCCCTATAAATTCAAAAAAATGCAGGCTTTATTAAGTCGAGACATTCCGATTAGAAAAAACTTTTGTGAGTGTGTTATAAGAAAAACTGAAGAAAGTCCAGATTTCCTTTCAAATATTATGTGGACGGATGAAAGTACGTTCACAAGAAACGGACTATGGAACCGTCAGAATATGCGATTCTGGAGTCGTGAAAATCCGCATTTGGCACGCGAATCCTCGCATCAATACAGGTTCACCGTCAATGTGTGGGCCGGTATGCACAAAAACAATATCATCGGGCCAATTATTATTAATGGAAATTTAAATCAAGTAAAGTTCTTAGAAATGGTCCAGTTGCTGAATACGCGGATAATATGCCACTTAATTCGTATCGTGAATGCAGTTGATGGTCTTCCTGTCGAAATAGAGGCTATCGTTGTAAAAAATATACAAATATTTTTATATATATACTGTACGCGCCATAAACTTAAAAGAGTTTTGTGAGACAGCTGACATCGAGTACAAAAAATTAGTGAAACATGGAAATACAAGATTTCTGTCTTTATTATCAGGTGGAAAGAATCCTGCAGATATACGAAGGCTTGAAATCTTATTTTCTTGCTCAAGTCAACTGCCCGCTCGCATTGCGACAGTTCTTCACAACAGAAATTGGAGCACTTTATTTTTGGTTTGTGCTCGGACAGTTAAATGTATTCAACAAGACCATTGAGTCTATGGAGAAGACTAACTCAACTGCGAAAGATGTAGGTATGGAGTTGGCAAAGTTAAAAACCAATCTTCAAAACAGGATGGAAAACAAATTTCTTCCACAAGCAACTAAACAACTCTTAAATAAATTGAAAGAATCCATACATGTCGAATGAAAGCTTTAATTAAATATTTTCTCTACATGGAGTACCATATAAGATAAATAGTAATCCAGGGACAGAATTCAATAATTCTTTAATAAAAGAACTTTTACATTTTCACAAAATAAATTTACATATAGGAACGCCCAACTATCCTAATTGCAATTGTTGAAAGAGTTCATAATACTTTAATAGAAATTCATTTGACGAATTTCTATTAAAGTATTAAGTATTATTTAGTCAAACGGGAACAAAATTTACAGATACTAATGACACTATGAATTATGCAAAGGCAAGGTAATAAGTAAGGTTTCATTAAGAGATATGGAGTTGAAACTAAGGCAAACGTTATAAGAATTAAAGGCTTCTAAGGAGCTATCAAATCAGCTTTTACAAGAGAGGGAAGAAAGCGAAATAGAAATAGCAAAAGTTATTAATAGAAACACTGAGTACAAACATCAACTTGCCAAGCTGCATGGACAATATGAAAACATCCTCATGAAACGTGATCAGCTCCAAGAAATCATTAGCTCATTCAGCCAATGCTGTAATGAACATGAAAGAACTCTAAACCGCATCAGAGTTGGAAATGGGTTTGAATGAGTCCCATACTACGATTGACTATCTTAATCAGATAAAGGATTCCCATGACTTGGATGTTACTCAGAACCTTTTAACTCTACTAATTCTGTAAATACAGAATTAGTAGAGTGTAAAAATAATTCCCCTTCAAAAACAGATTTGAAATTGGAAAAATGTGCCACAAAAAAATTTATACATTTTAATAGTCATAATAAACTGAAAAAATATATAAAAGTTGAAAAAGTTATGCAAAAAATACAAAATATAAAATAAAAACTAGAAATTGTGTTCAGCTTTTAAGGAAATGTAAACAGGACAGATTTAACTTGATTTCCAAAGTCAAATCCCTTAGCTGTAAACTCAAATGTAGACAAAATTTGTATGACACTGAAACTCAGCGCTTGCAATCAGAAATATGTAAATTAGAACAATCATTACAACATATTTCTGACTTGTATTCCATGGCTCAAAAACAAATAAACGAGCATATATTCTCTTTGGACAACCATGACTGTCAATTTCACAAAAATTCTAATACTTCTCAAGAGCTCAGTAAAGATGTTGTACAAATGAAACAAAATGATAATGAATTAAATTTTTCACCCTCTACTATAAATAAAAAAATCGCCACTAAAATCAAATAGGAAAACTATTATAAGATCTGACAAAATAGGATTTTTTTTTGGTACTATCATAAATAATTGTATGTCGGAGCCTGTACTAAACAAATTTTCACCGGGAGCTCCACTTAATATTATCATATCGACAATCTCAATAGTGGTGATTTGGACTATAATAGAACTGTCATCCTCATGTCTGATGACAACTTAAAAACTAAAAAAAAGAGATTATCAGTTACATTGACAAATTATTGCTACTTAACAGTAATACAAAATGTAAATTTATAATATGTGCTTTTCCTTATTGTAATTTGCTAAATGTAAAACAAAATAAGCACATAGGTATATGAACTTAAAATGCTAATTTATAACATGACATATCATCATAGTGATTCTATTTCTTTCTTTGACACAATTAAATTTGTGCATACTTTTAAGTTGACACATGGTACTTGTTTTTTAAAGTTTGTTTTGTTAAGTTTATAATTTACGCCCGAAAGAATATATTTTACAGAGGAATAAAATCGTAAATCAGAATTTTCCGAAAAATTTACGTTCACGAACGTGAAAAAGTTTTTATTAGGGGCAATTTATTGATGATTATAAAAAGGGGAATTTATTGATGATTTTATAAGGAGAATTGAAGATGATATAAAGGGGTATTATTGAAGATTATATAAAGGTAATCTATGTGAAGTTTCTATAACAAGTTTCTATACCCGAAAAAAAAAAATATTTCCCAAAACAATTTATACAGGTGGCAAATTTATATTTTTTAAATACGATTATTTCAAAAAGTAATAAACGGTGCGGGGGGGAAGGTGGCACCGTTGAAATTACTGATCGTGCAGGTTTTTCAGTCACGATGTCGCAGTGGTCTAGTGAGCATAGCGCGTTCGTTGTCGAGACAATTTTTAATAATGATTCTTACGTAATTGCTCCACAACAATTTTGTTCAAATTTCGGTATTCGGCGAATACGTGATGGACCAAGTGTAACCTTAATTCTCCCGTGGGTGCAAAGATTCCGCGCAACTGCTTCGCCTATGAATGTCCCGAAGCCAGGGCCCAGTCGAACTTCAAGGACTCCGAAAACATTAAACTGGTTGAAAGCAGTTTACGTGAAAATCCGTGACTTTCAAAACGGAAAAGAGAAGCCTCACTGGGACTTCCAAGAAATAATAATAATTAACTAATTAACCAATTTAATTAATAAACAAGTAGAAAGGTTTTAAATAATCTAATATATTTAGTGTTTTTAAATTACTTTCGATTGCAATATTTTGTAGTAATTTTAATCTGGTCTAAACAAACAATACAAGAATGAAATATAAAAATAAAGAAATTAATAAGAAAAAATACAGGAATGTTGTCTTGAGTACCTCAAATTGTTTTATTGGTGTTTTGAAATTGTGGTTATTTTGTCATTTTACTATCAACTATTGAATTTTAAATATCTATACCGTTTCTAGAGCATTTTTTGCAATTTTTTTTTGTGCCAGTGCACGGCAATTAACTCCTTCACAATACAACTCCAAATATTTTCTTTTTATTTTGAGCTGGGGCCAGTCGTTCGTTTTTTTTTTACAGAATATAATATCTTTATATTTTGCAACAAGGAATTGAAGCCTCTCAACTTCACTTCTCGAAAAATTAGTACTTCGTTCTCTAAAAATTACATAAATCTATTTCCAAATCTTTGACATTCAACATGGTAAAAGTGAGTGATAAGTAAAAAGTGAAAATAAAGGACAATAGTGAAAACCGCAAAGTGGTATACTAAGGGTTAGTTCAGACACGGCGGAATCCGCGCGGATGCAAACCGTGCGGAGCGACCGCGCGGTCCTATATAATATGGTATCATACTACAACGTTCACATAACACCGCGCGGACCAAGTACCCGCGCGGTAGCCGCCACTCGACCGCTGGAATATGAATTCGCGCGGATGCCGCGGGGTTGTGTTACTATGACGCGCCTTCGGAGAGTTCAGTTGCTCCGCGTCATCCGCGCGTATCGCATGTGTGACGACAATGAACCGCTTCGACACCGAACTTTTCATTGATGAGATTGAAAAACGACCCGCTTTGTGGGACATCCAGTGCGCAGAATATTCGAACAAAATTGTTAAGAACGGAGCTTGGCAGGAGCTAGTGGAAATTTTCTGTGATAACGAAGATTCATTAGAAAAAAAAAGCTCTTTTCGGTAAGCAGGTTGTTTTATTTTACATGTTAAGTTAGGTTAGGTGTTTAATTTTATATTTTTGTGTCTTGCCATTCTACACTACCCTCATTTACAAAGTACTTAGCATATCTATCTCTTATATTTAAAGATGACGGTGTACCTCTTCCTGCATGTAATCTACTAAGATTACTCATTGGCGCAGTGTATAAAGTATCTTCAAACTGCATACCATCTCTATTTCTAACAAAATTATGTAGCACGCAACATGCTTTTATAATGTCTTCTGCAAAATGTTAACGTTTAAAGGCCTATGAAAAATACGCCACTTGTTCGCTAAAATCCCAAAAGTGCACTCAATATTACATCGGGCTATAGATAACCTATAGTTAAAAATTCTTTTTTCGTATGTTAACGCTTTACCTCCATAGGGTCGCATTAAATTTTCCATTAAGCCAAACGCTTCATCACCAACGATGACATATGGTAGTGGTGTAGGGTCTATGTTGGATATTGGTGTGGCATTTGGTATGTGTAATGATTTTTGTATTAATCTTTTATAAAATACAGAATTTTTAAATATTGCAGAATCACAACTTTTTCCATATGATGAAAATAAAGCAATAGCTAGTAGCTAGCATCACAAAGTGCCAGCAATACTACAGAAAAAAAGTTTTTGTAATTATAATATAACGATCCAGAATCTTTTGGCATTGTAATCCTTATATGTTTGCCATCTATTGCGCCTATGCAATTCGGGAAATTTGCAGATCTTTCAAAGTCTAAAGCTACTTTCTTCCACATGTCTGGATTCGGTTCGGGCATGACCTTTTTTGCGATTGTTTTCCACAAAGCTCGACATACTTGACAGACAATTCCTGTAATTGTAGTAAGTAATTTTCCAAGACGAAAGTTGTAATGAAGTTCTCCAAAGGAACAACCAGTACCCAGATATCTGAAAATAAAATAATTATAATTAAATATTGTTTACCCGACACTGAGATATTTGGCGCTCACTTTCATAAGACTAAAAAAATCTAAACTTTAGTGATTTCTTTTCAGGTGTAACATTGCAAAAAAAGTGGAAGAACATCCGTGATGCTTACAATAAGGAATTCTAGAAAGGAAAATCAATTCCTTCTGGTTCAGGTGCATGCAAAGGTTCAAAGTATATGTATTTTGAACGGCTTTCTTTTCTTCAGAAGTCGATAGAAAATAAAGAAACAACTACAAACATAAAAGAAACAAAACATGACGATAGTGTAGACTTCATTAAAGACCAAAACAATTTTGTGGCAGCACGTGATATACGCTCCCCGCCCAATAAAAGAAAGAAAACGTTATCAGAAAATCGATTGGCTGACATATTACAAGAGCATTCAGTCACGGCATAAAATACAGAGAGAATTAAGTGAAAATATAACTAATCAAGATGAAGATAAGCTTTTTTGTTTATCGCTATACAAGGAATTAAAAAAAGTTCCAGAAAACAGGCGTTTAGCTACTAAAATTGAATTGCTCAAGGTAATAGAGAGGGGGCAAACACTACCATCGCCCGTGCGTATCACAAGCCAACAAAGCACGCCTAATGCAGGATTCTGGCAGAACCAACAGTACTCAAATCAACAAGGATATTTTACTGAATATTCAACCATTGCCCCAGCAGAGTCTCCATCGCCTTCATCGTGCTTTAGCACTGACGACTCACAGTCCACAGTCTTCTATCGTACAAAATATATATAATGATATTGTGTGAAAATAAATACCTTACCTTAAAGTAATCACGAGTCTTTCTTCTGGTGACACGCTCGATCTCATATGGTTATCAAAAGATGCAATTTGTTCACTGATTGTTTCAAGTAATTCATCAAACGAATTTATAGACATTCTTAAATAGTTAAAAAACTTGGGCTCATTATTCCTCAACTTTGGATATAAAGTCGTAAACTGCCCATGGGTGAGACGATCACGCAAAATTGGATGAACCCAATACTTTCGTTTTCTTTTCTTTTTTTAGGAGCAAGTACACACATATTGCTTCTTCGAATTTTTGAACTGAAGCGACTGTCACACTATCCCCCCTCTCCTCACACTAACCGCGGGCGTCTGAACACTTGCAATCCTCGCGGATTGGAACCACGCGGTTTGCATCCGTGCGAATTCCGCCGTGTCTAAACTAGTCCTAAGAATGATCATCCGGCTGGTAACCAGCAACAATGTTGCAAGCGATGAATATTAAACCGTGAAATCAGTATTTTATTTATAAACCACGATTAGTGATAAAAATTGTTCTTAAGTTTATAATTTACGCCCGAATGAATATATGGTACAGAGGAATAAAATCATAAATTAGGATTTTACGATTTTTTCGGATTATGAATAATTTCTCCCTCAGAGGGGCTCGCGACATGGTAGCTGGTAACAAATAAGTATGGAGCTGCGACTCCTAACAAGCATTCACTTAGTTTCCTTAGTACTGGTTAAACCTCCTCACTCTCTTAAAGCTTCCATCAATTAAAGCATTATAATAAGTTTTGTACTTTTGCAAAATATTAAAGTAACTTAAGAAATCCACGACGTTTTCCAGAAACACCAATCTTTCCAGAAACCCAGAAGTCAAAAATCATTTAAATCCATCAAGAATAAAACTTAGACCAAAACTACCTACTACAGTTAATTGTTGACAGCTGCTTTGCTTGCACATGTTTTGGTTCGTTTTCGATTTTTACGTATTCAAAAAAATGGAACAAAGAACCTGTTTCAAATTTTGTGTGGAAAACGAAATTTAGTGCGCGGATGCATTCCGAATGTTGACAGTGGCATACGGAGAAGCTATTTTGGATGAAAGCAACGTTTATCGGTGGTACAAAATGTTTTCAGAAGGCCCAGACGTGAACGACGAAAGAGCGTGCCGGACGCCCGACCACTTCAACAACAGACGAAAAAATTGATGAAGTGAAGAAAATGGTATCAGCCAATCCGTTAGAGAAATTGCCGAGGACCTAGGCATATCGATTGGTTCGTGCCATTCGATTTTAATCGATAATTTGGGCATGAGACTGAGAGAGCATGAGAATTTTGATCAGCTGCCTGGAACTCCTCCTCTTGCTGCTTTTTGTCCCGACGCGGACATGAACAAACACGCGCTCCAACGCTTTTTATTATTTACCTGAGGTAAAGTAATGACTGCGTTGTTCTCATTACTGACAACTTCCAACTTGATTTTCTTCGAAGTCGGCTGCTGCGGAGTAGATTGCTTCGGGCGAATAGGCCGCTTCGTACCAGCTCTCTGGAACTCCTCCTCTTGCTGCTTTTTGTCCCAACGCGGACATGAACAAACACGCGCTCCAACGCTTTGTCTTCCAAAGACTTGGCCACTAAACGATCAAAATAAAATACAAAGAAGTACATCATCAGTTAGGCTGGTAGTGCCATAGTAAGTAAATTATGTACCTATTTGCTTCTTTTTGTATGAGATCAGCACGTAGGATCGTTGTGCTTGTGCGGCGCCGCGCGCTGCACCGCGCTGAAGTTTTGCACCAAGTTGATTATGACGGAAGGACCGCCATTGGTGGGCACAGCGCCACTTGCCTCCCACAACACAAAAACAATATTTTTTGCTTGTTTCAACGTGAGACTTGAATTAGTGATACAAAAACGTGCTGCACCGCGCTGAAGTTTTGGACCAAGTTAATTATGATGGAAGGACCGCCATTGGTGGGCACAGCGCCACTTGCCTCCCACAACACAAAAACAATATTTTTTGCTCGTTTCAACGTGAGACTTGAATTAGTGATACAAAAACGTGCTGCACCGCGCTGAAGTTTTGGACCAAGTTAATTATGACGGAAGGACCGCCATTGGTGGGCACAGTGCCTCTTGCCTCCCACAACACAAAAACAATATTATTTGTTCATTTTATTATATTTAGTTCATAATAAAATTGATACTCGGTTCGAAAACATTTTATTATATTATGTGTCAAAGCAACATAATTAACTTTAGTTAGTCACAACACGAATGATGAGATCATGTATGAGATCAGCACTTAGATGCGTTGTGCTTGTGCGGCGCCGCGTGCTGCACCGCGCTGAAGTTCTGCATCGCGCTGAAGTTGCTGAAGTTGGCTTTTGCACTACGATAACGCCCCTGCTCACACATCGCTGCTTGTACGCGACTTCTTGGCTAAAAACAACATAAGGTACATGGGTCGAATATGGCCAGCCGGTAAATATGGCCAATCACTCATATAAGTAAGAATAAAATGATGTATAGAACATAATGCAACGGTACACGATCGGGCTCGAGGAACGTTCCCGGATAGCGCCCCTTCCCGCGCTGCCACGCACACCTCAGTCGCTCAGAGGTCGTAAAACTGTGAGGCTGCGCCGGTGTTCTAAAAATTCATCGTAAGTTTTTGATTATATTTTTGTTATTGTCGGATATTATTGCGTTATTTTAATTTCCAAATGTTGTTTGACTATCGAAGTTTGACATTATAATGTGTTCTTTTCAAATTAGTCATCAGTTCTTTCATTATATCAGTACAAAATCAAAATGGCGTTACGGAAAATATGGCCATTGGCTGGCCATATTTACCATATGAATTATATAACTATATTTTTTGTTTTAGACAAAATGGGACGTTACAAATCTCAAAATATTCGAGGGACACGGACCATGGAAAATATGATTAAAGCCATAACAGATGTTAAAAAATGGTAAAAAAGTAGCAACATCTGCAAAACTAAATAACGTACCAAGACGGACTCTGCGACGTTATTTGCAAGAAAAAGAATTTACCAAATCTACTTTCGGTAGAAAACCTCTTCTCACTGCAGAACAGGAACACCTATTAGCATCTCGTGTTATCCGTCGTTGCAACGTGGGATATCCATTAACTCAACGAGTACTCCGTACATGCGTTAAGACATTCTGTGATCGAAACAACATTCCAGCACCAAACAAGGGACTGATGGTTGAACGAGATTGGCTTAATGGTTTTCTTAAACGACGCCAGATTATCAGTAGATGCAAGGCTCAAACTCTTAACCCCGCAAGGGCACAAAAAATGAATAAATCAGTAGTTACAGACTATTTTAGCAAGTTAAGGACACTTCTGGAAGAAAATGATATAATGAACAAGCCAGAAAGAATTTTCAATGTCGATGAAAAAGGTTGCCAGTTAAATTTACACAAATCTTCGCAAGTTTTAGCTCAACGTGGATCAAAAAGAGTACATCTGGTGGCACCAGAACATGGCGAAAATGTCACTATTGTTTCATGTGCCAGCGCTTTGGGTAACGCTATTCCCCCTATGATTCTTTTTAAGGGTAAAAGAATGAAGCCAGAGTGGATGGAATCCTTGCCTACAGGTGCGGTGGCCCAAATGACTCCTAAGGGGAGTATGAACACTGAAACCTTTGTGAACTGGTTACATCACTTTGCTAAATATAAACTACACGGACGTTGCCTTCTTATCTTCGATGAAGCTAAGTGTCACTTAGACTATTCTATTGTAGAGATTGCAGAGAAATTTGATATAAAGCTCTTCTGAAAATTCCTCCGGAACCGCCGGATCCGGGTGAAAAATATTTTACTCCTGATTCGGATATGGTAGTTCCTAATGTTTCGAGAAAACGGCATGGTGATGATGAAAGTGTTATATCTAGCATTAAAAAAACTATTGTTGATCCTGCCTCTACCAATCCTTCGATTCAGTCAGTGTATATAAATTCTTCTGTAGATATAGATAGTTACTCTAGCCTTGATCAAGGTCCATTTGTTGTACATGTTTCTCGTAGTGAAGCAGACCCGTCTGCAGGTACTTCTATTCGGGCTATTAAATTTGGTGAATTTTTGTACAAATACAAATTTGAGAACATTTGTAAAGACGGAGTTAAAAGTATTGGGGGAAATAGGATCAGTGTGCAATTTTTGTCAGCTGCATCGGCAAATTGTTTTGTTAAAAACCCTGTCTTAGAAACTAACAAATATAAAGCAGTTATCCCAACCTTTCAAGTTACACGTATGGGTCTGGTGAAGGGTGTACCATTTGACTGGTCCATGCAAGATTTTGTAGAGTCTGTGGAGCTGCCTGCTGGGTGTGGCGAAATTTTAAAAGCACGAAGGCTAAATAGAAAACAGCAGACTGAGGGGGGTGCCACTTGGGTCCCTACTCAGTCAGTTGTAGTAACTTTTAAAGGCCAAGTGTTACCTAAAAAATTTTTTTCTTTCTATACTTCTTTGGTTGTAGAAACTTATAATTTCCCAACTATCCAATGTTTTAACTGCTGTAGATTTGGCCACACCAAATCTCAGTGTCGATCTAAGCCTAGGTGTTATAAATTTGTCAACCCCATGGTGGGGAGAGTTGTGACGTTAACATGGAGATGGTGTCTTGCCTGCATTGCTCGGTTAAACACTGTGCTACAGATAAAGATTGCCCTGAGCAGTCCAGGCAACGTGCCATTAAAATGTTAATGTCTCAGGAAAATATTTCCTTTGCAGATGCTCTTCCCAGCAATACCACGCACGAGTTACAGCCAATGGACAAATCAGTTTTTCGTTCGTTTGAGTATTATTGGGACGAAGAAGTTCTTAAATACTGGTCTATTTACGAAGACAGGAGAATAACTAAACACAGATTCGGAATTATATTTTCTAGAGTCTGGGATAAAGCTGCGACACCAACAAACATAAAGGCTGGATTTGAAGCGACTGGAATTTATCCTTTTAATCCTGATAGAATACCAGAAGAGGCATACGCGCCGAGTATACCAACTTTTAATCCCTTATCACCTGGGCCTCATATTGAAAATAAGGAAAATGAAGATCTTTCTGATAGCGACGCTGCTGATGCTAGCGAAAGTCTCTTAACCCAAGTGCCTATGCAGCTTTTAGAGGATATCTACGAAATTGTTCCATCTCCTCAAAATAAAAACTCAAAAAAAGACTCTCTACCAGTTGAGACAACCAACACTCAATTAAACAATGCTTTGGCTGAAACTGATTCTGCTGAAAATGAAAATGTTTCTGACAGCGATGATGTACCTTTATCTGAAATAAGGCAGCAAAATCTAGCTAACAATGACAACGAACCACATAGTGAGTCGTACCAATCCATCTGTGAAATGTTAAAAACTCCAGTTAAAATATCTGGTCCTAAAACTGCTCCTCGGGCTAGAGCTGTCAATAGTCTTGCTCAGGAATTAACAAAGTCGACATTTCCGTATAAGAAAAATATTCCAGGACCATCTAAAGTTCATATTAAGAAGAAAAAAAATGACCCGTCCAATACCGCTCCGAAAAATCTAAATCACTGACAACGGCTTCATATACCTTCAATACCAAAAAGCACGCTTCAAAAAGTTTGAGTAGAAAGAAGAATGCTGAAACAAATATCGAGTATTGTTTCATTTGTGGAGAAGATAAAGTGGCTGACATGAGGAAATGTTTCGCCTGCTCGAGTTATGTCCATGAGGAATGTGTTGGCTTAACTGCAGCTGATAAAGAGGACTTCATGTGCACCATGTGTTCTTAAGACTGACTTTCCAAAAATGTTGATTATGATTTTGGTTCTTCTACGAGATCCCATGCTTTTTATTACTTAGAAGATTATTTTTTTGATTATTTAGTTTTCTACCTGATTTATATTTCTGTTGATTTTCTAAAACATAAAAAAAACTTCAAATTAAAACTTGTTTTTTTATTTTATTTTATTCAAAAGTTTGTAGAATAGTAGTATTTTCTATACCGTAAATATGGCCACAATTATGGGCATATTTACAACCCTGTATGTAAATATGGCCATTTCTCAAAAAAATAAAAAAATTTCAAAATTTGTTTAAGCAGCAACATTTTTGAAATTCTGCCCTTATATTATTAAAGCGGGATAAAGTGAATACTGAATTTAGTCACCTGTTCTCCTTTATATCCACAAAACTGATAGATATAACGAGTGAAACCTTAAGGTGGCCATATTCGACCGAGGTACCTTATTAACGAGATCGCAGCCACCGTATTCCCCAGATCTGACCCCCTGTGACCCCTTGTTCCCGAAACTGAAGAAGCCCATGAAAGGACGACGCTACGCCACGATTGACGAGATAAAGACGGCATCGAAGGAGGAGCTGAACAAGAAACAAAAAATGATTTTTTGAAGTGCTTCGAAGATTGAAAAAAAAAATTGGCACAAGTGTATAATATCCTAGGGGGATTACTTTGAAGAGGACAAAATAGATATTCACGAAATAAATAATTTTTGAAAATACACAATATTAGTGATACTTTTTGAACACACCTCACCTGTTAAAAAAAAACTTACAAGGATATAGTTCTTGTGATTTAGAAACAGACAGTGAATAATAGAACTTGAAACGTAATAAATCTTTTCTTTTCAGTGAACTTCTCACTTGAGTTCATTAAATATGTCATGTTGATTCACACAAATATCGAAAATTTTTTTTAGAAAACAACATTTAATGTATTTAATGGCATAAATCTGTCTGCTAACGAAAGTCATCTCACTTAATTCTTTGTAATATTCTACTTCAAATCAAGGGGATATTCACAGAGAAGAACTGGCCAAGGAAAGTCAAACTAACAAAAACTAGATCACATATTCATATCCTGATAGAAGACCTGGATCGTAATGCAATGCTAAATATTTAGAGACAACGGTTTTGGTAAATTCTTTGATTGAGCCAAAAAATTGGTGATAAACCAAAAGGATGTTATGAAATATTAAAAAATATTTTAAACACATGTGTAAGCAATGGATTTGTAATAACAAAATACTTCAAAATTATTTTAATTTACTTTGTGCAGTCTTTTGTTTAGTTTAAATGTATTTGATATATTTAAGGTACGAGGGCGGTCCGATAATGCCCGCAATGGAAATCCCTCGCAATGTTAAAATATTGGAATAAAAATAATAATAAAAGTAAATAATAGTTAAGTATGTTCAGTACTTTATACTGTCCGAGCAATTTGGGTGCCCTCGGGGGCACCGCGGCGCGGAGGTGCTGGGAGCGGGGGGTCGGCCGATCGTCCAGCGGCCGCGCCCCATTCACTATTCACGGCTTCACGGCGCCAGCGGCCGTACCTTATAGCCTATTTTTTAACTTGATAATTACCAAATAAATCCAGCAAACATACAGTCCGCTTTTTAATTTAAAATAAAGTATACTACAAGTATAAGGTTTTAGAAAGATAGTAAAACATATTAGTAAAACCGTTACTCTTTTGTTATAAATTGTTTATATGATATTTGCATTAACGATTTTACAGCCGCAGCGCGACGAACGAGCGCAAAAGCATCGTTACTAGTGCAATAGCAAAGAGCGCAGAAGCTCTATCAACATTGTGAAAAACATCTAAGATGACATTTCTGTAGAGAAATAACTATTTGCAAGATATATATTTTTTAAAAAGTATAAATAAAAGTCATGCATTTATTCTTTTATTTCTTCGGATTATGAATAATTTCTGCCTCGGGAGGGGCTCGCGACCTGGTAGCTGATTACAAATAAATATGGAGCTGCAACTCCTAACAAGCATTCACTCAGTTTCTTTCGTACTGGTTAAACCTCCTCACTCTCTTAAATCTTCGATCAATTAAAGCATTATAATAAGTTTTATACTTTATACAATATTAAAGTAACTTAAGAAATCCACGACGTTTTATTCATCGGTCACGAACACCAATCTTTCCAGAAACCCAAAAGTCAAAACTCAACGTTAACACGTTCTTTGCTGACGCGGTCAGTGCTGACCGTCAGTGAAGTTTCCCTTTAGGCCTATTAGAAATCATAAATCTGTTTAAAATTTACTAAATTGTTTTTTTGCTTATATGCTTTTATCTTTTACTCAAATATTACGTAGTTCTAACAAAGGTCAATTTGAGCCACTATTTGTGGAAATAATTAACGTCAGGCAGCATTAACCGACGCGGTCTACAAAGAGAGAAAAACGGTTTTCGGTTACAGGGGGCCGTGCGGGTCGCGGTGTCGGGTACTCCTTCGCGCACCCCCGCGTTCGGTTGCGCTTGCAGTTGCCGTCCGTGTCTTGAGTTGAGACGTTGACGTGCCGTGCTATTAGATCTAACATACGTTACTACTGCAACACATTCATTGGTTTTCAAAAGTATTTGTTATCGCTATGGATGAATTTGAAGATTTTGAGATTACGCAAGATTTCCTAACACAAATTGACAACATAGAAATCGATCTTCTCAACAAAACTTTAAACCTAAGTATCAGTGATGATGAAGAAAATATTCCACCCCCCAGCCTCCCCCGTATGAACAAAAAGCGTTTGCGGATCATGTCTACAAGTGAAGGTAGTGAAGCCGAAATTGATGCCGCAACCCAGGACTTAAAAGGTACTTCATCGTCTAAGTGGACAGATCCCAAAGGTAATCAGCGGAATGTAATTCCCTTTACTGAATGTTGTGGCATGCCGGTTTCTATTCGCACTTCAATGACTGATAAGTCTCCAGCTGATTTTTATGCACTTTTGGTGACAGATAACCTTTTACAAGATATCGTGGAATGCACTAATGCTTTCGCAATAACCAAGATAAGTAACACCCCAGAAGCTTCGAAAAGTGCAAGAATTCGCTAATGGTCGGAAACAACTCTTTCTGAGATGAAACAATTTTTCAGCTTGATTTTGTACATGGGTTTGGTAAAGCTTCCAATACTTTCTGATTATTGGTCCACGGATGAAATCATTGGCCAAAATTTTCCTCGATCTGTAATGTCGCGAAATAGGTTTGAACTGCTCTTACAAATGATCCACTTTTCCCAAGATGACGATAACAACAGACCGAACCGTCTTCACCGCGTTCAACACTTACTGGATACGCTGAATGTTAATTTCAAAATAAATTTTATTCCCGGTCAAGACATATGCGTTGATGAAAGTATGGTTCCGTTTCGAGGACGCTTGCTATTTCGCCAGTATAATAAGCAAAAACGTCATAAGTACGGGATTAAACTCTTCAAACTGTGTACCTTACCTGGTTATACATTTAAAATAAATATATATGCTGGTAAACAAAATGAAGAAGTTAATGTCACACCTCAAAGAGTTGTAATGAACCTTTGCCAAGACTTACTTAATAAAGGACATTCGTTATACACAGATAACTGGTACACAAGTGTACCCTTAGCTTCACTATTCACGGCGCCAGCAGCCGTACCTTATAGCCTATTTTTTAACATGATAATTACCAAATAAATCCAGCAAATTTACAGTCCGCTTTTTAATTTAAAATAAAGTATACTACAAGTATAAGGTTTTAGAAAGATAGTAAAACATATTAGTAAAACCATTACTCTTTTGATATAAATTGTTTATATAATATTTGCATTAACGATTTTACAGCCGCAGCACGACGGGCGAGCGCAGAAGCATCATTACTAGTGCAATAACAAAGAGCGCAGAAGCTCTATCAACATTGTGAAAACATCTGAGACGACATTCCTGTACAGAAACAATTATTTGCGAACTTTGCTTAGAAGACAGAGACGAAGATTGGATTTAGTGAACATGGATCGGTGGGGTTGGGATCGTGGGGCATGAAGTAGCGATATGAAAATATAATCGATTATTTTTTCATCAAAAATCTATTATTTTAATAATCCTATTTTTCTTTTTTACTCTTTTCTTGTTCTTTAAATAAACATTCCTTAATTTTTTTATCTTACTAATAAAAACCTTAGGTGTCCGCCACTGGGGTACTTGTCCATTTATAATTTCAGCATTAACGCTTTTACTGCAGTTAAAAGGCGAGCGCAGAAGCATCGTCTAAAGTGTAAAATGTAGAGTAGAGCGCAGAAGCTCTATAATCTGACTGGTAGATGATTTCAAAACACCAATCAACACAATTTGAGCTCCTCAGAACAACACTCCTGTTAAGAATTTAATTTCTTATTTTTGTATTTCTTTATTTTTATATTTCCTTATTATTATATTTCTTTATTTTTCTATTTCTTTATTATTATATTTCTTTATTTTTATATTTCTTTATTATTATATTTCTTTATTTTTATATTTCTTTATTATTATATTTCTTTAGTTTTTATTTCATTTGCTTGGACCAGATTGAAATAACTACAAAATATTGTGATGCAAGTAATTTATAAACACCAAATATATTAGATTGCATAAAACCTGTGTACTTATTTTAAGTTTAAACGGTGTTCCTTTCATTAGCTTGAGTTAACCATAGCTTATTTTTATTAGCTGTCAATAATAATAAATAATTTATATCTATATATTAGTAAAACTTTAAATGTTTAAATGATATTAGCCTTATCGGTTTTACAGCGAGCGCAGAAGTATCATTGAAGACGAAAAGCAAATAAGAGCGCAGAAGCTCTTTTTGCATCGTTTTTATCAAAAGTAAATATTAGTTTAGAAAACTATTTATGTAATCTAATTACATAAATAGTTTTTTTTTTAAAGGTTACTAGCAATTTGGGTTACAAATTACTAGTAAACTTGTTAACACCTCCAGCTAAGGTAAATGCTTGTTAGAAATTGGTTCTCAGTAGTATAATTTCAGGGATTCGAACCCACGACCTCTCGATCGCAAGTCCGTTAACCATTCCGCTACCGTAGCTTCGTAAGTTAATAAATACACAAATCCTGTGAACTCATTTACTTAGCTTTAACTGTATTGTTTCTTTAGGTTAATATTTTTTAGATTTAGTGTTTTATATAAAAGTTATACACAAAAGGTTTTACAAGTTTCAAAGCCTCAGTAAGATGAGCGAGCGCAGAAGCATCGTTGAAAGTGCAAAATGCAGAGTAGAGCTCAGAAACTCTATTAGCACTGTTCAATGAACATAAACATAGTTTAATTTAAATATGATAATATTATTTAGTTTTTAAATTATCTGTGTTAATTATGGTTTTTTTTGTCTTTTAATTTGTATTATTTTTTATCATTGTTTTTTTACTTGTCTTTTGTTTTTTTATTAATATTTTATATTCATAACAAAATATTTGTTAATACTTTAATCTGTTTTAAATTTTCTAAATGGATATTAGCGATAACTTTTATACAGCCGCAACAAGACGGGCGAGCGCAGAAGCATCGCTGAAAGTGCAAAATTCAGAGTAGAGCGCAGAAGCTCTATTAACGTCGCAGAGATCTGGTTTTAAAGAGATTCATTAAACAATAAGTGTTAATTTCTGTTAATTTTTTTTCCTTTCTACAATTCTTTTGACATAATTTTATTTCAACTAAAGTCAAGAAAATTCACGATTCGTGTTTTTAACATAATTTTTCCAAAAATGTCAGTTACTGTTAGCCCATGAGGCTGTTAGTCACTAAAAAGTTGAACAAGCGCAGAAGCATTGCCAGGAGAATGGAAAACAAGTTCTGGAAGACATCTTGAAGCGCAAACTTCTATAGACCTATTCTGTAGAAATCACATTTTTTTATGTCACATTGGAACAGAATTTATCAGTTTCCAAACTTTATCAAAACTGATACTGCAATTTCATCCAACATCCATTTCTTTAACAGATTCTAAAACCGACTTTGGCGAAGATTCAGGGTTATTTAATAATTCCAAAATCTCACGACTGGCGCATTCTGCGTCTATTCTTCTCATTGCTGTAAGTCGTTCTGTAACGTGTCTACCAAAGAACCAGTACTGAGTTTTCGCAGTGCACTTCTTGCTTAGCAATGGAGTCATTGTCTTAAGGAGTTCATCTAGAACGTTTTTACAATTACTTGTTTGATTTAACTTTTTTATTCCTTTTTTACGAGGACGATTCGTTCGTTCTCCTCTTTGCCTTATGTTTAGTTGTAAGTTGTATTCTGGTTGGGATTCTTCTTTGACTTCTATGGTTGAGGTTAGATCTTTAAAGTCCGCTGGTATAGAGTAATCCTGAAAATTGAATGAAATTATTATTATTAGTTTAATTACTAATGGTAGTCTATGACTATGCTGTGTGGTCATCTTCCTGCCCTTATCCTTAAGTGGGCTCAGCACAACATGTTATAAACATTCTGTCACGTGATTTGACTGCGTTTTTACGACCGGCCGCCTGCCTGACGTCAACTTACCTGTCGTATTTTACGATACCTCGGTAAGAAAGAGGGTGGTCTATTCAACTTAACCGGATACCACATGGTAGGTCAAGTTACCATAGTCGCCTTTTACGACAGCTTGGTAAGAAATATGGTTAGTCTATTCTGCTCAGCCAGATACCACACGGCGGGTCGACTTACCTTAGTCGCCCTTTACGACACCTCGGTAAGAAATGAGGGTGGTACTATTCTATTCAGCCGGATGCCACAAGGCGTTATACCTATGCTGTGTGGGGCGAAACAATTGTTCAGATTGTGGTGGTGAATGTGTGCAGTGCTTGTGTATTGTTAGTCATCGGTGTCGGGTAGTGCATGAGTTCTTACAAATTCTGAATGTATCAGGTATGAGAATGTGTAGTACTCTACATTTAGCATTACATATATTTTCTTTTATTGTGGATTTTAAAAATAATATTGGAAATAATAATAATGATAATATAATAAGAATAATATAATAAGAATAATAGAATAATATAAAATAATATAATAAGAAATAATGAAAATAATATTCTCATTACTTTTGACTTACATTATAATTAACTCCATCTTCTTTTGTTGCTTCTCGTAGAAATTGCAAAGGTTTCCATAGAGGCCAACATGGTACATACACATCTGATGGTGATTGTGCAGTCTCTTTTGATTTATCAACTCTCCTTAGATTATGGTTGAAGGTGCTCCTGATGTTTACCCAACGATCACGGACTGAGCGAGCTGAAACATGGAATTATACTGTCTTGAAAACATATAACCCCTAATGTCTATGCATTATAATATAATAAGCCTTTTATTCCGAACTACATAAATCGGATTGTTTTTTTTTATTATATGAAATCTCTTAGTTCCGTGTGCCTTTAGGCATAGGCCTCCTCCAACGCTTTCCATTGACCCCTATTTTGTGCCACTCTCGTCCAGAAGGGCCCAGCAGTTAATATGAGGTTGTTCTCCCATCTTCTCACTGGCCGCCCTCTAGCTCTTTGTCTAATGTCTATACATTAGGGGTCTCAATATGTTGGAATAGCCACCCCCAATATTAAAAAAAAGCGTTGCTAGACATCCTACTAGAATATGAAAGTAAAGTAGCGGTCTGTCCTCTCCCACTGATGGGAATAGGCCTCTTCTCTCCGTTTTTGGAGAGAAGGATTGGAGCTAGGTCCTACTACGCTGCTCCAGTGCGGATTGGTAGGTTACACAAATCTCTAGAATTTTTTAGAGATATACAGGGTTCCTCACAATGTTTTTCTTCACCGAAAAGCGTGTGATAAATTGCAATTATCAATTAGACACAAAGTTTTAACAGAAAAGTCGTTAGTGTTTGCTTGAGTTTGAACCTGTGACCTTCTCGAAAGAGTCGCAGTGTCACCTCTGGGCTATCACAGCTCATAGGACACACTAGGATATAACCACCAGCTAAATCAAAATGGTATGCCATTTTACGGTATACCATACCATTAAAAGGTATAGTTTTTTGAGATGTCCATCAGAGCAAGTCCAAGCCGACATAAAATTCGTAGTTAGTTTGATTGTAATCTTATTTTATTGTACAATTTAAATATAAAAATAATTAAAATAAAAAAACAACAATGTGCAATGGCGGCTTGTTCCAGAATTGGAATCTCTTCCAGGCAACTATGTATTTCACATCAAATCACACAGATTTTTGTAATATGTTCTATATATTACAAAAATTATTATATTCTAATTCATAATGTTTAATATTCTAATAATAATATTGCGTACCAACTTTTTCTTAATTATCTCACTTCATAGGTTAACTGGCAGAGATTACTGTCATAGGGATAAGTTGACCTTCATACACTTTTTTTACGAATAATGTTTTTCCCAACATTTTTTATGGTACATAAATAAATATACCGATGTGATGGTGGTCAAAGTACTGGGATAAGCCCCGCCACAGTACTGGGATAATAAATAATATGTTTTTAGTTATTTTTATGTATGAGAATTTATGGGTCTGTATATTTAATACATACAATTTTTTTTACTTGACCTGTACTATATTAAAACATATACAAAAGTGATGCATGGTTAAAATAGTTTTAGGTGACAAATATAACAACGCATAGCTGTCATCCTCCATTTTGAATTTAATGAATTGTGCTATGGAGGATTTACCTGTAAAATCACGACCTAATATTGCTGCAAATTCTGCGTATGTTTTATATTTCTTCTGGATGTGGTGGTTAGTATTCCCGATAGGCTTCCATATAAACTCCCTTTGTCGAACGAATTCAACTAATTCAAGCTCAAGTTTGCGTGTCCAGTAGCAAGGTCTTCTAGGCATTTTACAATAATATTGCTGTTAAAAGTAGCAAATTTTGTGCGAAACCTTAAATCTTTATATAAGCCGTTTGGTCGTTTTTACCGAAGTCTTCACGCACCGCCGTCGACACCAAAATATGAAAGCGACATTTTTCGATTTCCGATTGGCGATTACTCTCGAGTCTCGTGTGTGAAAAATGAACAGATTTTTTTAACTTTTTAAGTAGTTTTATTAACGCCTTAGAATCAAGTCTTTTAAGTAGCGATGTGAAAAAATAATCGATTATTTTTTCATCAAAAACGATTTTTTTAAATATCGTTTATTGTAGGTATCCCTTTTTCTTTTTTCTCTTTTTCTTGATTTTTAAGATTAGATATGCATTGTTGGATGAAACCAATTTAGCCAAACTACACATTTTAATTCAATTTCACAAGCAGCGCACCTGATATTATATCTTGGTAGTTGTCCACTTTAATTAGCCTTTATTGTAATTAATTATTAATATTAAAAAAGACAACTTTTGAAATAGTTAGAAAAATATCGATTATTTCGGAACACAATAATCTGTCTAATAAAATATAATAAAATGTGTAATAATAAAATGTCTCTTTTTTTTGAGCGATGAGACCAAAATAAGAATACAAGTTTCACATTCCATCTTATTATTTATTGTGACACTCACTTAAAGACCTGGCTATGGCTCCCCAACTCTAATATAATAACTCTATAGAAATAAGTAAAGATGGTCTATTCATTTTGAAATATAGTGCAACAACTAATCGATTCTGCATCTTGCTAGAGTACCTTCAAAGCAGCCAAACGTAAATTAAAATGGATGTAACGACACTTTCCCTATTTATGCTTTACTTGATAAAATATATAATTATCATAATAAGTAATATAATATTATAAAAATTAACTTAAATATTAAATGTAATAATATTATAAAATCGGATGCTGTATAAGTACTTTCATTTTGTTCTATCTCTAGCTTTATCTATGGTTTACGTGATGGTTATCTATGGTGAAGAGAGATCTGTTGGCGACTGTTTTAAGCAAAATAGAGCAGTAGATGGCAGCACATGATTGTGATAAGTACGAAATGTAAATATTTGTACATGGTGTTTGTTTTTATTTTATTTTTTTGAAATGAGTAACTGTTTTTACTGAGGCATCTTTCCAAACCAGTGATAGCTTATAATTTAGCAATTCTCAACTGCTTTTTGAATTTAATTTAGTGATTAACTTACCAGACAAATCTCTTTGATTTTTGTTTTTTTTTTGGTAATTGTATTTCTTTTGTTTACATTAATGAAAAAAAAAACAGTATTCTGTATTTAAATTTGATATTTTTTGCTCTCTTATAATGTGGAGTAAATTTTCTATGATGTCAGACTACTGTAAACATGTCTAAAGCATGTAAACATTTGCACGTCGTATGAAAATTTGCATACTAGTAATGGGCGCGCATTACCAACTCAGCTTGACATTAACCCTTATCGAGAACCGCCGGATGGTTTATGACTTCCGTTTCCGAAAATGTCGACTCGGACTTCGTGTTACATTTAAAATGATGGTGGTAGGGCATTGTGGAGAAAAGCTTTTTTTAAATCTATATGTATGCTAATGCAAGTGCAGGTTAAAAGAATGTTGTGCATCGAACATTTTTTTAAAATAAATATTAAATATTCTGGCATATATTATTAACTAGCAGCCCGCCCCGGCTTCGCACGTGTATAAAATAGCCTGTCACTTAGTGAAAACTTGAAAATCAATTAAAATCTATCCAGTAGTTTTAATTTATACATATACCATAGCGGAGTTTTCTGTAAATCTTTTCAAGGTGTACAAATACTTAGTGCATTATTATGATAAATCTCGTAGGGTTCAGCCTGCAATGTAAGCGGAAAAAAATGTAATTATTTACGACATCACATTAGAAACCGAAAATTACAGTATTTCTCTGCTCCATATTGAATGTTATTTTACATATAAACCGTCCTCTTCAATCACTCTATCCATTAAAAAATAACCGCATCAAATTCTGTTGCGTAGTTTTAAAGATTTAAGCATACATAGGGATATAGGGATAGACAGAAAAAGTAACATGTAGTGATATTTAACAATATTAACAATATATTCGGTATATTCAAATAAAAAAAATTCAAAAATTCACGCACAAGTCCCAAATACTTAATATATCCTCCTGCCCTTATCCCACTCTAAGTGGCGTCGGCACAACATGTTGTAAACATGTTGTAACATGATTTGGCTGCATTTTTACGACCGGCCGCCTGTCTGACGTCAACTTATCTTAGTCGTATTTTACGACACCTGGGTAAGAAATGAGGGTGGTACTATTCTGTTCAGCCCGATACCACACGTTGTATATACGGTATAATATTAACGATTAATTAATAGAATATTGACGGTACTAAAACATAATTTATTAATCACTTTGTTCGTCAAATGGTTTAAATATGTAGATGCCGTGTGATATCCGGCTGAGTAGAATAGACCACCCTCATTTCTTACCTAGGTGTCGTAAAATACGACTAAGGTAAGCTATTCCGCCGTGTAGTGCCCGACTTATTAGAATAGACCATTTTTCATTTCTTGCCGAGGTGTCGTAAAAGGCGACTAAGGTAAGTTGACCTACCGTGTGTAATCCGGATTAGTAGAATAGACCACCCTTCTTACCGAGTTGTCATAAAATATGACAGAGGTAAGTTGACGTAAGGCAGGTGGCTGGTCGTAAAAACGCCAAATCATGTTACAACATGTTTATAACATGTTGTGCCTACCCCACTTAGAGTGGGATAAGGGCAGGAGGATATATATGTTTTATGGATTTCCGCAAAGTAACGTCTATTCAAATTCAAATTCAAATTCAAAATATTCTTTATTCAAATACTTGTAAACAAGTGCTTTTGAATCGTCAACTCTACTGCTGGTTCGGAAAGCTGTTCCTACCGAGAAGAGCCAGCAAGAAACTCGGCGGTTGCTCTTTTAAAAATATAATTCTTATCACTAGTTACATTTAGTCATTACTGTGTTGTACAGGGTCTAGGCAAACTATATCCACACATTCTTATCTTCCAAGTAATCCTCAACAGTATAGTCTATAAAAGCAGTATCACTACTTACTGCCAACGGGAGAGTCCACAGCTATCACAGCTTTATATGTAGTTACATTCCCTATATACATGTTTTCCACCATATCTGCCATGCGTTCTGGTATTCGTTTCAAGCAGGAACCGGAAGTCGTATATACCGCGAACTGGTGCGAGATAGCAGTAATGCGACACTGATATCATTCCACATAAATCTATCCTCTGGTATCTTCATAAATGCGAATGTGTTATTATAAAAAAAATTATCAGTTTTTTTTTATTTATTTACAGCAAAAATGTACAAGTCATATCTATCTTAAATGACTGGCCCGTTGGAGCAGTGGGTAGTGAACCTTCAACTCCGCGGGTCGCGGGTTCGATTACCGCCGAGGGCCAACATTTTCTATAAATGAATTTGTTGGTCTTTGAGCCTGGGTGTATATTTGTATTTAAGTATGTATTTAAAAAATATATAAGTATATATTCACCAGTTGTCTGTCTACCATAACACAAGTATTAAGTTACTTTGGGGACGGACGACCGTGTGTGTAAGTGTCCCATATATTTATTTATTTATTTAAAATTACTTACACGCTAGGACTATACAAATCATGCCCACGTGGAATGGTCCCAAGAATGCTGGCAGCGTTTCCGCGCTGAATCGCTTAGCTGATTCTTTGTGCGAAAAAGGAGCTAGCCCTCTTGTCACCTGAAGAGGCAATCAACCGAGGTGTTTTTTATGTAATGTCTCTCGTGTTTGTGTATTAATGAAGATATCGTTGACCCGTACCGCTGTGTGGTATCCAGCTGGGTATAATAGGCCACCCTCATATCTTACCGAAGTGTCGTAAAAGGCGACTAAGGTAAGTTGACCCACCTTGTGGTATCCGGTTTAATAGAATAGACCACCCTCTTTCTTACAGAGGTGTCGTAAAAGGCGACCAATGTAAGTCGAGCTTCCGTGTGGTATCCGGCTGAATACAATAGACCACCCTCTTTCTTACCGAGGTGTCGTAAAAGGCGACCAACATAAGTCGACCTTTCGTGTGGTATCCGGCTGAGTAGAATAGACCACCCTCATTTCTTACGGAGGTATAGTAAAAAGCGACTAAGGTAAGTCGACCCAATGTGTGGTATCCGGTTTAATAGAATAGACCACCCTCTTTCTTACCGAGGTGTCGTAAAAGGCGTCTAAGGTAAGTTGACCTAGCGTGTGGTATCCGGTTAAGTAGAATAGACCACGGTCTTACGGAGGTGTCGTAAAATACGACTAAGATAAGTTGACGTCAGGCAGGCGGCCGGTCGTAAAATACGTAGCCAAAATATGTGACAACATGTTTATAACATGTTGTGCCGATCCCAATTAGAGTGAGATAAGGGCAGGAGGTTGAAGATCCGGTTGACCGGTATTTTTTTTAGAAGATATACTCAAATATCGCATGATGAGTATTAAAGTGACCTAATTAAAAAAGTTGTGTAAATTGTAATAAAACGTAACAAAACTCGTCTGTGTTAAAGAGATAAATAACTCGGAAGAGTAAGAAAATACTAGTTTTTTTATTAGTTCGTAACGTGATGTCATTCATACATGGCATTGAAATAAGGATTTTGGATTCGGTCACTTTAATACTAAGCGTGTGATATATAGATAATGTATGTAACAGTTGTTAACAGCTATTCCATTATTAGTAAAATGGGGGTAGTTCTAACCAATGGGCCCAGTGTACATTAGGACTAATCTTGAAGATGTTATATCTAAATGGTTTTGCGAGTGACAAGAAACTCACATATGTAGCTAATAACTACCCTTTATGACAACCATATACGCACTAATTAAATAAGTTTCTACCCCTAATAACAATAATGCGTAGATATAGCAGACTATGATTTTCTGATGTGTTAAAGAACTTTTATCTATCTGTCATATATATTCAAATTCAAATTCAAAATATTCTTTATTCAAATAAACTTGTAAACAAGTGCTTTTGAATCGTCAACTCTACTGCTGGTTCGGAAAGCTGTTCCTACCGAGAAGAGCCAGCAAGAAACTCGGCGGTTGCTCTTTTAAAAATATAATTCTTAATACTATTTACATTAAGTCGTTACTGTCTTGTACAGGTTCAAAGAGAGCTATATCCACACATTCTTATCTTCCAAATAATCTTCAAGAGTATAGTAGGCTTTCTGTATCAGCCTCTTTTTAACAGTGTTTTTAAACTGCTGTAATGGCAAAGCTGAAATTGATTGCGGAATTTTATTATAGAATCTTATACCAAAACCCACAAACGAATTACGTACTTTTGCAAGGCGCAAAGCAGGAGCCGCAAGCTTATGTCGGTTCCTGCTTTGTCTATTGTATACATCACCTATCGTTTTATAATTCTTTATATTTTTATGTTTTTATAATACTAGCAATCGCCAGCGGATCCGCCCGCGTGGATAGATTAAAACCGTAACATAGTCTTTTTATAACCATAAAAATGGTTAAAATGGGTTAACCTTAAAAGCTAGATATATGCTGTCGCGGACTTTCATTTAGAACTTTTAGAGGGGAACAATTTTGTAATACATGATTTTTGAATAACTATTACCGTTTACTCAGCGCACGCAAGGAAGGGTTTAAATTTTTCAGTTTTCGTACTATTTTTTATTGCTGCTCCTCTCCTATTCACCTTAGCGTGTTATATAGCCTATAGTATATATATCATCCTGTCCTTATCCCACTCTAAGTGGGGTCGGCACAACATGTTTTTCTCTTCCATTCTGTCCTATCTTTCGTCAACTCTGGCGCCACTCCTTTTATATGCATATCATACTTCACACAATCCAACCATCTCTTTTTAGGCCTCCCTCTAGGCACATATCCATCCACATTCAAATTTAACACACGTTTGGTCACATGATTTTCATCCCTCGTCATTACATGTCCATACAATCTCAATCTTAATCTGTTATATAGCCTATAGTCTGCTCAATAAATGGACTATCTTACACTGAAAGAATTTTTCAAATCGGTCCAGTAGTTCCTGAGATTAGAGTGTTCAAACAATTAATCAATCAAACAAACAAACTCTTCAGCTTATTAGTATAGATGCTTGATGTAGAGTTAGGGTTGCCACCTTTTTTTTGAAGAAAAATAGTATTTTTCTTTTTAAATCAAAAAATATAGTACTTTTAGGAAATTCAGGAAAAAATAGTACACATCTATTTTCAATCATGATTTATTTTTCCATGATTATTGATTATTACTTTTCGCTGGACAATGACAAAGGAGTTAGAGTTACGAACTAAATAAGCCTCGTAAATACATGAATGAGTTTCGTTCAAACATTCCCTATGCAGTGCTGCGGGTGTGTTCCATTCACAGTTGATTAAAAAAAAGCGCGACAATGAATTAGCGATAAAAATATAGTATTTTTCGCCCTATATTGTTTTTCTATAATATATAGTACAATTGACTAAAATTTAGTACGATACTATATAATATAGTACGGGTGGCAACCCTATGTAGAGTGGACTATCCGTTTTTATACTCGATACATGCATTTTTTTTGTATAAGCTGATATAAATGCCATGTAATGTTATCAAAAAATCGTAATTAAAAGTGTAGAAATAGGCGTAACAGCAAATGCTACAAACTTATAATGCATTCATGTAGTTCACCTCACATACACTAGATGGCGCTGATATAAATAATTACAAGTACTTTACATTTTTTTAATTAAGTTAATCTTGTATGTATTTATATAAATATATTTTCTGAATATCGGAAACGGCTCCAACGATTTTCCTTTAATTGAGCATGTAGGGGGTTTTGGGGGAGAAAAATCGATCTAACTTTTATTTAAAAAAAATCGTTTTATCCCTGCTTTTGGGCATTAAAAAAGCTACGAAAATAGGAATAGATACCAACTCATAATTTCAATTGTCAAATGCAAAGTAAAATGTTTGTAAAATGGCATGTTTTTTCTTTTTTTTTATTGCATTATTTTGTATTTTTTTAAAAAATAACTGAGCAAAGCTCGGCCACGGGTACTAATTTATTATTCGTCATGTTATATTCTATATTATTTGCAGCTTTAAATTTTGCTTATTTATTATTATTAGCTTTGTTTATTTATTATTTTGTTTAGTTATGTGAAGGTTACTTCACACAACAAAGCAAGTTATGTCAGTTATTTCGTGTATTATCTCTTTAATATTAAAATGACTTAATCTTGTATGTATATATTCGGAATCTCGAAAACGGCTCCAACGATTTTCCTGAAATTCAGCATGCAGGAGGTTTTGTGAAGAAAAATCAATCTAGCTAGGTTTTATTAAAAAAAAAATTATCCCTGTTTTTGGGCATTAAAAAAATACTGAAATTTACTTTTAATTTATTAGATATATAAAACACAATTTTTGCCTTTAATTGTCAAGTCAGCGTAGCTTATTCGGGGAACAGACGGTCTTGAGAAATGAAAATACCTAGGATCGAGCATCACCTAACCAATTAATTTTTTTCTTTTTTTATGAAGTTTTTTTTTATTAATTGCCGAGCAAGGCTTGATTAACCAGGTACTTGAACTTTAACACAACAAAGCCAGTTAATACTTAGCTTGCGATATCTCATATTTCAGAATCTAATGAAAATTTCCTCACGTGAATCTAGAAATTTCCTTGCACCCGGGCATCTTTCACAGTCGATTACATATTCAGGCATTGTGCTATTGTATTAGCATGAACTCCGTGTCGTGGCTGTTGATTCGACTATAACCCCTTCTTGCTCCATTTAAAACCACATCAATAAATGTATTTAAACGTATGTTTAAATACCGGAAAATCTATAGAAGTAGGCGTTACTTCGCGGACATTACATAGTACAAAAGCTATGATAGAATTATGTTGTTATAATCCGCGATTCTGTGATGGCCCAGCGGTAACACCGTTCGGCTCTTTCGAGGAGGTCGCGGGTTCAAATCCGGGCTGACACCAATAAGTTTTTCTGTTAAAAAACTTATGTGTCTAATTGATAATTTTTCAATTTATGACACGCTTTTCGGTGAAGGAAAACATTGTGAGCAAACCTGCATATCTCTAGAGAATTCTGGAGATATGTGTAACCTACCAATCCGCATTGGAGCAGCGTGGTAGGTCTTAGCTCCAATCCTTCTCTCCAAAAACGGAGAGAAGAGGCCTATTCTCAGCAGTGGGATAGTAACAGGCCGCTACTTACTTACTTTTTAATCCGCGATTGTTAAGAAAATTAATAATACCACATCATCATCTTCCTGCCCTTATCCCACTTTAACTGGGGTCGGCATAACATGTTGTAAACATGTTGTCACTTGAATTGGCTACGTATTTTATGACTGGCCGCTTGACTGACGTCAACTTACCTTAGTCGTATTGTACGACATCTCGGTAAGAAATAGGGTGGTCTATTCTACTAAACCGGATACCACACGGTGGGTCAACTTACCTTAGTCGCCTTTTACGACACCTCGATAAGAAATGAGGGTGGTCTATTCTACTCAGCCGGATACTACACGGCGGGTCGACTTACCTTAGTCACCTTTTACGACACCTCGGCAAGTATATGAGGGTGGTACTATTTTACTTAGCTGGATACCACACGGCTAAGTTTAACATTTTTACTTATCCCAAAAAAGTGCATATTACCAATAGTCAAGTTTTCACTTTAATTACGCAAATTTATGGCAAAACGCCTTCTTTTTTTATCTGAGGCTTACGGAATCATATAATATAGTCATTTTCAAAATACCCTTTATCCTATACAATGAATAAACGGATTTGGACCCAAACAAAAATGGCGGCCGTTAGGAAAATGGCGACCATTCCGATATTGTTTTATACAGTGACCCTTTTTAGTTTCTTTTACGAAATTTTTTATTGTTATTGCCGCTCATTTTTTTTGTTATTACGTATTAAAGTGGTTTGCATTTTGTTTTTAGTTATTTTAGTATACTGTTTTGCATATATGTAGGGAAATTGCAAGAACTGCCGTGTGGTATCCGGCTGAATAGAATAGTACCACCCTCTTTCATACCGAGGTGTCATAAAAGGCGATAAAGGTAAGTTGAGCAACCGTGTGGAAACCGGTTAAGTAGAATAGACCACCTTCATTTCTTACAGAGATGTCAGAAAAGATGGCTAAGGTAAGTTGACCCACCGTATGGCATCCGGTTAAGTTGAATAGACCACCCTCATATCTTACAGGGATGTCGTAAAAGGCGACTAAGGTAAGTTGACCTGCCGTGTGGTATCCGGTTAAGTAGAATAGACCACCCTCATTTCTTACCGAGATGTTATAAGAGGCGACTAAGGTAAGTCGATCCACCGCGTCATTTCCGGTTTAGTAAAATAGACCATTCTCATTCCTTACCGTGGTGTCGTCGTGAAAATACGACTAAGGTAAGTTGAAGACAGGCAGGCAGTAGGTCGTAAAATACGAAGCATAATCATGTGACAACATGTTTATAACATATTGTGCTGAGTGGGATAAGGGCAGGAGGCTGATGATGATGTAAGGAAATTGTAAGAAAGAATAACCAAGGAAATGCAAGGTGATAGACTTTCCTAATGATGCTTGGGTTGCAGGGCGAATAGATTGTTGAGTTTGTGGTAGTGAATGTATGTAGTGCTTGTGTATTGTGTTTGCGGTGGTGGAGATTAGTGCATGTGTCTTTACGAATCCTGCATGTATGGAAACAGATATTATTAAATTTCCTATTTACTTTATCGTGGATTATAGCAAAATGCTTCATTCTATAAATCGTTATCATAGATTTATTATACTAGAGTAGGGGAGCGTACAAAAGTTAAGATGCCTGAGCCACGTAATCAGACATAGCTAATACGACTAGTCTACGGAGTAGACTTTTGCGACAACTCTGTAAGAAATGAGGGTGTTCTATTCTATTCAGCCGTTTAAAGTGGGTCAACCTTAAAAGCTAGACATATGTTGTCGCGGACTTTTATTTATCACTTATAGAGGGGCACAATTTTGTAATACATGATTTTTTAATGATTTTCACCGTTTACTAAGCGCACGCAGAGAAAGCTTTATATTTTGCCGTTTTCGTACTATTTTTTATTTCTGCTCCTATTTATCTTAGCGTGATGTTATATAGCCTATAGCCTTCCTCGATAAATAGACTATCTTACACTGAAACAATTTTTCATATCGGTCCAGTAGTTCCTGATATTAGCCCGTTCAAACAATCAAACAAACAAACTCTTCAGCTTTATATATTAGTATAATCCTATCCTACTAATATTATAAATGCGAAAGTTTGTGAGTATGGATGTCTGTTACTCTTTCACGGCAAATCCGCTGAACCAATATCGATGAAATTTGGTACAATTATACCTTATACACCGGGGAAACATATAGGCTATAGAAATCCTGTTAATTCTACAGGAATAGGATTACATTGAAAAGCGCCATCTATTGTCCTTTTAACGAAGTTGCGAGTAAAAATTAAAATGTATGAATGAATGATTTATTTGGTATACACTAAACTATTTAAAGTATTAACAAATAAATTAAAATAAACTATTATTACTAAAATAAATTAAAGTAAATTAGTTTAGCTTTTATCTGTTGCTGACGTCCGTGCGTAAAAAAATGGCGGCCACTGAAAATCGGTGTTCGGGTTTCAAATTCGAACCAAAGCCGAGTGGTTACCCATTTTATGGCGTCACACCGCGCCCTTACAAATAATTTATCATAATTGTTGTGTCCTTATATGTAAAACTTAGTGGTGTACGTTATAAATAAAGTTTTTCTTTCTTTCTTTCATTCTTTCTTCTTCTAAAAACAGACAAACACAGTTATAAATTAACAATAAATCTAAAAACAGTATAGTGTGTTGTCCCAAAATGGATGATCTACTCAGCATTTTCAGAGGGGAAGCCTCTGACGACGGTTTTCAGAACCACCACGAAAGGCAGTGACAACAACATAACCATTTAACTAAAATATGTAATTTAAATTTAATCTAAATTAATAAGATAAACAAGACTTAACGGTCCGGACTTAGTTGTTTATATATGCCCTATATTGCTATTGATTTTAGCTTATATATTGTGGTGTAGTTGTTAATAATGAATGTATTTTCCCTCAATTTCGATGAAACGTGCAACCAATGATCAAACCGTCTCATTAACAATGTTATAGCTTATAATGCGATTAGCGGATACCCGCCGTATATATTTAAGCAGCTTATTTAGTTTCCGGATGACTTACGATGCGGATTCTACGGGAAATTTTATGAGATTAATACAGCTGAGCCGTGAATTTTGTTGTCATTTCGGTTTATATTATTGGGGTCTATGCGAGATATATACTAATATAAAGCTGAAGAGTTTGTTTGTACGCGCTAATCGCTGGAACTAATAGACCGATTTGAAAAAATCTTCTTGTGTAAGATAGTCCATTTATCGAGGAAGGCTATAGGCTATATAATATGCTAAGATGAATAGGAGAGGAGCAGCAATAAAAAATAGTACGAAAACGGAAAAAATTAAAGCTTTCCTTGGGTGCGCTGACTAAACGGTAATAGTTGTTCAAAAATTATATATTACAAAATTGTTCCCCTTAAAAAGTTCTAAATAAATTTCAATTTTGCGAAAACGGCAAAATTTAGAAGTAAATTATATAATTACTAGCTGTGTTTGGGGAAGCCGTGTGGTCTCCGGCTGAGTAGAATAGGCCACCCTCATTACTTACCGAGGTGTAGTAAAAGGTGACTAAGGTAAGTTGATCCGTCGTGTGGTATCCGGCTGAGTAGAACAGGCCACCCTCATTACGTACCGAGGTGTCGTAAAAGGTGACTAAGGTAAGTTGATCCGCCGTGTGGTATCCGGCTGAGTAGAATAGTCCACCCTTACTTCTTACCAAGATGTCTTAAAAGGTGATTAAGATAAGTTGACCCGCCGTGTGATATTCGGTTAAGTAGAATAGACCACCCTCATTTCTTACAGAGATACCTTAAAAGGCGACTAAGATAAGTTTACCTGCAGTGTGGTATCCTGCCAAGTAGAATAGAGCACCCTCATTACTTACCGAGGTTTTATTAAAGGCGGCGTAATAGCTGACGTCAGGCAGGCGGTCGATTGTAAAATACTAGCCAAATCGCATCACAACATTGTTAAAATATGTGCCGACCCCACTTAAAGTGGGATAAGGGCAGGAGAATTATGATCATCTTGCACTTCTCTTCTTTTCTATTATGGTAAAGGTATTAGAAGCTTACTTTTTATACCTGCCTGGTGCTTAATGAGACACAATGACATACAAAGAGTCGCTGTCTAGCGCCTCCCGCCATGCCCGGTGAAAAGGGGGGAAAAAGGAAGGAGACAGAGATATTTGGGTAGAAAGAGAGGTAAAATACGACGGAAAACCAGGTGTGCCTATCTCATACCTACTACTACCTTGTCTTTAATTACCTTGTCTTTGTTAATACTACCTTGTCTTTTCTATAATGGTATCTTTATGGGACCCTGTTAAATACCATTAAAATTAATACTATTCTCACACGAACAGAATAATGGCTCAATTGCCGTGAAATTTTTCCAGATAATCATTTTAATGGCGGGGTCAACGTAAGCACCCAATAATGGCGGCGAAAATTACGTACTTAACGTAAATTGAAAACCAATTATATTAAGCACTATGACCCTTGTTTCGGCTACAAAGTATGTTAATTGAGGTAATGGGTTCATCGGCACCTTTAGTATTATTTTATTTGTTAAAAATGTCTGTAAGACTCGTGTTAAAACCCTTTTTTTATATAATTTATAGAATTGGAAGTTACTTTGCGGAGGTCCATAATACAAAAGTAATGAGTATATTATTTTGCTATAATCCGCGATAAAAGAAAATATATGTAATGCTAAATGTAGAGTTTACTATTCGTTCTCATACCTGATACGTGCAGAATTTGTAACTCATGCACTACCCGACACCGATGACACAACAATACACAAGCACACAATCTCAACAATTGTTTCGTCCCGTAACCGAAGCATCGTCAGAAGATAGACTCCACGACAAAATCGCAAAGCGAAGCATTACCCAATCAAGCAGAGTTATATAGTAACGAGTTAAACCCTCCACCCTTTTTTATTTAAAACTAGCAATCGCTAGCGGCTCCGCCCGCGTCGAAAGATTAAAACCGTAATATAGTATTTTGATAACTTTGCCATTACAGCAGTTTAAAAACACTGTTAAAAAGAGGCTGATACAGAAAGCCTACGATACTGTTGAAGATTACTTAGAAGATAAGAATGTGTGGATATAGCTCTCTTTGAACCTGTAACAAGACAGTAACGACTTAATGTAAATAGTATTAAGAATTATATTTTATAAAAGAGCAACCGCCGAGTTTCTTGCTGGCTCTTCTCGGTAGGAACAGCTTTCCGAACCAGCAGTAGAGTTGACGATTCAAAAGCACTTGTTTACAAGTTTATTTGAATAAAGAATATTTTGAATTTGAATTTGAATGGTTAATGTGGGTTAACCTTAAAAGCTATACATATGCTGTGGCGGACTTTTGTTTAGAATATTTAGAGGAGAACGATTTTGCAATACACGATTTTTGAATAACGTTCACCGTTTACTTAGCGTACGCAATGACAGCGTTAAATTGTGCTGTTTTCGTAATATTTTTTATTGCTGCTCCTCTCTTATTTATCTTACCGTGATGTTATAAAGTCTATAGCCTTTCTCAATAAATGGACTATCTTACACTGAAAACATTTCTCAAATCGCTTTAGGAGTTCCTGAGATTAGTGCGTTCAAACAAAGAAACAAACTATTCAGCTTTTTATATTTTTAGTAATCATCTTCCTGTCCTTATCCCACTCTAAGTGGGGTAGGCACAACATGTTTTCACATGTTTATAACATGTGTGGTAAAAGTAATGGCCACCAAAATGCCACCATCATGTCTACGAAAGAAAACTGTGAGTAAATTTAAATCCTAAAGGCAGAAGAAAAATAAGTCTGAGTTTTCATTAAAAGTTTAGTGCTTAATTAGTTATTTTAATTTATCACCCGCTAGCTGTGAAGAAAAGTGTCCTGAAGAAAATTTACATACCCTAAATTTCTTTATTAGTAACAGAGAGTTCGGTTCGTTAGTATTTTGAAAATGTTAATTGGGGGTTTTTTTTGATACCTTCATTGTTTGTGATTTAAGAATTGTTACATTTTTGTATATAATACTAACTGAACCTGCGTCTTCGGCCGCGTAGAGATTAGTGTATTTATTTCAAACTGAACATAAATCCGTGTAGTATCCGGCTGAATAGAATAGACCATCTTTCTTACCGTGGTGTCGTGAAGGGCGACTTAGATAAGTTGATGTCAGGCAGGCGGCTGTTATTAAAATACTTAGCCAATTCATGTTTAGGTGTCACATTTTGTGGCGACCCCACTTAGAGTGGGATTAAGGCAGGAGAATGATGATGATTCTATGGAATATCATATGCCATATGGAATAATGTAGTGTGGCAAAGCGGCCGATGTAGAAAAGACTTTTGTTGCTCAAAAAAGAGCCATATAGTTAGCCCGTCTATAATATGAAGCTTTTTTCTTTTAAAAAAAGAATAGAAAAATACATAAAGAATACATAAAAAAGAGAGACATAATAAGTCGAATTTGCTTACTCTTTATAGTCGATGGACAACATTTTTAGGCTTTTTCGCTACTATATACTATAACATTATAGCAATTAAACAGAAAAATAGGTCTTGCTGCAGTTTTATGCTTCGCTAACTTTAAAGAAGTAACTACGTAATTCAACGCGCCCTTGTTAAATAACATCATATTTTTATTCACTACATCGTTGCACGATAAAAAACTCTTTTGTATACACGTGTTTACAAATTGAAATAACGTAGGGAAAAAGTGTTAATTAATTAAGGCTTATATACATGAATATTTCATAGATTAACTATGTATATGCGCGGACGGATCGTATTTTCAGTCGCTTGCTTACAGACGCTGAGGGAGGTTGTATATGTCCCGCCCTCCGTGGTGACGAAAGAGGTTTTTGTTTCGTGTAAAACTTATTTGTCTTGATGTGTGCTTGATAAAGAACCTAGTGTTTGAAAAGCGAATTCGAATTTCGAGTGATACCATAGTGCAGTGTTTTTTTTTTGTGATACGTATATATTTGTGTGTGAAAGTGTATGATGTGTTAACGTTGTAATTAAAGGTAAGTGTTTTTGGTAGAGCTTATAGATAAGTGTCTATGCCTTTTTATCTTTTTTTATAGTATATGAACAATATGGAAAAAAAATAATGTGCAATCAATGGATAAATTAATTTATATGTTCATATAAGTTTATTTGTTGTATTTTTTTAGATTTCTTTATTTAAAAAAAATAATTTTAACTAAAATAAAATTTAAATTAATTTTCATTAACCATTGTTTTACGGAGCCATAAATTTATAAAAGGCTATTTATAAATTTTTTTCGGTACATTTTAAGTGTTTAAAATTGAATGCATTCGCAGGCATGACATCGCAGAATAAATATTGTCCGTGGATTATTTTTTTATAATATTATGGGATTATTTTTTTCTTATGAAGGCATCAAAGAGGTAGAGCTGAATATAAAAGTCGGATTTTCTATTTATATTTTATTTGAATGGAATAATAATTATTTCTTAATTAAAAGGAAAAGGTGCTAATATAAAATGATTACAAAATATAAATTATAATTATAAAATGCCGTGTGGTATCCG
This sequence comes from Morpho helenor, assembly GCA_029227775.1. Lineage (NCBI taxonomy): Eukaryota > Metazoa > Arthropoda > Insecta > Lepidoptera > Nymphalidae > Morpho > Morpho helenor. The sequence goes on from JARGCU010000002.1 coordinate 11,763,129, forward strand.
CCTGAGTAGAATAGACCACTCTCATTTCTTACGAAGGTATCGTAAAAGGCGACTAAGATAAGTTGACCCACGGTGTGGTATCCGCTTGAGTAGAATAGACCACCCTTATTTCTTACCGACATATTGTAAAGACGACTAAGGTAAGTTGACCCATCGCGTTGTATCGGTTTAAGTAAAATAGACCTCCCTCTTTCTTACGGAGGTGTTGTAAAATATGACTTAGGTTAGTTTACGTCAGGTAGGCGGCCGGTCGTAAAATATGTAAAGTATGTGACAACATGTTTGTAACATGTTGTGCCGACCCCACTTAGAGTGGGATAAGGGCAGGATGATGTGACACTCTTACTTAAAACGTCTCTATGGCTATGGCTCTCAAACTCTATGGTTCTAAAACGTCTTTAGCAAATTTTTATCTGAATGTCAAAATTGAGACATTCAGAACTCGTATTCGTACTTTCTAATCTCTTTTTTCAGTAAATGTAAATATTACTTTTACCGGTTTTGATCATTATTATAGCACGATATTATTCTATTATTACTTTTACGCCGTGTGGTATCCGGCTGAATAGAATAGTACCACCCTTTTTCTTACCAAGGTGTCGTAAAAGGCGACTAAGGTAAGTTGACCCACCGTGTGTTATCCGGTTTAATAGAATAGACCGCCTTCTTTCTTACCAAAGTGTCGTAAAATACGATTAAGGTAAGTTGACGTCAGGCAGGCGGCCGGTCGTAAAAACGCAGCCAAATCATGTGACTGCATGTTAATAAAATGTCGTGCCGACCCCACTTAGAGTGGGATAAGGGCAGGAGGGTAATGGTTAACTCAATGGTTACGGTGCCATATATTCTTTTTAATAACGCTACATTTTTTTCTAATTTTAACGTAATTTTTTTTCAATCCAGTATTGAGTTCAGCATCTAGTAAAAACTATAGCGTATAGAAATCTAATGATATCTGGCAACGTTTTTAATACGTCATTTTATTTATTTTTATTTTTATGAGGTAATGCCAACAGCATGTACATAATAAATACTTAGCAAAATAAAACTAGTGTTATTTCTAATACGGTATGTCGCACTATTAACAGGCCTAAACAACATTTCAAAATTAATAAACAACGTTAAACAATTACAAATTCAAATAGTGGTTACCTATTTAAAAGATAACCAACAAAAATAATAAGAATACTTGAAGAAGAAAGAAGAAATTAAGAATAAAATCATCATTCATCAGATAATGAAATCAAATTATTATACTAAAAGTTATTATTCTAAAAAAAAAATATTATACTAAAGTTGTGAAGTTCTCTAGCCCAAAGGTTGCCTGGAAGAGATCGCTTGTTAGCGATAAGGCCGCCTCACTGTATCCCGCAGATTATATTGTGATTTTGTTATTTAGTACTATTGTAAATTTTGTGGTGTGCAATAAAGAGTATTTTATTCTGTTCTAAAATATTTTTACCAAATACGAGCTTTACGTGTGACCTCGTTCACATGAACCTTGGAACTTCTATTAACTAGCGATTGTAAAATGTTTGTTTGTATAAGTTTGGCGATTTCAGTTTATGTATAAACTAGCTTTTACCCGCAATTTCGTTCTGATAAGGACAGGAGAATAATATAGATAAGTAATTACCTTTGAGCAATGATATTTTATTAATTAGGTCTTAATTAAACTGGCCCGTTGGCGCAGTGACCCTGCCTTCAGCTCCGCGGGGCGCGGGTCGATTCCCGCCGAGGGCCAACATTTTCTATAAATGAATTTGTTGGTCTTTGAGCCTGGGTGTATATTTGTTTTTAAGTATGTATTTAAAAATATATAACTATATATTCACCAGTTGTCTGTCTATTATAGCACGAGTATTAAGTTACTTACTTTGGGGACGGACGACCGTGTGTGTAAGTGTTCCATATATTTATACTAAAAAAAAAAATTAAACGTACAAACAGACACATTTATTTAGAACTTTTAGAGGGAAACGATTTTATAGTACATTATTTTTTAATAACTTTCACCGTTTACTCAGCACACGCAAGGAAAGCTTTAAATTTTGGCGTTTTCGTAATATTTTTTATTGCTTCTCCTCACCTATTCATATTAGAATGATGTAATATAGCCTATATCCTCGATAAATTGGCTATCTTACACTGAAAGAATTTTTTAAATCGGTCTAATAGTTCCTGAGATAAGCGCGTTCAAACAAAGAAACAATCAATCCAAAAAACAAACAAACTTTACAGCTTTGTATATTAGTATAGTAAGTAAGTAAGTAGCCGCTTGTTATTCTCCCACTGCTGGGAATAGGCCTCTTGTCTCCGTTTTTGGAGAGAAGGATTGGAGCTAAGACCTACCACGCTTTTCCAATGCGGATTGGTAGGTTATACATATCTCCAGAATTCTCTAGAGATATGCAGGTTTCCTCACGATGTTATCTTTCACCGAAAAGCGTGTGATAAATTGCAATTATCAATTAGACACATAAGTTTTAACAGAAAAACTCATTGGTGTCTGCCCGGCTTTGAACCCGTGACCTCCTCGAAAGAGTCGCACAATGTATTAGTATAGATTCATAGGAAATTTGGTGCATAAGAAATACTTTAGTATAGCTATAGTAACTTTCCCATTTAATAAAACCTTGAAGGTCGTATTACACCTTACTAAAAACTTTGTTTAAATTTTAACTTCACTTTTGTTCCTCTAAGAACTTACAAAGATATTGTCTAATGACAGGAAATTGGTGATCTTTGAAACAACCTCGACTCAAAACTTCGGTTCCGTTACGCAAAAGGGTATTATTGGATGTTTCCCAAATTGTAAGGGACTTTGGACTGAGCTTGGACTATTGTTTGTAGCGATCCGTCCTAGGGTTTACACCCTTAATTCCAAGGTGATATATTGAAGAATACCTTTTAATAATAATGGTAATTTAATTGCGAAAAATTAATTTAGGATGTCCATAGCATTTTTCACTGTCCTTATCCCATTCTAAGTAGGGTCAGCACAACATGTTATAAATATGCTATCGCATAATTTGGTTGCGTTTTTACGAACGGCCGCCTGCCTCACGTCAACTTATCTTAGTCCTATATTAGCTCAGTAAGAAAGAAGTTTGTCTATTCTACTAAACTGGATATCACACGGTAGGTCAACTTACCTAAGTCGAATTTTGTGAAACCTGGGTAAGAAAGAGTAGTTTATTCAACTCAACCGGATAACACACGGTAGGTCGACTTACCTTAGTCGCCTTTTACGACACCTCGGTAAGACATGAGTGTGGTCTATTCTACTCAGCCGTGTGGTATACACGGCTACAAAGAATACCACCTTTCAATAATAATGGTAATTTAATTGCCAACAATTAATTTAGAATGTCCATAGCATTCATCATCCTGCCCTTATCCCATTCTAAGTTGGGTCGACACAACATGTTATAAACATGTCATATGATTTGACTACGTATTTTACGACCGGCCGCCTGCCTCACGTCAACGTACCTAAGTCGAATTTTGTGAAACCTGGATAAGAAAGAGTGGTCTATCCTACTCAGCCGGATACCACACGTAGAATGTCCGTAGCATTATTAGTTAACATTAAAATTAAATTATGATTGCTTATTTTTAATCCCAAAAATTTTGAGTATTTAATTTCACAAATTGATTTTTTTTAAATTAGTTAATTGTTTCAGATATTAAGTAATACAATGATAGTAATGTAATATAACGAATTTTTTTTTTCTATCATGTTATAATATTTTTGAAATCCAAATTTGCGATACAGTCGCAAAGCTTTGCGATTTTGTCGTGGAGTCTCCTGCTGATGCTTTGGTTGCAGGGCGAAACGATTGTTGAGTTTGCGATAGTGAACGTGTGTAGTGCTGAGTTGTTTTTACGAACTTTCCGAACGTATATTTTCATTTATCGCTGATTATAGCAAAATAATATTTTCATTTCTTACGTATTATGGATCTCCACTAAATAACGCCCAGTTCTATAAATAAGGGTTACCAAATTTGACTTGAGAGATCTAAATAAAACTCAAAATATTTTTAATATAGTAATATTTTATCGGTAGAAAAATTCTGTTATCATTAGTTATAACTGCGCAGAAACTATTGCTAATCGCAAATATGTCGTGAGCCCACGCAATCCGACCAATACTAGAAATAACTTCGACATAAAAATTTTATATCATAGCACCAATGTTCTATAACTTACAGCTTATAAGTTTCTTTGCAAAACAATAAATAAGGATATGGTACAATTACATGTTACAGAAGTATCTCGGGATGATGAAATTAAAAATAATATCTCCTGGTACAATCAACTTTTATTCCAGCAGCGTTACTGCTAACACGAGCACTGACACACTGACAAACTACATCTACCCACCCCCTTATTTATATTGACAATAGCCCGCCAAGAGTCAGTCGTTATACGGTATTTGATATTCTTACTTATTTTATGCATAATTATATAATGTTTAGTTTATTATAATATTTATATTAAATGCTTGACCGTTATTAGAAGCTTAAATATGAGATAGGCACACCTGGTTTTCCGTCGTATTTTACCTCTCTTTCTACCCAAATATCTCTGTCTCCTTCCTTTTTTCCCCTTTTTCACCGGACATGGCGGGAGGCGCTAGACAGCGACTCTTTGTATGTCATTGGCATTTAGTTTTCCGTCTAGTAAACTTGTGCAAATTCAGTGTTGGTAAAATTATTTAACTACCTTCAGTGAGTATTGTGTTAAAAACAATAAGTTGCACATTATTTTTATGGTTAACGGTGTTACCGTTCGTTATTTCTTTAAGAAAATTTTTATTTTTCTACCCTTTTATCTGTAATATTGTAACATCGCGTAGTACTTCTGCAAGTATGATAATGATGTTGGCCCGAATTTATAGGCTATTTTTTAGAATAATGAATCCTTACAAATGTTTTTATAATGCATAACGATAACGTAATCCTGATGAATAGAGAGTGTTAATATGTCGGAACGAATTCACAACGCGATATCCGGCGGTTAATCTCTATTAGTAATTTGAAGCAAACACTTGATAAATAAACTATTTGATAATGACTAATTTTTGTCAGACCTTAGTCGCGAGATAATGTGATAATCTCCTGCCCTTATACCACTCTAAATGGGGTCGGCGGTGACAAAATGTTATAAACATGTTGTCACATAATTTGGCTGCGTATTTTACGACCGGCCGCCTGCCTGACGTTAACGTATCTCAGTCGTATTTTACGACACCTCGGTAAGAAATAAGGGTGGTCTATTCTACTCAGCCGGATACCACACGGCTTATAAAAATAAATATGATAATGTTTTTCAAATGTACAAAAAGCACAAAACGCAAACCCAATTTATCAAAAATTCTTTGAAAGCGAACGAAACAAGGAAACAGAGTGAGATCTAGTAAATAGGAGAAATTGTTAGACGGTGTACACGCGTATTTAAGTAGATATAATACAGCTTTTTCAATATACAAGAGCCAGTCTATTTCAGTAATTACAGATTTTGTACAATAAGCGCTCTACGATACTATCTTATAATGGCCAAATCGCGTGTCTGTATAGAACGAATGTAATTAAATCTGAAATCGACATGTGTCGAGAGGTTTGTGGGGGAGGTTTATACTATTTCAATTGGACTTGGGAGACGGTAGGATAAAAAAAACCAACAAAATATAACAAAATATTTATTTACAATCAATCGAACTAAAAAGTTGAATTCAGTTTAAAAAAGTAAAAAATTAACCCAATTTTTAAAGTATAAAACGAAAAATATTGGTATTAGAGTAAGTACCGGCCTGTTACTATCCCACTGCTGGGCATAGGCCTCTTCTCTCCGTTTTTTTTTTTTTGGAGAGAAGGATTGGAGCTAAGACCTACCACCCTGGTCCAATGCGGATTGGTAGGTTACACATATCCCCAGAATTCTCTAGAGATATGCAGGTTTCCTCACGATGTTTTCCTTCACCGAAAAGCGTGTGATAAATTGCAATTATCAATTAGACACATAAGTTTTTATTATTTTGGTATTAGAAAGTATTAGAAAAAAGCGTAGTGCGCGAAAAAAGCGTTTTGCGATCTTTGTCGTATATATTTACGATAAGTATTAAAGACGGTATAATATTTATATACAGCAAAAATGTACAAGTTATATCTATCTTAAATTACTTACACGCTAGGATTATACAAATCATGCCCACGTGGAATGGTCCCAAGAATGCTGGCAGCGTTTCCGCGCTGAATCGCTAAGCTGATTCTTATTGCGAAAAAGGAGCCAGCCCCCTTGTCATTTGAAGAGGCAATTAACCGAGGTGTTAAAATGGATAAAAAAAATTGCTTTTGTAATAAAGTGATTTAATTGAAAATTAGACTTAATTGAATTAGATACATTGTAATCTATACATGATATAACACTACGATCTATTGAAAAAATTTAGCGTTATCTTGCTCTTCCGAAGTATGGATTTACTAACACTTACGAGTTTTGTTTGCTTTACTGCAATTTGACATAAATAAATAATAATAAATAAATATATGGGACACTTACATACACGGTCGTCCGTCCCCAAAGTAACTTAATACCCAGGCTCCAAGACCAACAAATTCATTTATAGAATATGTTGGCCCTCGGCGGGAATCGAAACCGCGACTTTTTTTTTATCTCGATTAATTGCCTCTTCAGGTGACAAGGCTGGCTCCTTTTTCGCACAAAGAATCTGCTTAGGGATTCAGCGCGGAAACGCTGCCAGCATTCTTAGGATATCCACGTGGGCATTATTTGTATAGTCCTAGCGTGTAAGTAATTTAAGATACGTATAACTTGTACATTTTTTTGTAAATAAATAATGCTTAAGAAAAATAATAAAAATTAAATTGCTTTAAATATACTGTGATATACACATATATAGATGTTCAGTATTCTCGTATTTAAAGCAATTTAATTTTTGTGCATAAAGATTAAATAATAAAAAAGTGACGATGTATATAATAGACAAAAAAAAACCGATGTAAGTAGGCCTTGCAAAAATACGTAATTCGTTTGTACGATATAACTTGTCCATTTTTGCTGTAAATAAATAATAAAAATGTAAATAAATAAATAAAAATAAATTCTGCATACCTTGCCTTCTGTGCTGTGATGGCCTAGCGGTGCGACCGTGTGAATCTCTAGAGACGATCATGGGTTCAAACCCGGGCAGACACCAATGAGTTTTTCTATTAAAACTTATGTGTCTAATTGATAATTTCAATTTATCACACGCTTTTCGGTGAAGGAAAACATCGTGAGGAAACCTGCGTATCTCTAGAGAATCCTAGGGATATGTGTAACCTACCAATCCGCATTGGAGCAGCGTGGTAGGTCTTAGCTCCAACCCTTCTCTCCAAAAATGGAGAGAGGAGGCCTATGCCCAGCTGTGGGATAGTAACAGGCCGTTACTTACTTACTTTTTTTACCTTGCCTTCTGGATACCTATATAACTTGAAATTTCGAGTTTAACAAAGAATCAGCACAAAAATAACCGTCTGAAACTTAATAAGAATTTGCTAATTGAATGACATGAATGGCAGTCGTGATAAGGGAGTTTATAGGTACTGATTGTCGGCGAAATTTGGTTTAGAAACGCGTTTACATAAAATTTCCTCCGAGCCATTCCATCATCAAACGTCGCTGTATTAAAAGCTGATTATAGATAAAGCGCCTTTGAACTTAACAACCTTTTCATGTTTATATTAGAAATCCATTCTAATATTTTAACTATCAAAGTATGTCTGTCTGTTACGCTTTCATGTAAATAAATAAATATATATGGGACGCTTACACACACGGTCGTCCGTCCCCAAAGTAAGTAATTTAATACTTGTGTTATGGACAGACAACTGGTGAATATATACATATATATTTTTTAAATACATACTTAAATACAAATATACACCCAGGCTCGAAGACCAACAAATTCATTAATAGAAAATGTTGGCCCTCGGCGGGAATCGAACCCGCGACCCGTGGAGCTGAAGGCAGGGTCACTACCCACTGCTCCAACGGGCCAGTCATGTCTATATATATTGACTATAGTGAAAGGAAACGGGGACTTTTGGCACCAATTGTATAAATATCCTCTTACCCTTATTCCATTCTAAATGGGGTCGGCACAGCATGTTATAAACATGTTATCACATGATTTAGCTACGTATTTTACGACCGGCCGCCTGCCTGAAATCAACTTACCTTAGTCGTATTTGACGACACCTCGGTAAGAAAGAGGGTGGTCTATTCAAGTCAACCGGATATTTCATTGTTTCGTATTCATTGCAGTTTTACGATTCGAAAGTGCTTGTAAAAGCCAATTTGAATAAAGAATTATTGGAATTTGAATTGGTGCCACACGGTGGGTCGACATTTTAGTCACCTTTTACGACACCTCCGTAAGAAATGAGGGTGGTCTATTTTACTCAGCCGAATACCACACGGCGGGCCAACTTGCCGTAAACGCTTTTTACAAAACCTCGGTAAGAAAGAGGGTGGTCTATTATACTCAACCGGATACCAGACGGTGGGACGTCTTACTTTAATCGCCTTTTAAGACACCTCGGTAAGAAATGAGAGTGGTCTATTCTATTCAGCCGGATACCAGACGACGGTGTAATAGGCTGAGGTATGGCTGAAAAAAGCGGTATATTTTTGTGTTTCGAAATATAAACTAACTAGCACAGATTACAATCTGGAAATTGTAGTTAAAAGTATTATTTTAAAAAGAGCAACCGCCGAGTTTCTTGCTGGCTCTTCTCGGTAGGAACAGCTTTCCGAACTAGCAGTAGAGTTGACGATTCAAAAGCACTTGTTTACAAGTTTGCTTGAATTGAAATTGCGACCAGCTACGCACTAGATTATATTGTAAATATTTTAATTTGTTCTTAATTAATTAATACATTATTGTAATACTTAATGAAAAGAGTGACCGCAAGTTTCTTGCTGGTTCTTCTCGGTAAGACCTTTCCAAACCAGTCGTAGCTTCATTGTAATTTGACGATTCGAAAGTGTTTGTAAAAGCCAGTTTGAATAAAGAATTTATTTGAATTTGAATTTGAATTTACTTGAATAAAGAAAATTTTGAATTTGTATATACAAGTTTATATCCGGGATTGTAACGCACAAACTAAGCATCACGCCTTCTATTTACACTTCTTTTGTTTATATATTTTAAGCAAAATTATCTGTAGGAAAATACACGTTTATAAGAAAAACAAAGGTAACTCATTTCTTTCTATTCCTGAAGCATATACATCAAAGGGAAAACGGAAAAGTGGGAAATACAAAACGATAAATAAGAGTGTAGCATGCGAACGGTTTTCATCGAGAACCAGCGTCGTTTTTTCAGTTTTAGGATTCCTTAGTTAGGTGTGGTAAATGGACTATTCTGTTCTTTTTCCTTATAACTGTTAGACGTCTATTGATTGTCTTTTCTAGTGAATTCTATTATGTCAGAGGTCAAAAATCTACTATTTACTATAGAAAATTTACTATATCTATACTCCATATTCAAATTCAAATTCAAAATATTCTTTATTCAAATAAACTTGTAAACAAGTGCTTTTGAATCGTCAACTCTACCGCTGGTTCGGAAAGCTGTTCCTACCGAGAAGAGCCAGCAAGAAACTCGGCGGTTGCTCTTTTAAACATATGATTCTTAATACTATTTACATTCAGACGTTACTCTGTCTTGTACACGTTCAAAGAGAGCTATATCCACACATTCTTATCTTCTAAATAATCTTCAATAGTATAGTAGGCTTTCTGTATCAGCCTATTTTTAACAGTGTTTTTAAACTGCTGCAATGGCAAAGCTGAAATTGATTGCGGAATTTTATTATAGAATCTTATACCAAAACCCACAAACGAATTACGCACTTTTGCAAGGCGCAAAGCAGGAGCCGCAAGCTTATGTCGGTTCCTGCTTTGTCTATTGTATACGTAGGTACTGAAGGCACTGAAATAAATAATATATTATTCTCCTGCCCTTATCCCGCTTTAAGTGGGGTGGGCACAACATATTGTCACATGATTTGGCTTCGTATTTTATAACCGGCCGCCTGCCTTACGCCTACTTACGTTAGTCGTATTTTACAACACCTTGGTAAGAAATAAGGGTACCACACGGCATAATATTGTTTTTTTTCCTTATAATTTACAAATATCTATTGCTGGATATAGTCTTTTTTAAATATTTATTGGTATAAGATTCTATAATAAAATTCCGCAATCAATTTCAGCTTTGCCATTACATCAGTTTAAAAACACTGTTAAAAAGAGGCTGATACAGAAAGCCTACTATACTCTTGAAGATTATTTGGAAGATAGGAATGTGTGGATATAGCTCTCTTTGAACCTGTACAAGACAGTAACGACTTAATGTAAATGGTATTAAGAATTATATTTTTAAAAGAGCAACCGCCGAGTTTCTTGCTGGCTCTTCTCGGTAGGAACAGCTTTCCGAACCAGCAGTAGAGTTGACGATTCAAAAGCACTTGTTTACAAATTTATTTGAATAAAGAATATTTTGAATTTGAATTTGAATTTAGTGAATTCTACTGGGCCACAGGTTGAAAATTTACTTTTTCTGTACTGCATAGGTTTAGGTACTAAAATAAATAATTGGATAAATAACAAATATAAATATATATATATGTGACATACGATTGTCCGTCCCTAATGTAAGCAACTTAATACTTGTTATGAGTGACAGACAACTGATAACGAATTGTTTATAGAAACTGCTGGCACTCGGGAATCGAACCCGCGACCCGTGGTCCTGAAAGCGGGGGTTATCGCTAACTAAATGTGAATAAAAAGCAAGTAACTCCGCGGTGGTAAACATTTTATTACAATGACATTATTTACAAATAAGGAAATTGTCTGAAATTCTACTAAGCCTACTAATATTATTAATGCGAAAGTTTCCGAATATGGATGTTTGTTTGTTTATCTTTCACGGCGAATCCGCTGAACTAATATCGATGAAATTTGGCAAAATTATTCCTTATACACCTGGGTAACATATAGGCTATAGGAATCCTGTTCATTCTACAGGAATAGGATGACATTGAAAGTAAAAACTAGTAAAATCATATTAGTTAAAATAATTTATTTAATTTTCCTTATGAAATCATATATTTATTTATTTATTTGCAGTACAGGCCGTTACTTTTTTACTAACATAACTCCAAATTTTATTAACTTACTCTTGGAATATATTCCACATATAATTAGGGAGAAAAACCTCAAATCTTCCATTCCATCTTGCACTTGATAGCTTTCCGTCGCCGGCGGTGGAGCAATTACCGCGGCCTTGGCACGTATAGCTATTGAGCGATATCTGGGTCCCCGTTGTGAATATTGGGGTCATTTAAGGTTATACGATAAGATGATAAGTTTTTAACTCTGCTGTAACGAATAAATGATATCCCTTTGTAACTAACTGTTCCGAAACTGCGATATATCCTAGTGGTGAGACCTTGCAATTCTTTTGACGGGGTCTCGGCTTCAAGCATAGGCCTCCTCTACCTTTTTTATATAGAGTATCTCCACGTGATCAAATCAGAGATGAGGAGATCCGTAGAAGAACCAGAGTTACCGTCATAGCTCGGCGTGTCGCGAAGCTGAAGTGGCAATGGGCGGGGCACATAGTGCGGAGACCCGATGGGCATTGGAGTCTCAAAATGGTGACCCCGCACCAGAAATCGCAGTGTCGGTATACCCCCCACGAGATGGACTGACGACCTCAAAAAGGTCGCGGGGAGCCGCTGGGTTCAAGCGGCACAAAATCGTTCTTGAGATCCCATGAAGAGACCTATGTCCAGCAGTGGACGTCTATCGGTTGACAAAGAAGAAGAAGAAGAAGAACGTTTTTTAACGTTACCTTAGTCGCCTTTTACGACACCTCTATAAGAAATGAGGGTAGTCTATTCTACGTAGCCAAATACCACACGGAGGTTATAAAATAGCTGGTACTTCTCTAAAAACATTATTTAAACACCAACCCAGTTCTATATTTCATTGTACAGAAATACAACACAAAGGGACATCGGGTCTCTTTGATGTTCTAAACTCACAACAATTTGAAGCTTTTACGTCTTAAACTTTAACAACAATTTGTTGCTTTCGTGTCTTAAACTCTCTGTTTTGATAGTCATCCCTTTCATTCAATTAACAATTCGATTGAAATGATAAGGCACGTCTCAGACTGATTTTATAAATCGTACGCGAGGGAATTTTACTTCGAGAAATCCGAGGTACACCCTAACCCTCTCATTTCAGTTGCTTCCACCTACATCCCAGTTAGGTCAAAAAATATAGGCGACCACCGAAAATATAGGCGTCCAAAAAGCGTCCTATATGACCCTGACGATCAAATAACGATTGCAAACACAGAAACACGTAATACACACACACAGCGTCTTCGCCGGCGAAGACGAGGTCCCAGATTTCTGACGTCAGTTGGTCGTGGTTTCTTGCCACCCTTCCGTCGTCGTATTGACTAGTCAAAGCCATACCACCAGCCCTCCACTACACGTCGCCCTAAGCCGTGGTCCGGCCTCACAGGAGGCACCCTTAGGACGACGTTCCCCCGACGCTAGTAGAGCTTCTGCGCTCTACTCTCCGCATTTCGCAACTTCGGCGATGCTTCTGCGCTCGCCTGTCTCTCCCGGTGACGCTGTAAAAGCCGTTAGGGCTAACAGCATATAGTCAATTCGAAAAAATAAAAAAAATACGCGAGAAGTTTATTTATTAATTCTTTATTGTACTTAGATATTGCTAGAAAAGAGAAAGTAAGAAAAACAGCACATGAACAAAAGCGGACTTATCCCTGAAAGTGATCTCTTCCAGTTAATCTTTGAGTAACAAAAGGAAAAGGATAAGAAGTGAAATACAGTTAATATAGAAAGAAAGAAAAACACACGGTTAATTGCCTCTTCAGGTGACAAGAGGGCTGGCTCCTTTTTCGCACAAAGAATCAGCTTAGCGATTCAGCGCGGAAACGCTACCAGCATTCTTGGACCATTCCACGTTGACATGATTTGTATAGTCCTAGCGTGTAAGTAATTTAAGATAGATATTACTAGTACATTTTTTCTCAAAATAAATAATTTTTAAGAAAAATAATAAAAATTAAATTGCTTTAAATATACTGTGATATGTATATATATAGATGTTCACAGTATATTTAAAGCAATATAATTTTTGTGCATAATCATTAAATAATAAAAAAATGACGATGTATATAATAGACAAAAAAATCGATGTAAGTAGGCCTTGCAAAAGTAAGTAATTCGTTTGTTGGTTTGGGTATAAGATTATATAATAAAAATCTCCAGTCAATTTAAACTTTGCTATTATAGAATTTTAAAACATTGTTAAAACGATTCTGATACTTTAATAAGGTAATACACAATATAAACCTACTATACTCTTGAGGATTACATACGCCGTGTGGTATCCGGCTGAATAGAATAGTACCACCCTCATTTCTAACCGAGGTGTCGTAAAAGGCGACTAAGGTAAGTCGACCCTCCGTGTGATATCCGGCTGAGTAGAATAGACCAACCTCATTTCTAACCGAGGTGTCGTAAAAGGCGACTAAGGTAAGTTGACCCACCGTGTGGTATCCGGTTCAGTAGAATAGACCACCCTCTTTCTTACCGAGGAGTCGTAAAATACGACTGAGGTAAGTTGATGTCAGGCAGGCGGCCGGTCATAAAAACGCAGCCAAATCATGTGACAGCATGTTTATAACATGTTGTGCCGACCCCACTTAGAGTGGGATAAGGGCAGGAAGATGATGACTGTTGAGGATTACATAGGTGATGAGTAGCTATGTACAATAGCTACTTTTCGACTCTATACAAGACTTATTTGAATAAAGAATATTTTGATTTTGAATTTGAATTTCCAGCTTTATAACTTTACCCCTACACCATAGAGTTAGTATTGTTATTGTAAACTCTCAGTGCGGTTAAGGCAAGCACTTGTGGTTAGTTTACTAAGACTACTTGCGAACGCGGTTTCGCAACTTACCGACAGTTTCACCACAAGAGCCTTGTGTATGATTTTGTTGTGTCGTACTGCATATCATAGAAATATAGTTAACTTTAAATATGTGACTCGCTTCGTGACAAATTTCAAGAAATAGATATTCTTACTGTAGTTTTAAAAAACATTTATATGATATAGTTTTTTAAATTGTTAAGAATTAATTTTAAATTATAAAAAATGCGATGTGAGTAATATTTGCTGGTTCTTCTTGGTGAAAACACCTATCCCAACCTATAGCTTCCAAGTGATAGCTTGGTGGTGGTAGCTTAAAAACAAATCACAATTTAAAAGCTTGCAAAACCCAACATCGGTAAATAACAATTTGAATACTTTGTTGAAAATCGCTGCGATTTCACCAATGTCGTCTGGAAATGGTCTTATTAAAGGAATTCTGTAATTGACTACTTTTAGGCTGGATTCATACTATGATGCCGTTCTCGGTACGATCTCGCTTCGTTCTCGGTCCGGTCAAATCTCACTGTGTCTACACTACTCGATGCCGTTCTCGGTTCGATCTCGATTCATGGACGACATACGATGTTTAAAAAAAGAATCATATTAATTTTATTCGCCAGAAAATGGAATTCAATTTTTCTATTGAAGAATTAGCAACAATAGCATTTTGGATAAACAAGATATAAATTAAAAAAAAATTATTCTTTATCTATAACAAATGTTATAAACCACATAAGAAATAGTTAACTTTTTCTGAACTCTACGATTTATTACCAGACATATCATCATCTTCCTGCCCTTATCCCACTCTAAGTGGGGTTGGCACAACATGTTATAAACTTGTTGTCACATGATATGGCTACGTATTTTACGACCGGCCGCCTGCCTGACGTCAACTTATCTTAGTCGTATTTTACGACACCTCGATAAGAAAAAGGGTGGTCTATTCTACTTAACCGGATACCACACGGTGAGTCAACTTACCTTAGTCGCCTTTTACGACGTCTCGGTAAGAAATGAGGGTGGTCTATTCTACTCAGCCGGATACCACACGGCGGGTCGACTTACCTTAGTCGCCTTTTAAGACACCTCGGTAAGAAATGAGGGTGGAGGGGAGGGAGGTATTCTACTCAGCCGGATACCACACGGTGAGTCAACTTACCTTAGTCGCCTTTTACGACACCTCGGTAAGAAATGAGGGTGGTCTATTCTACTCAGCCGGATACCACACGGCGGGTCGACTTACCTTAGTCGCCTTTTACGATACCTCGGTAAGAAATGAGGGTGGTCTATTCTACTCAGCCGGATACCACACGGTGAGTCAACTTACCTTAGTCGCCTTTTACGACACCTCGGTAAGAAATGAGGGTGGTCTATTCTACTCAGCCGGATACCACACGGCGGGTCGACTTACCTTAGTCGCCTTTTAAGACACCTCGGTAAGAAATGAGGGTGGTCTATTCTACTCAGCCGGATACCACACGGTGAGTCAACTTACCTTAGTCGCCTTTTACGACACCTCGGTAAGAAATGAGGGTGGTCTATTCTACTCAGCCGGATACCACACGGTGAGTCAACTTACCTTAGTCGCCTTTTACGACACCTCGTTAAGAAATGAGGGTGGTCTATTCTACTCAGCCGGATACCACACGGCGGGTCGACTTACCTTAGTCGCCTTTTATGACACCTCGGTAAGAAATGAGGGTGGTCTATTCTACTCAGCCGGATACCACACGGTGAGTCAACTTACCTTAGTCGCCTTTTACGACACCTCGGTAAGAAATGAGGGTGGTCTATTCTACTCAGCCGGATACCACACGGCGGGTCGACTTACCTTAGTCGCCTTTTACGACACCTCGGTAAGAAAAGAGGGTGGTACTATTCTATTCAGCCGGATACCACTCGGCGGATTTATTACCAGACATAATTATTTAATTAATTTTATTTAACATAAATGCTAAACACATGCGGCGCGACTGATGAAAGACTGCAGTTGAAACAAAAGAAGCGAGTTCAGGTCGAGACAGGTCCGATCTCACTTCAGTCAAATTTTCTTGTCGACGAACCGACGCTCGACCGATATCGGATCGGTACTGGCCCGATACTATAGTGTGAATACTCTGATTCTTTTTTATTTAAGAATATTTTACCGGACCGAGAGCGGAGCGAGATCGAACCGAGAACGGCATCATAGTCTGAATCATGCCAAAAGTTTAATTCAGACTATGATGCCGTTCTCGGTTCGTTCTCGCTTTGTAGTTGACATAAGACGTTTTGGAAAATCACTACATATTATAAAACAAAGTCCATATTTCCGTATGTACGCATAAAACTTTAAAACTACGCAACATTTTGATGCGGTTTTTTTTAATAGATAGAGTGATTCCAGAGGAAGGTTTGTACGTATAATAACATTCAATACGGAGTAGAGAAATACTGTAATTTTTGAGGTTTCTGTAAATAATTACATTTTTTTCCGCTTACATTGCAAACGCAGGCTAAACCCTACGAGATTTATCAAAATGATGTACTAAGTATTTGTACACCTTAAAAAGGTCTACAGAAAAGTCCGCGATGGTATATATCTATCTCTTATGGATAACCCACAATAGTAGTTTTTTTCATTTACTTTTTACGAAAAATGATGCCTTATGTTCAAAGCAATTTTTATACAATACAGCATTAAAAGTAAAAGTAAATAATTAAAAATGTACTATATGAATTTAGATATTCAAAAAATAGCAGGAAATCTTCTTGGTATAGGGAAAGGAAATTGTTTTTCTCCAAATTTAACGCGTGCGGGTCACGGGTAGTAATGAATAAATCAAAACTACTCGATCGATTTTAATCATTTTTTTTTACACTGACTGACATGGGATATATATTTTATACCCGTGCGAAGCAGGGGCAGGCAGCTAGTAACTATATAAATTTAATTCAACAGCATTTAGTATTTCAATATAAAAATCAGAAAAGAAAAGCAAGAAAAAATAAAAAGAAAGAATAACCGAATAATAAAAAAGGCTAAAAGAAAATTAAAAGAAAAGTCAAGAAAAATCAAAAGAATAGCACAAAAAGAAAAAGAATGACAGAAAAGAAGATTCAAAAGAATAGAAGAAAAGGAATAAGAAAGAAAGAAAAGCTGATAAAAAATTATAATAATACAATCACTTATAACAAATTTTATAAAGTACATGATAAATACTTACCTAATTCAGATTCCCACTATTTATTACCTTTAACTTAATTTGATTTAATTAAAACACACTAGCGGCACGACTGATGAAAGTCTGGAGTTAAAACAGAAGCGTGTTCATATTGTCGATGTCGGTACAACGCCGAAACCGGTTCGATCTCGCTCCAGTCAAAATATTCTTTTTGACGAACCGGTGCTGGAGCGATATCGGACCGGGACCGGAGCGATACGATAGTGTGAACACTCTGACTGTTTGTTGTTTAACAATATTTTACCGGACCGAGAACGGAGCGAGATCGTACCGAGAACGGCATCATAGTCTGAATCCAGCCTTAGAAGGCCCACAAATTGAATCGTTCAGAAACTGTCTTTCTTGTTAATTTGCCGTAAAGTTCCATTGGAAAATGATTTTCAGAATATTATTTATAGATTGTAAAAAAAATTATTCACAATAAATTGCGTTATTTACTTTGATACTACAATACATAATAAATACATAATAATAAATTAATATTTTATTACAAAAATATTCTTTATTCAGTTAAACTTGTAAACAAGTGCATTTGAATCGTCAATTTTATTGCTGGTTCGGAAAGCTGTTCGAACTGAGAAGAGCCAGCAAAAAACTCGGCGGTTGCTCTCTTAAAAATATAATTCTTATTACTAGTTAGGTACATTTATTTATTACTGTCTTGTACAGGGTCGAAGAGTAGCTACGTTCACGCATTCTTATCATCTTAGTATTCCACAGTAGTATAGTAGGCTTTCTGTATTAGCCTTTTATCATGAAATATTTATAATTAAATTAACTAAAAAAATATTAAATTTAGACTATCGAGAGTGATATTTATAGTTTATGTCTAGAAAACGACCGTACATATATACATACATTGTTTTCATACATATTCTCTTCAAGTTTTGTAGACACCGGCCGAGATAATTTATAGAAGCAGGCGTTACTTAGCGGAACTCCATAGTACAGAAGTTACAATAGAATTATTTTGCTGTAATCCGCGTTTGTTAAGAGAATATATGTAATGCTAAGAGCCTGTTTCAAATGGTACCAATAAACTGTCAATTTAATCTATAGAACCGGCTATACTCACGTGCTATTCTATCGGGTTAGCCCGACCAGTTTCGAACCCATCCGGGGCACTTATTCATGAGCTCTTTACACGACGTTATCGCGGCGGGAACTGCGTACAGCAGCTCGCTGGGCACGACTCAACTCAACGGAAAAAAAAAACTGTCAGTTAGCATATTCGGAACTTAACTGACACATATCTGATCTGATAGGCTTATTCAGCACTTAAAGTCCCTAATAAGTTAACAGGCAGATCATGTGGCTGTTATTTTGTTTATCTGAGGGATAGCAAATACCTATTTCAAAATGGCCGCGATTTTATTTTTTAAACATTTTATTGTAACTTCTGAACTGAGATAGTGTCAGTTAGTGGGTATTATTTAGGTCGACTGCAGTCTTCAAGTCCCTAGTGATCCTATTTCTCGGTTTATTCCTGCAAAATGAGCTGACAGTTTTGAAAATTGTATCTTGGAATTTTTATGCATACCAATATTATAAATGCGATAGTCTTATTGCAAGGTTTTCACGGCTAATCCGATGGAGTAAAGTAATGACCTGTTACTATTCCACTGCTGATAAGGTTTTTTTGGAGAGAGGGGTTGGAGCTAAGATCTTCGCTGCTCCAATGAGAATTGGTAGGTTACTCATATCCCAATACTCTAGGGATATGCAGGTTCCCTCACGTTGTTTTCCTTCACCGGAAAGCGCGTGATAAATTGCTAATACCAATTAGGCATATAAGTTTAAAGTACCTGGGTAACAGAGCCTTGCGCGATAATTTTTTAAACATAAAAAAAATGTATAAAAAATATGTTACCTGGATTCGATCCGTCTGAATTTGAGACCGTATGTTACCCAAATAAGCTATCAAGACTTTGAAATTGACAGCCCAATTAATTTGCTTACAATTGTAGCAGTTTTTTTCAGTGTCCGAAAACAAGGCTAACACAACATTTTTTCTTAATAAAACCTCCCAAAACCGTCTATACTTTGATGATTTATATGATATGATATATGTATATATATATATATAGTATATATAATTATAAGAGTTTTTGGAATAACTTTTACCGTTTACTTAGTAGCGCACGCAAGGAAAGCTTTAAATTTTGCCGTTTTCGCAATATTTTTTATTGCTGCTCCTCTCCTATTCATCTAGCATGATACCATCTAGTCTTAGTCTATAGCCTTTCTCAATAAATTAAAGTCGATAATCTAACTTAAATTCTAAGAATTTTTCAAATCGGTCTAGTAGTTTCTGAGATAAGCGCGTTCAAATAATTAAACAAACAAACTCTTAAGCTTTATATATTAGTTAGATAAAGATAGAAAACTCATTGGTGCCTACCAGGGATTTGAATTCGTGACTCCCTGGAATTATTAACACGGTCTCACCACAGTGTGTTAGTAGTATAGAATAGTAGTCAATAGTACAACATTATTCAATTCAAACAGAATTCAAGACATGTAGGTAATTGTTAGGCATATCAGCTTATTGTTTGTGATAACAGAATCTGCTGTATTCTCTTGGGTGCATACGGCGTGAACAGCTGAATAGTAACGATGCACTACTGTAGTTGGAATATGTAACACATGGACCGACAGGCGATCTGTTTGCATAGATAATTTATTGGTATTCGCAAGAGTAACAGTTTTCGTGACATGTAAACTATAACGACTGCTGTGGTTTGCGCGTGTAAAATAATCCTGAAGCGTCGAAAAGTCTATATCTACAAAACTATATATCCTCCTGCCCTTATCCCACTCTAAATAGGGTCGGCACAACATGTCGGACACTGGAGTTAGGTCCCCGAGGCGGTCGATGCATCTGGTGCTCCCGATGCATCGATTACCGGAGGGAGGGCCACTGTTTAGAGAGGCCCCGACCCGGAGGTGGCGCTCTCCGGGGTACAGAGCTGCTGCTGGCGGGGATGAGGGCAATGTCTTCATAGGTACCCTGTCCCCGCTACCAGCAGCGCGGTGGAGCACTGTCAGGTTTTTAGTCGGTGCGAGTCCGACATACCCGCCGCTCGTCCCCGTCGGGCGGTGACGACCCATAATGGGTTTTCCTGACATGTTATAATGCTGTAACATGATTTGGTTCCTTTTTTACGATCTGCCGCCTGCCTGACGTCAACTTACCTTAGTCGTTACGACACCTCGGTAAGAAGGAAGGTGGTCTATTCTACCAAACCGGATACCACACGGTGGGTCAACTTACCTTAGTCGCCTTTTATGACACCTCGGTAAGAAATGAGGGTGGTCTATTCTACTCAGCCGGATAACAACGACGAGTCTATATCTACAAAAGTAATAATAAAATTGTTTTGCTATTATCCGCGATGAAGTAAAAAAGAAAATATATATAATGCTAAATGTAGAGTGGACAAGCCGCTTTCATACCTGATACATGCAGGATTCGTAAAAACACATGAACAAAGCTCCACCACCGCCACCACAATACACAAGCACTACACACGTTCACTTTCACAAACTCAACAATCGTTTCGCCCCGCAACCGAAGTATCCGAAGCAGATAGACTCCACGACAAAATCGCAAAGCGAAGTATTACCCAATCAAGCTTAGTTATATACTAATCAGTCCAACCCCAGTACTTATTTTATTTTGCCTGTGACAACGTGTAACAAGCTTGAATTAGAAATATTTATCTGGTCGTTAATGATAGTGCAATGTTATGTTTTATAATCTCAAGTTGCCCCCTAATGTTTAATTTCAGACTTTTGTCACAGGTGTGCAAGATTTCGAAATGATGGTCATTAGGAATTTTATGACCGCTTTCTTCAAATGTTTGGTGAAATGTTATTTTTGTGGTTTATTATTCCTGAAAGCGACCATTTGTTATTTAAAACGGGTTTCAAAATTACGACCAGTCTGGCCCACATACATATCATTGCGTTCAGGACATTTTATTTTATAAACACCACACTTTTTCGCGCTTTGTAATTTATTTTAAAGTCTATAACTATACTTATTATAAAACAAAAAAAAGCTCAAAAGCCGTCTGTATGTGATCAATTTTCTCAAAATATACAGAACTGATTTTAATTAACGGTATTGCAAATCTTCCAAAAGGTTTAGATTAAAAGTGCATTACCATTTTATGTAAATTGTATTAAAGAGTTCGCTAGTTTGTAAAAAAATTCGACAGCAGTCGAATTTTTTCTAAATTCTTCGAAGTCGGAAATTTAACAGAAACAAACTAATCTAATTATATATTATCTATTATCATTAAACTTAATGTCTATTACCTCCAGTACATAGGTCTGAATGGGCCTTCATCTCACTATGAGCTGAATGTCTAAACTAAGACATTCAGCACTGATTTTCAGATGACGCCCAGCAGATGACGTCACGGACATAAACTATAACTACTTATTTATTTTATTTAACTTATTATTTAAAAAAAAATTAAAGTAACTTTAACTTCTATAGCTACATTAAAATAACAAAGTCCCTTATTATTATAACTATATTTTTATTACTACAATATTATTATGAATTAATTCTCATCCTATTTTGAACAATTCAAAACGTAAATCCATTGAAGTAGCATTTCAAGTCGAACAATCAAACAAAGCGTCGCAATTTCACTAAACACAATGAACCGCCCACGGAGGGTAGAAAACCGAATGACCCTAATCGACTTGTCAAATAATACCTAAACTACCTTATGAACGTCGGCGTGTAGACATACCAGCCCTTTCCCGTGCCCTCGTCACAGACTGACAGCTGGACAAATAGTTTCGTACTGATACATGCAATGGAATGGCAAGAATTTCTCGTTTGTGAAATTATTTTCAAATACAATCGTTTCGCCCCACAACCGAAGCATCATCAGGAGATAGACTCCACGAATCCGGATTTTGCGTTTGCGGGGCGAAACGATTGTTGAGTTTGGGATAGTAAACGTATTAGTGCTTGTGTATTGTGGCGGTGGTGGAGGTTTGTGCATGTGTTTTTACGACTCCTGTATGTATCAGGTATGATAATGGATTTTCCACTCTATATTTAGCATTAAATAAGATATAATTATAATTATAAATATATGGGACACTTACACACACGGTCATCCGTCCTCAAAGTAACTTAATACTTGTGTTATGGGTGACAGACAACTGGTGAATATATACTTATATATTTTTTAAATACATACTTAAATACAAATTTAGCATTAAATATATTTTCTATTTTACCTAATCGTGGATCATAGCAAAATATTTTAATTATTACTTTTGTATTATGGATCTCCGCAAAGTAACGCCTGATTCTATAAATTATTTGCAAATTTTATTATCATCATTATACACACCGTATGGTATCCGGTTGAGTAGAATAGACCACACTCTTTCTTACCTAGGTGTCGTAAAATGCGACTAAGGTAAGTTGACACGCCGTGTTGTATTGTATCTGGCTGGGTAAAGTAGACCACTCTTATATCTTACCGAGGTTTCGAAAAGGTGACGAAGGTAACTGTCAGGCGGCCGGTCGTAAAATACTTAGCCAAATTGTGTAACAACATGTTCATAACATGTTGTGCCGATCACACTTAGAGTGGGATAAGGGCAGGAAAATGATGATTTCATAATTTGTAACACCGGGCAGGCACTTATGAGTTTTCTGTTAAAACTTATGTGTCCAATTGATATTGTACAATTAATCACACGCTTTCTGGTGAAAGAAAACAATAAGGAAATCTGCATATCTCTAGAGAATTCTGGGGATATGTGTAGCCTACCAATCTACATTAGAGCAGCGTGGTAGGTCTTAACTCCAACCCTTCTCTCCAAAAACGGAGAGAAGAGGCATATGCCCAGCAGTGGTTTAGTAACAAGTCGTTACTTTACTCCTTTTAAAGAACTAGGATGTTGTAGATGATGGAAAGTAGGTTACCTTGTGGAATATCAAAGTATTTTTTATTTATTTAACTCACGTGAGTAGTATTTATTTGGGTAAAACCAAATGTCATTGGTTGTTTAATATCTAACTACGACAACCATAAATAGCCGAATTGTCCTTATTGACGCCAGTTCTGTTGTGAACGTAGATTAAATACGATTATTAGATGCAATGTCTTAATGTTGACATTTACCTTGTTTGGACATAATACCATCCACGTTCTTTAAGTACCCGACGGGGTGAGTACCAGTCACGTGTTAACGATCTGTGCTATTTTAATGTTGCGTGTTAAACATCCGTGTCTACCTAAATTAAGGGTAAAGTTTGTTCTATTTCCTACATAAATTATTGATTTAGGCACAGTTTGAATTATTTCGCTCAAAATTCTGTGGGATCAAGCAATTAAGTTGTTGTAATTATATGAACGATGACTGAATACGACTATTAGATGTTCTTTCGTTTCAATAGAGCTTAATGTTAATGTTTATTTTGTTTGGGCACAATACTGCCCACGTTCTTAATTACCCGACGGGGTAAGTGTTATCAGTCACGTGTTAAATATCTGTGCTATTTTAAAGCTGCGTGTACAACGTTTCGTGTCTATCTAAATTAAGGGTAAACTTTGTTCTATTTTCTACATGTATTATTGACTTAGGCACAGTTTTAATTATTTCATTGAAAATAACAGGCTGTTTTACGGGGTTAAGAAATCAATTTGTCATAATTATATAAACGAATACAACTATTAGATGCCATGTCGTCCCAATAGAGTTTAATGTTAATGTTTATTTTGTTTGGACACAATACTGTCCACGTTCTTAATTACCCGATGGGGTAAGTGTTGCCAGTCACGTGTTAAAGATCTCTGCTATTTTAATATTGCGTGTTAAACATCCGTGTCTACCCAAATTAAGGGTAAAGTTTGTTCTATTTCGTACATATATTATTGACTAAGGCACAGTTCTAATTATTTCGTTTAAAATTATAGGCTGCTATGTGGGGTCAAGAAATCGATTTGTCATAATTATATGGTAAGAAAATATAATTTTATACTGTTTAACGAGCAATTAATTATAGGTTCGCGACAGCATACCATAGCGTGCATGTATTTTTGTCACACAACTGATTTGTATATTTACAAGTTAAACCCGCTACTGTGTTTGCGTTAACTTACATGTTAAATTTTTCTCGTTATTTATTTATTTTTGCTTCCTAAGTAAAAACGTGAATTTTATTATATATATTATGATAAAATATATCCCACCGAAGCAGCGGCGCGCCTTTGGCTAATATTTTTTTTCACACACAATTGTCACAAATTATTTAATAGATTAAATAGTTCAATTTATATAAACTTTTTCCTTTTCTCTATATGACCCGTACTCTCTTTCCTCTTCAATTCTTGTCCTTTTCCTTCTATTACTCAAAGGTTGACTGGAAGAGATCCCTTTTAGGGATAAGTCCGCCTTTATACATGTGTTTTTTTTTTAATTTTAATTTTTCTTTCTCTTTTCTAAATATATGTGTAAAAAGAAAAATAAATAAATAAATAAATAAATTGTCATACGAGTAGATCCTTCAATCATAATAAAAAATATTAAGATAATTCAGTGGAAACTTTTTGTTTTATTTACTGCTGTGCTGTGCCTGTGCCAGCTGTGCCAGCAGCTTCGCAGGCCGGTCGTAAAATACGTAGCCGAATCATGTGAGAACATGTTTATAACATGTTGTGCTGACCCCACTTAGAATGGGATAAGGGCAGGAAGATGATGATGATTTTTAAAACAGCAACCGCAGAGTTTCTTGCTGGCTCTTGTCGGTAGGAACAGTTTTCCGAACCAGCAGTAGAGTTGACGATTCGAAAGCATTTGTTTATAAGTAAATAAATAATAATATAAATATATGGGACACTTACACACACGGTCGTCCGTCCCCAAAGTAAGTAACTTAATACTTGTGTTATGGTTGACAGACAACTGGTGAATATATACTTATATATTTTTAAATACATACTTAAATACAAATATACACCCAGGCTCAAAGGCCAACAAATTCATTTATAGAAAATGTTGGCCCTCGGCGGGAATCGAACCCGCGACCCGCGGAGCTGAAGGCAGGGTCACTACCCACTGCGCCAACGGGCCAGTCTAAGTATATTTTGAAGTTTAAGTATATTTTGAATTTGGCACAATGTTACGTGCTTTAGGTATTAGAAAATATAAGATCGAAGAAACCTGATACATTATATGCGTTCAGCAAACCGAATGACCTGATGCTCGAAAAAATACCTTATGAAGGCGAGCCACACTAAACATTTCGTCCCTTTTCTGTTCCCCTGTCAAGACTTGACAGTAGACAAACAATTTCGTTCTTTGAGATCAAATGCAATACTAAAATTCTCTTTGTATTTATTTGCTATGTTTTTTACAAAACTAATTAATGTATTAAGGAGCCATTTATAATTTACTAGATGTACCTGCGACTCTGCCCGCGTGTGCGTTGTAGCAGACTTGCCGTGTGGTATCCGGCTAAGTAGAATAGACCACCCTCATTTCTTACCGAGGTGTCGTAAAAGGCGACTAAGGTAAGTCGACCCGCCGTGTGGTATCCGGCTGAGTAGAACAACCTCATTTCTTACCGAGGTGTGGTAAAAGGCGACTAAGGTGGGTTGAAGTCAGGTAGGCGGCCGGTCGTAAAAACGCAGCCAAATCATTTAACAGCATATTTATAACATGTTGTGCCGACCCCACTTAAAGTGGGATAAGCGCAGGATGGTGATTAGAATAAAGCGGTTATAAAACGGTCATAAGACCTGTCCGTATTTTATGGATCAGAATGTTCGATGAATGAAAGAAGAGCTCAAATCCAACGAACATGCAAATGAGATGAGAATGTTCAGGTGGTTGTGTGGTGTAACAAGACTGGACAAAATACGAAATGGGTAAATAAGAGGAAGTCTGAAAGTTACTCCATTAATGGATAGACGAGTGAGTGCAAGATTAAGTATGAAAATCATGTAACTAAACGATTGTTAAATATGATTAATAATAATAAATAAATATATGGGACACTTACACACACGGTCGTCCGTCCCCAAAGTAAGTAACTTAATACTTGTGTTATGGTAGACAGACAACTGGTGAATATATACTTATATATTTTTAAATACATACTTAAATACAAATATACACCCAGGCTCAAAGGCCAACAAATTCATTTATAGAAAATGTTGGCCCTCGGCGGGAATCGAACCCGCGACCCGCGGAGCTGAAGGCAGGGTCACTACCCACTGCGCCAACGGCCAGTCAGATTGCCAACGGTCAATAGTCAGCCCAACGGATTGTGGGGGATATGTGACTAGAGGGATATCGAAAAAGATATGGTTAAATTGTGTAAAGCATGCAAATAAAAGGACTAGCACCAGAGTTGACGAATAATAGAGAATGGAAGAGAAGAACATGTGTTTCGCCGATCCCCAGTAGAGAAAGACATTTTCTTGACAATTTTTGTTTTCAAAACCTTTAAAAAAATCGATCACATACAAACAGACAGCTTATGGGAACTATGTTTTTTTAATAAGTAGCTTTTACCCACGACTTCGCAGCAGCAGGGTCATCTCGCTTACTCCCCGGTTGGGGGGTAGGCGG
Organism: Morpho helenor; assembly: GCA_029227775.1. Lineage (NCBI taxonomy): Eukaryota > Metazoa > Arthropoda > Insecta > Lepidoptera > Nymphalidae > Morpho > Morpho helenor. The sequence continues at coordinate 11,790,038 of JARGCU010000002.1, forward strand.
GGTACGGGCCTCGAGGCGTACCTCTTTGCCCGGGCATTTCCTCGCTGGCATTCTGCCTGGTCCATGTTCCGGCCGTAGGCCGAGGTCACTTAGGTGACCTAAAGGTTGTCGGTATTCGGGCCGTGAGCCCAGGTCACCTAGGTGACCTAAAGGATGTCTGGTTCGGTGGAGAGGTCTGGGAATGGTAGCTCCCAGACCTCGTAGTCTTCGTCAGGAATTGTTAAGTCCTGGAATTGTTAAGTCCACGACTTCGTTCGCGTAGATTGTTGTCTTGTGATAGGTCGATAATAGATGGCGCTTTTCAATGTCATCCTATGAATGTAGAATGAACAGGATTAACCTGTATGTTATTCCTGTGTATAAGGATTAATTGTGCCAACATCGTATTCCTTTAGAATTAACATGATTTCTATAACCTATATGTTCCAGTGTATAAGGAATAAATGTGCCAAATTTCTTCGATATTGGTACAGCAGATTCGCCGTGAAATGGTTTTTCTCTCTTAAAACCCCCTAAATGCTGTATTTCAGGAAAATCGTTGGAGCCGTTTCCCAGATTCTGAAAATATATTATACACACACACACACATACATATATATATATATACAAGATTAACTCATTTAAATATTAAAGATAATATAAGACCTTATGTATCTCTAGTACAGATATTATGAAAACATAATATTGGTAGAATAATATTGTAATATTATGTAAACAATATACTTAATTACTTAATGTAAACGATACATCCCAATTTCAAGCGAGATTACGCTCGATCTGTATTAAGTTGTTCATCTCAATTTTGCTTTTCATCCTTACATAATATATTCGCGCGTTCTTTACGTGGAATTTTTCAAGCTTAGCGAGACACGGTTTATATTTAAGGCGGGTGTTTCGAGATTATGTTGAACAGGGTTAATATCATATTAAGTATTTAGAGGTTTTGAAAGCTTTGTAATAAAGGGCGTCGTGGTATTCTGTACATAAAAAATGACATCATTCTCCTGCCGTTATCAAACTCTAAGTGCGGTCGGCTGTCGGTACATGTTTTAAACATGTTGTGATGTCATTTGGTTATGTATTTTACGACCGGTGAACTTACCTTAGTCGCTTATTTTACAACACTTCGGTAAGAAATGAGTGTGGTATATTATATTCAGCCGGATACCACACGGCAGATCGTCCTAACTTAGTCAACTTTTACGACACCTCCGTAAAAAATGAGGGTGGTCTATTCTACTCAGCCGGATACCACATGGCAGGACATCCTATCTTAGTCACCTTTTGCGACACTTCGGTAAGAAATGAGGGTTGTCTATTCTACTCAAACTCAACTCAAAACTCAAAACTTTCTTTAATCAAATAAACTTGTAAAGTTCTTTTGAATCGTCAATTCTACTGCTGGTTTGGAAAGCTGTTCCTACCGAAATGAGCCAGCAAGAAACTCTTTTCATAATATTTATAACTAGTTACATTAAGTCATTACTATCTTGTCCGACCCTGTAGGACAGTAGCTATATCCACGCACTCTTATCGTCTACTCAGCCAGATACCACACGGTGATGTCTAGGGAAATATGTCCTTTCAAAATCAATAGCAATAATTAATAAACATCGTATAAAAGCGCGTTAAGTATAAAGGAAAACAAAAACGCACTTTTGACAGATGAATAAAATGCTAAATATTTTAGCTCCGTCCACCTTTCTTGTTTTTAATGTTCGGGAAAAAACTTCGCTACGAAAAAGCTTTTAAAGGACTCCTTACATTCCGAAGGAGTCTCGTCACAAGAAAGATCTATTAGAAATGTAAAACAAGTTACGTCAAAGCTCGGTGAAATTCCTGACAAGGATAATTATATTTGTGAGAAAAGGTAATTTAAGACGCCCATGTAGCCCTAGAATTGATCTTTTAATGCATTTTTAAAAAAAATTTACGTTATATAACATTTTAGTACTGGGTTTTATATGTATTTTTTAAGATATAAAAAAATGCTATTAAAGAAAATAAAAAAAAAACCCATTTGGCTATGTTTTACAACGGGCCTCACCTGTTTGTCGTCAACTTACCTTAGTGACCTTGGTAAGAAATGAGGTTGTTCTATTCTACTCAGCCGTATACACGGTCGTATTAATATTGAAAATAATGTATTTAATTTAATACCGGCCTACCTGACGTTTTTTTTGTCAGGAAAACCCATTATGGGTCGTCACCGCCCGACGGAGACGAGCGGTGGGTATGTCGGACTCTCACCAACTAAAAACTTGATAGTGCTTCACCACGCTGCTGGTGGCGGGGACAAGGTACCGTTGTACACATTGCCCCCATCCCCGCCAGCAGCAACTCTGAACCCCAGAGTACGCCACCTCTTGGTCGGAGCCTCTCTAAACAGTGGCCCCTCCCTCCGCTAATCGACGCCCCGCTCGCCTGCGGTGGATCAGATCCAAAGACTCGACTTCCTGAATCCGTTACGCCGCCTCCTTCCGCGAGATTATGTCTTCGTCGAAGGAGGCCATCGCTGCCCACGATTTCTCCCCATCTACAATGGCACCACAGCGGGCAATAAGTGACCATGCCCCACCTGCGCCACGAGCTTTGCACGCTGAACCGCCCAAGCGGGACAGTCAGAAAGCGTGTGTAGCGCTGAATCAAACTCGGCGCCGCACTCGTGGCACTCACCGGACTCTTCGCGCCGGTCCACTTTCCACAGATACCTCCCGAAACAACCATGTCCTGTACCTGTGTCAGGCAGAAGGTGAGGACCCCATGCCTCCTGGCGACCTAGCCCTGGAGAATGGGCTGGATGGCTGAAATCGTCCAGACACCTGCACTGGGCCATTCCAGCCGCCGCCTCCACTGGCGGAGCAGCTCCGCCTGAGCTGTCCTACGCCAGTCCACCTCTACCGCCGCTGAATCTCCCCCCGAACAGGCTTCAACTCTACGGCGGTAGGCCTGAGCTAGCACCTTTGCCTCTAGGTCCCATGGAGGGGACCCGGCCAAGGCAAAACTTGACGTCAACTCAACTTAATCGCCTTTTACGAACCCTTGGTAAGTAAATGGTGGGGTAGTCTCAACCGGATAGCACTCAGTGGATTAAGTTACCTTTGTCGCCTTTTATGACACCTTCGTAACAAATGAGGCTAGTCTGTTCTACTCAGCCGGATACACGGAATTTTTGTTTCTCTCTCCAAAAGAACTAAACGTTTCTGTGCTAAATTCTGTGCTAAATAAACTTACAAGCTGTATCTTTACCTTTTTAATATTTGTACAGCGGTCGCAAGGCCACTGTAATGTAAGGTATTTATTTTGCGCTATGAATGTATGCCCTTTCTGCGTCCAAGAATTGCTAAATATTTTTATTCCAAATCGAAGTTTTATACCTTGGCTTCGAGCCAAGGCGGGCTTAGAATTTATATACTTTTATATTTTGTGTGCCACTAGCATAACTTTCTTTTCTCGTAACGTTTTCTAAGATTATTTAATTTTATTTATCGCTTCCTTGTATTTTATGAGCAAGTAGAAAAGTTTAAATAGAGGTAAGAGTTTGTACTCTATGTACGTTATCTGTCTCTTTTTCTATCTATCTCTTTCTTTCTCCATCTATCACGTCCTTTATTTATCTCTTACTCTGTCTATGTATGTTGTATTGATCTCAGAAACCAGTTAAACGTATAATTAATTAAACAAAGGTTTCCACTGTAAAACTTTCCGTAAAAAAACTTTTTAATACCTTATTTCCAACTGCAAACATTTTTATTTCGTCAGTCCATCGAAGTAACCTTGTATTTACGCGCAATAAAAATGAGAGAGTGCAAAAAACGCCATACAAATTCGCGAGCCATTCCCTGCCAATATTTCAATATCGCCCCCCACACTTTAGGCTCATAATATTTTACGATTGACCCCTGGCCGAGGCCTAGTTTAGGGGTTATTTCAAACCGGCTCACGTAACGCCATCGCGATTACGTGATACCAATTCATATTGTGGATGATTTTTCACTTATATTTTAGTATATACTGTCAGGAATGGAAGTACATATTCAATTGCCTTTTTTTATTGGCAACACTGCACAAAGTAAGCAAGCAAGGGGGCTTGTTTTTCAGTAAGAATTCTCTATAAAAGGGGGAGGTGGCAGTTTGCAAACCAAAGGCAGTTTTGTTCTAAAATTGACTCATACGGTTATTATATTGTGTAAGAGAAAAAGAAACGCGAGCCCTAAATCTAAACACTAAGGGCCTGTTTCACAAGTTACTGATAAAGTATCGGATAGTTAACCGACAAATAAACTAAGTAACAGATAAATGTATCTAAAAAGAGACTCTAAAAGTGAAAAAAATAAAGTGCGGCCGTTTTAAAATTGGTATTTGCTATCCAACAGATAAACAAAATAACAGCCACATGATCTACCTGTTAACTTAGGGACTTTCAGTGCTGAATAAGCCTATCAGAAACCTGAGAAACGCAAAATTCCGAGATATGTGTCAGATATGTTCCGAATAAGCTAACTGACAGTTTATTGGTAACTTGTGAAACAGGCCTTAACTCTATTTAACCTCAGGAACAGAACTCCTTTAAACTAGCGATGTGAAAAAATAATCGATTATTTTTCCTTGATTATTTATCACGCCCAAGAATGAAATTAAGCCACCATAAAGTGCAAAAAATGTTCGCATAATTGAATAACCAATTTTGTATAATAGATTAACTACTGCGAAAATTTTAGCACGTGTGATATTACCCCTTTCTGGGTAAATTAAATTACAACCACATTAGGAGTGTGGGATCGCCCACGTCATATTGTAGAATTCAATTATACGGAACAATACATGTGGTTATGGAATCTGTTAATACCTTATGAAAAATGGATTTTTGAATTTAAACTATCGTGAGTGGAATTCATAATTAATGTATAGAAACCTCAAAATCATAATTAATGTATGGAACTCAGTTCCCGCCGCGATAACGCCGCGTAAAGAGCGCATGAATAAGAGCCCCGTATGGGCTTGAAACTAGTCGGGCTCATCCGATAAAATAACACGTGAGTATAGCCGGTTTCTATACATTAATTATGAAAAATGGATTACTAAGACTAATCCATAATCTCCACACAACGTTCGAAAGAAATAACTTCAGCCGTGTGGTATCCGGCTGAATAGAATAGAACCACCCTCATTTCTTACCGAGGTGTCGTAAAAGGCGACTAAGGTAAGTTGACCTGCCGTGTGGTATCCGGCTGAGTAGAATAGACCAACCTCATTTCTTACCGAGGTGTTGGAAAAGGTGACTAAGGTAAGTAGACCCACCGTGTGGTATCCGGCTGAGTAGAATAGACCAACCTCATTTCTTACCGAGGTGTTGTAAAATACAACTGAGGTAAGTTGATGTCAGGCAGGCGGCCGGTCGTAAAAACGCAGCCAAATCATGTGACAGCATATTTATAATAACTTATTTATGTTGTGTCGACCCCACTTAGAGTGGGATAAGGGCAGGAATATGATGATGTTCGAACGGAATAACTTGTACCGGCGACTTTGTTTGCGTCATGATTTAAAATACCCTCAATTATTGATTGTTATAATTATTATGTTCCTTACAGAAAACGGCCTTAAAACTGCAGTTGTACCAAAGAGGACGTCCATCCGTTGACATCTTTCTCCAGCCTTTATAAGACTCTTAAGTGGGGTCGGCACAACATGTTATAAACACGTTGACACATGATTGAATTGGGTATTTTACGACCAGCCGCCTGGCTGATGTCAACTTACCTTTTACAAACCTCTACCGCCGCCACCACAGTATATAAGCACTACACACATTCGCTTTCACAAACTCAATCGTTTCGCCCCACAACTGAAGCATCATCAGGAGATAGATTTTATGACAAATAAATATATCGCAAAGCGAGGCGCCACACAACCAATTATAATATATAGTTATTTGTTGAAACCCCACCATTTTTTATCCTCCAACCACGTGTAACAAACTTGAACTAGAAACATTTATCTGATCGTGAATGAAGGTGCTATTGTTATGTTTAATGATCTCAAGTTGTTCTGAAATGTTAACTCGGAAGCTTTTGTCACAGGTGTGCAGAGTTTCGAAACAATTCATTAGTAACTTAATAACCACTTTCTAACAAATATTTATTAGCGAAATAATTAAGTATTACTTTTGGATTATGGATCTCCGCGAAATAACGCTTGATATAATATATTGGATAACGTTTTCAGTCTGTGATAACTTAATAAAATGTGTGCAGAAACGTCAAGATGTTTTGTATGATATAAAATTTTACATTTATGTTTTTATACCACTTTTGATGTCTGTAATAAAACAGGGATCTTGGTACACTATCACTCTAATGTTAGAGCGACAAAGTGTGTGCCGTAAAGATCGTACTGATCTCGAGGGAAGCTGAACAGGTGTTCGCTGTTCTGACATGCATAGAAGATAAATTGCTGCACTCTTGAGAGACCTACCTACATATACCTACATATGTAAATTAAATAAATAATATGGTGAAGGAAAATATTAAATTAAAAATTTTCTTAATTCAAATAAACTTGTAAACAAGTACTTTTGAATAGTCAATTCTATAGCTGGTTCGAAAAGTTGTTCCTACCGAAAAGAGCCAGCAAGACACTCGGCGTTTGCTGTTTTCAACATAATACTTATAACTAGTTATATTCATTCATTGTACAGGGTCGGACAGTAGGTATATCAACGCATTCTTAACGTCTAAATAATCCTCAACAGTATAGTAGGCTTTTCGTATCAGCCTTTCTTTAATAGTGTTTTTAAACTGCTGTAATGGCATCATGGGGAAACCTGCATATCTCTAGAGAATCCTAGGAATATGTGTAACCTACCAATCCACATTGGAGCAGTGTGATAGGTAGATCTTAGCTCCAATCCTTCTCTCCAAAAACGGAGAGAGGACGCCTATGCCCAGCATTGGGATAGTAACAGGTCGTTACTTACTTTTTTTTAAATAAATAATCATCATCCTCTTGCCCTTATCCCACTACAAGTGTAAATATGTTGTAAAATGATTTGGCTACGTATTTTACGATTGGCCTGCCTGACCTTAGTCGTATTTTACGACACCTCGGTAATAAAAAGGGTGGTCTATTCTACTCAACCGCATGCCACACGGTGTGTCAAAGGAAAAGAGCAGCAATAAAAAATTGTACGAAAACGGCAATATTTAAAGCTTTCTTCGCGTGCGCTGAGCAAACGGTAATAGTCAATTGCCCTTCTCTAAAAGTTCTAAATAAAAGTCCGTGACAGCATATGTCTAGCTTTTAAGTTTGACCCACTCTAACCATTTTTATGGTAATTTATAGAATTAGGCGTTACTTTGCGGAGGTCCATAATACAAAAGTAATGAGAATATTATTTTGCTATAATCCGCGATAAAAGGAAATATATGTAATGCTAGATATAGAGTGTACTATTCGTCCTCATACCTGATACATGCAGAATTTGCAAGAACCCATGCTCTATCCGACACCGATGACACAACAATTCACAAGCACTGCATTCACCACCACAATCTCAGCAATTGTTTCGCCCCTTAACCGAAGCATCGTCAGGAGATAGACTTCACGACAAAATCGCAAAGCCGCTTTGCGATTTTTTGCATTTTTATGGTTATCAAAAGACTATATCACGGTTTTAATCTTTCAACGCGGGCGGAGCCGCTGGCGATTGCTAGACTGGCCCGTTGGCGCAGTGGGTAGTGACCCTGCCTTCTGCTACGCGGGTCGCGGGTTCGATTCCCGCCGAGGGCCAACATTTTCTATAAATGAATTTGTTGGACTTTGAGCCTGGGTGTATATTTGTATTTAAGTATGTATTTAAAAATTATATATGTATATATTCACCAGTTGTCTGTCACCCATAACACAAGTATTAAGTTACTTAGTTTGGGGATGGACGACCGTGTGTGTAAGTGTCCCATATATTTATTTATTTATTTATATTTATAGTTTTATATATAAGATGAAAGTATATCATATGTGAGGATGTGAGATTTAAACTTTCTCAAGAGAGCAATGATATATGTCTTTGGTTACGTCACAAACGTGCACATCTGTTCCGCATCTCCTGAGATAAAGCTCCATATTTATGACTGATGCTTTGTCATTCTATGCTGAGACGTTTAAATGTTAATGTTTGTGCTACCGGTTGCTTATTTCTCTTCCACTTTCTTACATTGTATAGTGTAAATTGGATGAGTATAACAATAGCGGTCTACTGCTTTCCAACTGCTGGGCATAGACTATCTATACTAATATTATATAAGCTGTGGTAGCCCAGCGGTATCACCGTGCGCCTCTTTCGAGAAGGTCTAGGGTTCAAACCCCGGGCAGGCACCAATGAGTTTTCTAATAAAACTTATGTGTCTAATTGATAATTGCAATTTATCACACGCCTTTCGGTGAAGGAAAACATCGTGAGGAAACCTGCATATCTCTAGAGAATTCTGGGGATATGTGTAACCTACCAATCCGCATTGGAGCAGCGTGGTAGGTCTTAGCTCGAATCCTTCTCTCCAAAAAAAAAACGGAGAGTAGAGGTCTAAGCCCAGCTGCGGGATAGTAACAGGCCGTTACTTACTTACCAATATTATAAAGACGAAAAATTTTTATGTATCTTTGTAATGTTTCCACACAAAAACTACTGGACCGATTTAAAAAATTCTTTCAACATTAGAGAGCTGCATTTTTACTGAGCAACATAGGCTATATTACATTTCAGAAAAAATTCATCCGTTATAAAAATGTAATAAGGTGTAAAGAAATAAAAATTACGCGGCTGATACCGTGGGATATTGCTAGTCTAAGATAAGTCGGAAAAAGCAAAAATCTGAGGATTCACCAAGCAATCAATTAAATACTATCTACGATATAATTTTAAGATATGTTTTTAAATAGATCAGTTGAAAAAGATCGATTATTATTATTAAAGTTTTAAATATAACTGTTAACTTCAAGTCTATAAACTATGCTTGTTTTAACCAAGCCAAGTTGTAACACGATCTTAACACGTTGGTGTTTAATAATAATAAAATAAATAAATAAATATATGGGACACTTACACACACGGTCGTCCGTCCCTAACGTAAGTAACTTAATACTTGTGTTATGTTAGAAAGACTTGTGAATATATACTTATATAATTTTTAAATACATACATAAATACAAATATACACCCAGATTCGAAAACCAAACAAATTAATATATAGAAAATGTTGGCCCTCGGCGGGAATCGAACCAGCGACCTGCATCGTACAATTCAAGTATTACAGCAAGGCTTCAAATGATGAAACGATCTAACCGCATAAACGTCTAATGAATGAGTCGAAGTTTGTAATAAAACTCAAACAACTTTTTTTTTTTACCGATAAGACGGGCGAGCGCAGAAGCATCGCCAAGAAGAAATGGATAATACAAGCAAAGCAAGTTCAGCCATTTATAGTAGTCCCAAACGAATCCCCACCCTTCAATCGGTCATGCGTTTATCGCGTTGTCAGTATACCGGTATTAAAAACCAAAGAGATGATATTTGACTTCCGTTCCCGACAACAATCATAATTACAAATAATATCTCACATGACAGTCTCTACTCTATGACATGTTATTTAATAACCCATTGTACAAGTGTCAGGCATTGATAAAATAACCTTAATTTGCTACTTTTCAGGTATATTTGTTAAAGATCAGAACTTCTAAAATCAGATATAGGTGGAGTAAAATACCGTATTGTGAAGTGTTAAATAAAGAAAAAAACAAAAAGCACAGAAGACCAAAGCTTAAATATTCGACCTCGATTTTGTATGTAAGCAAATATCTAGTAAATTGTTGATGAAAGCGTAGAATAATGATAAATTGCAGCCAAAATACATATTTACCCAATCGAGATTTTACGATGGCCAACTTTGCCGCGAGAACGGTATGAAACCTTTTTTGTAGGACCGCTTTTATTTGTGGTCTATGGCATAGAGCACAGATAAAATCATATTAGATTTTCCCGCGCTGTATTCTTTTATGTTTTCCGTTACCCCAATAGTAATTTATGCATTTTTAGGTCATTAAATATGGGAGAAAGGTTATATTTACATCAGTACTCGTTTTGTATCGAATATTATTGTATTTGTTCTGTAATTTTAGAGCTTTTTGGTACTTATTATTGGAATTTATTAATTAATTTAAACTTTTTTGAGTTAGATGTAAGCTCTAGTACTTTTCTTTAAGAATGGGATGCTTTTGCCGAACTTTATGATAGTAATCAACTATTACTTTCCTGTTTATATTATCATCAAATTCAAATTCAAATAATTCTTTATTTAAATTGGCTTTTACAAGTACTTTCGAATCGTTAAATTACAATGAAGCTACGACTGGTTCTGAAAGGTGTCCTTACCGAGAAGAACCAGCAAGAAACTCGGCGGCCACTCTTTTCAAAATTAAGTATTACAAAAATGTCTTAATTAATTAATAACAAATAAAAAAGTTTACAATATAATCTAGTGCGTAGCTGGTCGCAATTTAAATCCAAGTTTTCTTATCATCAACATAGTCCTCAACAGTATAATAAGCTTTATAAATAAATGTATTTTTAATTGCTTTTTTGAACTTGTGTAAAGGCAAGCTCAAAATAGATTGTGGAATTTTATTATAAAAATCATCATCATTCTCCTGCCCTTATCCCTATCTAAGTGGTGTCGGCACAACATGTTTTAAACATGTTGTTACATGTTTTAGCTATTTTTTACGACCGGCCGCCTGCTTGACGTAGACTAATCTTAGTCGCCTTTTACAACATCTTCGTAAGAAATAAGGGTGATCTATTCTACTCAGCCGGATAACACATGGTAATTTACTGTTTATATTGTCTCATAGACAAATAGACTGATAAACGAAAAATATTAAATGGTGGCGATAAGACAATTGTATATATATTTTTTTTATATTACCAATTTTCGTGGAGTCTATCTCCTGATGAGCGCTGTGTTATGACGCGAAACGATTGTTGAGATTGTGGTAGTGAATGTGTGCAGTGCTTGTATTTTGTTACGTTATTAAGTATCAGGTATCGAAACACATATACACTGTACATATTTTACAAATTCAAATTCAAAATATTTTTTATTCAAATAAACTTGTAAATAAGTGCTTTTGAATCGTCAATTCTACTGCTGGTTCGGAAAGCTGTTCCTACCGAGAAGAGCCGGCAAGAAACTCGGCGGTTGCTCTTTTAAATATACAATTCTTATTACTAGTTACATTTAGTCAGTAATGTCTTGTAATTATTGCATACATTACAATATGAACCTATACGCCGTGTGGTATCCGGCTGAATAGAATAGTACCACCCTCATTTCTTACCGAGGTGTCGTAAAAGGCGACTAAGATAAGTTGACCCACCGTGTGGTATCCGGTTGAGTAAAATAGACCACCCTCTTTCTTACCAAGGAGTCGTAAAATACGACTAAGGTAAGTTGACGTCAGACTGGCGGCCGGTCGTAAAATACGTAGCCAAATCATATGACAACATGAAATTCAAATTCAAATTCAAATAATTCTTTATTCAAATTGGCCTTTACAAGCACTTTCGAATCGTCAAATTACAATGAAGCTGAAGCTACCACTGGTTCGGAAAGGTGCTCTTACCGAGAAGAACCAGCAATAAACTCGGCGGTCACTCTTTTCAAAATTAAGTTTTACAATAATGGCTTAATTAAGAACAAATTAAATATAATCTAGTGCGTAGCTGGACGCAATTTAAAACCAAGCTTTCTTATCATCAATATAGTCCTCAACAGTATAATAAGCTTTATGAATCAGTGTCTTTTTAATTGCTATTTTGAACTTGTGTAAAGGCAAGTCCAAAATAGATTGTGGAATTTTATTATAAAAATGTATACCGAGGCCCACAAACGATCTACGAACTTTCTGAAGCCGTATCCTGGGTATTATTAATTTATTTCGGTTCCTGGTTTGCCTATTACTAATATCACTTTTTTTATTAAAAAGATGTATATTTTGTCTCACAAACACTATATTATTATAAATGTATTGCGAAGCTACAGTGAGAATACCTATTTCTTTAAATTTATCACGGAGCGAGTCACGTGGTTTCATATTATAAATCGCACGTACAGCTCGCTTTTGCAAAACGAATATTTTTTGGATATCAGCTGCCTTACCCCACAGCAAGATACCGTACGCCATAATGCTATGGAAATAAGAAAAATAGACAAGTCTTGCTGTTTCAATATCAGCTAATTGCCTAATCTTCCTAACGGCATAGGCAGCGGAACTAAGTTTACTACAAAGATTAGTAATGTGGGGTCCCCATTGCAGCTTTGCATCCAAGGTTACTCCCAGAAAAACAGCTAAGTCTTCTGTTTTAACTATTTCATTATTAATTTTTACAGTATTTACCAATTTTTCAACATTAGGCAATGTGAATTCTAAGCACTTAGTCTTATTTGTATTTAAAAGCAGATTATTTACTGTAAACCAATGCGATACCTGTGACAAAGCACTGTTCACATCGTCAACCTTTGTTTTGGTTTTGTCAATCTTAAATAATAATGATGTATCGTCTGCAAATAGTACTACGTCACAAATATTGTTTACATAAAATGGCAAATCATTTATATATATTAAAAATAGGAAGGGACCCAGAATAGAGCCTTGTGGCACACCCATTTTCGTGATTGAACCGGATGACTTTATATTATTTACACACACTCTTTGAATTCTATTACTGAGATATGAGGCGATAAGCTTCAGTGCAGTACCTTTTACCCCATAGTGGCTTAGTTTTCGCAAGAGAGTCTCATGCTGAACACAATCGAATGCCTTTGACAAGTCGCAGAAAACACCTAAGGCGTTCTGGAACTTCTCCCAAGCACTAAAGACATGCTTCATCAATCTTGCACCCGCATCTGTTGTGGACCTACCCTTTGTAAAACCATACTGCTCCGAATGAAGTAATTTGTTAGAATTGAAATGATGGAGCAGTTCATGTTTGAACATGTTGTGCCGACCCTACTTAGAGTGGGAAAAGGGCAGGAGGATGATGATTACAATAAGAACCTATGGATTCCGGGGTCCTAAAGAATTGGATTGACTTTAAATAAAAGATAATTTACGTATGAGAAAACATTTTATATGAAAATATATCTTTTGAGGTCAATCTTTTTCTCTAGACTGTAATACCATAGAAAAACATTGACATGAAAACCTTTTTTGTGAAACCTCTTTTATAGTTCGGTGAGGTCACAGATAAATTTCCTTGATATTCTCGCACCATATACGTTTTCCTTTTTGCCGCCTAAATATGTTTGAAAGCTCCGACATCATTCGCGTCAATTTTCAAAATACCCTCACTTATATATTACCATGTTCCCGAAACGAAAATATGTTGAACCAAAATATAAAATCTATCACAAGTACAACACGTTTTAAACATGTTGTCACATAAATTTTCTATGTATTTTACAACTGGCCGCCTGCCTGACGTTAACTTAACTTACTCGTTTTTCACGACACCTCGGTAAGAAATGAGGGTGGTCTTTTCTACTCAGCCGGTTACCACACGGAAAGTCAACTCAGTCACCTTTTACGACACCTCGGTAAGAAATGAGGGTGATCTTTTCTACCCAGCCGGATACCACACGGAAAGTCAACTTAGTCACCTTTTACGACACCTCAGTAAGAAATGAGGATGGTCTATTCTACTCGGCCGGATACCACACGGCGGGTCGAATCACTTTATCTGCTTTTTCGACACCTCGGTAAGAAATAAGGGTAGTCTATTCTACTCGGCCCGATACCACACAGCGGGTCAGCTTACCTTAGTCGCCTTTTACGACGCCACGGTAAGAAATGAGGGTGGTCTATTCTACTCAGCCGGATACCACATGGCAGGTCGACATACTTTAGTCCACGACAAAATCGCAAAGCGATGCATTAACCAAGCAAGCAGAGTTATATAGTCACTAGTTAAACCCCCCACCATTTAGTTGACTTTTCAACTTCAAAATCAACTAGTTTTCCAAAGTTTAGTTTTTCAAAGATTATTTTGATTTGATTTGCTAATAGTAATTTATCGGGCGAATGTAGAGTACATTTTGTTAGGTTTCGATTGTAGAGACTGTTGTATTGAATGTTTGTAGTGCTTGTGTAGTGTGTTGCTGGTGGAGTTTTGTGATACTTGCAGTTACTAAACCTGCGTGTATAAGAACAGTATCTCCTTCCTACATTTAGCATTACATAGATCTTAACAAACATTTGGATTATATTGGATTGTAGCAAAATAATTCCAGCATAAGTTTTGTCCGCTAGGGTACTCGCAAGTCGTGCCAGAAAACATCAAAATAAAAGCCACGATATAACATGAGATTTGAGCGGCTGTGGCTTTTTATATCAAAGCTGTCCACGCACCCTCGTTATGAAAGTGTCATACACAAACATACCGAGCGCCCCGACATTTCATTTATCATTATATTGTTGGCGAAAATATCCTATCATCAATTTTGGCGATACGATACTATACGTTATTGTTCTTTTGACTTTTAATTATATTATTACCGGAGTACTGAGTCTTGCTTGGTAATTTTATTAAAACATAAAAAAAATTCATAAAAAAAACGAAGAAAGAATCATTTGTCGGTCTCGGTACACGTTTTTATAACAAAATTCCTCAACATTATCTGGACTTGCCTTTACACAAGTTTAGAAATTATCTCAAAACGATGTTGCTACATAAAGCTTACTATACTATTGAGGATTATTTGAGTGATAGCTTATCTTAACTGCAGTCAGCTACGCATCCAGCTGCAACGATTATCTTGTAACCATCAAATTGTAATAATTTTTAAAAGATTAGCCGCCGAGTTTCTTGCTGATTCTTCTCGGTAGGAGCAAACTTCCGAATCAGTGGTAGCTTCTTTAAAACATTTGACGATTCAAAAGTACTGTAAACAGTCCACTTGAATAAAGAATATTTTGAATTTGAATTTGAATTTGAAGAATTGGTGGTAGCTGGGACTGGATCCCGTGTTATTTATTTCTTTAATGCGCCCGATCCCCACTGAGCTATGACAACTTTACAAATGACAGCGAAATTAAACTTTGTACTCCATTACTATTTTAGCAGTTTTTCAATGCCTGAAAACAGGGATAAAACGACTAGCTAGATCAATACCAAAACTCCCTACATGATGATGTGTAAAAAGAACAATAAATAAAATAAAAATAAATAAAATAAATAAATGAATTTCATGAAAATTAGACCCGTTTTCGATTGTATACATATAAAATATACAAAATTAAATGGAGTCAAAGTGCACAATAATTTAATCCGTTTTAATATCTCGGTTAATTGCCTCTTCAGGTGACAAGAAGGCTCCTTTTTCGCACAAAGAATCAGCTTAGCGATTCAGCGCGGAAACGCTGCCAGCATTCTTGGGAACATTCCACGTGTGCATGATTTGTATAGTCATAGCGTGTAAGTAATTTAAGATATATATAACTTGTACATTTTTGTTACAAATTAAAAAAAAATCATTTAAATAAAAAAATGTTGAAGAAAGAATAAAAGTCTGTGGTCATTACGCGCGATTTTTTTCGTTCCTTCTGTGGCGTATGTGGTCACTTGTATTTTACTATAGACTTGTCTTGTATAAATATAAATATAAAACTGGCTCAATCACACACTTTATAGTATTTCCAGAGATTTTTTTAAACTTTTGACATATACACGCTCAAGAAGTTGTTATTTTTAGCATTACATAAATTCTCTTAAGAAACGCGGCTTATAAAGTAGTTAGTAGCAAAATAATTCTATCATATATTTTTGTATTAAGGGGTATTTTAAAATCAAGTTTGACCCGAACGAAGTCGCGGGTATATCATCACAAGCAGCTCATGCTCAAGCACCCCACATATTCACTACAACAATGTCAACGATCGTTTCGCCCCGTAACCGAATCATCAGAGATAATCCAGGATAAGTAACCGAACGTACACAAACCAAAACCATATCACTCGAGCACCACACACATTCATTACAATTTCAATCGATTCGTTCCACTCCACTCTCATCTACACACAATAAATAGCAAAACGTAAATAAAGTCTTCGTAGTGAGATTCGCTGATTGAAGTTCGCAGAGCTCTCCCATTAACCGAGGGTTATTTAAATTAAAACTTAGTTCTGCAGGCGAATTGTATTTGAACAGTTAAGCGGGTTTAATTGTATGCAATTATTACAAAGTACTACAAGGGCTGCGAGAGCGTTGACCCTATAAGTTTTAACAGGGTTCACGGGTTCAAACCTAGAGCGGACAATAATTGCGCTAGTGCTGCCCTTATCCCACTCTAAGTGAGGTCGACACATGTTATAAACATGTTGTCACATGATTTGGCTACGTATTTTACGATCGGCCGCCTGCCTGACATTAACTTCCTTAGTCGTATTTTACGACTCCTCCGTAAGAAAGAGGGTGGTCTATTCTACTTTACCGGCTGAATAGAATAGTACCACCCTCAATTCTTATTGAGGTGTCGTAAAAGACGACTAAGGTAAGACGACCCACCGTGTGGTATCCGGTTGAGTAGAATAGACCACACTCTTCCTTACCGAGGAGTCGTAAAATACTTCTAAGGTAAGTTGATGTCAGGCAGGCGGCGACCGTAAAATACGTAGCCAAATCATATGACAACATGTTTGTAACATGTTATACCGACCCCAGAGTCGAGTGCGATAAGGGCAGGAGGATGATAATTTGAATTTTCAAGTTTTGAATTATATGTTTACTAGCAGCCTGCCCCTGCTTCGCCCGGGTATAAAATATATAGCCTATGTCACACAGTGAAAAAAAAAGATTTATTTAAATCGATCCAGTAGTTTTGATTTATTATGTTATTTTTGAATTACAGTACAACAGAATTGAATAACAGTACATTAGTTCTGAATTACAGTATTTCTCTACTCCATATTGAATGTTATCTACTATATAAAAATAAGTCGGGTTTTCCTTCCTGACGATATAACTCCAGAACGCACGAACCGATTTCCACGGTTTTGCATTCGTTGGAAAGGTCTCGGGCTCCGTGAGGTTTATAGCAATGAAAATCTAGGAAAAATTTCAATAGAAAAGCGGAAAAATAGGGAAAATCATTTTTTAAATACAGCGCCATATCAAAACTACTGGATCAATTTTAATCATTTTTTTTACACTGACTGACATGGGATACATATTTTATACCCGTGCGAAGCAGGAGCAGGCCGCTAGTTATACATATAAACCTTCCTCTTGAATCACTATCTATTAAATAAACCGCATCAAAATCTGTTGGGTAGTTTTAAAGATTTAAGCATACATAGGGATATAGGGACATAGGGACTGAGCTAGGGTTGCCACCCGTACTATATTATATAGTATCGTACTATATTTTAGTCAATTGTACTATATATTATAGAAAAACAATATAGGACGAAAATACTATATTTTTATCGCTAATTCAATTGTCGCGCTTTTTTTGAATCAACTGTGAATGGAACGCACCCGCAGCACTGCATAGGGAATGTTTAAACGAAAGTGATTCATGTATTTACGGGGCTTAGTTAGTTAGTAACTCTAACTCCTTTGTCATTTTCCAGCGAAAAGTAATAATAAAGAATCATGAAAATAAATAATGATTGAAAATAGACGTGTACTATTTTTTTTCCTGAATTTTGCTAAAAGTACTATATTTTTTTATTTAAAACGAAAAATACTATTTTTCTTCAAAAAAAAGGTGGCAACCCTAGGACAGACAGGGATTGCGACTTTGTTTTGTTGTAGTGATGTTATATAAAGTAGGCGTAAGTCCCTGGCTTGTAATCCATTTTTCCGTCGAATCCCATAATCGTATTTTAATATAGACACTTCGTTAACAAAATTTATCGAACTGGGAATTACATTAGGGACCAACCGAAAGGTCATTGCTCTTTGATAAAAAACTCGTTACAGAAACAAATCGAAGCTATAGACAAGTATTACTATTTCACTTCCGTTATAGTTTAATAGAGACCAAGAACAATGCCTTTGCGTCTTAAGAATAATAAGAGTGCGGCATTTATTACTCTGTGATCTGAAAATAGTTTACTTGAACCACAAAGTAGCCGAGGCGGTTTTAAGTGTTTCTATTGACATTAAAATTAAAGCAAATAAGACATTATCTTTCTCTCTTTTTTATGTGTATTTAGATAGAGATGAAGTATATGAGTTTCATCTTCCCTCATTAGTTATTGTAACACGTTATTCTATGATCTGCAATAATATTTTCAAATTCTTCTATGATCTGCAATAATATTTTATTTCGTTTATCTGTTACTAAGGTGAAGGTTGAAAAAGTAAGTACTACAAAAGTGTAAAGCTTTTATATAAAGAGAATACGTTTGTCGATTTCGATTAATTTATAATATGGTAATGTAAACATTGGTTAAAGCATAAATAGACGATCGAATATGTTGCGGCCGAAATACGACCGCGGTTCACTGTGGAGTTATATTTAATTGTGTAGTGCACAGAACATTAAAGATAAATATGACAGATAAATATATAATTGAAATATAATCTATGTTTCAGTCGGTCTGTAAGAGTCTTCTCATTTATAATACAGACTGAAACAGAGACTTTCTCATTTATAATATTAGTATGGATATCGGTTAGCTCGATTGCTAAGCCCATAAAGTATTAGTATACTACTTTATGGGCTTTTTTATAATTTTATATATAAAATATTTGCCCATAATTTGGTGCGCTCAAAAGAAATATGTTCGTTTTAACAATACACTAAACCGCTCGGCGATCAGCGATCAGCATCATTCAACTTTCTACTGAAAGCACTGTTTCTACCGAAATAATAATGCGGCTTGCTTGGAAGTTTACTAGTATTATTTTTACAGAAGTTGAGACTGTAATTAGAATTGAAGTTTAAGATATTAAATGAACTGCACATGATGTCCTACCTAGTCCTAACTAATGAGTATTAAAAACGTTTGATAGAAAAGTCTGAGACATGCTTAATCGCTGCTCCTCCGGCGATGCTTCCGCGCTCGCCCCTATCTCCCGGTGACGCTGTAAAAGCCACTCTAGCTAAAAGCAAGTCATCATTTTTCGAAAAAAAAATCAATCGCTGCTAGTACTAAATGACTGGACGATTCGTCATTCGGTTTGATGAAGTGAGGGCTAGACTGCATTATGTAACAAATCAGTTCGGCAAACAATATTCGATCGTCTATATATGCTTTTACACTTACAGCAAAATTTAACGTAGACAAATTACAACGTTTAGTTTCACGAACTACACAAACAGAATGCTCCGTGTTTACTTCGAAAATATTAATCAGAGACAAACTTTATAGCATCTCATATATTAAGAGAATGGTGTTTATGTCTCAGACGGCAACACAATTAAAATTGTAAATAAGTTTAATAATTAAATTACCTACTCAATTCAGTTTAAGAATGCTGTGTACACAGCATTTTAACTTTGCATTCAATTCTGTACAGCATTCTGAGAATTGACTTAGAGTGGGTTAAGGGTAGACGAATGATGATGATGTTACGTAATCATATTTAAATAAAAGATAATATGGGTATGTGAGGTTCATATAAAAGAGATTTCAAACGTATTATAGCTAGCGTTATTAAACTTCAATGTAATCTATATTAAATTAGTAATTTGGTATTCTAACGAAAAGGGTTGGAGCTTAGACCTATCACGCTGCTTCAATGCGGATTGGTTACACATATCCCCAGAATTCTCCAAAGATATGCCGATTTCTTCACTATATTTTCATTCACCGAAAAACGGGTGCTAAAATGCAAATACCAATTAGACATATAATAAAAGAACTCATTATTCCCTGCCTGGGGTTTTAAAACGTTAAATCCACTCCAAAAAAATTAAAAACCTTAGAAAGGATCGTTCCTTCTTAGAATGAGGTCTGAGGAGGAATAAAAGTCATCCGTCGCATGCCACCCTAACGGGGACCTCCGAGCGTTCCGAACGGGGTATCGGACGCTCGCTGGAGTTAGGTCCCCGAGGCGGTCGATGCATCTGGTGCTCCCGATGCATCGATTAGCGGAGGGAGGGACCACTGTTTAGAGAGGCCCCGACCCGGAGGTGGCACTCTCCGGGGTACAGAGCTGCTGCTGGCGGGGATGGGGGCAATGTCTTCATAGGTACCCTGTCCCCGCCACCAGCAGCGCGGTGGAGCACTGTCAGGTTTTTAGTCAATGAGAGTCCGACATACCCGCCGCTCGTCCCCGTCGGGCGGTGATGACCCATAATGGGTTTTCCTGACATAAAAAAAAGGAATAAAAGTCATATGCCCAAAAGAGTTTTAGATATAAATGTGGATAGATATGTGACTAGAGCGGAGTCCAGAAAGAGATAGTTGAATTATGTAAAGAATGATATGCATGTCAAAGAAGTAACGTCAGAGTTAACGAATGATAGAAGAGAACGGAAGAAGAAGATATATTGTGTCAACCACACTAAGACTGGGATAAGGTAAGCAAATGTGTCTAATTGGAAATTGCAATTTATCACACGCTTTTCGGTGAAGGAAAACATCGCGAGGAAACCTGCATATCTCTAAAGAAATCTGGAGATATGTGTAATCTATCAATCCGCATTGGAACAGCGTGGTAGGTCTTAGCTCCAAACCTTCTCTCCAAAAACGGAGAGAAGAGGCCTATTCCCAGCAGTGAGAGAGTAACAGACCGCTACTTACTTCACTTACTAAGGTAAGGAAAATCATCAAAATGAATGAAGCTTCTTCAGGTCTGTAAAGTGCCTTAAATAGCCTCATTCTATTTTTTCACATTAAAAATGTTTTCTGCTATTTACCTTATTTACTTTGTTTTTCAAAGCTGCGCCGCGGAGATAATGATTTTCGTAATTAAACCCCGGCACGACTTCAGGGAAATCTGTTTGTTTTCCTCTCACAGTTGTATCTCGCTGGTTCGTGTAAATATACTTGTTCAAACCCATTACACTTAAAGGCGAAAATTTAAAAATTCTTTTCCTATGTACATTAAATTTAATGTAAACGCCGTTTTTCCACCGAGGTATCGTAAAAGGCGACTAAGGTAAGTTGCCCCACCGTGTGGTATCTGGTTAAGTAGAATAGACCATCCTCTTTCTTACCGAGGTGTCGTAAGATCCGTAAGTTGATGTCAGGCAGGCATCCGGAGGCGAACATTTAAAAAGTCTTTTGCTATTTACATTAAATTTAATGCAAATGCCATTTTTTTACAGAGGTGTCTTAAAAGGCGACTAAGGAAAGTAACCCACCGTGTGGTATCTGGTTAAGTAGAATAGACCACCCTCTTTCTTAACGAGGTGTCGTTAAATCCGTAAGTTGAAGTCAGGCAGGCATCCGGAGGCGAAAATTTAAAAAGTCTTTTCCTATTTACACTAAATTAAATGTAAATGCCGTTTTTTCACCGAGGTGTCGTAAAAGGTGACTAAGGTAAGTTGATTCACCGTGTAGTATCCGGTTAAGTAGAATAGACCACCCTCTTTCTTACCGAGGTGTCGTAAAATCCGTAAGTTGATGTCAGGCAGGCGTCCGGCCGTAAAATACAACATGTAATACATAATACAATACAACGTAACAATATGCTTGTAACATGTTGTGCCGACCCCTCTTAGAGTGGGATAAGGGCAGGAAGATGATGATGAGAATTATTATTTTTAGATAAATTGTCATTTACATTTAAAACTTCTTCAATTTAAACGCCTTATATTATCCTTAAATGACTCGCAAATATGAAGTGAATTAAAGATTTCTGTCAGTAGAGAAATATTTTTACAAAAGCTAATGTAAGTAAAAACACGGAAAATTAGAAAAGCGGCTTGAAATATTGAGCTACACAAAGCGGTATTGTACAATAGACCGACGTAACCCGCTCTGTTCAAAGGGAATTTTAATTAGCACCCTCACTAAAACTTTTTCCCGCATAACTGCGCTGTCACAAATTGTAAAACTCTCAGCTTATGTTAACTTATCTTGAACATCAATATTCGGTGTGTGCTTTAGTTTTATCGACTTCAATGTGCACAGTGCGATTTTTTTTAACCGATTTTTATTAATTATTTTTACTGGATCGCGTTAGCGTAACGCCAATTTATATGGCGCTAGAACAGCGGTCACTAGATGTCATTTTATATAATAATTATTTAATTATAATAATGTTAACGCACACTATATACAATAACACGATATAATAGGAATACCACAATTCCGTTCCGAGATGCACTTCTCTTGAATGACGAACAAAGACTGAATGTAACTGAAACGTTTTATCAATAGGGAGACTCAACCGGAAACAACACGTTACAGTGTTGCCACCATTTTAATCAAAAGAGCGCGATACTCTTGTTTCATGACTGTGTTGCTATAAAATACAAAGCGGAAGTCAATGGCGACAACAATAATTTAATTATAAACATTTTGGGCCGTGTGGTATTCGGCTGAATAGAATAGTACCACCCTCTTTGCTTACCGAGGTGTCTTAAAAGGCGACTAAGGTTAGTTGACTCACCGTGTGGTATCCGGTTAAGTAGAATAGACCACCCTCTTTCTTATCGAGGTGTCGTAAAATACGACTAAGATAAGTTGACGTCAGGCAGCCTGCCGGTCGTAAAATACGTAGCCAAGTCATGTTTATAACATGTTGTGCCGACCCCACTTAGAGTGGAATAAGGGCAGGAAGATGATGATGATGAATTTAATTATAAACATTTTATACAATATTTATTGGTTGTTTCCTATATATTTCTAATTTTATAATAAATCCGTTTATATTCAGTACCTAGATCAGCGAGACTCGCTCGGTAATTTTCAAAAGATATAAAAAAATGCAATAAAAAAGAGCCGGGTGACGTGTGGGAATCGATCCCAGGTTTACAATTTTTTTTGGCTCGCGCCGTTACCATCTGTTAGCGCAAACTATATACAATAACACGATATAATAGGAATACCACAATTCCCGTTCCGAGATGCACTTCTCTTGAATGACGAACAAAGACTGAATATAACTGAAACGTTTTATCTATAGGAAGACTCAACCGGAAACAACACGTCAAAGTGTTGTTACCATTTTAATCAAAAAAGGCGCGATACTCTTGTTTTATGACTGTGTGGCTATAAAATACAAAGCGGAAGTTAATGGCGACAACACATCAGACTATCACAGCTTTGCATTTGACAGTTGCAGGTAAAAGCTAGTATGAATATAAATCGATTTCATATAAATGTGGCAACCCTAGGTAATATCAAATACGTTTTGGATCGGTTCTGAAACGATTGTGCTTTGAAAGTATGGTGATTTTCGTGGAATAGAAATGTAATATTACACGTAGAACGTTTTCTGTACGTTGTTTCGTAGTTTAAAAATATCTTGAATATTTTTATTTGCTCGATTTCAAAATAACTGGCATATAGCCTTTTTGATGTCTATTTTATTCTTTTGTTAGATATTTTGACCCAAAAAACAAAACTATAGATTTAACCGTAAAACATTAGTTGTCTTTAGAAGATTATATTTTGAACGTGTTGTTGAAAAGAGCAACAACAACCAAAAAACAACATTATCTAATGTTAATTAATTAATGTTGTTTTTTATTTTTTCATTATTCTCTTGTTTTTCTGTTTATTTTTACGTTTCTAATTGTAAAATTGTAACTAGGAATGATGTAATTTTATGTAATTGGTACTACATAATTACTTTGAGACTATTTGGATATTTTTGGGTTACAAAATATGTTAAATTCAAATTCAAAATATTCTTTATTCAAATAAACTTGTAAACAAGTGCTTTTGAATCGTCAACTCTACTGCTGGTTCGGAATGCTGTTCCTACCGAGAAGAGCCAGCAAGAAACTCGGTGGTTGCTCTTTTTAAAAAATACAATTCTTAATGCTAGTTACATTTAATGTTTCTATCTTGTACAGGGTCGAACAATATTTATATCCACGCATTTTTGTCGTCTAAGTAATCCTCAACAGTATAGTAGGCTTTCTGTATCAGCCTCTCCTTAATAGTGTTTTTAAACTGCTGTAATAGCAAAGTTAAAATTGATTGTGGAATTTTATTATAGAATCTTATACCCAAAAAAAAGTACGTAAGTCGTTTGTGGGTACAAACGACTTACGTACTTTTTCAAGGCGCAAAGCAGGGGCCGCAAGCTTATGTCGGTTCCTACTTTGTCTATCTTTATATTTAAATGAGTTAATCTTGTATATATATATATATATTTTCTGAATCTCGGAAACGGCTCCAACGATTTTCCTGAAATTCAGCATGTAGGAGGTTTTGGGGGAGAAAAATTGATCTAGCTAGGTTTTATGTAAAAAAAATATTGTTTTATCCCTGTTTTTGGGCATTAAAAAACACTAACATTTATATTGAATTGAATTTTCGCCATTAGCTGTCAAGTCGACGTAGCTTATTCGGGTAACGGGCAGCCTCGAGAAATGTGAATGCCAAGGATCGATCCCCAACGAAATAATTGTTTTTTCTTTTTTTTAAGTTTTTTTTTGCAAAAAATTACCGAGCGAAGCTCGGTCACCCAGATATTATGTATTATATTGTATGTTATGCTGTTGGAGATCCGTATGAAATAAATTAATAAGTAATTTAATGGCGGTTATGATAGTGGACACACTGAGACCATTAATATGGATCTTCAAACTGTGTGTGGTTCCGAAATAAATATATATTTTTTTATTTCAGTTTGAAGCTGCAAGAGTCGCAACGTCACGTAAAAGGTAACATATAAGTATTTCAATATAGTCAGTAATAGTTAAATATCTTTCATTTCTTAAATTATTAATTGAATAACTAAGAACTATTTTTATTACTATTGTAGTCTAATTATTATTGTTATTATTATTATTGCTCGCTATTTTGACATTTATCTCTGACTATTGTAATGACATATTTTTATATATTCTTGACTTTCGAAATTCTAATATGTTGACAATTTTATAGGGATCATAATGTACTGTATTTTTGAGCATGCTGTGTCCACTTATAAATAGGGTAGCATTAGACTTTTAGAATGTAAATTAGTAATTAAGCTAGTAAAAAATGTATAATCTGTTGGCGGACCTAATAAAATAAATAAATAAATAAATAAATAAATAAAGAACGGGGTATGATTGTAGAATTATTTTTATGTTAAATAGGGGTCGCTAATGAAAGTTTATATCGTTCTAAGTATAGACATTTGCGGGCTATCAGATATCCTATCATTCAGATCGCCTACCTACAAGGTAGGTAATACCTAAGCTGACTGAGCCATGCTTGGTTATTTATTTAAAAATAAAAAAGCAAAAAAAGGTTGGTAAAAACAGGGGGAACCGGGTATTTTCACTTCTTTAGTCCACCCGTTCCCCACTGAGCTATCACATTTTCACAAATGACAGCTAAAATATCATTTACATTCTATTCTACATTTAAGCATTTTTCAATGCCCGAAAGCAGGGATTAAACGATTTTTTTAAAATGAAACCTAGAACGATTTTCTCTCCCAAAAATCCCCTACATGCTGAATTATTTGAAAATTGCTGAAGCCATTACGTGATAAATATCTTTTGATTGTAATGAAGTTAAAGTGCAAATTAAGTGTGAACTAACATAGGGATATATTTGTAAATTTTTAAGCACTATGTAGCATTAATCAGTTGTTTGTACTTAATATTCTGTTTGAGGTGAATCGAGAATTTTGTTTGTGGTGGAATCCACCTTCGGATTTATCTATAAAACGCGTCGGCTTACTGGACACGCATCGAGTGCTTAAAAAAAAACTTTTGCTCCGTGTTCAGTGGCTTACAAAGTTATAGAGGTTTCAACGAGAAACGAATAAAAGCTTTGCGCTATCGCGAGATTGAATTTTGTTGTGATTTTAATACACAATTCGTTTTTATACGCGTGATTTTGGTCAGGCCTTTTTACAACTATGTTGTAAATGTCGCGGTTTATAGTATAAGTGAACCACGATCGCGCCTTCCAAAAGTCAAAATTACAGTGTAAACTCCGTGTAAATATAACGTCCCTCGATTTAACGACAAACTCCCTAAAGCGTCGATATCACTTGGCTTTGGTTGGTTTAGCTTGTTTCCCATACAATAATAAACTCTATATAGCATTGTACCCACTCTCAATAACGACAGCAATTTAATATTATACTCGTAAAGTACTTTTTAAGTTGCCAAAATTAGTAAAAACTGCGCAGCTGTGTACGTTCTTTTGCCCCTTTATTATCCTAGCCCGTAATAAACTCGACTGTCGGCATGACACATACCGAACTTTCTAAGAAATCCGTGCTTTTGTTTACAAATTGGGATTGCATCTAAATGCAGCTAAATTATTGGAAAACTACTTTCTTTGTCACCAAGATGCCTCAATTATCGCAAGGTATGAATAAAATATTAAAAAAATACAACTAAAATACTGGTGCAGCAAAAGACATCACACATAAATAATAGACTATACGCAATAGCGATCAAATAAGAATTGTTTTTTATGTAATTACTAACGCTAGTCTGAAATAAACTTTTTTTCTAGTACAGATGTTTCTTCTCTCCATTTAACGACAACTCTATAACGTCAAAATATGCACAGTCCCTTGAGGGTCGTTATATAAAGTTTGCACTGTATTTACAAAGCGCCATCTAGATTCACATGTGTGCGTGCTGACACAACTGTAAAAAAAATCCATGAATTTGTTTCTCTACTTGTTGTACGACTAGCGCTGTCAATAATTGCTCATTGTTATAATATAGCGCTGCACTGATATATACTCTATGAAAAGGACACATGCGTTGTCTTGCGCGATGTGATGTGTGTGATTGTTATGATTAGTCGATCAACCAATCTGGTAATAAGAATAGTGACTACAAACATTGAAACAGTATTTTGGAAGGGGCGCCATGTTATCGTGGTTAATCTAGAGCTTAGTAAGTATATCTAACGTTTTCACGCTATAACTTAATACGTTATATGTGCGACACGTATCAGTACGTTTTCTGACGATTGATACTTGGCGCGGAACACGTACTGGTACGTTTTCTGACGATTAATACTTCAGCGTGGGTCACGTGCTATTACTTTTTGTGACGATTGATACTTCAGCGTGGGTCACGTACTAGTACGTTTCTGACGATTAATGCTTGAAGCGTGACACGTACCAGTGCGTTTTCTGACCATATAAAAAATATGACGATATAAAGTTGCTGATACAGCTTGTAAACATATATTAAATACAGAGTATATAATAAGGTTATATTTTAACTTTAATCTTTACTCTACAGGGGCTTGTAATGTAGATTTCATCGCTGCGTATTTCTCGCATAGAATTAACTAAAGGTTGCTTTGCTACACGCGGGAAACAACGAAATTGTTATGTTACGGGGTAACTACAGATTCACTTAGACTCTCTGAATTTCAGTTTCAATCCACCACCGGGGGTCCCCTAGAGATAAACTCGCACACAGAGTATCACAAAGTTCTACTTGTCTTGTATGAATTATTTAAGTAGGGAATCATGAAAAATCACAAACCAAGCATAGCTCAGTGCTCGGGTTTTTACATTCTTTATACTAAGTAGCTGGGTGACCGAGCCTTAAGCGGTAATTTTTTTTAATAATAAAAAAAAATTCTTCAGACCGCTCTTTCTCCAAATGAGCTACCATGTCTTTACAATTGACAGTTTATGTATTGACAGTGGATAGTGGAAAAATTTTTGTTTTACAAAAAAGAGCTATACGTGGCATTTATAATTTAAGACCGCGTGATTCCCTGCGAGAGAAGTTTAAGGAAACAGGTATTCTTACATTTGCTTCACAGTATATTTTAAGCAATTTAATTTATGTACATAAAAATATAAAGAATTATAAAACGATAGGTGATGTATACAATAGACAAAGTAGGAACCGACATAAGCTTGCGGCTCCTGCTTTGCGCCTTGCAAAAGTGCGTAACTCGTTTGTGGGTTTTGGTATAAGATTCTATAATAAAATTCCGCAATCAATTTCAGCACTGCCATTACAGCAGTTCAAAAACACTGTCAAAAAGAGGCTGATACAGAAAGCCTACTATACTCTTGATGATTATTTGGAAGATAAGAATGTGTGGATATAGCTCTCTTTGAACCTGTACAAGACAGTAACGACTTAATGTAAATAATATTAAGAATTATATTTTGAAAAGAGCAACCGCCGAGTTTCTTGCTGGCTCTTCTCGGTAGGAACAGCTTTCCGAACCAGCAGTAGAGTTGACGATTCAAAAGCACTTGTTTACAAGTTTATTTGAATAAAGAATAATTTGAATTTGAATTTGAATTTGACAAAAATAATCTATATACAATAGAGTAAATGTAAATTTTGTTTTTATTTTTTTTGTTTAAAAAAAAATGTCGCTTTTATGTTGTCCAAAAACAGAACAAAACGACATTTTTTAATGAAACCTAGCTATATCGATTTCGTTTGTTTCGATCACATAGATCGATTTTTGTTTATATTTAATCGATTCCTTTAACTCAATTTTAAACTTCTTTTTCTTCTTCATTAAACGATGAACGTCGTGCTCGGCATAGGTCTGCTGGAGTATTTCTATGTGATAAAATAAGAAATAGCGAGATTCGTAGAAGAACAAAAGTCATCGACATAGCTTGTGTCACGAAGCTAAAGCGGCGATGGGCAGGGCACATAGTGCTCAGAACCGATAGGCGTTGGGGTCTCACGGTGCTGCTACGAGATGGACTAACGTCCATCTTCATCATCCTGAAGACAAATCTCCGTACCACAAGTCACATAGATTCGTTACGTTCCTCCACGAAACGTAACGAATCTATGTGACTGAATATATGTTACTTTCCTGAAAGAAATAAATAAACATTTTCGCATCCATAGTATTATTATATCCTAGTGGATATAGTTGACGACCATCTCCATCATCGAGAAGAAGAAATCTCCGTACCACAAGTCAAATTGGCTGGCCCGTTGGAGCAGTGGGGAGTGACCAGTAGTCACCAGTCGCCTGTTTACCATAACACAAGTATTAAGTTACTTACTTTGGGGACGGACGACCGTGTGTGTAAGTGTCCCATATATTTATATTTAAATAGATTCGTTACGTTCCTGCACGAAATGTAACGAAACTATATGACTGAATTTGTTACGTTCCTGAAAGAAATAAATCAACATTTTCGCATCCATAGTATTATTATATCCACTAACAATAGAACCGTAATCTAATATTGTATTGTATTCAATCCGTAGACCTTCAAGGTTGGATTACCATTAGCTAGTATCAAATTCATTGCCAACTCTAGTATTAGCCGTGGTTTATTGCAACAGAAAATAATAAAAACCCACCAATGGACAATGCTTTTCTTTGTATTTTATCATAGTCTTCTAAAAACATTCATATATTTTCATAATGAATCTATACCTAGATATAATTCTTATTTTTCAACCGATAGACGGATCGTTGGTAATAGGTACGTGGTGCGTATAGTAAAATTGATTATGATTCGTACAGACACATAATCTATATACATATATTAATATTTATATTTACGTATATAAATATATAAAACTAGCTGTGCCGACGGCTTCGCCCGCAAAAATGTGCAAAAAACAAAATTTTTGCGGCACAAATCACGACCTCGTAAGAATTTTAATAAATAGTATTAACTATTCTATATATATTATAGTATTCACTAAAAAAGGCACTATCTTTTAGTAAAAACCGTACAAAGATCCGTTCGGTAGATTTTGAAAAAACCGATCACATACAGACAGTTTTGGGGACTTCATTTTATAATATGTATATAAAATATACAAGCATATACAATACATAATATCGTCTTACAAGTGCGACAGCCAACACAGCGACAAGTCAAGACAAGTTACTGTCATCGTATCAAATTACCCGGCAAGTAGTGCTCTTTCAAAAGTTTTTTAAACACATCTAACGATTGGTATTGTCTTATTAGCAGAGGTTGTGAATTCCTCAATCAATAGTAGAAGAAAATGCAAATGATATTTTAGATGTAATTTATAAAGCCGTAATAGCTCAGTGGATAACGCGCGCACTATAGAAGTGAAAATACCCCGGATCGAGCCTCACCTGCCCAATTCTTTATTACATTTTTTTTTTCAAAGTTTCATCTATTTTAAAATTACTATTAAATAAAATTACTTAAATTAAAATTACTACTACTTACTAATACTAAAATTTACATTGAATATATAAAACACTATTTTTTACTACCCAATTATTTTTCTTTTTTTTGTTTCTTTTTTTTATTTTGTAAAAAAATACCTAACAAGGCTCGGTCAACTAGGTACTTACTAAATAATAAACGACATAAGACATTCTTCTTATGTCGTTCGAAATCATTCCCTTAAAATGGCTGTAATTGTTATGGCGGTAGTGATTTGATCGTTAGGGTTGTTATAGAAATATATGGAAGGTCGTTTCAGGGGCGTGCGTTAAGTGGGACGCGGATGTGATACGTCATAATTATCGATACAAAGTTTAAAGTATTACATGTTTATACTGTATTAAATTTAATAGGTCAGCCGGGAGATATCCGGCCGACTAGAAAAGACCCTCATTTCTTACCGAGGTATCGTAAAAGGCGACTAAGGTAAGTTTTCTCGCCGTGTGGTATCCGGCTGAGGAGAATTACAGCAGTTTGAAAATACTATTAAAGAGAGGCTGATACGAAAAACCTAATATACCGTTGAGGATTATTTAGACGATAAGAATGCGTGGATATAGCTACAGTCCGACCCTGTACAAGATAGTAATGACTTAATGCAACTATTTATAAATATTATGTTGAAAAGAGCAACCGCCGAGTTTCTTGCTGGCTCTTCTCGGTAGGAACAGCTTTCCGAACCAGCAGTAGAGTTGACGGTTCAAAAGTACTTGTTCACAATTTATTTGAATAAAGAAAATTTTGAATTTGAATAAGTATAGATTTAAGTTGACAGTAACCTAGCGTTAAACTTCACGTGTAAATGTCGCTGGACTAGGATTAACAACAGAGAATGGTTCGCAAAAAAGAAAGGTTCAGTTAATAAGTTACTTCACGAAGTCTTGTCGTTATCGTATCGCCTTCGTGCAGTAAACAAAGTTAATTCACCAAAGTCTTATCGGCATCGTATCGCTCTCGTGCAGTAAACAAATTTAATTTTGACTGGCCCGTTAACTCATTAGGTAGTGACCCTGCCTTCAGCTCCGCGGATCGCGGGTTCGATTCTCGCCAAAGGCAACATTTATAAATGAATTTGTTGGTCTTTGAGCCTGTGTGTATTTGTATTTAAGTATGTATTTTAAAAATATATGAGTATATATTCACCAGTTGTCTGTTACTCTGTAAGAAAAATCGATCTAGATAAGGTTTATTAAAAAAAAATGTCGTTTTATCCCTGTTTTTGGGCCCTGTTTTTGAAATTTACGTTGAATACAATCACAATTTTTCGGTCTCAAATGTAAAGTCATGGTAGTTCATTTGGTGAACGGGCGGACTAGAGAGGTGAAAATACCTAAGATCGAGCCCCACCTGCCCTATTATTTTTCATTTTTCTTTTAAATTTTTTTTTTATTTAATTTTTTTAACATCATTTTAAAAATTACCCAGCAAAGCTCAGCACCCAGGTACTTTATATTTTATTTATTTATTATTTCACTAAATCGTATCGTCATCGTATCGTTGTCGTGCAGTAAACAAAGCCGTCCTTGAGGAGCCCGCATTGCGGTGCCGCATTAATATTTTACTGAACTCCCAGCACGTTAACTAAGTGAAAATAAGTATGATGTTGATCGGAAGATAGTTCCGGAAGTTATTACGGAACATGTTTATGTGCAGTGCGCGGCAAAGTTTTAATGCGCCTACTTAATGAGTGCTAAAACGCGGCGTCTTATCCGCATTTATATTGCCGGAGCTCTGCTTGTATATTATGAGAAACATATAAACTTGGGTATGTGCAAATTTTATTAGTAAGTGCATCGCAGATTATAGGAAAATAATTTTATTTTTACTTTTGTATTATAGATCTCCGTAAAGTAACGCCTAATTCTTGCAGAACCGATTTATGCGGACAGCCACTAGTTGTCCGTGGTTCATGCGGAATAGAGACATAGAGACCTCGACCGCCTTACTATTACTCACCTATTTAAACATTTTTGGAATTCTTATTTAGAGAAATCTGAGGTAAACCCGAACCCTCTCATTTCAGTTCCTTTCACCTACATCCCAGTATGGTCTGACTACCAAAAATATAGGCGTCCAAAAAGCGTCCTATATGACCCTGATGATCAAATAACGATCGCAAACACAGAAACACGTAATACACACAGCGTCTTCGCCGGCAAAGATGAGGTCCTCGATTTCAGACGTCGGTTGGTCGTGGCTTCTTGCCACCCTTCTGACGTCGTAATGACTAATCTAAGTCATACCATCAGCCCTCCACTACATGTCGCCCTAAGCCGTGGTCCGGCCTCACAGGAGGCACCCTTAAGACGATGTTTCCCAACGCCAGTAGAGCTTCTGCGCTCTACTCTCCGCATTTCGTAACCTCGACGATGCTTCTGCGCTCGCCCGTCCCGCCTGGTGACGTTGTAAATGCCGTTAGGGCTAAAAGCATACAGTCAATTAGAAAAAAAAACGCCTAATTCTAAATTATTATATTAGCATATGCTTACATATGCTTTTAAAATTTATATATGGGGCTGGGGGGGGCTAAATTTATATAAGACTAAAAATTATCATTTTTCCTTCAACCACAGGAAAAAGTATGGAAAACAAAGCTTAAACGTATTTTAACACAGAAAAATGTTACCATTACAAGTAGAATTGTGCACATAGCACAATTTTAGCAAAAAAGAAAAGAGAACTAAATTAGAAGCGACTAAGGGAATTTGACCCGTCGTGTGGTATCCTGCAGAGGAGAATAAACTACTCTTATTTCTTACCGAGGTGTAGTTAAATATGACTAAGGTAAATTGAAGTCAGGTAGGGGGCCGGTTGTAGAATACGTAGCTAAATCATGTTTATAACATGTTATGCCGATCCCACTTAGAGTGGGATAGTGACAGTAGAATGAATTGTTTTAAGACGGATTGTCAAATTACTCAATTCAATATGAATGTTATTATTTTGAATTTGTAATTCAGAAAAATTCACAATTTTATTTAAAATTTCTAATATTTTACCTTAAAAGTATATGATACTTCTAATGTTGAATTCCACACATTTTAACGTGTTTGAACAAGTAGTAGGTAAATCTAGTTCATAATGTTTGATATTTGCGTACCTTTTTCCTTAATATAAATTGTCTCACTTCGTAGTTTAGCTGGCAGAGATCTCTATCTTAGGGATAAGTTGACCTTTGTACACTTTTTTTACCAATAATGTTTTTTTTCCAACATTTTTTATGGTACATAAATAAATAAATAGATTAAGTAGTCATCAGGCATCCTACATTTCGTTCATACGTAGTTGCCCAACACCTTAATTACATTTAATATAGCAGTAATTAACCTTACGTTCAAAACACGCTATCGTGATTAATCGATATGTCTAGTTTACACGTTTCCCAAACTCTACACGTCTTGTAATAAATGTTTGAAAGCTAAAAAAATGTATTTTCAAATTCTGTTAGCGCACACTATCTTTATATTTAAATGAGTTAATCTTGTATATATATATATTTTCTGAATCTCGAAAACGGCTCCAACGATTTTCCTGAAATTCAGCATGTAGGAAGTTTTCGGGGAGAAAAATTGATCTAGCTAGGTTTTATGTAAAAAAAATATTGATTTTTTTATACCTGTTTTTGGGCATTAAAAAACACTAACATTTTTTATATTGAATTAAATTTTCGCAATGAACTGTCAAGTCGACGTAGCCTATTCGGTTAACTGGCAGCCTCGAGAAATGTGAATGCCAAGGATCAATCCCCAACTAAATAATTGTTTTTTATTTTTTTTAAAGGTTGTTTTTGCAAAAAATTACCGAGCGAAGCTCGGTCACCCAGATATTATACAATAACACGATATAATAGGAATACCACAATTCCGTTCAGAGATGTACTTCTCTTGAATGACGAACAAGGACTGAATGTAACTGAAACGTTTTATCAATAGAAAGACTGCACCGGAAACAATACGGCACAGTGTTGCCACCATTTTAATCAAAGAGGGCGCGGTACTCTTGTTTCATGACTGTGTTGCTATAAAATACAAAGCGGAAGTCAATGGCGACAACAATTCAAATTTAATTTTTAAGGTGGTCTATACAAAGCCGTATACCACACGGTGGGTAAAATTACCTTAGTTGTTTTTTACGATATCTCATTAAAAAATGTGTGTGGTCTATTCTACTTATCCGGATACCACACGGCGGTATTGATGCAAAGAATATATAGTCCAATATTATTTTTCTTCCATAGTAACGCGTGCAAGCAACGCCCTGCTATGAATATATATAAACTCAACGCAAATACCTCATAAAATTCTAACTGCAATGAGTCACGCTATAAACGAATATCATTAGCGGTCTTGTTACTGTGTAAACGGTTCTTTATTTTAATTATTTGAATTATGGATTTGAACGTTTATCAAAGAGTTGAATAAATTTTACGTTTAAACATTAACGACTATATAAAAATAATTTAGATGATTCTAATTCGTGCTAAGTATAGCACGAATATTATTATTATTTTTTAATTATTATCCAATATAAAAAAAGTAAAAAGTAAGTAGCGGCCTGTTACTATCCCACTGCTGAGAATAGGCCTCTTCTGTCCGTTTTTGGAGAGAAGGATTGGAGCTAAAACCTACCACGCTGCTCCAATGCGGATTGGTAGGTTACACATATCTCCAGAATTCTCTAGAGATATGCAGGTTTCCTCACGATGTTTTCCTTCACCGAAAAGCGTGTGATAAATTGCAATTATCAATTAGACACATAAGTTTTAACAGAAAAACTCATTGGTGTCTGCCCGGGTTTGAACCCGTGATCTTCTCGAAAGAGTCGCACGGTGTTACCGCTGGGCTACCACAGCTTATCCAATATAATGAGACATAATATATATAAACATATATAAACAAATCTTTCGAAAACCACGCAGGGTTTATATGAAGGTGTGGAATTCGCATTATTTTTCTTTATCTATGTCTAAAATAGCTGTGATGGCCTAGCGGTGCGACCGTGTGAATCTCTAGAGACGATCATGGGTTCAAACCCGGGCAGACACCAATGAGTTTTTCTATTAAAACTTATGTGTCTAATTGATAATTGCAATTTATCACACGCTTTTCGGTGAAGGAAAACATCGTGAGGAAACCTGCATATCTCTAGAGAATTCCGGGGATATGTGTAACCTACCAATCCGCATTGGAGCAGCGTGGTAGGTCTTGGCTCCAACCCTTCTCTCCAAAAATGGAGAGAGGAGGCCTATGCCCAGCAGTGGGATAGTAACAGGCCGTTACATGTACATGTACATGTCTAAAATATACATTTTTTTTTCAATGGCTAATGAAACTTATTAAGTTAACATGCAAGTTAACAAGAGTTTAAATAGAATTGTTTGTATTAAAACTCTTGTACACCTGCATGTTACCTTTAAATTTATACAACTAATACTATCAAACAAATATCTATATTTTTGTGGTTTAGCAATTTATGTTTTTCGTGACCATAAATTGACTAATATATATGAATGTTGTAGTTGGTATCCGGCCGAGTAGAATACACCACCCTCATATCTTACCGACGTGTCGTAAAAGGCGACTAAAGTAAGTTGACGCGCCGTGTGGTATCCGGTTGCGTAAAATAGTCCATCCTCATTTTTTACCGAGGTGACCTAAAAGGCAGCTAAGTCGCCGGTGGTATCCGGCTGAATAGATCACCCTTATTTCTTCTTGAGGTGTTTTTAAAGGCGCCTACGGTAAGTCCACGCGCCGCTTAGTATTCGGCTGAGTGGAATAGACCACCCTTTTTCTTACGGAGGTGTCGTTAAATGCGACTAAGTTAAGTTGACGTCAAACAGGCGGCCAGTTGTAGAATACTTAGCCAAATTACATCATAACATGTTGTGTCGACCCACCTCAGAGTGGGATAAGGGCAAGAGGATGGTGGTTGGAACCTCCCGTATATTTTATAAAAAGTTTAATCATGTAATAAAATAAAGAATAAAATAATAAATAAAATAAAGTATAATCATGTTCATAACATGTTCTCATATGATTTGGCTACGTATTTTACGACCAGCCGCCTGCCTGACGTCAACTTACCATAGTCGTATTCTACGATACCTCGGTAAGAAATGAGGCTGGTCTATTCTACTCAGCCGGATACCACACGGCGGGTCGACTTACCTTAGTCGCCTTTTACGACACCTAGGTAAGAAATGAGGGTGGTCTATTCTACTCAGTCTGATACCACACGGCGCGGTGGGTCGACTTATATTAGTCGTGTTTTACGACATCTCGGTAAGAAATGGGGGTGGTCTATTCTACTAAGCCAGCCACGCTTAATATGTATAGATAATTTAACTTGACTAAAACTAAGTAAGTAAAGAAATTTTTAACTGAGATTAAAACAATCATCACAATATGTCATAAAAAATACGCACGCGTTATCAAATCTCGTTATTTTCTTTAAATAGCCTAAAATCATAATAATTTTGTTATAGCTTAACGTTATTTACAAAGCCGACTCAGTTCACTAAAGTCGTTGCTTTTATATACTTTTGTTATATTGTGTCATATTTGTTTAATGTAACAACGCCGTGTGGTATCCGGCTGAATAGAATAGTACCACCCTCTTTTCTTACCGAGGTGTCGTAAAAGGCGACTAAGGTAAGTCGACCCGCCGTGTGGTATCCGGCTGAGTAGAATTGACCAACCTCATTTCTTACCGAGGTGTCGTAAAAGGCGACTAAGGAAAGTTGACCCACCGTGTGGTATCCGGTTTAGTAGAATAGACCACCCTCTTTCTTACCGAGGTGTCGTAAAATACGACAAAGGTAAGTTGACGTCAGGCAGGCGGCCGGTCGTAAAAACGCTGCCAAATCATGTGACAGCATGTTTATAACATGTTGTGCCGACCCCACTCAGAGTGGGATAAGGGCAGGAGGATGATGATGATGATTTGTTTAATGTAACAAAAGTGAAAAAATCAAGTTTCTTGTGAATATTCTACTTAGCTGTGAAAAAAGCTGTGATGGCCTAGCGGTGCGACCGTGTGAATCTTCAGAGACGATCATGGGTTCATACCCGGGCAGGCACCAATGAGTTTTTCTATTAAAACTTATGTGTCTAATTGATAATTGCAATTTATCACACGCTTTTCGGTGAAGGAAAACATCGTGAGGAGACCTGCATATCTCTAGAGAATTCTGGAGATATGTGTAACCTACCAATCCGCATTGGAGCAGCGTGGTAGGTCTTAGCTCCAATCCTTCTCTCCAATAACGGAGAGAAGAGGCCTATTCTCAGCAGTGGGATAGTAACAGGCCGCTACTTACTTTTTTTACTTTTTATTCTACTTAGCCGGATACCACATGGCGGAACATTTAAAGAAGATTCTTAATTATTAATCAAAATTTTGACATCGTTTAACCTCCTTATCATATATCCATTCAAATTTATATTCATATGTCATATATTCAAATAATAGATTCATTCTTAGGCCATTACACACACGTGTGACCACTTACCAAACATTTCACTTATGAAGATTAATATAGAATTAATTACACTTGCGTTGATAATACGCCATTGTAATTAATTGATTGACACGCCCTTATATAAATTATTTTATAGTAACTGTCAATACAATACGATTAAAAATGAGCTGGGTGACCGTGAATTTTTTTTAATAAATAAAAAAATAAATAAATAAAAAAAAAGATTTTATCTGTGGTCGATTCTAGTGTTCTGACTTAGAGACGCCTGTTACCCAATTGCGCTAAAATGACTTTACAATTGATAGTAAAATTTTCTTTTGGTTTCTCATAAAATTATAGGCCAATGCCTGAAAACAGGCAACAATTTTTTTAATAAAACCTAGCTAGATCGATTTTTCTCCCCTAAAAGCCTCATGCCGAACTTCATGAAAATCGTTGAAGCCGTTTCCAAAATTCGGAAAATATATGATTTTCTAGACCGAAAAGCGTGTGATAAATTGCAATTAGCAATAAAATACATAAGTTTTAGCAGAAAATCTCAATGGTGCGTGACTGGGATTTGAACCCGCGACCCCTCAAAAGAATTGTACGATCTCACCGCTATCCCAACTTTTTATCAAATGGATGATTCTATCAAGTGGTATCCGGCTGAGTATGAACACCATTCTTTCTTTTCTTACCGAGGTGTCGTAAAAAGCGACTAAGGTAAGTCAACCCGACGTGTGGTATCCGGCTGAGTAGAATAGACCAGCCCATTTCTTATATAAGTGTCGTAAAAGGTGATTAAGGTAAGTCAACCCGACGTGTGGTATCCGGCAAAGTAAAATAGACCAAACTCATTTCTAACCGAGGTATCGTAAAAGGCCACTAAGGTAAGTCACCCCGCCGTGTGGTGTCCGGCTGAGTAGAATAGGCCACCCTTTTTTCTTACAGAGGTGTCGTGGAATACTACTAGGGTAAGTTGATCTCAGACAGGCTGCCGTAAAATACTTAGCCAAATCATGTGACAACATGCGTATATTATTTTACGCGGACCCCACTTAGAGTGGGATAAGGGCAAGGGGATAATGGATGATTCTTTCAAATATCAACCCATGCATTGAGAACGGTTCTATCCCAAGGCGGTACAGGTTCAAAGCGAGCCGTATGCGTAATTACAAAAAGTAATCAACCAAGATCAAACAGAAAATATGTTACGTAAACCCTTTTGTGCCCTTTGATAAAACGAAAATGAAGGGCGGGCTTAACATCGCGCAGACTTCGTAGCGTGTTTTGCATTGCCGACCTTAATCCTGATGTTTCCACAGGCGAAAAGTTAATTAACGAAAAATACACCACTGAGAAAGTCAGCTTTCTAAATGCAAGTTAACTGAGTAACGAATCAGGTTAAAAAAGCTTTTAACAAAATTTAATTTGCCTGTTAACCGTTGAGAGTTCCATCGTCTGGAGCCAATCCTGGCAGCAGCATCAGGTTATGTTTATTATAAACATGCATTGTACTGGATTAGTATGTAAAATTTAAGACCAATCGGACACCGGGAAGTTAAATTTGTAACTTGGAAAATTCCACCTTCGCATACATACATTGCAAGTATATTAGAATAAAAGCTTTTAAAAAAAGCCAAAAAGGAGAGGAGTGAAACTAAAATATGTATTTGTTTTCATACATACTCAAGTTTACTCTTTAAGTACTTTATTTCTTTCTCCTGCACTTATCCCTCTCTAAGAGGGGTCATATAGGTATGTTTTTTCTCTTCCATTCTCTGCTATCGTCAACTCTGGCGTATATATAGGCACGTCATACAGACTATCCAACCATCTCTTTTTAGCCCTCCCTCTAATCAAATTTCCATCCACATTCATATTTAACACTCGTTTGGTTATATGATTTTCATCCTTCTTCAAGTTTACTCCTTAAATACGTCCCTTCGGTCGTAAATTTTCAATAAGATAAAGATAATAAATAAGTGTTTTCAGATGTTTATTCTCTTTGACTTATAGAAAATTTACGACCGAGTGTTTGACCAATTTATGACCAAGGGTTTCACTCAAAACTATTATTAGTTTCTTAATCTTCTTCTTCTTCTTCTTTCTCAACCGGTGGACGTCCACTGCTGAACATAGGTCTCCTTAAGGGATCGCCACAATCCACGATTTTGTACCGCTTGGATCCAGCGGCTCCCCGCGACCTTTTTGAGGTCGTCAGCCCACCTCGTTGGGGGTCTACCAACGCTGCGCTTTCCAGTGCGAGGTCGCTGTCTTAATCTTATTACTTATTAATTCTTATTAAAAATCTTATTACTTATATGTTCTTATTTTTCGAGTTTTTATTTATTGTCCTATTATAATCTGACGATTAAAAGGTGCTTAAAATAATACAAACATACGACCACGTAACATGGATTGACCACGTAACATTGGATGGAGGAACGTGAATTTGCTGAAAGAGACTTACCATATTGGATCAATTAATTTAATAAGAAGATAGGAAGGGTATGTTTGGATACCAAAATAGGTATAATTTATGCCGAATAAGTGACCAAAGCTATTAGAGCTCTCAATCATGACCTCTCGATAATGTTAAGAAGTTTGGGACAGCAAACTACTTGAAATTACCAGATGATTTGATTTTACATAGTATTGCACTTACTGATGCTCGAATTGTTGATGAAGTCACCAAATTTCTCAAAAGAGTGAAATTGATTGAGTATTCAAAAAAGATTCTTCATTTATCATCCTCCTGCTCTTATCCCTGTGCCAATGTCTAAGTGGGGTCGGCATAACATGTTATAAATATGTCGTTACATGATTCAGCTAGGTATTTTAGGAGCCAACCTGCGTGACGCTAGTTTACCTTAGTTGCCTTTTACAACACCTCAGTAACATAGATTCTGTAGGTGATGTATATAATAGACAAAGTACTGGAACTGGAGGAACTGGAGTAGGAACTGACATAAACTTGCGGCTCCTACTTTGGTCCTTGCAAAAGTACGTAAGTCGTTTGTGGGTATGGGTATAAGATTCTATAATAGAAATCCGCAATCAATTCTAGCTTTGCCATTACAGCAGTTTAAAAACACTGTTAATAAGAGGCTGCTACTGAAAGCCTACTATACTGTTGAGGATTATTTAGATGATTAGAATGTGTGGATATAGCTCTTTCCGAACCTGTAATACAAGACAGTAATGACTTAATGTAACTAGTAATAAGAATTATATT
This sequence comes from Morpho helenor, assembly GCA_029227775.1. Taxonomy (NCBI): domain Eukaryota; kingdom Metazoa; phylum Arthropoda; class Insecta; order Lepidoptera; family Nymphalidae; genus Morpho; species Morpho helenor. The sequence goes on from JARGCU010000002.1 coordinate 11,831,054, forward strand.
TTTAAAAGAGCAACAGCCGAGTTTATTGTTGGCTCTTCCCCGTAGGAACAGCTTTCTGAACCAGCAGTAGAGTTGACGATTCAAAAGCACTTGTTTACAAGTTTATTTGAATAAAGAATATTTTAAATTTGAATTTGAAAAAGGTGGTCTATTCTACCCAGCTGGATACCACACTTAAATAACATTCTTCATTATTCATCAAAATTTTAACGTCGTACGCCATTATTCAGTTACTGGTGCACATGCGAAAATGCCGCAAGAAACTTTGTGAAACAAGATCCAAGAAACATAGTTGAACCCGAACGAGATTCAAGATTAGAACTTGTCGAGTTAATGAAATCCACGTTCAATTAAACTGCAGTTGTCGAAGTATTGATCGAAAGCTATACGTAGCAGTGATAAATCCTGTTAACAGTACGTAAATATTTATGATGGTCCAAATAATTACGTTGTAAATTGTATACTAAAATTTCCTTTTCTTACACAGCTACTCCATTCTATGGTTTGCTCTTATTTTATATTCAAATACATTTTATTTAGGACATAATAATAATAAAAATGTAGGAGTAGATCCGCTACACAAACAAGAAACATCCAAACTAATTAAAATCGTGTTATACAACATTCGTAAATTCGGATTTTGTAGCATCGTTATAACATGCTCAGAAACATTTTCATATAAAATTGCTCAAATCTCTAAATGAAGAAGGTTCTGGAACATTTAGGATTGACCCAGGATAGGGCTAAGATTTTGTAACATATGTTATATGTTGTGTTGTCCACCATGGTAAGAATCACGGTGGGCAAGAAAAGATCGTGCCCCACCTTTTTCACAAGCTCTGCCCGCTGAAAACTTTATCCCTCATAGCTTTTCTTATTCATAGAATGTTGAATTCAAAGAGACAATCAAAACCTTATAGTTTATCAAAAGTTATCTGACCCTTTTCAAAGTAATTGGAAAAGTTTACGGTTGTAATTTTCCGTAGATGGGATGTTCCGACTTACTGTTTTGTCCCTTGGTCGGTATTTAAATACTGATTAAGCATATGAGTTTTATCTCATCTTTTTGAAGGAAGGGGAAACAAATGCCTCTTTTTTGTAATTCTATAGAGCATCTCTCTCTCTCATCAAACAATAGACGTCCAATGTTGGACATAGGTCTCTTCAAAAGACTTCCACGCTACACAATCTTGTGCCGGCTAGATACAGCGATTTTCCGCGACCTTTGTGAGGTCATCTATCCATCTGGTGGGAGCTCTGCCTACACTACGTTTTCCGGAGCGACGTCGCCACTCTAGCATCTAAAGACCCCAACGTCCATATGATCTTCGACCTATGTGCCCCGTCCATTACCACTGCAACGCGACCCGTTGAGCTATGTCCACTTTGATCTTTTTACGGATCTCCTTATATAAATTACGGTTTTATGTAAATTGTGCTAAACAGGTCGCGCAGTTGTAAAAACAACTCGCCTGCTGGGAGCTTTAGTCGTCGTGCGCCGCGAAAACCAGCAGAGATACACTAAAATACAAAAAGTCTGCAACAGTATGTCTCTATCTCTTATAGTTTAGTTATAGACGCAATATGTAAGTTTATGTTCAAAATTTCAATTAAATACACTGATTCCCACGCGGACGGATCCGCCGGCTCGGCTAGTCCTATTAATATTAAAAATGCGAAAGTTTGTGAGTATGGATGTATGTTGGTTACTCTTTCACGGCGAATCCGCTGGACCAATATCGATGACTTTACACAATTATTCCTTATACACCGGAATAACATATAGGCTATAGAAATCGTGTTAATTCTACAGGAATAGGATGATATTGAAAAGCGCCATCCATTATCGACCTATCACACGACACCTGTCCACGAGAACGAAGTAGCTGGTAAAAGCTAGTAAAATATAAAACAATAATTCCAGAACGTATCCTAATTATAGAAGTTATTGTAACAATTTAGGACGATTTAATCTCTAAAGCCCAACGTTTTTTATGTTGTAAAATTCAGGGACAATAAAATTACAAAGCTGAATTCCCATTTAGGTTCAGTCAACAAAAACAAAACTTTACTGCAATCAATTATTAACTCTAACACAAGAGGGTTAAAGTTCATTTTATTTTATATGAATGTTTAGAATATTAATGTATTTCAATTAAAATGATAAGCATATATTTAAGGTTGCGTGGGAACAATGGGAACGTGTCAACAAATATGTTGGATCAAATGTGTGTTGTCAACATTTGTCCAATTTGTTTGTTTCAAATGTTTGTGTTCATACTAATCTATACTAATATTATAAAGAGGAAAAATTTGTATGTACGTTTGTAATGTTTTCACACAAAAACTACTGGACCGATTTCAAAAATTCTTCACCATTTGAAAGCTGAGTCTTTACCGAGCAACATAAGCTAAATTACATTAAAAAATAGGGGTCCGTAATAAAAATGTAATAAGGTGTAAAAAATTAGTTATAAAAAAAACGGTTGCCTGTAAAGTCGGTTTTACGGGCAAAGATTTTAAGTGCCAACGTCTTTTTCTCAGTAGAATATTTAGAGAAAGACAGAGACACAAGCACGCACCGATTCAACGCGCCTAATTCTCTAGTGCTGCGCACGCGGCGGACCAATCATGTTTGAGTGGGAGAGAGACGCAAGGCATTCGCCAGTCCGGCGGGCCTCTCTTTCGTTCGGTGACTCATCGGAACAGACGTGAGCGGGCGTTACACTTTTTCATAAGTGACTCCAAGCCGCAACCTAAATAAAGACGTTGTCTTGTCAAAATCTGTCATCGCGTGCGCTGCGGAAACTATTGATGATATATTTAACAATTTGAGCTATTATGATATTGCAATTGACAGCGTAATTATCCTTTGGATTCTTATAAAAGAGCAGTTTTTTTTGGTGCCTGAAAACAGGGATAAAGAGAAATTTTAAAAATGAAACCTAGATAGATCGATATTTCCTCCCTAAAGCCCCCTACATGCTGAATTTAATGAAAATCGTAGGAATCGTTTCCAAAATTCAAAAAAATTACATATATACAAGATTAACTCATTTAAGTATTTAAAAATATGTAGCCTATATGTTACCCCGGTGTATAAGGAATAATTGTGAATTTCATTGATATTGGTTCAGCAGATTCGCTGTGAAAGAGTAACAAACATACATACTCACAAACTTTCGCATTTATAATATACTAGCTTCTACCCGCGCAACTTCGTTCGCGTGGACTGTAGTCTGGAAATTAAGAGTAGCTTCTGTCACTCTCCAACCTTGCAAATATCTCCATCACAAAAATCAGATCGATCCGGGAAGAATCAGAGGGATTTATCATTTTATCAAGAGCATAATTTGATAATTTTAGTAAATAACCCGTACTTACATGAAATATATATTAAAATAGCTCAGTAAAAGGGGTAAAAAAACTTCATATACAACAAAAAATTCACAACGCCGTGTGGTATCCGGCTGAATAGAATAGTACCACCCTCATTTCTTACCGAGGTGTCGTAAAAGGCGACTAAGGTAAGTCGACCCGTCGTGTGGTATCCGGCTGAGTAGAATAGACCACCCTCATTTCTTACCGAGGTGTCGTAAAAGGCGACTAAGGTAAGTCGACCCGCCGTGTGGTATCCGGTTTAGTAGAATAGACCACCCTCTTTCTTACCGAGGTGTCGTAAAATACGACTGAGGAAAGTTGATGTCAGGCAGGCGGCCGGTCGTAAAAACGCAGCTAAATCATGTGACAGCATGTTTATAACATGTTGTGCCGACCCCACTTAGAGCGGGATAAGGGCAGGAGGATGATGATACAACAAAAAATTCACAATGTTTTTCTGGTATTAAATATCTCTATAAATTTTATAATATTACTAGGATATGATAAGACATGGACCATTTACAAAGACTACTACTTCTGTAGTTATTTTAGAAGAGGAAGGTTTCCTAAAGTCCTCTAAATTACTCCAATAATGACTCTTAGCAGATAATGTACCGTTACAAATTGGAAGTGAAAGCCTGTGTTGACTTTAAAACAACAGCGATTTTCTACGATTTCTATGGTAAATTGATCGGAATTAATAATTTACAGGACCTTTTACACTTATAGTAAGTATATAAATTAATTACATAACCATAACATCAATAGTAATTTAAGTAATTGATAGAATTAGGTGTTACTTTGCAGAGATCCATAATACAAAAGTAATAATAAAATTATTTTGATATAATATGCGATAAAGTTAAAATATATATAACGCTAAATGTAGAGTTGACTATTACTTCTCATACTCTATACATGCGGGATTCGAAACACATGCACAAACTCTACCACCACCACCACAAGCACTACACACATTCACTATTACAAACTCTACAATGGGTTGACCCCGCCACCGAACCATCAACATCATCATCATCCTCCTGCCCTTATCCGGGGGTCGGCAAAACATGTTATAAACATGTTGTCACATGATTTGGCTACGTATTTTACGACCGGCCGCTGCCTGACATCAACTTACCATAGTTGTATTTTACGACACATCAGTAATAAAGAGGGTGGGCTATTCTACTTAACCGGATACCACACGGTGGGTCAACTTACCTTAGTCGCCTTTTACGACGCCTCGGTAAGATATGAGGGTGGCCTATTCTACTCAGCCGGACACCACACGGCGGGTCGACTTACCTTAGTCGCCTTTTACGACAACATGTTGTGCCGACCCCACATAGAGTGAGATAAGGGCAGGAGAATCGTGTGGTGTGGAGATCCCATGAAGAGACCTATGTCCAGCAGTGGACGTCCATCGGTTGAGGAAGAAGAAGAAGGTAACTTTAAAAAAAAATATCGAGTAAGCCTCGGTCTCCTAGGCTGTATAAATGCTGTAATAGTAAAACTAAAATGAAAGTTCACGTTTATATTAGGGGGACCCATAAGTAATCAATTATTTTGCGTTCATAGATAAAATGTTTTTTTGAAATGACTTTTTTATTTTCTAATCGTTTATGTAATAACCATAATTTGCGATGACTTGTTGCCATCGTTCCTCCAAAAGTTCAAACCCCCTCTTGAACAAGTGGGGAGGACGTGACTCAAAATATAACGCAAGGTGCGTTTGGACATCGGATAGGAAATTCAATTTTTTTTTCGAAACGAATGATCCAGTGACCTGTACCTGGTGGTAGTCCGACAGTGCTAGGTCTGGAGAGTATGGAGAGTGCGGTAGAAGTTCCCATGCTAACTACTTAGTTTTTTATTGAGTAATCTTCGCGGCATGAGGACGGGCATTATCTTGTTAGGGTATCACACCTTTTCTATTGACTAAAGCTGGTCTTTTTTCTATGAGTGCGCCCTGTAACCGTTGTTATTGTTGACAATACAGGTCAGCAGTAACTGTCCCCTTGGTGTCAATAATTTTTAATACACAATACCTAAACAATCCCAACAAATACACAATAACACCTTAATCAGAGATAGGGTTGGTTTAGTGGGTGGAAGAGGTATCTAGTTTGCGGACAGTCATTGTTTTGATCGCTTTATGTTATAATAAAGGAACCATTTTTCATCTCCAGTTACGATCCAAGCCAAAAATGGATCTCTGCTTAGTCTGATGAGCATTGAATTACAAATTGTTCGCCAAAGATCGTTATTGGCCTCAGATAACAGGTGTGCAATCCATTTACCTTGTCTATGTACCTTGCCAATTTCTTTTAAATGTCTTTGTATGGTGGACCAGGTAGACCCAAAGCTTCTTCATAGTTCCTGTATAGTTAACCTTGGATCAGACTACTCTAGAAATTTTAGGGCGTCATTATCGAATTGACCTGGGCGTCCAGTTTGATGCTTATCTGATAGGTCTTAATCACTTGCAGGAAATCTTCTGAACCGACTATGACACTCGTTGACCTTCAACACATCTCTATATAATTCGCAAATTTTGCTTGTTGTTTCTGTGGCACTTAAACTGGCGATAAAATGGAAAAGTACCCAATTATGAATATGGCTCTCAGAAGGTAAAAAGTCCGCCATTTTGTTACAGGGCTACAAAAAAAATATATATTGTTGGGAATAAATTACTAACACACTGGTTGAAGAATAACACAAAAAAAAATTATGCTTACACTTGTCTGGTTGTCGCAGGACTAATGGGAAATTGTATCTTGTGAAAATAATTGATTACTTATGGGTACCCCTTAATACTAACATAAATTATGATAAAATTCATACCATTGTTTTAAGACTAGAGAAATTTGTATAAACGCCTGAGATCTTTTGTTTGAATACGATTGCGGTCCATCAGTTTTTATTATAGTATTTTCCGTTGGGAGATAATAAGAAAAGTTTAAATTTTCAACAGCTGGGTTGGCTTTGACTCGCTGGGCTCAGAACGGTGAACGAACTTAAAACTTGGAAGCAATCTTCCTTAATTCACTCACCAAGTTTTTCATGTCATACTATACCGGGTAAATGTGCCGAGTCGATTCTCCAATTTCCTTAGCTTTTCACGGCCGGCCGGGTCGAATATTCAAATCTTGCCTTAACTTTCAAATAGAATAGCCATGAACCTTATATATCCTTGTATGAAACAAAATCTCTAGTCGTGTGTGACGTGTGGTATCTGGCTGAGTAGAATAGACCACCCTCATTTCTTACCGAGGTGTCGTAAAAGGTGACGAAGGTAAGTTGACCCAACATGTGGTATCTCGCTGAGTAGAATACACCGACTTCATTTCTACAGGTTACTAAGGTAAGTTGACCCACCGTGTAGTATCCCGCTAAGCAGAATAGACCACCCTCAATTCTTACCGAGATGTCGTAAAAGGTGACTGAGGTAAGTTGACCCATCGTGTAGTATCCCGTTGATCAGAATAGACCACCCTTATTTCTTAGCGAGGTATCGTAAAAGGCGACTAAGGTAAGTGGACCCACCGTGTAGTATCCGGCTGAGCAGAATAGACCACCCTCATTTCTTACCGAGGTGTCGCAAGGCGACTAAGATAAGTTGACCCACCGTGTAGTATACCGCTGAGCAGAATAGACAACCCTTAATTCTTAGCGAGGTGTCGTAAATGGCGACTAAGGTAAGTAGACCTATTGTGTATCCGGCTGGGTAGAATGGACCACTCTTTTTCTTACGGAGGTGTCGTAAAAGGCGACTAAGGTAAGTTGACCCACTGTGTATCCGGCTGAGCAGAATAGACCACCCTCATTTCTTACCGAGGTGTCGCAAGGCGACTAAGATAAGTTGACCCACTGTGTATCCGGTTGAGTTGAATGGACCATCCTTTTTCTTACTGAGGTGTCTTACAAGGCGATTAAGGTAAATTGACGTCAAGTAGGCGACCGGTTGTACATACCAAGCCTATTTATGTGACAACATGATTATAACATGTCTTGACGACTCCACTTAGAGTGGGGTACGGGCAGAAGAATGGTGATTGAATAAACGATCAATAAATAAATAAATATCTGGAACAATTACAAACACAGCTGTGCGTTGTTTTTATTAAATGTTATCTTTCGGCGGGAATCGAACTTGCGACTCCAGAGGTGTAGGCACCTACTCTAAAGAGCCAGTTAAGATAATAAATATATGGGACACTTACACACACGGTCGTCCGTCCCCAAAGTAAGTTAACTTACTACTTGTGTTATGGTAGACAGACAACTGGTGAATATATACTTATATATTTTTTGACTAGCCCGTTGGCGTAGTGGGTAGTGACTCTGCCTTCAGCTCCGCGGGTCGCGGGTACGATTCCCGCCGAGGGCCAACATTTTCTATAAATTAATTTGTTGGTCTTTGAGCCTGGGTGTATATTTGTATTTAAGTATTTATTTAAAAAATACACAAGTATATATTCACCAGTTGTCTCTCACCCATAACACGAGTATTGAGTTACTTACTTTGGGGACGGACGACCGTGTGTGTAAGTATCCCATATATTTATTTATTATTTTATTTTTTAAATACATACCTAAATACAAATATACACCCAGGCTCGAAGACGAAAAAATTGATTTATAGAAAATGTTTGTATTTAACCGGCGACCCGCGGAGCTGAAGGCAGGGTCACTAACCACTGCGCCAACGGGCCAGTCTAATAGGATAAGAAATCATCTTGTATTTTTTGTACGTTGAACCTTGATTAAAAACGGGTAAATAGGATAAGATAAGGGTAATGTATCGCGACAATCTCAGCCAATCTTCTTGTAGTGACCTTTCTCAACCCCTTCCTTCAATAGACCTTCATTAGTGGCTAATTACTTACAAGCGACTTATTCTCTCCCTTCAAGGTCAAGGTTAATCAAAGGTCTTAAATTTCAAGGTCTTTTGACGGCTGTTACGGTCTAAATTTATCCACGTGATTTAATTTACAATACATATTTTAGCGTATATAAACAAATGTTGCATGAATATAACACAGACACTAACAAGTATGATGTCACTAGACGTCTACTCTCACTAAGGGCTCTCGTGTTACTGACGTTGTGCATTCTGAGATCGTGTATGTTCCTGTGTATAGTATCGTGTATGTTCCTGTGTGTGAGTTGTTATATTTTCATTTATGCATTTCATATGTGTCTTGTATATAAATACCTCAACCCGCATACACTACACATCATCATCCTCCTGCCCTTAACCCACTCTAAGTGGGGTCGGCACAACATGTTACAAACATGTTGTCCCATGATTTGGCTACGTATTTTACGTATACTGGCGTCAACTTACCTCTGTCGTATTTTACTACACCTCGGTAAGAAAGAGGGTGGTCTATTCTACTAAACCGGATACCACAAGGTGGGTCAACTTACCTTTGTCGCTTTTACGACACCTCTGTAAGAAATGAGGTTGGTCTATTCTAATCAGCCGGATACCACCTGGCGGGTCGACTTACCTTAGTCGCTATTTACGACACCTCGGTAAGAAATGAGGGTGGTACTATTCTATTCAGCCGGATACCACACATGTTAGTATTATAATAATAATGTCTTCAGTCGTAATTGTCTGTATGTTTGTCTACGATAAACTCAAATACTAATAAGCAAATTTTGATGCAATCATCATTAATAGACAGAACAATTATTAAGGAAGGATTAAGCGAATAATTTGTTGAGGTAGAGGTAGACCCAAGTTTGAAGGAAAACTAACTGGTCCTGCCCGTGCTTAGACCCCGTGACCCTCTCGAGAGAGCACGGACTCACCTCTGGGCTATCACCTCTATAGTCAATTCACTAATATCGTTGTAAATGCTGACCTAAAATCCATTTCACATACTGATTTATAACATTACATATAAGACACTGCTGAGGCATCCTCGCGTATTCTAGACTCAATTTCCCTTGAGGTTTCTTCACACAATCATGTTCCAACTGTAGATTTGCCGAAACATTACATAGCTTAAGGATTTCTTAAGTATTAGTAATAAAGCTTACTGTAACATTTTTGTGAAAAAAAAATCTCATAAAGAACAAATAATATGAATCTTTAATATTTAAATTTATTTACATTTACACAAGCATTTATTTACATATAACACTTTCATGCACACAAACAATTAAATATCATAACAAAGAAAAAAAAAAGTAATAAACAATTAAAATAAAATTAAAAATAAATAAATAAATTTAAAAGAAATAAGAAAGTTAAATTAAAGGGGGGGGGGGGTAGAATATTTAAAAACATACAAAAATAACTAAAAAGAAGTCCCGCTCCTATTATTCATGCATGGAAGTGTGTCATGCAAAACGGTATGTCACTCAGCTTTTGCTAAGGCTATACCTTGGCACTGATTTTCAGTGACATCCTACCGTTTCTGGACGACAGTGACAACTGGATTAGATTAAAAAACACGATATGTAAACCTATTATATAAAACTAACTATTTCTATCATATATTCTACTAAAAAGAAGAAAATGAGACGTACTTATAACTATCACTTTATATAAATGGAAGCTTATTATAATGGTAAAAAACAAATAACGAAGAGGCGGTGGAAGACCGTTCCAATTAACTGTTCAAATTTAAATGAGTTAATCTTGTATGTATAAATGTAAATATTTCCGGAATCTCGGAAACGGCTTCAACGATTTTCCTGAAATTCAGCACGTAGGGGGTTTTGGGGGAGAAAAATCGATCAAGCGAGGTTTTTATTTGAAAAAAAATCATTTTATCCCTGTTTTTGGGCATTAAAAAATACTAAAATTGATATTCAATTGAATTTTTGTCATAAACTGTCAAGTCAGCGTAGCTTATTCGGGGTAAGGTCGCGAGAAATGAAAATACCTAGGATGGAGCCCCACCTTCTTATTATTTCTTTTTTTTTAAATTTATTTTAAGTGTCCCATATATTTATTTATTTATTATTTATTTCGTTTATTTCGTTCGTTTAATTTTGTAAAAAATTACCAAGCAAGGCTCGGGCACCCAGACATTAGATTTTAATTCGAGTTAAAATCGATTATTAGCTATTCATCATTCTGAACCCTTTTACCACTCTGAGTGGGGTCCGCACATATGACATATTTTGGCTAGTTATTTTACGATCGGCCAGCTGTCTTATGTCAACTTACCCTAGTATCCTTTTGCGACGCCTAGGTACCGAAAAAGAGGGTGCTCCATTCTACTCAGAAGGATACCAAACGGCATAACGTTTGTTAGAAAATTTCTTAGGTTAAAACACTAGATTAAAACACTCTTGAGATGTTTATTATTTATTACACAACTTAGGCAACTTTTAAAATAATATCAATTTCTGTTTTTAAATCTATTAAAACCTACTAGCTTGTCTTCGCACTTCAAACTGACTTTTGTTCTTATTTTTCTTACACATTTGATACACATTTGGTTTGATTTGTCCCACTAGTAAAAGTAGTCAATACAACATTTTATAAACAATATATAAATTATATCAAATAGAAAATAATAATATACGATTTCAAAAACTATTGATGAATAAATCATCAGTAATTTATATAAAATCCCATTTAATATTTATTAAATTTATATCAATATTTACCTTCAATATCTTCTTTTAGTCAAATTAATTCACTTAAACTTTCTATTCAAAATATTATTTGCAATAACATTTATATATTCTAACACGTGTTACAATAAAATCATCAGCAGTTTTATAAATGTCAGAATCCTTGAAACAATATACAAAAGTCAGGTAATTTTCTCCAACCCCCACCCTATTTATGTAAACTAACTACTTGGTTATTCAGCTTTATTGTTATTCAAATTTTGTACAACATATTTTAACTTGTATTCCTTTGTCCGTATTCTTTGAATAATATATAACTTTTAACGCGAACAAAAAACACCACTTAAAAAGTTTAAATGTCTCGCTAGATATACCAAAAACAACATCACCAAGTTATAAAATTATTAGCTTGTTTATTTGCGAGTTTACTTATAAAATATTTATTTTAGTATACACGTGAATTATGTTAATTTTGTAGAAAATATCAGTTACTTTATTACAAACCTTATAATGTCGTTGCTCAGTAATAATTTAGCTGGTTAGTATAACAACTTAATTCAATTTTTTTTGTTTAATTTTTTTATTTTTATTTACAACAAAAATGTACAAGTTATATCTATTTTAAACTACTTACTCGCTAGGACTATACAAATCATGCCCACGTGGAATGGTCCCAAGAATGCTGGCAGCGTTTCCGCGCTGAATCGCTAAGCTGATTCTTTGTGCAAAAAAGCAGCCAGCCCTCATTATTGTATCGTGTTTACATTCACCGAATGTTTAAAACGTTTTCCTTTACCAAAAACTATATTACGATTTGAGAGAAAACCCAAAAAACAAACTAAAATATTTTTAATATTAAATTTTTTCTGAGCTCTTTCCTTTTAAACAAGACTTTTATATGGACTATAGTTAAAAAAATAATTATTGTTTTGTTTTATGGAACTATTAGGTATAACGCTTAATTCTATAAATTATTTCAGACATGATTTTGGGAGAGACGACGAAAATTATTTCAAAATTTAATTCTAAATATTAAATTCAGTGTTTTATAGAGTATGGCAGATGTCTCATATCTATTGCGTATACGGATCATTTTGAGAAACTATCCAAATTACATTGAATCAAGTAGCAAAATATTCCCTTTACTTAAACCATAACTGCATCCCGCGAATTCGCCTGTAGCATTCGGTGCATGCGGTGTTGGCACTCTTGAATGAATTTACGTCAAGCAGATTTAATTCAATTTCCAATTCGTATTCCAATTCTAATTCCAATTCAAATTCAAAATATTTTATTTGCAGGTTACATAGTAACAAAGGTGTAACAATATAGTAGTAGTAACAACATGTTTAGTCATTTAGCTAACATTTAAGATAAAAGTGTGAAGAATAAAACATGTCAGAATTTGTTGCATGTTTAGAGCTACGTTTAGATGTAGGTGTTCTGTGATGCACAACGACAGACCGCTACCTTTTTTTTTTTTTTTTTTTTTTTTCGAATATGACTAATGCTGTTAGCCCTAATGGCTTTGACAGCGTCACCGATAAGACGGGCGAGCGCTGAAGCATCGCCGAGAAGAAATGGATAATACATGCGGGTGCATTACAAGCACCCGCGCTACAGGGGGCGTCGCCTTAAGGTTGTCTCCTGCGAGACCGAACCTCGGCTTAAGGCGGCGCGTTTTTGGAGGGCTGCATCTAATAAATGACTTGGAAGAAGTCTGCGTCACGGCGGCCGCGGCAGAGGGCTGCGGCCGCTTGACACAAGCAAGCGGGGACCTCGTCTTCGCCGGCGAAGACGCTGTTTGTGTAAATGTAATGTGTGTATCTTGTTGGATGCTGTGATAGCATCGTCGGGGTCGTTAAGGACGCTCTTCGGGCGCCTGTGAATCTTATTGGGGTGCCTGAACACCTTATAGTTGGACGCGGCCACTATAAGGGGGTTTGGGTGGATGGACGCTTTCTCGAAGTAAGTCGTCGAGAATCGTCTGAAAAGATAGTAGACCGCTACCACTTTATTCACGTAGATATAGATAACAAACGTTCGTAACAAACACATTGTTGTCTCTACCAAAGCGAGCCAAGACTTGCCGAGTGCCTATTAGTGAGTAGACCACTTCCCCTAATGAGGCGGCTTTTTAGAGCAGAAAACCGCGGCAAGAGCGTCTAGAGATCATTAGTGCTATGTTTTGATATATTCTAATAGTATAGAATAATCATTTATTTACATCAAAGTACACTAGTATAAAACAGGAGTACAAATTGACTTACTTAAAGTAAAAAGTAAAGTAGCGGCCTGTTACTATCCCACTACTGGTAATAGGCCTCTTCTCTCCGTTTTTGAAGAGAAGGATTGGAGCTAAGACCTACCACGCTGCTCCAATGCGGATTGATAGGTTACATATATCTCCAAAACTCTAGAGATATGCAGGTTTCCTTACGATTTTTTCCTTCGCCGAATAGCGTGTAATAAATTGCAATTATCAATTAGACACATAAGTTTTAACAGAAAAGTTCTTTGGTGTCTGCCCGGGTTCGAACCCGTGATCTCCTCGAAAGAGTCACACGGTGTTAGCGCTGGGCCATCACAGCTTATTTAAAAATAATACGAGTATATATTCACCAGTTGTCTGTCCATAACACAAGTATTAAGTTACTTACTTTGGGGACGGACGACCGTGTGTAAGTGTCCTATATGTTTTTTTTATTTTATGTTTATTTGCCAGGAGATCCGCAAACTGGATTGCCCAAAAATAACAATCCTTGAGTGTGTGCAGCGCTGTGTCAATTAAGCGTCGATTACCCATCGAAAGTACTACAGACATTAGTATTTTCCCAGTAAATTTGCCTTATAACTGGAAATACGGTGCTTCGTTACGGTCTTGCCTAACGGAAAATTATTGTGTAGCCTAGACTCTAAAACAACGTAGGAACTATAAATTAGTTTTTTACAACCATAAGTTTAATTAACTTCTACACGGTTTTTTTCTGAAAGATGAATAGCTTGGTAGTGTGAACTAGGCAAATAAGTGACATCTATATGTCGTTTTAGAATGATTTAGTATGTGCAAGCTTTTTCGTATCGTCAAATTATAAAGCTACTGCTGATTCGGGAAGGTGTTTTATCAAGAAGAACAAAATCTTGGCGGTAACTATTTCAAAAAATATTTTAATTATATATAGTTATTCTAAAAATAAACACTATGTATACTAGCTTAAAGTAACCGCCTGTTATTGTCCCGCAGCTGGGTATAGGCCTCCTCTCCTTTTTTGGAGAGAAGGATTGGAGCTAAGACCTACCACGATGCTCCACTGTTAGGTTACATATATTCCCATTATTCGCTGCGGTTATTTACGTTTCTTTACGACGTTTTCCTTCACCGAAAAGCGTATAATAGATTGCAATTATCGATCGGACAAATTTTAACAGAAAAATTCATTGGTGCCTGCTAGGGTTTAAACCCATGACTCTCCGAAAGAATCACACGGTTTCACCTCTGGGCTATCAACACAATGTAGTGTATAGCTTCTAGCAACTTAAAACCAAGCTTTCCTATCATTTACTTAGTTTTCAACAGTTAATTAATAGGTGTCTTTTTATTTGATTTTTGGTTTACACAGTAAAGGCAAGTCCAAAACAGATTAAAGATTTTTACTATATAAACATATAGCTAGGCCCATAAACTTCGAACTTTCTGGAGGGTGTAGCCTTGGTGTTATACCAATTTAGGTTCCTAGTTTGCCATTACTATCGCTATTTTTAGTGCAAAGATGTAATAAAAATATCCCGAAGGAATGTACCACACAAAAAATTTGGGATGTGCCATTAGTTCAGCTTACACAAAATTTGGTACAAAATCTTTCGAGTGACCGAGACCAAGCTAGGCTTCCAGCTTTATCGGAAAAAGAATCTGGTTATTGCCTACAAGCTCTCCCTTCTAAAAATCTTGGTACTAGATAACGAAAGTTTCGGAGTAGCTTTAGATCTCAGATTGGGATCCACATTGTGCCTTAAGCACCGATGTCCATGTGGAAAAGAGGTAGACAGTTTTGGCATACACCGGCTTTCATGCCATAGGAGCTCTGGTAGGATTTTCGGTCATGGTTCTCTTAATGATACCATCGAAAGAGCTCTTTCCACCATCGACATTCCTGCTCTTCTCGAGCCTTTGGGGATATGTCGGGATGATGGCAAGAGACCAGACGGCTTAAAGTTAGTTCCTAGGGAATGGGGACGGGCCCTAATGTAAGACGCAACATGCGTTGATTCGTGAGCCTCGTCCTATATCAGGAAAACAGCGTCAAGGCCTGGAGCTGCGGCGGAAATGGCCGAATCCGTCAAACGGTGGAAGTATACATCTCTAATCGAGATTTATATATTTGTGCCGTTTATCCGGTTCTTTTTTATCTCGGTTAATTGCCTCTTCAGGTGACAAGAGGGCTGGCTCCTTTTTCGCACAAAGAATCAGCTTAGCAATTCAGCGCGGAAACGCTGCCAGCATTCTTGGGGCCATCCCACATGGGCATGATTTGTATAGTCCTAGCGTGTAAGTAATTTAAGATAGATATAATATTTATGTTGTAAATAATAAAAAAAGAGTATATTTTGTCGCATATACATATTGTGCCGACCCCACTTAGAGTGAGTTAAGGGTAGAATGATAAGCTATTTGTAGATTACCAAAGCGATGTTAACTTACACATAAAAACTTTCCACGTCACCGATGAAACACAAAGTTACGGGATACGGGTCAATGCAAATGATTGCGGGCCAAAAGCGGTCAACGACTAAAGCCCGCGGTCGAGATTATTTTACATTTTAAATTAAAGTTGCCGTAATTGAATTTCTAGTGGTTTCAGAGGATTTGGATGCGGATAACTGTATTGTTTAAAGAGGCTTAAAAACCTTAATATTTGTGATTTATACCTTACTAGCAACTTAAAACCAAGCTTTATCGGAAAAAGAAGCTGTGGTAGCCCAGCGGTATCAACGTGCGCCTCTTTCGAGGAGATCTAGGGTTCAAACCCCGGGCAGGCACCAATGAGTTTTCTAGTAAAACTTATGTGTCTAATTGATAATTGCAATTTATCACACGCTATTCGGTGAAGGAAAAAATCGTGAGGAAACCTGCATATCTCTAGAGAATTCTGGGGATATGTGTAACCTACCAATCCGCATTGGAGCAGCGTGGTAGGTCTTAGCTCCAATCCTTCTCTCCAAAAAAAAAAGCGGAGAGAAGAGGTCTATGCCCAGCAGTGGGATAGTAACAGGCCGTTACTTACTTTATACATTACTAGGCTGTGCAAGCGTCTTATTTTATTTTTTATTTATTTATGTAACTTTCTTTATAAATAAACAATGTTTACCTTAAATGTTTTATCTGCCAAACTGCTATGCAGTGCTAAGCATAAAAGTTTGCCGCTTTCGGCTGCACTAATTTTTCTTTGCTTCTCCCGCGTGGAAATCGAAGTGTCACAAAATTTTCCCTAATAGAACTTTTGAATATAAAAGTTATTGTGAGTTAACCATAAGAGATAGAGATATGACATTTCAGATTGTTTTGTAGTATTTTTGTTGATCTACAATTCACTAGTACATTACTTTAGTCTATATTTGCCGATTTACGCAACGCACGACTAAAGATACCAACAGGCGGGTTTTTTAAAAACTGTGTTTTAAAACTGTACAAATATTCGATCAGTAGATTTTCAGAAAATTGATCACATACAAACAGACAGCTTTTGGGGAATTTGTTTTATGATAAGTATAGATGAAAGTATCTAAAACATTGCATGCGCTCAAGTACTAACCTAAACCTTTTGGAAGAATTGCCCCGTGAAAAAAGTGGAAAATCCCCTCGTGTGGTATCCGGCTGAGTAGAATAGACCATCTTCATTTCTTGCCAAGGTGTTGTAAAAGGCGACTAAAGTAAGTTGACGTCAGGCAGACGGCCGGTCGTAAAATAACTAGCTAAAGCATCTTACAATATGTTTAAAAGACGTTTTGCCGACCCCATTTAGTGGGACAAGGGAAGGAGAATGATGGACACATTTTGGACTGATTCTTCTACTCTAGTATAATAACACTATAGCACACATATAGGTTAAAGTTACCAATATTTTTATAATCTTCAAGTTCTATTTCTACATGGAAATATCGACGATAACTTTTAACGAGAACTCTCGATCGCTTTAACAACGTTTGCTACTGCTCCCATTTATACTTTATTGCATTAACGTTTAAAGAAAAAAAATCCTTGCGAGTTCAAGAGTAAATTATAACCAGATGTAGAAAACTTGAGAGTTTTCCAATTACTTAAAGAAATTTACCCAATTAACGAGCAAGTAAATGTTCGTAATACCGGTTTGTTACACGTGTTTGGAGGGGATATCAATGGTGGGGGTTAATCTAATTAATATAAGAGTGTTTGCATGGGCGGTGCGGTGCATTACGATTTTGTTCGTGGAGCCTATCCTCCTGATGATGCTTTGGTTTCGAGGCGGAACGATCGTAGAGATTGTGGTAGTGAGTGTGCGTAGAGCTTGTGTGGAATGTTGGTATTGACGGCGTTTTGTGATGCGTGTGGTGACTTGTCCTGCATGTGTAAGTTACTTAGCATTATATAAATTCTTTTAACAAACGCGGATTACAGCAAAATAATTTTATTGTAACTTCTGTATAATGAAATTCCGCAAAGTAACGCATGCTTCTATAAAACAATCAAATAACTTTGTTAGATGATTAAGTAACTATAATTTACATCTTCTCTTTTCTTTCTTCTTTCTCAACCAGTGGACGTTCACTGCTGAACATAGGTCTCTTAAGGGATCGCCACAATCCACGATTTTGTGCCACTCGGATCCAGTGGCTCCCCGCGACTTTTTTGAGGTCGTCAGCCCACCTCGTTGGGGTCTACCAACGCTGCGCTTTCCAGTGCGAGGTCGCCATTCCAGCACATTAGGATTAATTTATAGAATTAGGTGTTACTTTGCGGAGATCTATAATACAAAAGTAATAATAAAATTATGTTGCTACAATCCGCGTTATAGTAAAATAGAAAATATATATAATGCTAAATGTAGAGTGAACAATCGGTTATCATACCTGATACATGCAGGATTCGTAAAAACACATGCACAAACCTCCACCACCACAACAATACACAAGCCAAAACCAAAATCGCAAAGCCTTTGCGATTTTGGTCGTGGAGTCTATCTCCTGATGATGCTTTGGTTGCGGGGCGAAACGATTATTGAGTTTGTGATAGTGAACGTATATAGTGCTTGTGTATTGTGGTGGCGGTGGTGGAGGTTTGTACATGTGTTTTACGAATCCTGCATATCAGGTATGATAACCGCTCTCCACTCTACATTTAGCATTATATATATTTTCTATTTTACTTCATCGCGGATTATAGCAAAATAATTTTAGTATTACTTTTGTTCTATAATTAGGTGTTACTTTGCGGAGATCCATAATAAAAAAGAACATCTCCACGGCTCTGTAAAGTAACGCCTAATTGTTTAAATAACAATGATTCCTCTAGACATTTCAAAATACCCTTAACAAAATATATTTAATTAATACCCTATTCAGACAAGTTACTTAGAATCAAAATGTTTAATATTGTTTAGCTATAAATTAACTTTCTATGGACACAATAAATTACTTTACAATTGCTCAAACGGTTTCATGTTTCGCTTTAATTACAAAGTGTATTTAAACCTTCAAAGTTAAAGTGTCCATTAACTCTAAAGCTATCGGAGATTTAATTTCTAAACGGTACTCAAATCGGACAACTTTCAACGGGAACTTTTAAAAGTCAATCGCTTTAACAGCGTTTAAACTACCAATTCCGTTTATATTTTATTCATTGGACACTTAAAGTATGTCTGAACATCGCCGAGGGTTTTGAAAGTAAGTTAAAGTGTAACAGCTGTTGAACATTGTGCGAACTTTTCCAATTATTACCCAGACTGAAAGGGTTACATGATAAAGCTAGTCTTATCATTTTTGATCACTTACCCAATGTGATGCACTTTAAATCTATATTCATTAAAATAAGGGCCCAAAAGCTTTGTCTATATTTTAATATTTTTTTAAATCTAAAATATATATATTTATTTAGGTTTACTAACAAATTGCTTAATATACATTGTTACTTGCTTAGTATATAAGGCACGTAAATACGTAATAAATATTACAAAATTGAATATTATTTGGATGATAAAAAAGTCTGGATTTGAAAATCCTTTCAGCTTCACACAAGACTGCGGTTTAATAATGTAAAATTAAAATTGTTTACAAGATTGACCGCCGAGTTTCTTTGTGGTTCTTCTCGGTAAGAGCAACATTCCGAACCAGTTGTAGCTTCATTAATCATATTGGTCCTAGACGATTCAAAAGTGCTTTAAAGAGCTTATTTGAATAAAGATAATTTGATTTGATTTGAAAACATTGCATGCGCTCAAGTACTTTGTTTCTCAGTACGATAATTTCTCTAACAATAGTAAATCTAAGCTAACGATGTTAAAATGTATACCGAGTTTTCGTTCCACATTAAAAGTATTCAGACAAAGGCCATTGTAAGCGTATCGCATAAAATCATACGATGTTTCGTGACTTTGTACAACTATTTCATTTTCTGCTTTTAATTATTCTAAAATTTCTGCCATCTTAATTATATTATCTTCAAGGATTACTTCAGCACTTTACAAATTTTCCACTGTACCGATTTACTGAAAATTTTGTCAAATATTTTCACGACAGACAACCTTGTGTTTTTTTAATTCAGGGTAACCTTAGACCTTTTTAAGGTCTTCTATAGCGGCTATTAAAATGTCTGTAACGCTACTTTTTATAAATAACTCGAATTTTTCTATAAAACAAATAAATACGATTTAGTTGTTATTAATATTAATTTACACTAAATAATATTCACTATGTTTATGCCGTGTAGTATCCGGCTGAGTAGGATAGACCACCCTCATTTCTTACCGAGGTGTCGTAAGAGGAGACTATGGTAAGTTGATCCGCCGTGTGGTATCCGGCTGAGTAGAATAGACCACCCTCATGTCTTACCGAGGTGTCGTAAAAGGCGACTAAGGTAAGTCGACTCGCCGTGTGGTATCCGGTTAAGTAGAATAGACCACCCTTTTTCTTATCGAGGTGTCGTAAAATACGACTAATATAAGATGACGTCAGGCAGGCGGCCGGTCGTAACATACGTAGCCAAATCATGTGAGAGCATGTTTATAACATGTTGTGCTGACCCCGCTTATAGTGGAATAAGGGCAGGAAGATGATGATGACATACAAGATTAGGTCATTCAAATATTGAAGATTTACTATGTACTAATAGGGCAACATAAAGCAAGACTAACCTTCGGAATAAGTAGTTGGACATAATTAAAAGTCACTTTACAAGGACCTCCTAACCCATTTACTGAACCTTGACTCCGAGAAATAATTGGAAAAGTTTCCCAAAGTAATAATCAACAGCTGGACTGGCTAAGTTTTAAAATATTTATAGTTTGAAATGTTTGTAACAAATGTATTAAGTATTATAAAACGAGTAAAATTGGGATACAATCTATACTAATATATAAAGCTGAAGAGTTTGTTTGTTCGTTTAACCGCGCTAATATCAGGAACTACTGGACACATTTGAAAAATTCTTTGTGAGATAGTCCATTTATCGAGGAAGGCTATTGGCTATATAATATCACGCTAAATTTAATAGGAGAAGAGCAGCAATAAAAAATATTACGAAAACGGCAGAATTTAAAGCTTTCCTTGCGTGCGCTGAGTAAACGGTGATAGCTATTCAAAAATCATGTATTACATAATTTTTCCCCGCTTAAAGTTCTTAATAAAAGTCCGCGACAGCGTATGTCTAGCTTTTAAGGTTAACCCACTTTAACTATTTTTATGGTTGTCAAACTATATTACGGGTTTAATTGCGATTGCTAGTTAGTAAAAAATAACCCAATAAGCTGGAATTTCACTAAATTTAATAGCAGTTAAGTGTTGATACTGTTACTTTACTAAACGTGAGTTAAATTTAATTTATCACTTTCATGGGACCCTAACAAGTTTATTTACGTTTACCAAAATTATGTCTAGTAATCCCTGAGGTAATTTTGAGATTCAAACATCACAGCTTCCTTGTCCCTTAATAGCTTAACGAATACCTCATCACAGTCCAATCACGTTTAAGTTAAAGTACCTGGGTAAAAACTGTGATAGCCCAGCGGTAATACCGTGAGACTCTTTCGAGGAGATCACGGGTTTAAACCCGGGCTGACACCAATGAGTTTTTCTGTTAAAACTTATGTGTCGAATTGATAATTGCAATTTATCACACGCTTTTCGGTGAAGGAAAACATCGTAAGGAAACCTGCATGTCTATAGAGAATTCTGGGGATATGTGTAACCTACTAATCCGCATTGGAGCAACGTGGTAGGTCGTAGCTCCAAAACGTTCCAAAAACGGAGAGAAGAGGCCTATTCTCAGCAGTGGGATAATAACAGGCAACTTACTGACTTACCTGGGTAAACACGCCTTGTCCGGTAATTTTGAAAAAGATATTACAAAATGCAAATAAAAAAAAGTTCGCCCATTACCATTAGACTATCACAGCATTACGCTTGACAGCAAAAAATATCATATCTGTCGTCGCCAATGACTTCTGTTTTGTATTTTATAGCAACACAGTCATGAAACAAGAGTATCGCGCACTTTTTGATTACTATGGTGGCAGCACTGTGTCATTGTTGTTTCCGGTGGAGTCTTCCTATTGATAAAACGTTTCAGTGACATTCAGTCTTTGCTCGTTATTCAAGAGAGGTGTATCTCGCAGCGGAAATAGTGGTATTCTATTATATCGTGTTATGTTTAATATTTAAATGAGTTAATCTTGTATGTATATATATATTTGGAATCTCGGAAACGGTTCCAACGATTTTCCTGAAATTCAGCATGTAGGAGGTTTTGAGGGAGAAAAATCGATTTAGATAAGTTTTATTTAAAAAAAAATTCGTTTTACCCCTGTTTTCGGGCTCTAAAATTTTATTGAAATTTACATTGAATACAATCACAATTTTTCGCTGTTAAACGTAAAGTCATGGTAGTTCATTTGGGGAACGGGCGGTCTAGAGAGGTGAAAATACCTAGGATCGAGCCCCACCTGCCCTATTATTTTTTTTTTTTTTTTTATTTCAAAAATTACTACGGTCACTCAGGTACTTATGAAGTGTGTGCGCTAACATATCAAATATCAGCTTTTAGGAACTTTGTTTTATAATAAGTATAGATGTCTGTCATTTAGCTTTGTGAGTTAAAATGTATATACCTGGTTAACATAGAGATAAACAAAATTTTCGCGTTTCCTTCGGTCACTTAAGTTTTTTAAATACGCACGTCACTTAAGTCACTAAAGTTATATAGTACACTAGCAATTGCAAGCGGCTCCGCCCGCATTGAGAGATTAAAACAGTAAGATACTATTTTGATAACCATAAAAATGGTTAAAGTGGGTTAACCTTAAAACTAGACATGTTGTCCCGGAAATTTATTTAGAACAATCTTGTAATACATGACTTTTGAATAAATTCACCGTTTACTTAGCGCACGCAAGGAAAGCAAATTTTGGCTTTTTCGTAACTTTTTTTTCTGCTCCTCTCCTTTTCATCTTAGCGTGATGTTGTGTAGTCTATAGCCTTCCTCGATAAATGGTATATCTCACATTCAAAGAACTTTTCAAATCGGTCCAGTAATCCTAAGATTAGCGCGTTAAAACCAACAAACAAACTCTGCAGCTTTATATATCAGTATAAATGAAGGTATTTTAATTTTTATGTTGAAGGGAACGAAGTCACGGGTACATCTAGCGTATAGTACTTTGCTCGTTAAACATGGTTCTATTGTTTAAAATTTATTCTTAGAAACAATATCACGCGCACCGCCCACGCAAGCTCACCAAGGCCCTCCCGCCCCCTCAGGGCCAGAGTGGCAGCCCGGCAGCACCTTCTCCCCCCTCTGCGGAAAAGGCCAAACCACGCTCCCGCTCCGTGTCTCCTGACATGGAAGTGGAGGAGCAATCCGACTCGGAATCCGAGACTCCCTCAGAGTCCGGTGAGGACGAAGCATCCGATGCTTCGAAGTCCCCGTCCCCCTCGGCGTCATCCGCCTCAGACGAGGACGACGGCTTCACCGCCGTCCTATCCAAGAGCCAGAAGCGTAAGCTGAAGGCTCCCAAGACCGTCCCGCCCAAAAGGGCCACTAACGACGCAGGTGCACCTGCCCCGCGTCCCATCCTGCCTCACAGGCCGCCCGCAAACAAAACGTACCCGACTCACAGGACTCGCCTATGACGGAGAGGAAGGAGAAGGTGCCGCCCCTATTTGTTAGGGAAAAAGACGCGTGGAACCGATTAATCCCGCGCATGGACAGTTCGTCCATCCCGTTCACCTCTGCCCGGTCC
The DNA here is from genome assembly GCA_029227775.1 of Morpho helenor. Classification (NCBI taxonomy): domain Eukaryota; kingdom Metazoa; phylum Arthropoda; class Insecta; order Lepidoptera; family Nymphalidae; genus Morpho; species Morpho helenor. Next base: position 11,854,528 of record JARGCU010000002.1, read on the forward strand.
ACAAGCCAGGGCATAATGGTACAATGTCCGTCCTCAACGGACCACCGTCGCCTCACGACGCTCTTGGATGCCGAAAAGATCGGCTATCACACATACGCCCTAGAAGACGAGCGCGAACTTCGCGTCGTCATCCGCGGACTCCCGGTAGAGCTCGATATCGAGCATATTAAAAACGACCTCCTCAGCCAGGGTCTCCCGATCAGACAGGTACACCGTATGTACCACCACAGAACCAAAGTTCCTTATGAACTTTGTCTCGCGGTCCTCGACCTCAGTCCTGAAGGCAAACGTGTCTTCAACGTAACAACGATATGCAGACTGTCGGGTCTGCGTATAGAAACGCCGCGTACGCGTGGGGTAATGGGGCAGTGCCATCGCTGCCAACTCTACGGCCACTCGCAGCGCAACTGCACCGCACGACCAAGGTGCGTCAAGTGCCTGGGCGACCATGGCACTGCCGATTGCCCCAGAACGGTTCCGTCCGAGGAACCTCCCAGCTGTGTCCTCTGCAGGACCCAAGGGCACCCCGCGAGCTGTCGCGGCTGCCCGAAAGTCCCGCTTAGGGCAAAACGAGGGGGCAGAAGGGCCACCCGTAAAAAGGCGGACCGTACCGCCCCCAAACCAGCTGAGAGGTTCGTCCCCGCGCCTCTCCCCACTTCAAACCCCTGGCACAGGAAACCGGCGTCCGAGCCGGCTGTGCCAGCAAAACCGGCTCAAGAGACGGTAGCGAAACCCGCTGCCGCCATCGTGAGCTCCACTATAAGAGCTGCCGCTCCTAAAGCGACAGCCGCCCCTCCAGCAACGAGTTTCATTGACGACATGAAACTCGTTTGCGATATAGTGACCAAAATTGACACTACGGAGCTGTCAATTTTGGCAAACAAGCTGAGGAGTAATCCTCAAAACAGATTAATGGCCTTGCTCGAACACTCTAGTTTGGTGCAGGCCATCTCTAGGCTTTAAGCTTAAACCCTCACTGGGTAGGGCTAAGCCCCACTCCCTCAAGCTCGTCACGTACAACGCAGACGGGCTTATCAGACACATGGACGAAGTCCGCGATTTCGTAGTTGCACACGATATAGATATTCTACTAATACAAGAATCCTTCTTAAAACCCCAAATTCGCAATCCCAATATTGCGAATTACAGTTTGATTAGAAATGACCGTCTGTCATCCAAAAAAGGCGGCACGCTCATTTACTACAAAAGAGCCCTCCTATGCTCCCCCCTTGATTCCCCAAAGCTCACTAACATGGAGGCTTCAGTCTGTCAGGTGGGTATGACCGGCCATCAGTCGATCATACTAGCATCAGTATACCTCAGTCCGACCAAACGGGTACTCGAAAGAGACGTCCGCACCCTTCTCGCACTAGGCGACTCTATAATACTGGCCGGAGACTTCAACTCCAAACATGGCCAATGGAACTCTCGCCGAACCAACCGGAACGGCACAATACTCCAAGGCCTCAACGGCCTTCCAAACCTCGCTTTTGAGGTGATAGCCCCTAACGAGCCCACCAGATACCCGCCTAACGGGGATCCAAACAGAGCAGATGTGTTAGATATATACATTTTCAAAAATGTAGCTCTCCAGTTACATTCTATAGAAGTCCTGCATGAATTAGACTCGGACCACCGTCCGGTTCTAATTCAATTAGGTCAATCTACATCCACGACCCCCCCCACCAAAACGATAATCGACTGGAGTAAATTAGGCGGGAAACTCCAGTCCCTAAACTCAGACCACCTAGAACAAATTCCTGACAAGATAGACTCCGTGGATAGTGCCAAGTTCGCTGTTACCCACCTTACGAAACATATAACAGACTCACTCGAGCGTTGCTCCAAGGAAGTCCCCGACGACCGCGGTCGTGGGAGACTACCGGACGACCTGCGCGACCTACTTAGACGTAAACGTGCCGCTACTAGGGCCCATGACGCATACCCGACAGACGATAACCGGAGAACTCTCCGGCGACTTCAAAGAGAGGTTAGAGAAAAACTCAGCCTCAACCGTCAGTCCGCCTGGGACAACAAACTCTCAGAGATCTCGCCGAGTCACCTGGCTTTCTGGAAACTGGCGAAATCCCTGAGAGGAGACCAGTGTGCAGCTACACCTCCATTGATACGTTTAAACCGTCCGGTCGCTTTTGACGACATCGATAAGGCCGAATGCTTGGCTGACAGTCTTGAGGGACAATGTTCAAATAACCCCAGTCATCCCGAACACGCCGAATTCCACTCGGAAGTGGAAAGGGCGGCGGCTAGGACATCCGCGAAGGCTCCCGAAAGCGAGCCGCTCACTCCCACCACCGGAGAGGAAGTCCGTTCCATTATCCAAAACCTGAAGACCCGCAAGTCCCCAGGCCCCGACTCCATATCCAACAAAGCACTCAAGTGCCTCCCCGACCAACTCATAAACCTGTTAGTATTGATTTTCAATGCCCTCCTGTTAGGTTGCTCCTTCCCCGACGAATGGAAGGAAGCAATAGTAATAGGTATTCGTAAACCGGGAAAACCCAGTAATCTCCCGAGCAGCTATCGACCCATCAGTCTGCTCAACAGCTTAGGGAAAGTCTACGAGCGAGTAATCCTCGCTAGACTCAAAACGTTCATGGAGTCGATGAAGCTCATACCGGATGAGCAATTCGGCTTCCGCGCCAAACACACCGCGGTACAACAAGTACACCGACTTACCGAAGCCGTCCTCAATGGCTTCGCCAAAAAACGGTACACCGGTACTGTCTTCTTCGATGTCGCCAAAGCCTTCGATAAGGTATGGCATGCGGGTTTAATATACAAACTCGCAAACCTAGGAATCCCCGATAGACTCGTTCTTATCATTCGCGATTATCTTACTAATCGCTCATTTAGATATCGTATTGATGGTGCGCTCTCCTCAAGACGTACCTTACGCGCCGGAGTCCCCCAAGGTTCGGTACTCGCACCGTTCCTCTACTCGCTCTATACGAGTGACATCCCACGATTCTCCACTAAAACTAGTGCAGTCACCCACCTAGCCATGTTCGCGGACGATACCGCAATCTATACCACCTGTAGAGATCCCATTACTATAAATGATAGGCTCCAAAGAGCAACCAACCAGCTCGGAAGCTGGTTCCGCCGGTGGAGAATCGAAATTAATCCCGATAAAAGCGCAGCAATGTTCTTTGTGAGATCTAGGAGAGCCATGGACTTCATCCGGACGCCCCCTAGAGTCTCCATTTACAACAAACACATAGATTGGCAAAAGGAAGTCAAATACTTAGGTGTCATCCTCGAACCTACCCTATCCTTCATCCGACACATCCGCGTTGTCCGTAACCGGGCAGCGTTCGCCTTAGGACGCCTCAATCCGATACTGTGCAAGGCAAGTAAACTGTCACTTCGCAACAAAGTGACACTTTACAAAACTTGCATCAGACCCATTATGACCTATGCGAGCGTCGCGTTCGCGCACGTTCCGAAATCACGACTGTGTCCGTTGCAGACACTTCAAAATCGATTCATGCGTACAGCCACTGGCTGTCCGTGGTTCGTGCGCAACGTGAACCTCCATAGAGATCTCGACCTACCCACGATAGCCGATCTTTTCAGACGATTCTCGACGACTTACTTCGAGAAAGCGTCCATCCACCCAAACCCCCTTATAGTGGCCGCATCCAACTATAAGGTGTTCAGGCACCCCAATAAGATTCACAGGCGCCCGAAGAGCGTCCTTAACGACCCCGACGATGCTATCACAGCATCCAACAAGATACACACACTACATTTACACAAACAGCGTCTTCGCCGGCGAAGACGAGGTCCCCGCTTGCTTGTGTCAAGCGGCCGCAGCCCTCTGCCGCGGCCGCCGTGACGCAGACTTCTTCCAAGTCATTTATTAGATGCAGCCCTCCAAAAACGCGCCGCCTTAAGCCGAGGTTCGGTCTCGCAGGAGACACCCTTAAGGCGACGCCCCCTGTAGCGCGGGTGCTTGTAATGCACCCGCATGTATCATCCATTTCTCGGCGATGCTTCAGCGCTCGCCCGTCTTATCGGTGACGCTGTCAAAGCCATTAGGGCTAACAGCATTAGTCATATTCGAAAAAAAAAAAAAAAAAAAAAAACCGCCCACGCATTCTTCTACAACTTGTCTTTTATTAAACACAATAGTCTTGCTTGACGTGCTTCTGCTGAGATAATTCATGGCAACATGTATAAAATTGCGACCTGTTTCTTTTGTTATGGCTGGAAATAATTTCGCGCGAGATTTTGCATGCTTTGATTGATATTTCGACGAAATTCTCTTTTGTGCGAAATGAGGCGATATGTATTTTGTTTTTCTGATTCGATAGTTTCTGAGTCATAGTTCATACATCTATACTAGTAAAACCGAGCCTAGAAGTTCTTGGGGCGAGACATCTCAACTTTCCCACGACTAAACTCCTATTAATTCACTATTCACTTTCACCTTTACTAGAAATTACCTTCACGATGGCAATCGACAGTCTGCGCCTCATTACGTCAAGTTTCATTATTTAAGGCGATACTCCACTCACATTAAAAGTTCCTACCCTCGCTATTGATCTCTCATGAACCTCGCTTCCGGTATTACCAACTCCACAGACTGTCATTTAACTATATCCTCTGGGCACGCTGAGTCTTCTTTTATTCTCATTATGGACAGGTGTCTGTTTAACAGCCAGTGTCCAGTAGTAATGTCTGTTACAATTGCCATATTCTCCCTTCTGTGAGACATTAGCTGTTTTATTTTCTTCGTGTCGTCTAAACGTAGAGTTCCTCCATCTATTGTTCTATTCTGTTTCTATTCTTTTATTTATAAAGCACGTTATTATCGTGTTTGCAATTAGAAGAAAAGGTTCTGTAAATGTTTGAGTTGCCCCTTTTCTTGCCAATTCATCAGCTTTTTCATTACCTACGTGGTCATGGTGTCCTGGAACCCATGTAATCATTACTTCCCCAAATTCAGCTACTTCATTCAGTACTCGCTTGCGATAGCTGAAGTTGTTTCTAAATGCAATCGCCACACTCGTTAATAATAAAATCAAAAGAACCGTATTAATTCTCGCAAACGAAATTCCGTATTAAAGTAACACAGAGGTTCAACTATGTAAATAATTCAATATTAAATTTACATCCTTTGTGCTTAACAAAGATCACTAATGCAATGCAGCACAGTTCATTTTTGCCCAGCAAATATAATCCCATTCAGACGTATGCCTCCTCGGAGACCACTTTAGACCCTTCCAGACACATTCAAAAGGGAAAATGGTGGTATGGTTGCAGAATAATGTAACACAAAAGTATTTTGAAGCCTATTGTATATCACAGTGTTGGCGGAAAGGGAAAAAGAGTATACTAAACCATTGTATTTTGAAAAAGTCGTTTATCTCTTTGTTATGTTGAAAGTTGTTGATATGAAAGTTAAACCTATATTGGTCCTATAGTGTGACCAGGCTGAATAAAATAGACCACTCATTTCTTACCGAGGAGACGTAAAAGGCGTCTAAGGTAAGTAGACCCACCGTGTATATCCGGTCGAGTAGGATAGACAACCCTCATTTTTTACCAAGGTGTCGTAAGAGGCGATTAAGGTGAGTCGACCCGCCGTGTGGTTTCAGGCTGAGTAGAATAGACCACCCTCTTTCTTACCGAGGTGTCGTAAAATACAACTACAGGCACGCGGCCGGTCGTATAATCGTAGTCAAATCATGTGACAACATGTTTATAACATGTTGTGCCGACCCCACTTAGAGTGGGATAAGGGCAGGAAGATGATGATGATTGTGAAGCTAATGTAAGATCTATTTCTTTTCGAAAAATACTACCCATATTTGAAAATAACTTTATTTCTATTATATGTGTATGTTGTTTGTATTCTATATTCAGTACGATTTTTTGAGATATTTTCCACCAAAAACTTTGTCTCGCGTGACTTTTTTAATAATACACAAAAAGGGAAAGTTATTTTTGTTCTCGTGTACTCAATTACGGAGTTTTAGTCTGTAATTATAAAAGTTTTTTAGTCGCCCAAAATAAGCAGGTACAAGAAAAAATGGTACGGTATATTTAGGACGTTAGTCATTTTGCTAAAGAACAAATTCTTAGAACATTGAATTTGCGTGTTGATTCTGTTATTCTTTATTTCGTTCCTACTGCCTTTATCCCACTCTAAGTGGGGTCGGCACTACATGTTATAAACATATCACATGATTTGGCTACGTATTTTACGACTGGCCTCCTGCCTAACATCAACTTACCTTAGTCGTATTTTACGATACCTGGGTAAGAAAGAGGGTGATCTATTCTACTCAACCGGATGCCACACGACGGGTTAACTTACGTTAGTCGCTTTTTACGAAATCTCGATAAGAAATGAGGGTGGTGGATACGACTAAAGCAAGTTGATGTCAGGCGGCCGTTCGTGAAATACGTAGCCAAATCACGCGACAACATGTGCCAACCCCACCTAGGGTGGGATAAGGGCAGAAAGATGATGAATTATTTGGAAATGCAAAATATATTTCCACTAAATCATATTATACCCGAGTGTTATACAAAGTCGGCGGCACTTCAGAACTCGTAGATTGCCTCTTTCACGGTCCAACACCTCTGAATGAGTCGCGTTAAGTTCAAACAGGCTATCGATTGGATACGGCCCTCAAATAAACGTGCTAAGAATTGTGGGTAAATAGGGTCTACATATTCAAATAAAAGTATAAATAAATAAATATAAATAAGTAAATATATGGGACACTTACACACACGGTCGTCCGTCCCCGAAGTAAGTAACTTAATACTTGTGTTATGGGTGACAGACAACTGGTGAATATATACTTATATATTTTTTAAATACATAAAAGTAAAGTAAGTTACGACCTGTTACTATCCCACTGCTGGGCATAGGCCTCTTCTCTTTGTTTTTTTTTTCTTTGGAGAGAAGGATTGGAGTTGAGACCTACCACGCTGCTCCAATGCGGGTTGGTAGGTTACACATATCCCCAGAATTCTCTAGAGATATGCAGGTTTCCTCACGATGTTTTCCTTCACCGAAAAGCGTGTGATAAATTGCAATTATCAATTAGACACATAAGTTTTACTAGAAAACTCATTGGTGCCTGCCCGGGGTTTGAACCCTAGGCCTTCTCGAAAGAGACGCACGGTGATACCGCTGGGCTACCACAGCTTCATTTTAAATACATACTTAAATACAAATACACACCCAGGCGCAAAGACCAACAAATTCATATATAGAAAATGTTGGCCCTCGGCGGGAATCGAACCCGCGACCCGCGGAGCAGAAGGCAGGGTTACTACCCACTGCTCCAACGGGCCAGTCAAAGGAAGTATATGACTTAGATTCTTAGATTCGAAACTAATGAAAATATTGTTTTGCTATAATCCGCGATAAAAGTAAGTACCAGGTCGACCGAGTATTGCTCGGTTATTTTTTACCAAATTAAAAAAGGTACTTAAAAAAAAAAATAATAGGGTAGAAGAGGTGGGGCTTGATCCTAGGTATTTTCATTTCGCGCGACCACCCGTTTCCCGAATAAGCTACTCTGACTTGACATTTAATGGAGAAAATTGTGTTGTATATCTTAATATTTAAATGAGTTAATCTTGTATATATATATATTTTCTGAATCTCGGAAACGGCTCCAACGATTTTCCCGAAATTCAGCATGTAGGAGGTTTTGGGGGAGAAAAATTGATCTAGCTAGGTTTTATATAAAAAAAATATTGTTTTATCCCTGTTTTTGGGCATTAAAAAACACTAACATTTATATTGAATTGAATTTTCGCCGTTAGCTGTCATAGCGACGTAGCTTATTCGAGTAACGGGCAGCCTCGAGAAATGTGAATGCCAAGGATCGATCCCCAACTAAATAATTGTTTTTTCTTCTTTTTAAGTTTTTTTTTGTAAAAAATTACCCAGATATTATTCAATAAATTAAAAGTAAACTTTTCTTTTTTTTTGCCCAAAAACAGGAACAAAACCTAGTTATACCGATTTTTCTCCCCCAAAACCCCCCAAAACATGCTAAATTTCATGAAAATCGTGGAAGCCGTTTCCGAGATTCGGAATATATATAGATATATACATATAAGATTAACTTAGCCGTGTGGCATCCGGCTTAGCAGAATAGTACCACCCTCATTTCTTACCGAGGTGTCGTAAAAGGCGACTAAGGTAAGATGACCCGCCGTGTGGTATCCGGCTGAGTAGAATAGACCACCCTCATTTCTTACCGAAGTGTCGTTAAATACGACAAAGGTAAGTTGACGTCAGGCAGGCGGCCGGTCGTAAAAACTTGCCAAATCATGTTTATAACATGTTTTGCCGACCCCACTTAGAGTGGGATAAGGGCAGGAGGAGGATAAATTGAATTCCTTAAAATAAACTGTGAAGCAAATGTAAGAAAGGTATTCTTACATTTGCTTCACAGTTTAAAGTAAAAAAAGTAAGTAGCGGCCTGTTACTATCCCACTGCTGGGCATAGGACTCTTCTCTCCGTTATTGGAGAGAAGGATTGGAGCTAAGACCTAAGACCTGCTCCAAATCGGATTGGTAGGTTACACATATCTCCAGAATTCTCTAGAGATATGCAGGTTTCCTCACGATGTTTTCCTTCACCGAAAAGCGTGTGATAAATTGCAATTATCAATTCACAGTTTATTTAACCAATATTAGGCCACCATCACTCAAAAAATTAAAATATACCGTATATTTTAAATATAAGGTAGACGAAAGGGATCCAAGGAAAATATGTGTTGAATAAAAGTACAGGTGCTTCTTATTATCTCAGCCCATTTTGCTTACGGCAGCTGACACGAATTTTAAATTAGTCTTCCGCTAAGTGAGCGAAAACTTTTACACACAGTAATGGCGGATTGCTAAGTTGGTTGGTTGGTTTGTAATCTCTTTATTGCATTAATTAATATAAAAAGGGTTTTTAAAATGGTTAATTATTTATATTATTAATAATAAAAAATGACAAATTTAAAATAATAATAAAATCAAAAATAGTATAATAATAAAAATTACAAATATTTTTATGACAGAATTGAGATTAATTTTTTTTACGAAGGAAATTTTTTTTTATTAAAAAAATTATAAAACATTATGTCCAATGGCGGCCTTATTCCAGAATTGGAATCTCTTCCAATCAACGAGTCTAAAATATATAAAAAAGAACTAAATATTAAGAACAATGAATTAAAATAAAAATGAAATTTTAATAATAACAAGCAGAGATTGAATCTAAAATAATATGAAATAATAAAATTATATTACGCAAAGCGTGTGATAAATTGAAATTATCAATTATATTATATTTGCAATTTATCACATGCTTTTCGGTAAAGGAAAATATCGTGAGAAAACCTGCATATCTTTAGAGAATTCTGTGGATATGTGTAACCTACCAATCCGCATTGGAACAGCGTGGTAGGTCTTAACTCCAACCCTTCTCTCCAAAAACAGAGAGTGGGATATTAACCAAATATAATCAAAACAATCTTTATTCAAATAAGCTCTTTCAAGCACTTTTGAATCGTCAAGGATCAATATGATTAATGAAGCTACAACTGGTTCAGAATATTGCTCTTACCGAGAAGAACCAGAAAGAAACTCGGCGGTCAATCTTTTAAACATTTTCAATTTGACATTATTAAACCGCAGTCTTTTATATATCTGAAAGGATTTTCAAATCCAGGCTTTTTTATCAAATAATCTTCAATTTTGTAATATGCTTTACGTATAAGTACATCTCTTAGACTTAACTTAAACCTTTCTGTAGACTGATCTAGTATTGATTGCGGAATTTTATTGTAGAAGCGAATACCGAGACCATCGAATGAGTTGCTAACTCTGCTGAGTCGCGACACAGGTATCACAAGCTTTTTGTGACCTCTCATACGAGAGGTCACAAAAAGCTTGTGATACCTGTCGGTCTATGATAACAGGCACATACTTCACTTTTTAATTCAATAAATTCCACACAAAATTAATCTTACATAAGCAAACTTAAACTGCGATAAGATACATCTGCATTATTCATCTTTCAGAAACAACTAAAAGCCCGTTGAAAACATCTCAGCAGTCTTTTGTATATTCAACTCTCACTTAACATATTTTAAAAAAGTATCGTTTATCAAAAAACTTGGAACAAACATCTGCGGTTTCCGCCGGAGTGTGTAAAGTTTTTCATGTAGGCTCGCGAGGGAAGTACAAATGGTTCTATTCATAAGATTTCAAAGGCTTTTGTGCATAAAGCATATAAATATTAGAATGGGTGCTTAGTTGCCTTTTCTTAACAGCCTATTTCATAGTGTTATTGTCAGGTAATTGCTCTTTATTCGCTAATGCAGATAAAATTATAGTTTTGAATTAATGATAAGTCTTTTGTGTGCGGTGGTAGAGGTTTGTAGTGCAAGCGTTTTTACGAGTCCTACATGTATCAGGTAGTAAAACGCAAAGTTCATTCTACATTATGTAGAGTGAACTTTGGTATACATGTAGTACCTGGGGAACGAGCCGTGATCGGTAATTTTTGAAAAATTATAAAACAAACATATGGTGCTTGTTTTCAGGTGTGTTGACTTTTAGAATCCGCCCAGTCCCATCTGAACTATTACAACTTCGTAATTAACTATAAGTTACTATTAGTTATTATTATTATTAATAATAATAATAAGTAAAATAAGGGACATTTCTCAAAAATTAAACCTAGCTAGATCGATTTATCACTCCCGAAACTCCTCACATACTGAGTTTCATGTAAATCGTTGGAGTTTCGAAATTCAGGGAAACTAAATTAAAATAATAATAAAAATCGGACATCGGAAAGTGGGTCAAATTAAACTTGCAAGATGCCACCTTCACGTATATATACGGCAAGTTAAATAAAATGCTTTTAACAAGTTAATCTTTTATCTCTTGAACCACACCAACACGTAGGCCTACGTTGCACATTTCAGGCCACATGTTTTGCTTTTCCGATACATATAGGCATAGGCTGTTTGTTTTGCAACAGAGGGCATAGTTAGTTTAAAGTTTACCTCTTGGTTTTTACTTTTATGCATTAAATAATTCTTAAAAGTAGGCGTTACTTTGCGGAATTTCATAGTACAAAGGTTGTGATAGAATTTATTTATTTATTTATTAGGTCCGCCAACAGAGTATATATTATAAAGTAAAAGTAAGTAGCGGCCTGTTACTATCCCACTGCTGGGCATAGGCCTCTTCTCTCCGTTATTGGAGAGAAGGATTTGTAACGGTTTCCTTCTCGCCCACAACTATTCATCTCTAAATTTATAATATCAATATAAAACATATAAGTAGAATGAGGCTAGAGCGCTCGCGCTCTACCTCCTAAATACGTAAAACAAGCGCTAGAGCTCCAGCACTTTAAAATATATAATTGGCTCGTGATTCGTCTAGTTGGTTAGGACCCAGGTAACGTTGTGTATGTAATAACTCAAATTCTTTTAGAGCGTCAGAGACCACAGATTCATCAGATTGGAGGCGTAAAGCAAGCTTAAATTAATATAATTTATTTGTTTTAAAATAAGTGCACGATACATGAACAGGTTATATATTCAATTCATATGTTAATTACACGAACAGATTCCTATATGTCCAATAGATACATATTCATTGCACGAACAGGTTCCCATTATAGCTAATACACGAACGGGTTACTATAAAATTTAGTAAAAAAAATGCGAGACATTCAGAAGGTTGAATGTCTCTTATGTTATTACTTCATAGATATAGCCATCAGAAAGGGTTTTAGTTTATATATATTATAATTACTATAATATTTGTTTGCCATTAACACGGGACGTAAAACTATGTCAATATAAGCGGAATAAGACTTTTCAAAGCCAAACAGAAGGGTCGCTCGATCGTTAGATCGTACTTTAAACCATCCCGAATGGGAAGTTCTAAGATATTAATATTTAAATTGGAAATGTTATAGCCAACAGAAAGATCACTCACTCGATCTTAATACCTAGCCCTTAAACAACTCCGTAGAGAAGTTTAGCGATGTGGTATACCTCTCCCATCTATTACATTCTTCCAATTTGGAAAAATATAAAGGGAGCGGTATAGTCAGTAGCTCCGCACCCGCTACCAACGGTGAGCTCCGTCCATAGGATACGAGCCCCCCCCCGTAGGGTTAGGGTTTGCAATTTATAGTGTGCCTGCGCCCTCGAGCCAGGTTATTTATATTATGTTGTATAAACACCCGTCAATGCTCTTAAAGAGATTTGGGGTAATTAAATAAGGACCGTAGTCCCAGGTAAGGACCGTAGTCCAAGATTAGGCACAAGTGCCCGGTCGCAGTGCTAGGACCTAAGTCCAAATATCATTTCAGCCGAGGCTGTGAGTCGGCGTTAGCCATGATTGTGTCGATGAGGCACAAAGCCTTGTTTGTTGATATAAATATCCAATTCTTATAATAAGACAGCGCATCTTGCCAATAGCAAGCATTTCAAGCGGTGCGTGCCGCATTCGTCGTTGTAACCACATATAGTGGAAAATATAATAGCATAAAGCTAATACTGTACATGACTCCTCGGATATCACATAACAGTAAAGTTGTAGTCGTTGCTACCACACGTAGTGGCAGATATTGTAGGTTTTGTGTTGTGGCGTACAGCCACAAATAATTCACAAGCAAAACCATAGCTCACATGTTGTATAGTTTTAAACAACTAGTACGTGAGCTATGGATAAATAAAAATGTTATGCGAAATAGGCATATAAGAAGTATAACGTACGTGACAATATATTTCCTGTATTTTGCTCCCCCCGTTAAAATTCGTATTATATAAGCTAAGGTATTTTTCTTTGTATTCACTCTCACTTACTTTAACCTGTTATTATCATGTAGTCAATTAAATATACATTTGTTATTCATCACGTCATATCATTGAACACCTTCGGTTCCATTGCGTACCGTACATCCCACAAACGCAATAGTGGTGACCCCGACGTGATCCTGCTCAAGAGGACAGTCGACAGATACTGCCACAAGCGGCAACTGACGTGATGAAGTAAATACAAGCGACCTGGCTAAACTATAACGGACAACCCACGACCTGCCGCCGCTACTACACATCTCAAGAATTCATCTCTGAACATGGCTTACTCTCCATTACCGGCGAAGGGGCTCGGCGCGGCCAACGACGTACTCATAGATGCAGTAAGCTCCATGACAGTCGCTGACGGATGTCCACAATTTTGGAAAACAGCCCCTACACTGTGGTTTAGTACTTTCGAAAGTATTATTGCACCGCAAAAACGAGGAGATGATTACAAGTATGGCCTGGTGATATCCAAGCTATCGAAGGAGGAAGTGCAGCAAGTCAGCGATATTTTGCTCCATCCACCTGCAGAAAACAAATATCAATGCCTTAAGGAGAGATTAATCAGCTGTTATGAAATAAACAAGCAGCAACGCTTTAACGAATTGCTAGCGGAAAATAAATTGGGAGATCAAAAACCGTCGCAACTGCTACGAAAATTAAAAGAAGCTGGTCGTGAAATCCTTAATTCAGAAACACTACGATTGCTATGGCTAAAACAATTACCTCCATCCATAACGTCCATCTTAGCGGTAACGGAAGATGCTACCTTAGAAAAGTTGAGCGAGTTGGCCGATCGCATTCATGAAAACGCACGTAATAATGAAAGTGCTGCGTCGACAATAGGCGGTGACATACAAAGTATGACTGACCTAGCAACGCAATTAGCTGAAATACAATTGGAAATTGCTGCGTTGCGAAATGACCGAACGCGGCAAAATGCGCGTGTCAGCAATTATTTCAAGCCTCAGTATAGAGGAAATAGGGGCAGGTCAAGTTCACGCCCGCGATCGTCGTCAACTAAACCTACAGAATTATGTTACTTTCACAAAAGGTTTGGAAGTAGGGCATACAAATGCTCACGGCCATGTGCATGGAAAAATAGGACCCGGCAATCGGAAAACTAAGATCAGCACGAGTTAGGGCGGAACTCGGTGCTTTATATCCATCAAATCGCCTCACTATTACCGACTTAAACAGTGGTTATATGTTCTTGGTAGACTCAGGAGCCAGCGTCAGTGTTCTAAGTAAATCCCCCAAGTTCAAGGGAAGGGCGACCGATTTTAAGTTATATTCAGCTAATGGAACGGCAATAAATACTTATGAAGAGAAAACATTAACGCTGGATTTGGGGTTACGCCGACCTTTTGTTTGGACTTTCATAATCGCCGACGTCAAGATGCCAATATTGGGTGCCGATTTTTTAGAACACTACCGTCTTTTGGTAGATCTGCATGGAAAAACATTAATCGATAAAACTACTAAGTTAAAAACGCATGCAGGTATGAAAAGAACGAATATTCCGTCAGTTCGCTCTATTGACACCAAGGTTTCGGGTGCATTAAGGGTGTTATTAGAGAAATACGAAGATATTACGAAGCCGACGTCCAGGAAAGTTCCAACTAAGCACAAAGTACAGCATCATATCATCACGGAAGGTTTCCCAGTACATGCAAAAGCCCGTCCCCTCCCTCCCGACAAGTACAAAATGGCGAAAAAAGAATTCCAAGAAATGATACAGATGGGTATTTATTTGTCAACCTTCCAGTAGTCCATGGGCCAGTCCATTACATATGGTAAAAAAGAAGAATGGGGAATGGAGACCTTGTGGTGATTATCGAGCATTAAATAAAATCACGGTTCCGGATAAATACGCTTTACCGAGATTATTGGATTTCACCTATATAGCAAGTGGAAAAAAAATATTTAGTAAAATCGACATTCGTAAAGCTTACCATACCATACAAGTGGCAGAGCCTGAAAAGACAGCAATTATTACGCCTTTCGGTCTGTTTGAGTTCAATAGAATGCCTTTCGGTTTAAAAAATGCAGGACAAACATTCCAGAGGTTTATGGATACATTATTCCGAGATTTAGATTACGTTTTCGTTTTCGTCGATGATATATTAGTGGCCAGCCAGTCCGATAAACAACATTACAAACATTTGGAAACTGTTTTCACTCGATTGCAAGAAAACGGCATTACGATTAATATGAATAAATGCGAGTTCGTCAAGGACGAGTTAGATTTTCTTGGTTATCATATAACGAGCCAAGGAATGAGACCGACACAGGAAAAAACTCAAGCAATCATCGAGTTTCCCAAACCTCAGACGGTAAAACAGTTACGTCGTTTTTTGGGAATGATAAATTTTTATAGACATGCTATAGCCCATGCCGCAAAACATCAAGCTCCACTCAACCTATTCCTTAGGAATTCAAAGAAAAACGATAACTCACCCATAACTTGGAACGAACAGGCTGATAAAGCATTCGAAGAATGTAAGCAAGATTTACGCGACATCACAATGGTCGCATATCCAAGTTCAGGCGCAGAAGTCGCCATCATGTGTGACGCGTCACTTAGCTCGGTCGGGGGTGTGTTAAATCAGAAATACAAGAAAAAATGGAGACCGATTGCGTTTTTCTCTAAATCTTTATCCGAAACGCAAAAGAAGTACTCAACCTACGACCGCGAATTATTGGGAATATATATGGCTGTAAAGCATTTTCGTCGCCTGATTGAGGGTCGCGTCTTCACAATATATACCGACCACAAACCTTTAGTCCACGCCTTCGACAAAAAGCCATCTGCAGATGATACTCCGAGAAGGATAAGACACCTCGATTACATATCGCAATTTAGTACCGATATACGGCACGTTAGTGGAGAGGAAAATGTGGTCGCTGATGCTCTATCAAGAGTTATCGAGACTATCAGTTTACCTACAGTCATTAATTTAGAGGAACTAGAGAAACTTCAAGAGAGCGACACCGAGTTACAAAAGATGAAGCTAAATAAGTCACTACGGATGACACGCATAAGGGTGCCGAATTCAAATGCTACAGTATATTGCGATGTTTCCACCGGAGTCTCTCGACCATACATACCACAAGAGATGAGAAGAACAATTTTTGACAGTTATCATAGATTGAGTCATCCTGGGAAAAATACAACTAGGAAATTGATCAAAAAGAATTATATTTGGACCAATATGAACTCCGATATTAACCAGTGGTGCGACGCATGTTTACAATGTCAGCGATCCAAAATACACAGGCACACTATCTCTCCTCTGGGGAAATACATGCCCGCTGCACGCTTCGCTCATCTTCATTTAGACATAGTGGGTCCTTTCCCTGTGTCCCAGGACAAAAGATATATGGTCACTATAATCGATCGTTGTACCTCATGGCCTGAAGCAATTCCAGTCTCCGATATAACCGCTGAAACCGTCGCCAAAGTACTCTACGAGAGATGGATTACAATCTTTGGAATTCCTGACGTCATTACCGCGGACATGGGGAGACAGTGGGAGAGTGAGTTATTCCAAAGCCTCATGAGACTCATGGGAATTGAGAAAATCAGGACTACACCTTATCACCCACAGTCGAATTCGAAAGTTGAAAGACTGCACAGGACGATTAAAACAGCATTGACGGCACGGGCAAATACAACAAATTGGACCCAAGAGCTGCCATCGGTTCTTTTTGGGATACGCTCCTGTTATCGCCAGGACACCGGTTGCAGTGCAGCTGAATTAGTATTTGGCAAGAATATTAAGTTACCTGGTGATTTTTTCCAAGGAAGACCAAACACAACATACACCGAATTTGTGCAGGAAATTAAGGAAAATATTCGTCGAGTCACGGGGATTCCTCACAGAGAAAGCTCGGTTCGGAATATTTTTGTACATCCCCGACTGACGGATTGCTCGCATGTTTTTTTGAGGATCGACAGGCAACGACCAGGGTTGACACCTCCGTATGAAGGGCCGTTTAGGGTTATTAGACGTACCGGAAAGGTATTTACGATCGAACGTGATAATAAAGAATATAACGTATCAATCGACCGTCTTAAACCTGCCTTTTTACTAAACGACGATAATAGCGAATGCGGGAATGACAACGATGATAGCGAATCCAACGAGGATAACAGAAGTCTATCACCAAGTCGTCAGCAAACCAATATGCCAAGGATAACACGTTCCGGGCGTGTATCACGTCCGACAGTACGGTTCGTGCCTACATAGAAATAAGGCACAGAGTATACAGTACTTTTAATAGCGTGTAAGCAAGCAAACTTTGCTTTTAATTTTCCTGAATCAGCTAGGTCGCGACCGTCAATTATGGTAAGATTCAGCAAATCATGTTGCGCGTAGAAAAATGCAACTAGCGTTTATTAATTTAAGTCCGGACTAATTATATTGTTACTGTATGTTAAGGTAATTTTAAACAAAGAGTTATAAGATCTATGGCCATATGATCAGTAGGATAATTAATAATTTTTTTTAAATTTTGTATATGATAGTGTTTTTTCTTCAAAGGGGGAAGTAATGTGGCGTACAGCCACAAATAATTCACAAGCAAAACCATAGCTCACATGTTGTATAGTTTTAAACAACTAGTACGTGAGCTATGGATAAATAAAAATGTTATGCGAAATAGGCATATAAGAAGTATAACGTACGTGACAATATATTTCCTGTATTTTGCTCCCCCCGTTAAAATTCGTATTATATAAGCTAAGGTATTTTTCTTTGTATTCACTCTCACTTACTTTAACCTGTTATTATCATGTAGTCAATTAAATATACATTTGTTATTCATCACGTCATATCATTGAACACCTTCGGTTCCATTGCGTACCGTACATCCCACAAACGCAATAGTGTTGCTTCTTTCCACGCGTAGTGGCAAATGTTTACTCCGACGAGTTAAGAACGCAAAGCGCTCGCATTATGTGTTGATAATTCAATAATATATGTTTGTAGTGCTAGCACTATTGTGCTAAATATGTAAGTTTATAGCGTGATGTGTCCATCACTAACGCACGCCTTCAATGCGTCCTTTTGGCTGATTCCACGATCGGCATATAAGAATTAATTATTTATATATTTGTTACGCGTAGCAAGCTACGTAAGATAGAGTTTTGGGCAGGCAACACTTTCTAAAGCTAGTCAGACCAGCGGCCCTACGACATGCTATAATGTCGTCGACGTTTGTGTATTACTATGGGGGAAGCCCTGAGAAGGACTATATCACGGCTAGTGCAGGTTTACCCCGCAAGACTCCGTGCGGTGAACAGTTTACTTTTAGAGTCCTAGGCGTCCAAAGATCAAACAAGGCTACACAGTAAAGATCGAAGATCAATACCGGCCTAAAATCCAATCCGTATCACCCAAAACTCACCAAGTAGCTCTGGCTGCTCTGTACCAAGACGGAAACCCATCCTGATATTCACAGCCTGGAGCAGATCGAGGCGAGGCTACACTACAACAACCGAAATCATTGCAGGCCTGAAACCATCGATCCGACACCAGTACTCACCAGACTGTTCGGTATAGCGCCCAGCACCACTCAGCGAAGTCACCCTCACCAAGTTATACTCAGGCACTATATCGTTCGAAAATAATAAATAATTTGTCACATGTAATGAAATTACATTTTATTTGTTTAGTGAGCTAGGAGACCGAAGTCCCTCAAGACCGAAGTCTCTCACCACACCGTTAATGCAAAGCCGAAGCTTTAATCATTTCACACTATAAAGTGTTTGAGAATAATATATAATTTGTCACATGTAATGAAATTACATTTTATTAGTGAGCTAATAGACCGAAGTCTCTCACTGCACAGTTAAGACAAGCCGAAGCTTTGAACAATGGTTCGGGGATCATAGCGCTACCATGTACCGCCCCGAGTACATGTAGACGTAAGCCTTCGGCATGCGGTACGAAGCCGCGCGCGCTCCCGGCATCGTCCGCCAGACTCCCGCCACCTATGTCAGACTGCCGGCGTGACGTTCGGCGCTAAGTGTGAAAAATTCAAAATGTATGGGAAAAATTTTGATAAAAGTGTTTTAATGAAAAATGTACATATATGTAACGAGTATCAAATACTCATTACGAAAAACCATATTAAATGACAAACAAATATTTTTATTTATATACCTTCCTTAACATACTATCACTTCAGTACATAACTCTACCAATATATGCATGTAAGGTCGAGATCGTCACAGATTGGAGCTAAGACCTACCACGCTGCTCCAATGCGGATTGGTAGGTTACACATATCTCCAGAATTCTCTAGAGATATGCAGGTTTCCTCACGATGTTTTCGATAATAAACGACGATAATAATAAATAACAGTAATAATTAGACTAACAATAGTGATAATAATTATTATTTATGTCATGAATTTATATTTTATGGAATGAATGAATTTATATTTATACGCCGTGTGGCATCCGGCTGAATAGAATAGTACCACCCTCATTTCTTACAGAGGTGTCGTAAAAGGCGACTAAGGTAAGTCGACCCGCCGTGTGGTATCCGGCTGAGTAGAATAGACCAACCTCATTTCTTACCGAGGTGTCGTAAAAGGCGACTAAGGTAAGTTGACCCACCGTGTGGTATCCGGTTTAGTAGAATAGACCACCCTCTTTCTTACCGAGGTGTCGTAAAATACGACTGAGGTAAGTTGACGTCAGGCAGGCGGCCGGTCGTAAAAACGCAGCCAAATCATGTGACAGCATGTTTGTAACATGTTGTGCCGACCCCACTTAGAGTGGGATAAGGTCAGGAAGATGATGAATGAATTTATATTTATATAATGAATTATTTTGGTATTATTATGCCTTATACATGCATTAGTTACCGCAAGTATCACAAGACACAGACAGTACACTACTCAAGCACTGCGCACATTCACTATGACAATCTCAACGATCGTTTCGCTCCGTAACCGAAGCATCGTCAGGAGATGTCCAGGAGGCTTCACGTCAAAATTATGCTTTGCGATTTTACTTCAACCATAACTTTTGTACTATGGAATTACGCAAAGTAACCCCTTCTTAACCGTTCTCATATCTTATAAATGCAGGATGCAGGATTCATACAAACGTGGACTACAGCAAAATAAGTCGATCATAAATTTTGTTTAATACGTAAAGTATAAAGTTGCATGCCGTGTGGGATCGAACTAAATAGAATAGACCACCCACATTATTACCGAGGTGTCGTAAAAGGCGACTAAGGTGAGTTGACCCACTGTGTGGTATCCGGCTGAGTAGAATAGACCACCCTCATTTCTTTCGAGAGGTCGTAAAAGGCGACTAAGGTGATTTGACCCATCGTGTGGTATCCGGCTGAGTAGAACAGACCACCCTCATTTATTACAAAGGTGTTGTAAAATACGACTAAGGTTAGTTAAGGTCAGGCAGACGGCTGGATGTAAAATACGTAGCTAAATCATTTGATAACATGTTTATAACATGTTGTGCCGACCTCACTTAGAGTTGAATCAATGCAGGAGGATGATGACATGAAGTTATTATTGTACATTGATTAAATATTACTAAATTGAATAAAAATATTACTAAAGTGAAAAACTTTTCACGTAATTGCATTAATTTAATCTACTTTTAACCCTTTTTTTTTGTCCTAAAATAACTACGTTTATGTTGTTTGAATTTTGAATTAACTCGTAGAATGAATCTCTAAGGATTTCATCCTTAGAAACTTATTAGTAAAATAAATGTTACCTTTCTTTAATCAAAACCATTACTAGTGTATTTTTAAGCCCAAGCACCTCCTACAGCTTTTCCAAAAAGCTTTTTAATAATAAAATTCCAAATAATTAGATGAAAAGTAAATGAAGTTGGAGAAATACTAAAAATACTTGCTATATAGAACCTTTCACAATTAACCAACCATTCGTATTTAGTGGGAGGCGTAAGTTAGGTCCCATTAAATTCATGATCCAGGAGGTTGCAGTGACTCCAAAAGAGCATATTAAATATCTTGGGGTTTGGCTTGATAAAAGTTTAAATTTCAAAAAACATATAGAAGAGGCAGCCAATAAAGCGCAAATTCTGACCGAAGCTCTATACAGGCTGATGCCGACAAAGGGAGGCCCCAGAGCAAGTAAGAGAAGGGTGCTGGCCTCGGTGGCACGCTCCATTATCCTCTACGGAGCTCCTATATTTGATGGGGCAATGAAGGTACAACTCTACCGGCACAAACTGGAAGCGGTTCAAAGACGACTGGCAATAGGAATCTGTGGCGCATACCGGACTATCTCCACCGACGCAGTACTAGTGATAACCGGACTAGTACCCATCGCCAAGCTAGTCAGAGAACGAGCCAGGATGTTTACCAACAAAGAGTTGAAACCATCAGATGTACGAGAGGATACTCTTACACAGTGGGCGAACGAATGGTCAGGAAGGGGAAAAGGAACGTGGACAAGAGAGCTGATCACGGACCTAAAAGTATGGCATAAGAGAAAGCACGGAGAGGTAGATCGCTGGCTCACTCAAGCTTTTAGCGGACACGGAGTCTTTAATACTTACCTATTTGCTATAGGAAAAGCGCCGACTGAGAGCTGTTACTTCTGTGCCGAGGAAGACACTCCAAGACATGCATTGTTTGAGTGTGCAGCATTTGCAGGGCTACGGAGTGCAGTGCAGGGAACGAGGGTAGCCCTAAACGCACAAAACTTGGTACCCCGGATGCTCGTAAGTGAAGAGGAGTGGTATAAACACGAAGACCTACTCAGGAAAATTATGAGTAAAAGGGAGGAGAAAGAAAGAGAAAGCAGACAAGAATATTAAAAAAAAAACGGTTAGCATGAAGAAATGCAAATGCGGTTCCATGCTGATTGGAAGTTAGAGAGGAGGTTGTTTAGTCCGTGCGAGTCGGACACTACCTACTAGTACGGGCTAGTAGGCGTCCGGCAGGGATATTTCCTCCTCGCGGAAAAAAAAAAAAAAAAAGAACCTTTCACAAAATGTCGTAATAAGTATCTTGTTTTTTAAATGTCAATGATATTACATAACATTTTATATTTATATCCTCCTGCCCTTATCCCACTCTAAGAGGGGTCGGCACAAAATGTTATAAACATGCTGTAACATGAGCTGCGTTTTTACGACCGGCCGCCTGCCTGACGTCAACTTGCCTTAGTCGTATATTACCACACCTCGGTAAGAAAGAGGATGGTCTATTCTACTAAACCGGATACCACACGGTGGGTCAACTTACCTTAGTCGCCTTTTACGACACCTCGGTAAGAAATGAGGGTGGTACTATTCTACTTAGCCGGATACCACACGGCTATATTACAAAACATTTTATATTATAATTATTAATGTAAGTAGCTTTTACCCGCAACTTTGCGTGGACTGTAGTATTGGAATAAACAGTAGCTTCTGTCACTCTTCGACCCCGCAAATATCTTCATCACAAATCACAGGAAGAATCAGAGGGATGTAACGTTTCCTTACAAGAAATATATTGTATATAGTAAAAAAAGTAAGTAACGGCCTGTTACTATCCCACTGCTGGGCATAGGCCTCTTCTCTCCGTTTTTTTTGGAGAGAAGGATTGGAGCTAAGACCTACCACGCTGCTCCAATGCGGATTGGTAGGTTACACATATCCCCAGAATTCTCTAGAGATATGCAGGTTTCCTCACGATGTTTTCCTTCACCGAAAAGCGTGTGATAAATTGCAATTATCAATTAGACACATAAGTTTTACCCTATACCTCACGCACGAGGCGCACGGTGTTACCGCTGGGCTACCACAGCTTATTGTATATAGATAATATACATAATAGAAATATAATGGTTAACTGCCTCTTCAGGTGACAAGAGGGCTGGCTCCTTTTTCGCACAAAGAATCAGCTTAGCGATTCAACGCTGAAACGCTGCCAGCATTCTTGGGACCATTCCACGTGGGCATGATTTGTATAGTCCAAGCGTGTAAGTTATTTAAGATAGATATAACTTGCACATTTAAGCTGTAAAAAAATAAACAAAAAAGAAGAAAATATAATAGTTTATTTATTTTAATATTACTTATTATTATTTATACTTTGTAATAGCTGAGTTAAATTTATTCATTAAACAGAAACTAAAATATATAAAAACTTTCTTTAAATAACACTTTCGTCGTAAGGTTTTATTTCAAGAGAATGTCACCAATCTGCCGTTTTCTTTTTTTTATTGCACTTTTTTATACCTTAAAAAAATTACAGATCAAGTCACGGTCACCGAGGTAGTTAAATATTATTTTACTTTATTATGTTACTAAAGTGTGTATAGCTGTGAATGCCCAGCGGTAACACCGTTCGACTCTTTCGAAAAGGTCGCGGGTTCAAACCCGGGCAGACACCAATGAGTTTTTCTGATAAAACTTATGTGTCTAATTGATAATTTCAATTTATCACACGCTTTTCGGTGAAGGAAAACATCGAGAGGAAACCTGCATATCTGTAGAGAATTCTGGAGATATTTGTAATCTACCAATCCGCTTTGGAGCTGCGTGGCAGGCTTTAGCTCCAATCCTTCTCTCCAACAACGGAGAGAAGAGGCCTATTCTCAGCAGTAGGATAGTAACAGGCCGCTACTTACTTACTTAAAGTGTGTAATTTCATAGAGTGTGGATAGAATGGGCACTTTATAATCTTATTTAAATCGGCCTATATGAAAATTTTGTAAAGTGTCACTTTGTTTGTTTCTCGCATACTATTACAACTGTATTGGTTTTACTTGGACCACACCAGAATACAGGCCTACGTGGCGTATGTTCAGTTTTTACGGTACTTATGCAGATGCCCTCGTTCGAGAGGGTGGGACTGCGGCCTGTTCGAGCATGAAGTTTTACCCTCGCGTTTTTATTTTCATACATTAAAATACTTTATGTGCCGGATCTTCTTCGACCTATATTTCCGGTTTTACGCTGAAGCTATTTATAGCTGTTTTTACACGAAAATTACAGTTTTGAGCCTGTTACAATTTAAAGACAATCAATCATTCTCCTGCACTTATCCCACTCTAAGTGGGGTCACAAAATGTTTTAAATATGTTGTTACATGTTTTGGCTAGTTATTTTACGACTGGCCGCGTGTCTGACGTCAACTGACCACTGTCGTATTTTACGACACCTCGGTAAGAAGAGGGTGGTCTATTCTACTCAGCCGGATACCACACGGTAGGTCAACTTACCTTAGTCGCCTTTTACGACATCTCGGTAAGAAATGAAGGTGGTTTAATCTACTCTGCCGGATACCACACGGAAAACAAACAAAAAGACAAAGCAGATTAAATTCAAAATATTTAACTAAACTTGTAACTAAAGTAAGAAAATGCGTCTTACGGAGAAGAGTCAGTAAGAAATTCGATAGTTGTTCTTTTAAAAATGTAATTCCTATAAAAGCAAGCACCCCTCCCCATTAGGTGTACAGATGACCTTTAAAAGGTCATAGAGGGCAGATGTATTCAGGCGGCAAGAGATCATGTAGCATGGAAGTACTGCGAAGAGACGTATATCTAACAATGGATGTTTTTTGGTTGACGAGAGAGACAGATACAGTCAGTAAGAAAGAAAGAGTGAGAAAGATAGAGATTCTTCTTCTTCTTATTGATTAATGGCACTTTTACTGCTTTTGATGTTAGCAGTAATTCCGCCAATGTCAGCGTTGTGGAAAAAACAACATGAATGACTTAAAATATCTTATGATAGCAACTTTTTGTAGAGATTGTTCGGTGAAATTGTTAAACCTGCATGACAAACACCATAGATTACTAAGTAAAATAACAATCACAAATATATATCTAACCTATGTATCTAATATATATCATAAATATATATCAGATACATAGGTTAGACATATCTAACATAGACTAAAATCTATCATTAATATGTAATCTATCATTAATGAAGCCATACACTAACGTATTTGACAAAACGAACAAAAGCAATATAAAAAAGCTAGCTTAGTCCAGACTCCCACTGGGTAAAGTTACTTTTTTACTTTTCGGTAAACTAAAATAAAATTTACACGAAAATAACTGACGTAAGCTGTTTAAAAGCCCGATTTTATCATACATGTTACAGTAGATAAGGGAATAGCATTTCCATTTTGCATTATAATAGGCAAACTTCGATAATATTTTCCATTTCCGTGCAAATTAAGTCGTTGGAACGATATAATTTTGTGAGAATGATCCGAGTTCTATTATACCTTTTAAGTATACTTTCCTCGTACGAAATTGCTTATAAGTGGGTACTATAATAATTGTTTGTTGTTGTTAATACGCAGTTTTGTCGATAGAATATCGTGGAATATAATCTTTGTTATTGGAGGGTAATAACTGTCTAATACGACGCCGTGTGGTATCTGGCTGAATAGAATAGATCACCCTCATTTCTTACCGAGGTGTAGTAAAGGGCAATTAAGTTAAGTCTACCCGCCGTGTTGTATCCGGCTGAGTAGAATAGACCACCCTCATATTTTGCCGAGGTGACGTAAAAGGCGACTAAGGTAAGATGACCCGCCGTGTGGTATGTGGCCGAATAGCATAATACCACCCTTATTTCTTACCGAGGTGTCGTAAAAGGCGACTAAGGTAAGTGCCATGTGGTATCCGACTAAGTAGGATAGACCAACCTCATTTCTTACTGAGGTGTCGTAAAAGGTTACTAAGTCCTTAATCGTATTTAACGACCTTAAGTACCTCAGTCGTATTTAACGACAGTGAAATAACGACTAAGGTAAGTTGACGTCGGCATGCGGCCGGTCGTAAAATACGTAGCCAAATTATGTTAAAACCTGTTTATAACATATTGTGCCGACCCCACTTAGAGTGGGATACTCAGTGAGACTCAGTGCCACCGTCGTGGTGGTCATGGGTTCAAATCCCAGGAAAACACTAATAAGTATTTGTAATAATTTTTAGAATTAGGCGTTACTTTACGGAGGTCCATAATACAAAACTAATGAAAATATTATTTTGCTATAATCCGAGATAAAAGGAAAGTACCAGGTTGACCAAGCCTTGCTCGGTAATTTTTTACAAAATAAAAAAGTTACTTCAAAAAAATAAATAAAAAATAATAGGATAGTGGGGCTCGAACCTAGGTATTTTCATTTCGCGCGACCACCCGTTTTCCGAATAAGCTACGCTGACTTGACATTTCACGGCGAAAATTGTGTTGTATATATTCAATAAAATAAAAAGTAAGTAACGGCCTGTTACTATCCCACTGCTGGGCATAGGCCTCCTCTCTCCATTTTTGGAGCTAAGACCTTCCACGCTGCTCCAATGCGGATTGGTAGGTTACACATATCCCTAGGATTCTCTAGAGATATGCAGGTTTCCTCACGATGTTTTCCTTCACCGAAAAGCGTGTGATAAATTGCAATTATCAATTAGACACATAAGTTTTATTAGAAATACTCATTGGTGTCTGCCCGGGTTTGAACCCATGATCGTCTCTAGAGATTCACACGGTCGCACCGCTAGGCCATCACAGCTTCATATGCAATAAATTAAAAGTAAACTTTTGTTCTTTTTATGCCCAAAAATAGGGATAAATCGTTTTTTTTTTTTAAAACCTAGACAGATCCGTTTTTCTCCCCTAAGACTCCCTACATGCTGAATTCAAGAAAATCGTTGGAGCCGTTTCCGGGATTCTGAAAATTTATACATATATACATGCAACATTAACTCATTTCAATATTAAAGATATAGTAATGCTAAATTTAGAGTGCAGTATCCGTTTTGATACCGGATACTACACGACGACTTTTTTATTTATATTCTAGTCAAAAATCTTCTTTAATATTTCAAACAGATTTCGGTACGCTAACTTACGATGTCTGTTTTTACAATGAAAATACAAAAGATCGAGATTTTCTGCAATGTCGTTTTCCACATTTGTATGTGTCTAATACATTTGATTCGCCGTTCGCGCCTTAAGGAATACAGAATATAATTTTTTGGCCTTCATCCAACATATGTTCGCTTAGAAAATATAAAAACATGTTTGTTTCTTGAGGATTGGATAAAATATTTGCGTATAAATATTAGGCTACTGAATATCGCTCGCTTTCTTTTTGTTTCCTATTTGTTTGTTTGTTTATATTTCTATTCTTTATAAGTTTTATGCATAGTACTTCTTTTATTTTCTATTCTTTTATTATTCTAAATTTAATTTTTTAATAGCAATAATACAAATGATCGAGTAAAAATAACTTAAAATTATAAGTAATATTAGAGTATTTTTACTTTTTAGACCTAACGAAATAGAAATCTGGTGATCTGAAATACTGGTTTTTTTTCATTCTATGTGAGGTTGGCAAAACATATTTTAACCATGTTGTGATGAGATTTGGTTCGGTATTTTACAAACCGGCCGCCTGCCTGATGTCAACATACCTTATTCGCTTTATCCGGCTGAGGAGAATGGGCCACCCGTATTTCTTAACTAAGTGTCGTAAAAGACGACTAAGGTAAGTTGACCCGCCGTGTGGTATCCGGCTGATTAGAATAGACCACCCTCATTTCTTACCGAGGTGTTGTAAAAGGCGACTAAGGTAACTTGAACTACCGTGTAGTATCCGGCTGAGTAGATTAGACCACCCTCTTTCTTACCGAGCTATCGTAAAAGGCGGCTAAGGTAACTTTACCCACCGTGTGGTATCCGGCTGAGTAGAATAGACCACCCTCTTTCTTACTGAGCTGACGTAAAAGGCGACTAAGGTAAGTAGACGTCAGAAAGGCGGCCGGTCGTAAAACACATAACAAAGAAATGTGACAACATCTTTACAACAGGAGAATAATAAAAAAGACAGACTTTGCATTCATCAAATAAAATCAAATGTATTTATTTCAAAGCAACAAGGGCTCATAATGTTAGTAACGAAATTATAACTATGTTAGTAACTTATTATTTACGAATTAACAAATAAACACAAAAGATATAATAACACAAAAATAAAAATTAATAAAACGATTCAAGTTAGCCTACTGTAGCACCAAGATATTCATGAATCGTGCATTACCCTAACACTAGTTACACACTAACGTACTTAGTATCTTTAATATTTAAATGAGTTAATCTTGTATGTAAAAAGTAAGTAACGGCCTGTTACTATCCCACTGCTGGGCATAGGCCTCTTCTCTCCATTTTTTTTTTTTGGAGAGAAGGATTGGTGCTAAGACCTACCACGCTGCTCCAATGCCGATTGGTAGGTTACACATATCTCCAGAATTCTCTAGACATATGCAGGTTTCCTCACGATGTTTTCCTTCACCGAAAAGCGTGTGATAAATTTTAATTATCAATTAGACACATAAGTTTTATTAGAAAAACTCAGTGGTGTCTACCCGGGTTTGAATCCGTGACCTCCTTGAAAGAGGCGCACGGTGATACCGCTGGGCTACCACAGCTTATACCTTTTTTTCATGAAATTCAGCATGTGGGGGGTTTTGGGGAAGAAAAATCGATCTAGATAAGTTTTATTTAAAAAAATGTCGTTTTATCCCTGTTTTCGGACTCTAAAATTTTTTATAAATTTTCGTTGGATACAATCACAATTTTTCGCTGTCAAAAGTAAAGTCACGGTGGTTCATTTAGGGAACGGGCGGTCTAGAGAGGTACCTGCCCTTTTATTTTTTAATTTTGCTTTACCATTTTCCTTTTTAATTTTTTTTTTACATCATTTAAAAAAATACTGAACAAGGCTCGGTCACCTAGGTACTGGATATTTATGCTTAGTATGGATGCGTAAGCAAATTTACAAACCGCAATAGGCAAGTCGATGATAACAAAACTGTGTCTCACAGTACGGCTTCGACTTGGAAACCTTACAGATTTTCACACCTAATTTCTTAAGTCACTAAGCGTTGAATTCCTAAGTGGTCTTTAATGTTAAGCAGATTAAGTTAATAGGTCAGTTAAATCCATAAATATTAAACTCATACCAATATTAGAACATGGGTGAGCGAGCCTTGCTCGGCAATTTTTTACGGAATAAAAAAAAGAAACTTCAAAAAAAAAGTTTTTTTTTGAAGTTGGGGTATCAAAAAAAATTTCTTTTTTTTGAAGTTGGGGTTCTAACGTAGATATTTTCATTTCTCGAGATCTAAGAATAAGCTACGCTAACTTGACAGTTTACGGCAAAAATAGTGATTTATATTCAATATCAATTGAAGTAATTTTTGAATGCCTGAAAACAATAAAACGATTTCTTTTTTAATAAAACCTGGTTAGATGCTGAGTTTCACGAAAATCATTGGAGCCACTTGTACTAGTAGTCGTTTTGTATAAAAATTTAAATAATAAGCGTTTTGTTGCAGCTAATAAAAAATATTAATTAATAATAATATTAAATTTTAAAAATTAAACAATGTGCTGTTCTGAGGTTTTCGGCAGTTGTTAATAGATGGCAACAGGTAATTATAAAATTATTTTTTATTAGCTTAGCTTATTACTTAAAATTTCATGTACATGGTCAATTACTGTGCACTTATCTTAATAAAAAAAGAAAACAAGCAAAGTTAATTAAAGCAACAAACTAATCAAGAAGTTATTGTCTTTGAAGACAATAGCCAATATCTTTTAGAGATAAAATAAAAATGGCAGTTTTTGGCACCGTTGCAAGATCAAACGGGAAATATTTCATTTTGAGTCCGGAATTTGTGTCGTTGAGGTACGCTTTTAGCAAATATTTGTAGCTGAGATGCGGATTTGATAACTACCTAATAGCTTTGTGTTTTTAATTCTTTAAATTTAATTGATTTTTTTGCAATTATGCAGTCATTACGACCGTTGGATATCACACAGCGGCTAAGTACAATACACCCTCATTTCTTACTGAGGTGTCGTAGAAGGCGACTAAGGTAACTAGAACGACTGTGTGGTAACCGGTTGAGTAAATAGACCACTCTCTTTCTTACCGAGGTGTCGTAAAAGGCGACTAAGGTAACTTGAATCACCGTGTTGTATCCGGCTGAGTAGAATCTTCCTACCTTATTTCTTACCGAGGTATCGGAAAAGGCGACTAAGGTAACTTGATCCGCTGTGTGGTATCCGCATGATTAAAATAGACCACCCGGACTATGTCCCTGTCATTTTTAGTGTTACAATACCGTCAAATATATGTTTTTTCTTATTCCTAAAGGAATATCGGGATTTAGTAAAATATGTTATCCCAAGATATAAACTTCAATTGCATAAATTTTAATTTTATATTACTTCAAAAGCTTAGCCGTGAAAGCGTAACAAAAAGACAGACAAGACAAGACAAACAAACTGTCGTATGTTTACTATTACATTCATCATCTTCCTGCCCTTATCCCACTCTAAGTGGGGTCGGCACAACATGTTATACATGTTGTTACATGATTTGGCTGCGTTTTTACGACCGGCCGCCTGCCTGACATCAACTTACCTTAGTCGTATTTTGCAAAATCCCAGTAAGAAAGAAGGTGGTCTATTCTACTAAACCGGATACCACACGGAGGGTTAACTTACCTTAGTCGCCTTTTTAGAAAAGAGGGTGGTACTTTTCTATTCAGCCGGATACCACACGGCGGAGACTAAGACTTTCGTATTTATAATATTAGTTTTGATATTTTATACATATAAATTATTATTATAAATTATATATATAATTATACATATAAACCTTCCTCTTTAATCACTCTATCTATTAAAAAAACCGCATCAAAATCTGTTGCGTAGTTTTAAAGATTTTAGCATACATAGGGATATAGGGACATGGGAACAGACACAGAAAGCTACTTTTTTTATACTATTTAGTGATTATTTTTAATTATTTGAATACCCCGTACTAAGAATTTCGTTAAACGTTTTGTTCAACGAGTGTTATTAACAGAAGGGTAGTCGATACAAAACGGTCTAAAGATGATATAACATCCAGTTTCCCTTTTCAAAGTGTCTGGAAGGGTCAGGAGAGGTCCCAAGGGAAGCGTACCATGGTTGGAGATAAACAAGCGATTAAAAACTTTAATGTATGTTGGTAAAGTACAAATTTGATTGACATGATTTAATGTTTAATGTAATATTGAAGCTTAAATATTTGTGTACTAAGATTTTGCATCAGCGATCAAGTGGTCATTAAAAAATAAATAATAATGCAGTTTTTTCGTCCGATGTTGCACAGTTGATAGTGACCCTGCTTTCAGCTCCGTGGGTCGCAAGTTCGATTTCCGCTGAGTGCCAACATTTTCTATAAACAATTTGTTGCTTATACAGATCTTAACTTATATATCTGTCTGGTGTGTTCGGTAAATGAGGGTGGTCTGTTCTATTCAGCCGGATACCACACGGAGGGTTAGCTTACCTAATTCGCCTTTTACGATACCTCGGTAAGAAATAAGGGTGGTCTATTCTACTCAGCTGGATACCACACAGTAGGTCAACTTATCTTAGTCGCCTTTTAAGACACCTCGGTAAGAAAAGAGGGTGGTTAATTCTACTCAGCCGGATACCACACGGTGGGTTAGCTTACCTTAGTCGCCTTTTACGACACCTCGGTAAAAAATGATGGTGGTCTATTCTACTCAGCCGGATACCACACGGCTAATTCAAAGTACCAGATATCCTTATTGTAAAGGACTTTTACGTAAACTTTTCGTCTTATCGTATGATTTATTGCGATTTTTTAAAACTAATGACGACATTGTTTGTCGTCAATATGTTTTGGACAAAAAAATGTTTTTCGAGAAATAAATTTATTTGACGTCGTTAGAATTATGTATATGTATATAGAATGTATAAGTAACTTAATACTTGTGTTATGGTAGACAGACAAATGGTGAATATATACTTATACTTTATTTTTTAAATACATACTTAAATACAAATGTACACCCAGGCTCAAAGACACACAAATTCATTTATAGAAAATCTTGGCCCTCGGTGAGAATCGAACCCGCGACCCGCGGAGCTGAAGGCAGGGTCACTACCCACTGTGTCAACGGGCCAGTCAAGATGTTGATGACGCCATAACTTACAAACTTGTTAAGTTAATCAATTCTCACAAACTAAAACAATTAATTATATGCAAAACTAATCCCCTCCACCTTTCCTGAATACTGTAATCCTGAGCTCGGGTTACGAATAAATTTACTATTGAGAGTGTACTGATATAATGCCCTTACTTAAACCTGGATGGATTTGGCTAATGCCTTAACAAACCCTTACGGTGCGATCATGGCGTAAAGGAGAAGCGGTTTCAACCAATTTTTTTTGCTCCCTAATACTATTCTAACATCTGTTGGAGCTGTTTACGCCGTGTGGTATCCGGCTAAATAGAATTGTACCACCCTCATTTCTTACCGAGGTGTCGTAAAAGGCGACTACGGTAAGTCGTCCCGTCGTGTGGTATCCGGCTGAGTAGAATTGACCAACCTCATTTCTTACCGAGGTGTAAGAAAGAGGTGTATTTCTATTTTACTTCATGGCGGATTATTTATTTATTTATACGGATCGCCAACAGCAAAACATATAATATAACCCAAAAAATATCCAAATACTCTTAAATTAATTATGTAATACTAATTATAAGAAATCACATAATTCTTAGATTATAGCAAATTAATTTTATTATTACTTTTGTAATCTTATATCCATTTTCCGCTGCGCTTAGTAACATTGTCGCAACTTAATAGATTTACTGGATTAAATCAAAGGTCCTCTAAGTGAAATATAGCTGAACTATATGAGCTTTAAATAATCATATCTACAGAACTTCTGTCCGTCAACCTTGTGTGATACGAACTTAGAAAGCCTTCGCCCACGTCGCTTCATAAGATATGTAAATGCGGGTATCCGCGTCAAAACCAAATTAGTTTAAATATGGAAAACTTAATTAAAACTTATATCAAACGAAATTAGCCTTAAGATAATTTTAACGTAATAATTATTTATGTATATACACATAGTGAAGCTGTGATGGCCTAGCGGTGCGACCATGTGAATCTCTAGAGACGATCATGGGTTCAAACCCGGGCAGACACCAATAAGTTTTTCTATTAAAAACTTATGTGTCTAATTGATAATTGCAATTTATCACACGCTTTTCGGTGAAGGAAAACATCGTGAGGAAACCTGCATATCACTAGAGAATTCTGGGGATATGTGTAACCTACCAATCCGCATTGGAGCAGCGTGGTAGGTCTTAGCTCCAACCCTTCTCTCCAAAAATGGAGAGAGGAGGCCTATGCCCAGCAGTATAACATAGGATAGTAACAGGCCGTTACTTACTTACTTTACTTATACACATAGTTCAAATATGCCGTGTGCTATCCGGCTAAGTAGAATAGACCACTTCCATTTCTTACCGAGGTGTCGTAAAAGGCGACTAAGTTAATTTGACCCGCGGTGTGGTATCCGGCTAAGAAGAATATACTACTCTCATTTTTTACCGAGGTGTCGTAAAATGCGACTAAGGTAAGTTGACCCACCGTGTGGTATCCGGTTTAGTAGAATAGACCACCCTCTTTCTTACCGAGGTGTCGTAAAAGGCGACTAAGGTAAGTTGACCCACCGTGTGGTATCCGGTTAAGTAGAATAGACCACCCTCTTTCTTACCGAGGTTTCGTAAAATACGACTGAGGTAAGTTGACGTCAGGCAGGCGCCCGGTCGTAAAAACGCAGCCAAATCATGCGACAGCATGTTTATACTATGTTGCGCCGACCCCACTTAGAGTGGGATAAGGGCAGGAGGATGACATGTATATATACATAAATAATTCATCATCAAATAGAATAGACCAACATCATTTCTTACCGAGGTGTTGTAAAAGGCGACTAAGGTAAATACGAATAATGTAAGTTGTCGTTAGGAGGCGGCCGTTCATAAAATACGTAGGCAAATCTTGGTACAACATATTATAACATGTTGTGCCGACTCCACTTAGAGTGGGATAAGGGCAGGAGAATCATCAGATAAAATCGGTTTACTTCTAAATATTTAAACTCAGCGCCTATAACATCAAACTCAATACTGTGGTTTTGGAATATGAATACCGTACTATAGAATATGCAAATAATCATCATCCTCCTCCCCTTATCCCATTCTAAGTGGGATCGGTACATGTTATAAACATGCTGTCACATGATTTGGCTCCGTATTTATAGCAGGCCGCCTGCATGATGTCTACTTACCTTAGTCGTACTATACCACACCGCGGTAAGAAATGTTTGTCAGTAGTAAATAAAGTTTTTCTTTCTTTTTTCTTTCTTTCTTTCTTTCTTTCTTTCTTTCTTAAGTGAGGGTGGTCTATTCTACTCAGCGAGATACTACACGGCTTTAAATAACTATACTTGAAGATAAAATATTGTTATTTCATATGGTTAAAAACACACACTGATTTTATAAAAAATTTCAACAATTTCCAGTGAAATGCATAAAAGGGATTTCAACAATAAAACAACGGGGTGAATTCGAAAAGGATCAAAATTCCGGACACGTCACTGTTGTAAAATAGTTCAAAGCGGGCGGAAAATTTCAAACGAGTACGTCCGCACTTATTTTATACGTAACTTGGCAAAAGAAAAACAAATGAGGCCGTCCCGTAAAAAGGTTTTCCGTGCGAAACTTTTTTTCTCATAAGAACGCCTTTATCCCGTGACATACAGTCGCGACGAACAATCATCATATCTAAAATGTTTGAATTAAAGAAACAATATTTTAACACATCCAGTAATTTATAGAATTAGACGTTACTTAACGGAGGTCCATAATATCCTATTCTACCCTACTAATATTATAAATGCGAAAGTTTGTGTGTATTGATGTATATAAATTACTCTTTCACAGCAGTTCCGCTAAACCAATATCAATGAAATTTGGCACAATTATTTCGTATACACCGGAATAACATATAGGCTATAGAAGTCATGTTAATTCTACAGGAATAGGATGACGTTGAAAAGTGCTATCTATTATCGTCTTATCACACGACAGCAGTCCACGCGAACGAAGTCGCGGATGAAAGCTAGTAATCAATAATGAATTAATTATTTTGCTGTAATCTGCGATTAGGTAAATAGAACATATATACCTATGTATTGCAAAATCGTCATTTTTGCGATTTTGTCATGGAGTATATCTCCTGATGATGCTGCGGTTGCGGAATGAAACGATTGTTGAGATTTTGATAGTAAACGTGTGTAGTGATTGTGTTTTCAGTTGTCGGTGGTGGATATTTGTACATGTGTTTTTACGAATTCTGCATTTATCAGGTATGAAAATAGATAGTCCACTCTACATTTAGCATTATATATTTTCGATTAAATATCGATTTGTATTTAATTAGTTTTTGTACACATTGTATTGAACGCCACCTGTACATTGCACATTGTATTATCATATTTCCCTAAATTAATGTCTCTAGCCCAAAGGTTGCCCAAAGGAAATCGCTAGGTGATAAGGTCTCCTTATTGTATCACTTAGATTACATTGTGTTTTTTATATTGTATATTGAAACTATGTGCTCCAATAAAGAATGTTCAATTCTTAACTATTCTAATCAATAGCAATTAATTTCATTATTACTTTTGTATTATGGACCTCCGCAAAGTAACGCCTATTTCTATAAATTAAAATTATTTGTTGTTATCCAAACTTTTAGCCCGCGTGTATCACTAATAGCATACAACTTTATTTGTTGAGATATGAAACTCGCGACGTCCATCTCCGCAGGCAATATTATCCGCACAATACATCTGCGACGGTATTGTTGTGTTTATTGCGGTATTATTAAGATATCTTGCTGAAGTTTGGCTTTGTAACCTAGTAACCCCCTTTCGCTAGTTCAACAGATTCTGCCTTGAGTTACTCATGATCCTTGAGTGATCCTAAAACCTAAAATCTTGCGTTTTTCTATAAATTTTTATTAACTTTTTAATTATAATAATTTAAAAGTAATAATGAAATTATTTTACTATAATCCGCGATGAAGTAAAATAGAAAATATATACAATGCTAAATGTAGACTGGACAATCGATCGATCTAGCTATATTTTATGTAAAAAAAATACGTTTCATCACTGTTTTTGGGCATTAAAAATACTAAAATTTTAAATTATTACACTATTTTTTCCATATCGATATTTTTATATTAAAGATAGAGTATCGCAAAAATACATCTACGTATATAAATTGCATTTTCAATGTCTTTCATCAATACACTCAAAATATCAAAAGCAATATCGAAATAAAAGGGTCACCTTTATTACCCCGTCCTCTCGAAGATAATCCAGCAATCAATACAATGGCGTTCGTGTATTATTGCGATATTGCTTCGGGCGATGGATTTTATTTAGTGTCGCAAAGAAAATGGTGTACTGCTAACTTAAGGATATATTTCATCAACATTCTCTTACCCTTGTGATATCCGGCTGAGTAGAGTAGACCACCATCATTCCTTACCAATATAAAAGTAATAATAAAATTATTTTGCTATAATCCGCGATGAAGTAAAATAGAAAATATATATAATGCTAAATGTAGAGTGGACAATCGGTTATCATACCTGATACATGCAGGAGTCGTAAAAAACACATGCACAAACCTCCACCACCGCCACCACGACACACAAGCACTATATACGTTCACTATCACAAACTGCATGATAACCGATTGTCCACTCTACATTTAGCATTATATATGTTTTCTATTTTACTTCATCGCGGATTATAGCAAAATAATTTTATTATTACTTTTGTATTATGGATCTCCGAAAAGTAACGCCTAATTATATAAATTATTTACCTTACCAATATGTTGATATATAATGCTAAATGTAGAGTGGATAATCCGTTTTTATACCTGATACACGCATGATTCGTAAAAATACATGCACAAACCCCCACCACAGCAACCACAAAATCTTTTTGTGGTTCAAATTTTGTCGTGGTCTATCTCCTGATGATGCTTCGGTTGCGGGGCGAAATGATTGTTGAGTTTGTGAACGTATGTAGTGCTTGTGTATTGTTGGGCGGGAATCAAAACTGCGGTACCTTGAGCCTTCTCAAGATATTATTCAATTCCAAACTCATAAATATTTTAATGAACTGTACTTAAATTCTATAATTAAATTCTCCAAGACTTTCATAAGATAAAAAGTCTGTAGACAAAGTAGAGACAGAGAAAAGTTAAAGATAGAAAAGGTAATTAAAATCTATCTTTTATTCAACGAAGCAGGAAACGTTGAAAATAGTCACTATTTAATTAACAAAGTTATAAAAAAGTAAATACTTTGCGCTATACCATTTAAAAAATGTAATTCGAATCAAGATATCCTGAAGTAAAAAGATAAGGAAAGTATTTGTTGCTTTTAGATTAACTTTCTTTTAGTCTTAGTGAAAATTTGGTAAAAATATTTAAAAAACTAGGTATTTCACGAGAATTCGTCGGCGTTGATTTTCGTGCCGCTACAATAAATCCAGAAGCTGTGATGGCCTAGCGGTGCGACCGTGTGAATCTCTAGAGTCGATCATGGGTTCAAACCCGGGCAGACACCAATGAGTTTTTCTATTAAAAAAAAACTTATGTGTCTAATTGGTAATTGCAATTTATCACACGCTTTTCGGTGAAGGAAAACATCGTGAGGAAACCTGCATATCTCTAGAGAATCCTAGGGATATGTGTAACCTACCAATCCGCATTGGAGCAGCGTGGTAGTTCTTAGCTCCAAGCCTTCTCTCCAAAAATGGAGAGAGGAGGCCTATGCCCAGCAGTGGGATAGTAACAGGCCGTAACTTAACTTTTTTTGAACAATAAATCCTACAAAATTATCTATTTAGTTTAAAATAATTCAGAAGTTACAATAAAATTACTTTTATGTAATCCGCGTTTTGTTAAGAGAATTCATGCACTGCTAAGTGTATGAAGCAAGCAATCACATACCACATACATGCAGGACAAGCCGCCACACGTATCACAAGACGCCGCCAACACCAATACTCCATACAAAGTACCACACACACTCACTACCACAACCTCCACGATCGCCTCGTGACCGAAGCATCATCAGGAAGATAGGCTCCAAGAAAGTCGTACTGCGCTTTTACGCTTTTCTTCGTCTTGTGATACGTGTGGCGGCTTGTGCTGCATGTATGTGGTATGTGATTGCCTGCTTCATACACTTAGTATTGCATGTATTCTCTTAACAAACGCGGATTACAGCAAAGTATTTTTATTGTAACTTCTGTACTATGGAGTTCTGCAAAGTAACGCCTGCTTCTATAAGTAGCGGCCTGTTACTATCATACTGCTGAGAATAGGCCTCTTCTCTCCGTTTTTGGAGAGAAGGTTTGGAGCTAAGACCTACCACGTTGCTCCAGTGCGGATTGGTAGGTTACACATATCTCCAGAATTCTCTAGAGATATGCAGGTTTCCTCACGATGTTTTCCTTCACCGAATAGCGTGTGATAAATTGCAATTATCAGTTAGACACATAAGTTTTAACAGAAAAACTCATTGGTGTCTGCCTGGGTTTGAACCCGTGACCTCCTCGAAAGAGTCGCACGGTGCCACTGGGCTACCACAGCCTGCCTACCTGCTTCTATAAATCAGTTAAAATAATTATTGAAACATACTGATACAGAAACTCGTATTTTTTCGTATTATATCATTAATAATTAATCTATACATATTATAAAACAAGTACGCCGTGTTGTATCCGGCTGAATAGAATATACCACCCTCATTCCTTTCTAACCTAGGTGTCGTAAAGGCGATTAAGCTAAGTTAACTTGCCCTGGGGTATCCGGCGAAGTAGAATAAACCACCTTCTTCTTACTGAGGTGTCTATAGACTGCTTCGCATTTCATATTCAAAGAATTTTTCTGTAGTTTTTGAGATTAGCGCGTTTAAACAAACAAACTCTTCAGCTTCATATATTAATGTAGATATACAGAAGTGTGATGCTGTGATGGCCTAGCGGTGCGACCGTGTGAATCTCTAAAGACGATCATGTGTTCAAACCCGGGCAGACATCAATGAGTTTTTCTATTAAAACTTATGTGTCTAATTGATAATTGCAATTTATCACACGCTTTTCGGTGAAGGAAAACATCGTGAGGAAACCTGCATATCTCTAGAGAATTCTGGAGATATGTGTAACCTACCAATCCGCATTGGAGCAGCGTGGTAGGTCTTAGCTCCAATCCCTTCTCTCTTATAACGGAGAGAAGAGGCCTATTCCCAGCAGTGGGATAATAACAGGCCGCTACTTTTATACAGAAGTAACTCATTTAAATATTAAAGATTTAGATTTAAATCGGTACCTTTTGGGAACGCACGTAATTATTTCCCGCTTACATGTGAATATTTTGTTTCACTGACCTACTTTGGTAATTTGCATAAAAAAGGCTTTCAGTTCGCGAGCGAATTTCGAGGTATTATATATTTTAGTAACTACTACACTCTCGTTCAGCGAAATGAGATTTTTTTGAGTACTTTTATAACTATAATATACTTCTATTCAAGGTTATCTCGTTCAAAATACATTATTTAAGCACCTAAAAGCTAATTAAGTTAAATCATATGTATATAGTTTTTGAAGTTAAACAAATTATAATTAGGTATAATCCGCGATTAAAGTAAATATATGTATTGTTAATTAAAGTAGAGTGTACTTGTGGTATCCGGCTGAATTCCATCGAAATCTCGGGTACATTACAGTACCTGGGATTGCTCCTCGACAGCCGATGGACGTTCGAGGCCCACTTCCGGCGGCTCGCCCCTAAGTTAACGGCGACCGCCGGAGCCCTGAGCAGGCTCCTCCCGAATTTGGGAGGGCCTAATGCAGGCTGCCGGCGCCTATACGCCGGAGTGGTTCGGTCGATGGCCCTGTACGGCGCTCCCGTATGGGCGGGGCGGCTGACCGCGAGATCCTTGCCCCTGCTGCGCAGGGCGCAGAGGATCATGGCGGTCAGACTTGTGCGGGGCTACCGGACCATCTCCGGCGAGGCGGCCTGCGCCTTGGCCGGGTCCCCTCCATGGGACCTAGAGGCTGAGGTGCTAGCTCAGGCCTACCGCCGTAGAGTCGAAGCCCGTTCACCAGGGGGAGACTCAGCGGCGGTAGAGGTGGATTGGCGGAGAGCAGCTCAGGAAGAGCTCCTCCGCCAATGGAGGCGGCGGCTTGAATCGCCCAGTGCAGGAGCCTGGACGATTTCAGCCATCCAGCCCATTCTCCAGGGCTGGATCGCCAGGAGGCATGGGGTCCTCACCTTCCGCCTGACACAGGTGCTTTCCGGACATGGTTGTTTCGGGTGGTATCTGTGGAAGGTGGCCCAGCGTGAAGCGACTGGTGAGTGCCACGAGTGCGGCGCCGACTTCGATACGGCGCTGCACACGCTCGCAGACTGTCCAGCTTGGGCGGTTCAGCGGGCGGAACTCGTGGCACAGGTGGGGCATGATCTCTCCCTGCCCACTGTGGTCCGCGCCATGGTGGACAGGGAGCGATCGTGGGCAGCGATGGCCTCCTTCTGTGAGGACGTTATCTCGCGGAAGGAGGCGGCGGGGCGGATCCGGGAAGTCGAGTCTTTGGATCCAATCCGCCGCAGGCGAGCCGGGCGCAGGCGACTCGCTCAAGACCGTCGCGTGCCGCCCTAACGGGGACCTTTCCGGGCGTTCCGAACGGGGTTCAATCGGACGCCCTCCTTATAAGGTCCCCGAGGCGTTCGATGCATCTGGTGCTTCCGATGCATCGTTCAGCGGAGGGAGGGGCCACTTTCAGAGAGGCCCCGACCCAGAGGTGGCGCACTCTGGGGCACAGAGTTGCTGCTGGCGGGGATGGGGGGCAATGTCTTCATGGGTACCCTATCCCCGCCACCAGCAGCGTAGTGAAGCACACAGGTTATTTTAGTCGGTGCGAGTCCGACATAACCGTCGCCTGACCCCGTCGGGCGGCGGTACCCATAAGGGGTTTTTTCCTGTATAAAAAAAAAAAAAAAAATCCGGCTGAATAGAATAGTAACACCCTCATTTCTTATCGAGATGTCGTAAAAGGCGACTAAGGTAAGTCGACCCGCCGTGTGGTATCAGGTTGAGTAGAATAGACCACCCTCTTTCTTACCAAGGTGTCGTAAAATGTGACTAAGGTAAGTTGACGTCAGGCAGGCCGCCGGTGAAGCCGAGCCAAATCAGGTGACAAGTAGGATAAGGGCAGGAGAATAATTATGGTAAAGTTTTTGAAGTTAACCGAACAAACTTTTTAAAAATAATGAAAACATTTTTTTACTATAATCTCCGATAAAGGTATATGTAATGCTAAATGCAGAGTGTACTATTCGTTCTCATACCTAAAACATGCAGAATCCTTAAAACTGCACTTGCCACCACAAACGATTCAACAATGTATTGTTGCTTGTGTACAAGCACTGCACACATTCACTGTTACAATCTCAACAATCATATCGCCTCGTAACCTAAGCACGACTCCACGACAAAATCGTATAGCGACACATCATCCAAGCAAGCAGAGTTATATAGTAATAAGTTAAACCCCCACCATTTATTTTACCTTATACGTGTTATAGTTAATGTTTGTTAATTAGTGTGCCATTGTTCATATTTTATTAAAAAAAAGTTTATGTTATTATTTTATTCATTATGTTATAATATTAGTATATTCATGTTGGTCAGGATTTGGCTAGGTATTTTAAGAGCGGCCGCCTGACTGACGTCAACTTACCTTAGTCGTATTTTACATCACCCCAGTAAGAAATAGGGAAATCTATTCTACTTAGCCGGGGTCAACTTATCTAAGTC
This sequence comes from Morpho helenor, assembly GCA_029227775.1. Taxonomy (NCBI): domain Eukaryota; kingdom Metazoa; phylum Arthropoda; class Insecta; order Lepidoptera; family Nymphalidae; genus Morpho; species Morpho helenor. The sequence goes on from JARGCU010000002.1 coordinate 11,896,238, forward strand.
GTCTTTGATGACATCGCAGTAAGAAAGAGGGTGATCTATTCTAGTCAGCCGGATACCACACGGTAGGTCGACTTACCATAGTCGCCTTTTACGTCACCTCGTTGAAAAATGAGGGTGGTTTATTCTACTCAGCCAGATACCACACGGCATATTGTTATTATTTAATATAGAAATAATAATAAAGATTTTTCAGGCGGCGATTTCTGCATTTCAAATTTACCTCAAGTTATAAAAATATGTTATATATTTTCTAACATCAACATAAGTTTCGAGTTATGTGATTTTGGCACGGACGGACAGCGTGGCTTGAATATTAATGTATACTGTTGTGTATTCGTCAGAGTTGTGGCACAGTCATGAATCTACATAGTTATCGGAGTACGATGCTTTCAAATTGGCTAAAGCTGAAGTTATTGATGCTGTAAGCATAAAGATTTGATTTCAGACAACCGTGCGTTGTCGCCATTGACTTCCGCTTTGTATTTTATAAGCCTACTATACTCTATGTCCACTATCATAACCGCCATTAAATTACTTATTAATTTATTTCATACGGATCTCCAACAGCATAACATACAATATAATACATAATAGACAAAGTAGGAACCGACATAAGCTTGCGGCCCCTGCTTTGCGCCTTGAAAAAGTACGTAAGTCGTTTGTACCCACAAACGACTTACGTACTTTTTTTTTGGTATAAGATTCTATAATAAAATTCCACAATCAATTTTAACTTTGCTATTACAGCAGTTTTAAAACACTATTAAGGAGAGGCTGATACAGAAAGCCTACTATACTGTTGAGGATTATTTAGATATTGTTTTGACCCTGTACAAGATAGAAACAATTAAATGTAACTAGCATTAAGAATTGTATTTTTTAAAAAGAGCAACCGCCGAGTTTCTTGCTGGCTCTTCTCGGTAGGAACAGCTTTCCGAACCAGCAGTAGAGTTGACGATTCAAAAGCACTTGTTTACAAGTTTATTTGAATAAAGAATAATTTGAATTTGAATTTGAATATCGGAGTACGATGCTTTCAAATTGGCTTAAGCTGAAGTTATTGATGCTGTAAGCATAAAGATTTGATTTCAGACAACCGTGTGTTGTCGCCATTGACTTACGCTTTGTATTTTATAGCAAAATAGAATTTTGTAGTACTACAAAATAGCTGTGGTAGCCCAGTGGTAACACCGTGCGCCTCTTTCGAGGAGGTCTAGGGTTCAAACCCCGGGCAGACACCAATGAGTTTTCTAGTAAAAACTTATGTGTCTAATTGATAATTGCAATTTATCACACGCTTTTCGGTGAAGGAAAACATCGTGAGGAAACCTGCATATCTCTAGACAATTCTGGGGATATGTGTAACCTACCAATCCGCATTGGAGCAGCGTGGTAGGTCTAAGCTCCAATCCTTCTCTCCAAAAAAAAAAAACGGAGAGAAGAGGCCTATGCTTATGCAGTGGGATAGTAACAGGCCGTTACTTACTTACTTACAAAATAAATACAAAAGCGCTAACTAATTGAAGAAAATAAGACGATTAAAGCATTTTTGTGATTTTTTCCGCTTTATCCAGGATAAAATTAAGCCTGACGAAGCCTCTGAAGATTAAATGAGTTACGTTTTTAATCAGCCTCCTTTGCTACAGAATACTATCCTCTAAAGGGAGATTAGCATAAAAATGAATCCGGATGTTTTTTATATTTTATTCTTAATAGAGGTATGTTTTGATTGATGCCAGTCTTGAATAATTACAAAAATTATTTAATTTAACTCACTTGCACATAATTTCGTATTAATAACACAAGTAAATATAATAATTTATAAATTTGCTTTGCGATTTTATCGTGGGGTCTATCTCCTGATGATGCCTGCCTGATCTGCCTGATATTTTTTATTGCTGTTCCTCTTCTATTCATCTTAGCGTGATGTTATGTTATAGCCTATAGCCTTCATCACTACATATTATAAAACAAAGTCCATATTTCCGTATGTACGCATAAAACTTTAAAACTACGCAACCGATTTTGATGCGGTTTTTTTTAATAGATAGAGTGATTCAAAAGGAAGGTTTGTACGTATAATAACATTCAATACGAAGTAGAGAAATACTGTAATTTTTGAGGTTTCTGTAAATAATTACATTTTTTTGCGCTTACATTGCAAACGCAGGCTAAACCCTACGAGATTTATCAAAATGATGTACTAAGTATTTGTACACCTTAAAAAGGTCTACAGAAAAGTCCGCGATGGTATATGTCTATCTCTTATGGATAACCCACAATAGCAGTTTTTTTCATTTACTTTTTACGAAAAATGATGCCTTATGTTCAAAGCAATTTTTATACAATACAGCATTAATCCTTATCCAATTGAGTACCTTAAATAAATTGTTGATTTAATATAGATCAATATTGCCGTTTACAGCATGTAATTTAAGTGAACATTTTCGGAGATATTACAGATTTAAAATCCCGCGAGGAGGCCGCGCTTCGACCTATAAGCACTTCGAATTTAGCAGCGACCGCAGGCGCAACTAAATGTCCTTCTTTGAAGTTTATATTGTCTAATGATAAAAAAGCTATGAATGTTGTATGTAAAGACATTGTCTAATCAATTGTAAAAATAAATAATATCACTACATAGTATAAAACAAAGTCGCATTCTCTGTCTGTCCCTATGTCCGTATATCCCTATGTATGCTTCAATCTTTAAAACTACACAACAGATTTTGATGCGGTTTTTTTAATAGATAGAGTGATTCAAGAAGAAGGTTTGTATGTATAATAACATTTAATACGGAGTAGAGAAATACTGTAATTTTTGAGGTTTCTGTAAATAATTACATTTTTTCAGCTTACATTGCAAACGCTGGCTAAACCCTACGAGATTTATCAAAATGATGTACTAAGTATTTGTACACCTTGAAAATGTCTACAGAAAAGTCCGCGATGGTATATGTCTATCTCTTATGGATAACCCACAAAAGCATTTTTTGTCATATACTTTTTACGAAAAATAATACCTTATGTTCAAAGCAATTTTTATACAATACAACATTAATCCTTATGCAATTAAGTACCTTAAATAAATTGTTGATTTAATATAGGTCAATATGGCCGTTTACAGTATGTAATTTAAGTGAACATTTTCCGAGATATTACAGATTTAAAATGCCGTGAGGACGCCGCGCTTCACCCTATAGCACTTCGAATCTTTTAAGAGTTTGTTTAAAGACATTCTGTAATTAATTGTAAAAATAAAATACATAGGTAGGGAAAATGTAAAAGTAAATAAGTAAAAATGTACTATATGAATTTAGATATTCCAAAGACAGCAGGAAATCTTCTTGGTATAGGGAAAGGAAATTGTTTTTCTCCAAATTTAACGCTTGCGGGCACGGGCAGTAATGAATAAATCAAAACTACTGGATCGGTTTTAATAATTTTTTTACACTGAATGACATGGGATATATATTTTATACCCTTGCGAAGCAGGGGCAGGCCGCTAGTAAAAAAAAAAAATCGATAAATGGTCTATCTTACATAGACAAGAATTTTTCAAATCGGTCCAGTAGTTTCTGAGTTTAGCGCTTCAATCAATCAATCAAACAAACAAACAAACTCTTCAGTTTTATATATTAGTATAGATTATCACCACAATTAAATATACCGCAACAATTATAACGTTTTAAGAGATGACATATCTATTTTGTTTTATTCTATGACTTTCACTTTATGATCCGTTTCTCGTAAAAGCTTGTAAGGGGTCCGGTTGATTTAGATGTTTGGCCCTGGCATTACATACAAGACAGTACTTTTATATATTAGATGCGTAAACTCTTGCAGCTGCTTTAGCTACCTGCAAACTCTACGGATATTGAGCCATTTATGGATTTTGTTACTAATTGTGATTGATTTATTTTAATTTAATTGTGATAAAAGTAGTTATTGTGATTTAGCCATAAGAGGTAGCGACATGCTATCCCGGACTTTTTTGTAGTACTTTTGTATCATTTATAGAAATAGGCGTTACTTTGCGGAGGTCCATAATACAAAAGTAATGAGAATATTATTTTGCTATAATCCGCGATAAAAGGAAATATATGTAATGCTAAATGTAGAGTGTACTATTCGTTCTCATACCTGATACATGCAGAATTTGTAAGAACTCATGCACTACCCGACACCGATGGCACAACAATACACAAGCACTGCACACATTCAGCAATCGCAAAAAATCGCAAAGCAATTTTTTGCTTTGCGATTTTGTCGTGGAGCCTATCTCCTGACGATGCTTCGGTTACGGGGCGAAACAATTGTTGAGATTGTGGTGGTGAATGTGTGCAGTGCTTGTGTATTGTTGTGCCATCGGTGTCGGGTAGTGCATGAGTTCTTACAAATTCTGCATGTATAAGGTATGAGAACGAATAGTACACTCTACATTTAGCATTTCCTTTACATTTATTTCCTTTTATCGCGGATTATAGCAAAATAATATTCTCATTACTATAGTACTTTTGTAGATCTACAATTCTCTAATACATTACTTTAGTGTATCTCTCCTGGTTTACGCGGCGCACGCAACTAAAGGTCCCAGCAGCGAGTATTTGCACAACTACATGATCTTTTAAACAGAATTTTCGGTAGTTTCTTAAATTTTTTCTTAAACGGTAATATACCATTAACTAAACTTTTCGAAAGAATTGCACTACCTTTAAGTAAAAACCTTACAAATACAGATTTTGGGGAGTTAGTTTTATAATAAGTATCTTTAATTTTTAAATGAATTAATCTTGTATGTATATATATGTATATTTTCGGAATCTCGGAAACGGCTTCAACGATATTCCAGAAATTCAGCATGCAGGAGGTTTTGGGGGCGAAAATTCGTTCTAGCTAGGTCTTATTTACAAAAAAAAAATCGTTTTATTCTTCTCTTTGGTCATTAAAAAAATAAAATGAAATGAAATGACACGTCAGCATAGCTTATTCAGAGAACGAGTGGTCGCGAGAAATGAAAATAACTAGGATCGAGCCCCACCTACCCAATTATTTTTTTTTGTATTTTGAAAACAATTACGAAAATAATCGGTCAACCAGATACCTCTTCTTGTCTTCTTCTTGGTCGCTACACTCTTGGCAGAGCGGTCGTGGTCGTCAGTTCAGGGTTGGTGGCACGCTTGACAATTCGACGCCATTCTTTTCGGACGGCTGCTTTCCTGGTACATTTGTTAAGAGGGCAGTCAAAGGCAGCCTTCACTTGGTCCGTCCATCGCATCGGTGATCTGCCGCGTGGTCTTGTGCCTTCGATTTTCCCCTGCACTACAAGACGCTCTACAGAGGCATCTCCCCGACGAGAAACATGCCCGAAAAAAGTGAGAATACGACCCTGGACGATGGAAGATAGACGCTGCTTGATGCCGAGTTCTCGAAGGCTGGACTCATTAGTTCTGAATTCAGTCCATGAGACTCCGAGCATCCTTCTCCAGCACCACATCTCGAGAGCGTCTATCCGCTTCCTCTCACTTTCTCGGAGCGTCCACGTCTCACAAGCGTAGAGAAATATGGGAAACACTAGAGCCCTTAGTAACTTTATTTTTGTGGCTTTGGTGATGTTCCTGTTCTTCCATATTTTTCTCAGCTTGTCCGATAGCTTGTCAGATAGTTATATATCGCATAAAAATTGTTTTCATAGTTACTATAAACAAAATACAAGGGTATATTTTTATTCTTTCTCCAAAATTCTGCGATCCAATACTAAAATAGACGCAACGAATCTAGTAATTGACGGGTCTATACATAAATAATGGACGTTCCGTGCTCCGGGCCGAAAAGGTTTAAATGTCAATTGTATCGGAAAAAACCTCTGTAAAGTTTCTTTTGTACACTATTTCGGGCCTATCATTTACCTATCAAGTGCTTTGAAAGTCTTACTTTATGTGCGTATAAACGCCGTGTGGTATCCGGCTGAATAGAATAGTACCACCCTCATTTCTTACCCAGGTGTCATGAAACGCGACTAAGGTTATTTTTTTTATACAGGAAAAAACCCACTGCCCGACGGGGACAGGCGGCGGTTGTGTCGGATTCGCTCCGACTAAAACAACCTGTGTGCTCCACCACGCTGCCAATGGAAAGGACAGGGTATCGTTGTATACATTGCCCCCATCCCCGCCGACAGACGCTCTGATCCCAGAGACCACTTCCGGGTAGGGACCTCTCAAAAGAGAAGTCCGCTTCCACTAACCGATGCCTCGGGAGCACCAGATGCACCGACCGCCTCGGAGACCTGAAAGCCAGGCGAACGATATACCCCGTTCGGAACACCCGAAGGTTGCCAGTTAGGGTGACAGACGATGGGCTTGGGAGTGTCACTAAAACCTGTACTGACCAGCAGCAGATTGGATCCAGAACAATAGTTCGTAGAACCGCTCCGCCGCCTCCCTCCGCCCCCCTCCGCGGAAAGGAGGCCATCGCTGCCCACGATCGCTCCCTGCTCACCGTGTTTGTTATGGGACGGTCGACAACGAGAGACCGCGCCCCAAGTAGGGGTCCCAACGCCTTGGTGGGCGTTTCGGCCTCCACCTGGTAATTTTTAATAGAGGTGTTCTTCCTCGCAACCCGAAGGTCCCCGTTCCCATTGCTGGGCTTCCGGGTTTTGCCAATGGTGGCTGAAAACCGTGTCCAGTCAGACTTAACCAAGCCCAACTGAAACCGTCGCTCATTAGAGACTCCAGGCAGGCAGCCGGTCGTAAAATACGTAGCCAAATCATGTGACATGTTTACAACACGTTGTGCCGACTCCACTTAGAGTGGGATAATGGCAGGACAATGATTTATTTATTTAATTATGCACCATAAAAAAACTTTAGACAAATATTAATAATAGACAATAATAGATAAATAGAGATCTCTGCCAGCTATGAAGTAACTTTATAATTAAGCAAACTTTGGTACGCAAAAATTTGAAATTATGAATTTGAATTATACTAAAAAAATTGTAAAAGTTGTATCTATATTAAATTACTTACACGCTAGGATTATATAAATCATGCCCACGTGGAATGGCCCCAAGAACGCTGGCAGCGTTTCCACGCTAAATCGCTAAGCTGATTCTTTGTGCGAAAAAGGAGCCAGCCCTATTGTCACCTGAAGAGGCAATTAACCGAGGTGTTAAAACGGATAGAAGTTATACTTACTAATAATTTACTAACTTATCAATAAATTGATAATGCTGATTCCAATATAGATTAAATCAAAATTAACTTGGTAAATTATGTAGATTTAACCTAATTTGACGACTATTACATCAAGAAATGCCTACGGGCACCATATTCAATTTCCATGATAAATATTTCCATTAGTCACATGGGTCATATTGCGGGGCGTTTTCTGTTGCTATTTTATATTCCGCATTCGTGTCAAAACTCGAGAACTTGATGGGAAACTTACGTGATATTATTATATCGTCTATCCTAGTATTAGAAATGCGAAAGTTTTTGAGTATGGATGTATGTTTGTTACTCTTTCACGCACGAATCCGCTGAACAAATATTAATGAAATTTGGCACAATTATTCCTTATACACCGGAATAACATATAGGCTATAAATACTGTTAATTCTACAGGAATAACAACACTTAAAAGCGCCATTTACAATCAACCTTGCTTCACCGTAGCCGGTGTCTATTTCTTGGCCTTTTTTACCCGTTTCTCTCTTTCTTTTTCTCCCAATATGTCCGACACAAACGTTAGCATAAAGCTCCAGCTAGCATACAAGGTATTAAAGTTTCTGGTGAAAATGTTGCCTCTGTTTTATCTACTATCATTTGATGTTTCTGATCCCATCTTGAGCATTCAAAGTGTGTCTAAGTTAATCTTTTGCTTCACAATAGACACATCTATCGGTCAGCCTTTTTTAATTCAGCATAGATATTCCTGAAAACACCCATGACCTGTTATCACTTGTGTCAAATGGTAGCTTGTTTCACCAAAGTTACGTAGTACCCATACTTTAATATTGAATACCAGTAGTTTCATCCAGCTGTCTTCTTAAATCTCCCATCGCCTTTGCCATTGGTTAAGAGTTTCTTTCTGTGTCTCTCGCCAGTCTTTTATTTTTTTTTCACTAGTCAATAGTGAAAACTTTAAGTAAATATTTATTGTATACAGATGTTTGATGAGAAAATATTATTTTGTTACAGAATGGACGTTCACTAAGAAAAATTGTTAGAACCAAGCAGTTTCTGGAATGAGTAAGTACTACGTATTTATTTTTGAAAGTAAAAACTGTTTTAAAAGAATTCTTTAAAAGAATGTTTGCTCCAAATCAATTTTCTCTTTACATAATATTGTCAAACCTATAGTAACTTATTTTAGAGAATACCAAGTTTGAATTAAGTTTGTTTCTGTAAATGTTTAACTTTATGTTTGTATTCAGATAACTAAAGGTTTAGTTATCTGAATACAAACATGAACATGATATTTTTTAACCAAACCACCAAATAGCGAAATAGCGACCTATATATGTACTTATAAAAAAAATGATAATGCAGATGTAAAATAAACAAGAGATAATTAGTTTTAGTTTGGAAAGAAGTGAATTAAGAGATCCCAATAATTTCAATAATCCATTACTACTAATTATTATTATTATATGAACAGACAGGCAAAGTCGCATGGAAATCAGTGTGTCACAATTTTTTTCCAGAATTGAAATTTTGAACGTAAAAGTAGTTATCGTGAGTTAATTATAAGAGATTTTTGAATAACTTTCACCGTTTAGCGCACGCAAATAAAGCTTTAATTTTCTGATTATTTTTATTGCTGCTCCTATCCTATTCATCTTAGCGTGATGTTATATAGCCTATAGCCTTCCTCGATAAATCTATATCTCCTATAACGTCACGTGTTATAGTGCTACATAAGCAAACCCCAGTGCGGTGCGGGGTACAGTGCGGGAGTAGTGCGGCCGAGGGCATCGCTAGCCCACTCTTGGTTCAACCCTCTTAGAAAGTAGGCCTTTTATTGTAATTTTAATGAATAAAGTTATTACTATTCAAAAGTTTTATTAAATCTAAAACTTCGGTCACTTAAAAACTATAACGTCACGCTAAGATCAATAAGAGAGGAGCAGCAATAAAAGATAGTAAGAAAGCGGCAACATTTAAAGCTTTGCGCTAAGTAAACGGTGAAAGTTATACAAAAATCATGAACTATGACATTGTTTCCCTCTAAAAGTAAATAATCTCTAATTAAATGTCCGCGACAGCATATGTCTAGCTTTTAGGGTTGACCCACTTTAACCCTTTTTATGGTTATCAAAAGACTATATTAGGGGTTTAATCTTTCAACGCGGGCGGAGCCGCTGACTATTGCTAGTAAGTATAGATAAACAATAATCGCTACAGTTCGTAATCCAGTATAACTAATTACTTCTATATATCCTCCTGCCCTTATGCCACTCTAAGTGGGATCGTCACAACTTGTTATAAACATGCTGTCACATGATTTGGCTATGTATTTTACAGCCTGCCTGACGTCAACTTACTAAGGCGTATTTTACGACACCTCGGTAAGAAAGAGGGCGGTCTATTCTACTAAACCGGATACCACACGGTGGGTCAACTTGCCTAAATCGCCTTTTACGACACCTCGGTAAGAAATGAGGTTATTCTATTCTACTTGGCCGAATACAACACGGCGGGTTAACTTACCTTAGTCGCCTTTTACGACACCTCGGTAAGAAATGAGGGTGGTACTATTCTATTCAGCCGGATACCACACGGCGGAGTTTAACTAATTATGATGACCAAAATCATGTATTGGTAGTGTATTCATTTTTGTTTGTTTTTTTTTTTCATGAATAACATTTATTCTCCTAAATTCGGCATGTTAAGCTGGGCTTTGTCAAATCTGGCAACGCGCGAGGGATTTGCATTTACGAGTTTTTGTGAGTCACGGGACATTTTATTGACAGGTTGACGGGGTAAGCTAATTTCATTTGCGATTCCATCCCTGCCGCCATTTTGTTTGTTTATTTATCTTGTACAAGGAATACTAAAGGGTAAAATACGACTCGGAACGGAGTCTTAAAGTTTTTGTTTTATTTATGTTTCATGATTGTCATACTTAATTTATGCCGTGTTGTATCTGGTTGAGAAGATTAGACCACCCTCATTTCTTACCATTTTCGTAAAAGGCGACTAAGGTAAGTTGATCCACCGTGTAGTATATCGCTGAGTAGAATGAACCACCCTCAGTTCTTACCGTGGTTCCGTAAAAGGCGACTAAGGCAAGTTGACCCGCTGTGTGGTATAACGAATAACGATACAGGTATTTGCTTATTATTCCACAAAATTAAAGGGCTTATGTCTCCAAATTTAAAGGCATGACAAATTCATCGTAAAATTACCATCAGAATACGGAAAGTAATAAAAACTTTATTCTACTTTCAATTATAGTTGCCACCTTTTTTGTATTTTTTGTAAAAATTGTATTTTTTTAAATCAAAAGAATATAGTACTTTTAGGAAATTCAGGAAAAAAAAAATAGTACATATGTATTTTCAATCATTATTTATTTTTCCATGATTATTTATTATTACTTTTCGCTGGACAATGACAAAGGAGTTAGAGTTACTATACTGCGTCCATCATATTATCAGTCTTTTGACAGCTCACGCTCATTAAGTTTTGTATTGCTTACGTACAAATATCATACAAATAATATTTGTACTTTATGGATGGGTACCGCCCACTTAGTGATGTCACACATAATGGTTACTACGATTATGCCACAGATTAAAAATAATCGGTAGAAATCGATGTTACGAGTATTAAAAGACATTTAATAACATTATATAAAGTTTTACTTTCTTCTTAGTTAATACATGAATACAAATAAAACAATCAGGATATTTTAATTTATTTTATTAGCACGAGTCGTCGGAATGATAATCAACACTAGACTCCTCCGATTAGGAGTCTTCAGTAGCAGTTATTATTAGCTCTTGTGTAGATAATATATTATCAAACGCAATATCACGTTCCCAATCAGAGAATATTACTCTTTTAGTTCTTTCCACCACACTTGCCCAGTTCTCGGCCGTTACGTGGGTGCAAGCATTTTTTAGCAATTGCAACATTTTATTCGCTGTGAATGGGGGGCTTGTATTGCATCTCGCAGCATGCCCTTTTACTTGTGCCCATATAAGTTCTATTGCGTTGTACTGGCAGTGGTATGGAGGAATCCGAAGAACAGTATGGCCATATTCTGCTGCCATTTCATTGATTACATAGCGTTTTGCTCTCTTTTTGGTTTTTAATATTTTTATTAATTCAACTTTTAACATCGAGTCGTCCACATTTTCTCCATTGTCCCGAAGCCAATTAATTATTTCATGCTTTTTATTAGCCTGTGTAGGCATTTTGTCAATTTGACGGGAGTGGTAGGGCGCATTATCAATAAAAATTATTGATGGTTCTTCCAATGAAATGAGCATTTTTTTGAACCACTCTTCATACACATTTGCATTCATCTCTTCGTGGTAGTCATTTGATTTCTTCGATTTAAATGCCAACAGTGCGTCTTGTACAAATCCTTTTGCTGTACCTGCATGGCAAATGATTAGGCGCTCACCTTTTCCCATTGGTACTGAGGAAGTGGAATCAGCAGTATCATCAGTCCAGAAACGAGATAGTGTGTGGTTAGCGTTGAGCCATGTTTCATCCGTGAAAACAATATTTGCCCAATCTTGTATTTTCTTTGCCTCTCTTAAAAAATCACAACGTGCTATAGCTATATCTGTGCGTTCCATTAATAATTTTCTTTTATTTAACTTTTTATATGAAAAGCCAATTGTGTTCAAAACTTTGACCAAAGAAGATTTTTCACCATGAAATAGACCACTTCTTTTCAAAGAAACAATAAGTTTTCTCAAAGTTGGAATTTCTTTTCTCAAGTAGTAATCATATACATGACGACGAATAGCGTCAGCGTCAAAGTCATCAACAGCTGTCACCTTATGAGCCCGGCGCTTTCTTTTTGGTGTAGATGGTTTGTTTTGCTCCAAGCCGCTCCTGCCGTAGGCATCAGTAGTGATTTTAGTCACAGTTGATAGACTGATCCCCAACGCGGCTGCAACACGGTTTCGGACTTGCGTGATAGGTATAAGAGGTCCGCCATTTTGATTTTCTTGCTCAAAATACTCATGAAGTTTTAACACTAACTGTCTCGATTGTGCTTTCAACACACGTCCTTTCGGCATTTTCACGATCAATTAATATAAGTTTCACAAAAGTTTTTCCGAGGAATAAAGCTACTTAACTCAAGGTGTAACAGATGCGAGAGAACACTCAGCGAACGTAAATGCGTGTGACTATCACGGGCGTTTCGTTGAGAGTGACAGATCACGTCAAAATGGCGGCCGAGCGGAAGGTCTGTTGATGTTGCCAGTTGATGTATAATATATTTTTTATGATTATAATAAATACACACGGATTAACATTTATTTTCAAAAAACTAAGGCAATATTAAATCAAAATGTTGATTTCTATATCTGTTATTAGTTTACGTAGGTTATCATTAATCGAATTACTTAGGTACGTAATTCGATTAATGATAGTAGGTACTATAATCGGAATGGTATCGCATACGAGAATCTTTAGGACATCACTAAATATGTAAATCGTCAATCTGTCAAAAGATGGTTAATATAATGGACAGTGTATAACTAACTGAGCCCCGTAAATACATGACTGAGTTTCGTTCAAACATTCCCTATGCAGTCCTGCGGATGCGTTCCATTCACAGTTGATTAAAAAAAAGTGCGACAATTAATTAGTGATAAAAATATAGTATTTTTCGTCCTATGTATATTGTTTTTCTATAATATATAGTACAATTGACCGAAATATAGTACGATACTATATAATATAGTACGGGTGGCAACGCTACTTTCAATACACACGGATATAAATTGAAATCTTCATTGCAATATACGTGGTATTCGTCTCAAACGCACACTAGGTCATTGAACCCCGTTCGCAAGCATGTCTTAGAACTATTACGACATCAAAGAGCTGCATGAAATTCAAGCATCGCCTTTACCGCGTCAAAGGTTCACATTTCTTAGCAAAGCTTTGTTTTAACAAACATGCATGAAGCTTAAATATTATTGCAGCTTATAGCATCATCTTCCTGTCCTTATCCAACTCTAAGTGGGGTCGGCACAACATGTTATAAACAAGCTGTCACATGATTTGGCTGCGTTTTTACGACCGGCCGCCTGCCTGACGTCAACTTACCTCTGTCGTATTTTACGACACCTCCGTAAGAAAGAGGGTGGTCTATTCTCCTAAACCGGATACCACACGGTGGGTCAAATTACCTTAGTCGCCTTTTACGACACCTCGGTAAGAAATGAGGTTGGTCTATTCTACTCAGCCGGATACCACACGGTGGGTCAACTTACCTTAGTCGCCTTTTACGACACCTCGGTAAGTAATGAGGGTGGTACTATTCTATTCAGCCGGATACCACATGGCGTATTATTGCAGCTTATAGCATGATTGTTAAATTTTATCTATATCTATCTATACTTATTATAAAACAGCTCCCTAAAGCTGTCTGTTTGTATGTGATTGATTTTTTCAAAATCTACTGAATATAGACTAAAATATAGTGCAATTCTTCAGAAAGGTATAAATAAGTAGCACATTACAGTTTCACGTAAATTATACAGTAGAAGCTCTTTATTCGCGCTTCCTTTATTCGCGTTTTCACTATTCGAGGATTGAAAAATTGCGACTCAAGTCCTTTATTCGCGGTCTAAGATTTCTTTATTCGTGGATCGAATCGGTACATCGGTACATACATATGTACCTAAATAAAAGCATACGGTATCCTTTGTCAACGCCTCGTCAAGTGGACTGATAATATATGTTAACATACACTATACAATAACACGATATAATAAGAATACTACAATTCCGTTCCGAGATGCACTTCTCTTGAATGACGAACAAAGACTGAATGTTCATGAAACGTTTTATCAATAAGAAGACTTTACCGGAAACAACAACGGCACAGTGTTGCCACCATTTTAATAAAAAAAGGGCGCAATACCGCTGTTTCATGACTGTGATGCCGTAAAATACAAAGCGGAATCAATGGCGACAACATATAAATAGATATTATTACAACTACGCCTAGATTGCGATTGCAAAAGCTATCGGCACTGTTTCGTTTGGAGGTTCTTTTGAGGTAAGCCACCTCCGCCGCGGTCGGTTTTGTTGTAAACAAACAATATTTAGATAAAACAATCAAATGTAAAGTCAAAAACTTATTTTATTTTAAAATGTTTTTTATGTTTTGCTTTTTTTGTTCCGTCGCTTAGGAACCTATCTCCTATAACCCTATATTAATTACTATTCCATGTTCACAGTTTCTGTATTCGCGGCATATTTTCGGAACGTATACTTCGCTAATAAAGAGCTTTTACTGTATTGAAAAGGTTGCACATTTTCAAAAAATCTCCCCTACTGCGAGCTTGAGTCAAGTCTACCGCGTACACCAATAGATATACACCAAAGTAATGTACTACAAAACTACTAGATCTGCTAAAATATTACAAAAAAGTATAATTAGTATGAATCGCGAAAGCTTAAAATCTACCATTTATACTCGTAGTAAGACGGACTGCGTTCAAAGCGTCATATAGCGTCCGTCGTCTTGTTAAATTGTCCCATATACCAAGCACAGAGAGATATTATCACCTCTAAATATTGCATCAAAGAGACTAATCCATCCACAACGCAATGTTCTGTTTCTTGGGAAACAATGTTGACATCAAAGGCTTGTATTACAGAGGCTCCGGTGTACCTTTACCTTGTATCTAGGAATACATTCGACTTGTTGATATCTATAATTATAATAAAAAAGTCACTAAAAGCTGTCTGTTTGTATGTGATCGATTTGCTCAAAATCTACTTAACCGATTTTTGTATGGTTTGGCTAAACCTTAGTGGATATTATTAATGCACATTGTATTAAAAAGGTGGAGCAGTTATAGAAAAACTCGCCCTTTTCGACCTTTGGTCGCGTGCGCCGTGTAAACCAGCAGAGATACACTTAAGTAATGTACTAGAGAATTGAAGATCTACAAAAATACTATAAAAAAGTCCACAAGAGCATGTCGCTATCTCTTATGATTAACTCACAATAACTACTTGTATGTTCTAAATGTTAATTCAGGTTTAATTTTGTGACACGCTGATTTCTACGCGGCCGAAGCCGGCACAGGGTCGTCTCGCTTACTCCTTGGGAGTAGGCGGGGTACGGGCCTCGAGGCGTACCTCCTTGCCCGGGCAGTTCCTCGCGGGCACTTAAGCCCGGTCTGTGTTTCGGCCGTAGGCCGAGGTCACCTAGGTGACCTAAGGGATGTCTGGTTCGATGGGGAGGTCTGGGAATGGTAGCTCCCAGACCTCAAAGTCTTCTTCAGGTGGTCCTAAGTCGGGTGGTGTCATGGTCGGGGGTGTCAAATCCGGTGTTTTCGCCCTCTCGCCCATCGCGTCGTCCTCATCGTCGCCGTCGTCATCCACATCAAGCCGCGGAGACGGTGATCGCAGGAGCTCGCGAGGCAGGGAACGTCCATCGGGTGGTCGCGCATGGAGTGGCGCGATGCCGTGGAGGTGTACGTGCGCGCTGTTGTCCGCACGCGCGAACATCCGGCGCGCAAGGCGACGGACATACTCCTCCACGGTCGGCATTTTGGTATCCCGATGCACGACGTCGTTCCGCACATACCTCGGGGCTCCTACGATCAGTCGCAGGCAACGGTTCTGCTGGACTTGCAGTCTTCGCTTCTGGTACGCCGAACATAACGCGTACCAGGCGGGTGCCGCATACGTCAAGCGCGAGCGGACGTAGGCACCGTAGACCCGCAGTTTGGTGTTCATAGGTAGATGGGATGTGAATAGCGCGTGAAGCTTGGACCTAGCAGCGGCGGCTCGACCCACGACATGATTCACCGTGGGGAGCATGCGCAGGCTGCGGTCCAAATCACACCCCAAAAACCTCACTGTGGTCTTCCACTCTACGTCCTGGCCTCGGAGAGTCAGCTGACGTAGCGGCTTGGAGCGGCTGGTGAGCAGAGCGGCCGTCTTCCCGACGTTGACGGCCATCCTCCACTTGTCCAGCCATTCCGGCAACAAGTCCAGCATACGCTGCATGCGGTTGGTGGCGACGATCTGATGGTAGGACGACGCGAAATACGCGCTGTCGTCGGCGAACAGCGACAACAGCACGTCCTCCTCCCCTTCCCGCAGATGGTGGCGCAGGGTGGGGATGTCATCCGTATACGCCGCGTATAAGCGCGGCGATATACAACTGCCCTGGGGTACTCCGGCTTGGATGGTGCGTGGCTGGGATTCGGCACCATCCACTGCCACGTAGAAGCTACGGCCGTGTAGAAACGATGCCAGCACTCGCACATAAGCAGGCGGCATGGTGGTGTCCAGTATTTTGACCAGGAGCCCGGCGTGCCACACACGATCGAAGGCCTTCTCGATGTCGAGAAAGACCCCCACGGTGTAGCGCCCGTTGTTCCGCTCACTGGTCAGGTGTTTTATTACCCTCGCCAGCTGGAGCGTCGTCGAGTGGCCGCTGCGGAATCCAAACTGCTCCTCGCGCAGGGGCAGGTGGGGCGTGACTCGACGCAGCAGCAGACGCTCAAACAGCTTGGCTATGTGCGAGAGCAGGGTGATCGGCCGGTAGCTTCCAGGCAGGCGGCGGTCCTTCCCCGGCTTGGGAAGAACGATGATCTTCCCGGTCTTCCACGCCTCTGGGAAGTGGCCGGTGCGGAGTACTCCGTTGAACAGTCTCGTGAGCGCTACGAGACCTGTTCGGGGCAGCAGCATCAACGCGGCGTTGGCGATTCCGTCGGGGCCTGGCGCCTTTCGCTTATCAAGGCGAGCAGCGACCGACCGCAGCTCTGACAGGGAGATGAAGTCCTCTCCCCGGAGCGGCGGTGTAGGGGCCGACAGGAACCTCTCCAGCTTGTCCTGGACAGCCGCGTGATGACGAATGACGTGGAGGTTGGAGGTGTTGGGGGCGTTGGGCGTAAATGTCTGTTCCAGGTGTGCCGCCAGAATCTCAGCACGATCCTTGGCGGCATAGGTGCGTTTACCCGCGGCATCGAGCAGCGGGTAAACGGGGGTGTCTTGTCCGGTGAGTTTCTTGCAGAGGGAGTACAGCGCTGTGTCGTGTTCTGTCGCTCGATCGACGGTATCCTCCCATCGCGCCTCGTCGAGAGCGACTACGGCACGCGCGATCCTCTCTGCAAGCCGGTTCAGGTCAGCCTTCACCCTGGGGCAACGAGTGCGGGCCCATAGGCGGCGCAGGGTGCGCTTCCGCTTAAGCATATTGCGGAGCGAGCTTGGCAGGTCCTTCCTTCGATTGGTATCCGGTGAAGTCGACGTGGTGGTGGTAGCCGCTGCTTTGGCGGCGATGATCGCCTCCGCGACGAACGCAGCAGCATCGTCGACTCCCGAAGGTGTAGTGATCGGGCCTGCTAGCTCAAGCCCGGCAAGCTCTGCGGTGTAGCGCTCCCAGTTCGTCCGCGTCCGCGGCGGGCGGGGCACTAAAAAGCCTCCCTGGGTGGCTAGGGTGACCAGAACCGGTAGGTGTTGCGTCACCTACCGGTTCTGTCCGGAGGTCATAGAGTACCTCGACATCGAAGGGGTTGTCCAATCCGTGGTGCAGCACTATGTCTATGACGTCTGGCTGGGAGCGGCTGTCGGTGGGTATGTGGGTCGGCGCTCCCGGCCCCACCACACCGTAACCGCTCCTCACGCTGTCTTCGTGCAGGTGCCTCCCGACCGCAGTGATGATTCGCGATCCCCACGCGTGATGTTTCGCGTTGAGATCGCCCACGATCACTGCGGGTCCCTGCTGCCCGAAGATTGCCTCGACATCAGTGCTGCAGAAAGTCAGTCCGGGTGGTTTGTAGGCGGCATAGATGCGGAGCTCCTGGTTGCCCACGTTGACTCGCACTCCCTGTGTACGGGTGCTAGTGAACGGGGTGTGCTCCAGCTCTTCGTGTATGATGTCCCTCCGCACCAGAGCGGCCGTACCTCTGTACGGGCGGCCCCGGGGAGAGACTTCGTCGCGGCGATACACGAAGTAGTTGGGCACGCGGAGCTCGACGCGGTCCGTGAGTTTGGTTTCGCCCAGGAGGATGACGTGGATATCCTGCGACTGGGCGAGTAGTGTTAACTCACGGACGTGACCTCTAATGCCGCCCGGGTTCCAATATAGGATTCGTAGGGAGGTCATTGATACGACCTCCCAAACTGGGTAATTGCTGCCGTAATGGCGCCGACTACGTCCCTGTTGCTCAAATAATGAGTGAGCGCCGCCATAAGCGCCTCAATAAGGACCCGGACAATATTATTAATGCCCGAGTCCTGCGCGAGGGGTGGCGGGAGGAACGTAGGATATTGCGGAGCTCGCAGCTCCGCCTCTTCTGTGGCCAGTCGGTGGCCGCGGCTTCTCGGCGCCTCGGCAGTTTCGGGTATCGCCGCCAACGATGTTGATGTTGGCGGCCTGGGGTGCGGTGTGGACGCGGCGGCGGGCTCAGCATCTGCTGGCCTCGGCTGCCTGCGCCTGCGCCGGTTTCTTTTCCGTCGCAGGGGCTCCCCCCTGCCTGTCGGGTCGTTTGCCGGCGGTTGCAGAGTCGCCGGCTCTTGGTCTATGGTAACCCCGCCCGCTTCCCCCCGTCGAGTAGCTGGGGCGGTCGGGATATAGGCCGGCGGTTGTTTGGTCGCCGCCTCTTGGACTATGTTAGCCCCTCCCGCTTCCCCCCGTCGAGTAGCATGAATGGACATGCCAGGCGTCGGCGGGGCGCTACTCAGTGCGGGTCGGGCGGGGGCGGCAAGTACGGCCACTGCGGGCCGTGCCGCGGGGGCAGGGGCGGCGCGTACGGCTACCGCGGGACGTACTGCGGGGATGGCGGGGGCTGCTGCGGCGACTCGTATGGCGGCGGCGGGTGTTGCGGTTGGGGGGGGAACTTGCTCACCCCTCCCTGCCCTCTTCTTCGCCTGCCCGTCCGGGCGCGGCGGCGCGACATCAATTCCGCGCTTTCGCGCCTCGCGGCGAAAGACTGGGCATCGTCGGTCGCGCGCTACGTGCGCTTTACCACAATTCGCGCACTTGGGCGCGTCTTCCTGGGGCCTGTCGCAGTCTTGGGCCAGGTGCCCGCCTGCGCAACGGACACATTTGGGCGGCCGGTGGCAGTTGGCCGATGAATGTCCAAACTGCTGACACCTGTGACACTGGGGCGGGCCACGTCCACCCTTCCAGGCCTCGATGGTGAGACCCGGCATCGACAGTAGCTCGGTCTCTCTGTACAGATGACCGAGCTCTTCAAATGTCAGGTGCTCCAGCTGCACGTAATATGTGCAGCCGTGCCGCCCTCTGACCGGTGGAATGGCCCTCGCCTGGGTCGCCGGATATCCAAGAGATCGCAGCGCCGCGATGACCTCCTCTGGTGGGGTGTCCTGTGGTAGCCCTCTGATGGCTACCTTGCTGGGCAGGCTTGACGCTGGGCTATAACAGAACCACGCGATGTTGGGGTCCTGTTTAGCGGCGTCGAGGAGGTATTTCTGTAGCACCCGAAATTCCTCCGCCGACTTTGGGAGGAATCTGACACCCTTCCCCATCGGGCGGGCGTTAGGGGCGTGTCCGAGCTTTTCTCGGATCGCGGTGAAGTGCCTCGTCCAGTTGGGGAGGCACTCCACGGTGATTGGCGGGTATTCGGAGGGCGCTGTCTTCGCTCCGGTAGTAGCCTGCGGTTTTTGCTGGCGCTGCAGCTCTTCCTGGCGCTGCTGGAGCGCGCGGGGTGACGGCGGCGCGGCGGCGGCGGCGGCGTAGCCGGATGGCCCGGCCTGAGGGGTAGGGGGGCGGGACGTCGCCATTGGAGACGGCGACGAAGCAAATCCGGCGTAGCTCGTCGAGTCCCGAGGCCACGAGACGGATCCCTGCGACGCGCTCTCTGCAAGCGGTCGCACGCCACCCTCGTCCCGAGGCGAGGGGGCCGGCGGTGGAGTGGGCCGAGTCCTTTGTTCGGCTGTTAGGTGTATGTCGAATGACGACGACGTTGTCAGTGAGGTGGCCGGTGACTGGTCCGTCTTCGGACGCTTGTCGTCTCCCTCGAGGGATTCGGGCGAAGAGTCGGCAGCCCGCGGACGCTTCGGTGCTTCGCCGCCCGATGTAAGCTCAGCTACATCGGCGGAGAACAAAGGCGCGGAGTCTGGCGACTTTCGCTCGCCGGATGGAATCCGGAAGCGTGGTAATGGTGCAGGCGCTGGCGGTGGTGGTGTCGCTGCCGCAGGTGCGATTGGCGTAAACGGGACGTTATTGTCCCGTACGTCGCGCCGTACTATAGAGCGGGCGAACGCGGGGCGCTCCCCCCTAATACGTGGGTCCCTCGGGGGGGGCTCCCCCCGACCGGACATGGTCGCGCAGTATTGCGCGTGTGAGTCGTGCTACTTTGTGAGAGTAGCAGCAGAGGTGCTCAGTGAGCCGCTCCTGTGCGAGTGCAGCTCCGCGCACCCTCGGCGCGTGCAACCCAGCCGGGTGAGACCCCTGGGGGAGGCCCAGCTAGGCGCCCGCGAGCGGGGGCGGAGACTACAAGCGCGTAGGTATGATGAGCGGTGGTGTCACTGTGGGCACGTCTGCATACGTCTTTGCAACGAAAGGCGGTGCAGATCGCTGCGTCCGGGCAGCTTCGGCGGAGCAGGTGCACGCGATGCGCTGCCGACCGCTTCCTCGAGCCGCAACACGGGTCGCGGCGAGTACAACTGGCGCCGGTGGCAGGGGTGCAGGGGCGTTAACCGAAACTGGCGAACTTTGCGTCTCACGCGATACGCGCAGCGATAACGTTCACATAAACAATACGCGTCCGTTCACTGCGCGCGTCCGCACGAGACGAAGCCGGCACAGCTTGTGCCGTGCGTGGTCTGTTTTTGCGTGATGGGTTGATAATAGATGGCGCTTTTCAATATCGTCCTATTCCTGTAGAATTAAAATGATTTCTATAGCCTTTATGTTATTCCGGTGTATAAAAAATAATAATGCCAAATTTCATCGATATTGAGCGGATTCGCCGTGAAAGAGTAAGAAACATCCATACTCACAAATTATCGCATTTATAATATTAGTACGAAGTAGGATAGGATAGGATTATCTACGGTAGGTCCATAGATAATCCTATCCTATCCTACTATACTCCTATTTCTCCCCTAGTCTAGTAAAATAACTGCATCCACAGCGCAGTGTAGAGTTGATTTCCGTTACTTAATAACTCGTTTTATCTTCAAGCCCTCTCAGATTAAACACAGACGGTTTATTTCCGTGCAATCTTGACTGTAGCGGAAGTATTTTAAGATTTCAGTACGAGAGGCGATTGTCCCTCGAGAGCATTTGGGTTGGAGTTGTGTTTGAGTCAATATATACAAAAATAATAATTACGTGGTTTTGATGGTGGTGAGATTGATCCTAGATATTTCTCGAGACTGCCCGTTCCCCGAAGCTAAGCTGACTTGACAGTTTATAGCAAAAATAGTGTTTTATATTCAATAAAAATTTTAGAACTTTAAATGCCCAAAAACAGGGTTAAAACGATTTTTTATACATTTTTCTGAATTTCAAGAAAATTGTTGGAGGCGTTTTCGAGATTCCTAATATATATATATATATATATATATATATATATATATATATATATATATATATATATATATATATATATGCCTGATGTCAATTTGCCTTAGTGACGACACCTCAGTGAGAAAGAGGATGGTTTATTCTACTCAACCGGATACCACACGGTGGATCAACTTACTTTACTCGCCTTTTACGACACCTCGGTAAGAAATGTGGGTTGTCTATTCTATTCGGCCGGATACTACACGGTGGGTCGACTTAGCTTAGTCACCTTTTACGACAACTTTGTAAGAAATGAGGATGGTATATTTTACTCAACCGGATACCACACGGCGGGTCGACCTCAGTCGCCTTTTACGACACTTCGGTAAGAAAGAGGGTGGTCTGTTCAACTCAACCGAAACGTCATAATCCAACCACTTACAAGATAATTAAAAAATTAAAAAAAAATGCAAAACATTTGAGATCAACAAAAAACATCAACCGTGTTCAACCTTTTTAATGTCATCTTAGATTTTTCAGATATCTTGAACTCCAAAATAAGGGATCAAAATTTTCTCGTAATTATAAAAGCTACATTATTTATCCTTTATATCTGTCATTTCGTGGTAAGTAAAATAGCATAGACTATAAATCTCGTATCTTGACATCCGCTTCCGTCGAAGTGACGTTCGGGGCTTATTTCCTTACCCCCATAAATTATGTCTCCTAATCGTCCAAGGATTAACTGCTGGTATCATCAGATTTATATTAAATAGCAACCATAACTTTATATAGACTTCACAGAGGATAAGGTCATATTTCGAGGTGACCACGGGCTTAGACCTCGTCAATGTCACTGTTCTTCTGTTAAAACTTAAATGGCTAACTATATTTGCAATTTATTAGACGCTTATCATCATACGCTTTTGACGGGAAACATCGTGGGGTAAACCTGTATATCTCTGGAGAATTTTTGGGATATGTGTCCCCTAGCAATCTTAATTTTTAGCAGCGTGGTAGGTCTGATCTCTAACTTTTCTGTCCAAATAAGGAGAAAGTACGCCTGTGCCAGCAGTAGAATAGTAAAAGACATCAGAGATACTATCGCATTTATAGTATCAGTAATACATCAATACTAATGTTATAAGTGCGAAAGTCTGCCTGTCCCTTTGTCAGATACGTCTTAACGGCAAATCTGCTGGGCCAATATCGACGGAATTTGGCATAATTATTCCATATACAAGGGATAACACGTAGGCTTTACAAATCCTGTTATTAACAGGAATAGGATGACATTGAAAAACGCTATTATCAACCTATCAAAGTTTTTTTATTCACGATGTGACAAAGTCAAATCTAATGCGTAATTAAACATGGTTCTATATGGCGTTGCTTGGCTTAGTCGTACGTCGAAAGAGAGATTTTAAGAAAGTTTTTACATATTTCCGTTTTTGTTTATTGGATGACTGAACTATTTTTATATATAATACATGTTTGTAATTTATTGAAAGAATTGAAGTATGCTCTCAAAAAGAAACGATAAATCTCTCTCAGTTTTCCCGAATAGATCTAATTTTTGTGATGGACATACTTGCAAGTCTGTTGGAGAGTGACAGAAGCTACTACTATTTATTTCAAGACGCGACGTCATTAAAGTCCACGCGAACGAAGTTGCGGTTAAAAGTTGGTATTTTATAGTTCAATAAATAAATTGCCTTATTCTAATGGTTTCATTAAAATAACATAAAATATCACATCACGAGGCTCTCTCCAGTTTGCCGCTATATTCCGATTCATCGCGTGCTGAAATGTGTTGAATAAACGACTTTATTCACGGTTCACGCATTGAGGTCTCTTTCAAACGGTAAGTGTTCACGCGGCACAAACGAGACCATTTCCATGGCACGTAGTGATGTTGAACTCAAATCGAATCAAAAAAATTTCAAAAGAAATTTCCTGTATTTGTCGATATAAAAGGTGGTACCGAAAAAAATACATCAATTTTAATTCCACGTTAGTTAAATTTAGGTTAGATAAATTATTTAATTTAGCCAAGTAATTTAGGCACAGAAGTTTTTTCACGTTTTGAATAAAAGATACATGATATAGAAGGGTGAATGACCGTTCCTCATTCCATTGAATTTCGTATGTAATGCATGACCTAGACCGAGAGACTAAAGTGTGTGGACAAAAAGTACGAAGAAAGCAAAACTATAGTGTTATTGTTTTCTCCTGTTTCTTGAACATGCGCGCCAACAAGTCAGTCAACTATTACTGAAAAAGCCAGATCTAAATTAAATAATATTTATTTTGTTTGAAAAAACATTTTTTTTAAATTTAAGATTTAAATTGCTAAAGATATCTTTACGTTTGCGTGATCAATGGATCCAATTAATGTTGTTTCGTCGGTACTACTCTGTATATATAACTGACTCCTACTGGCAAATTCAAATTTGTATTTGAACGTGCGGTCACAGGTAGTGGGCAGTAGAGTTGACCAGCACTATAATAATTATAGGCAACTCTCGGCCAAGTTTTACGCAACTGGCGCCTCGCATCAAGGTCGAGGAATTTTCAGAACGTTTAATATCTTCTTTGACACGAGAACGCTAGTCTGACCAGAGATGAGCAAAATTTTCCCATCCCTCAACAGCTAGTTTGCAAGATTTTACATGTCCTCGAGCTCATCCTTGTACCATAGACGTTGCCTACCAGGTGTGCGTCAAATTTGCCATAGACAAACAGTGTAGGTAGGTTCGTATCAGCATGAGCTTGTGAGGCCTAACCTCTACTAGCGATTGTACCTAAACGAGTCTGCTTTAATAAAGCGACCAGCTGACATAGCATTTTTGGCTAAAAACTGACCCCGTGCTTATATGCTCTTTAATAAGTACCATCACCTTATTGCGTTGAATAAGTAAGTCAGAAGCTGGATTGATATTTTGAGTCGATAAAGACAGAACATCTCTTTATACGCTTCCATGTTCATTACGTAAATAAATGTAGCTAGACTATACTAACTGTATGTTGAAAAGGTTATATATCCTACAGGCAAAGGATCATTGGCCAGAGTGCAGATAGGTACAAACGTCAAAAATATTTCAGTACTTGAAAGCAATGTCTTCGAGAAGTGGATGCTAGTAACGACTTGTGAATCTAAAATACTGTAGTTTCGTATGACCATAAGCAAGCTTAGAATTACTCAGAAAATATATATGCTCGAGGCTTTGTATGATTAGAAGGAGAACCAAATTAACATAGCCCAATAGGTCACGAAGTTGGATGGCGATGTGCCATTCAAATTTCATGATTCGTGAACATAATTTGAGGAACCGATAGACGTCGCGTTCTTAAGTAGTTAGAATGGTGAAACCTTTAGTGAAAAATTGAGATTTGGCTCGGTATAAGTGAATATAACATACAAGGTGTTGGAATGGCGACCCGGCACCGGAAAACGCAGTGTTGGTAGACTGACGACCTCAAAAAGATCGCGGGGAGACGCTTTGTCCAAGCGGCACAAGCTCGTGTGGTGTGAGGATCCCATGAAGAGACCTATGTCCAGCAGTGGAAATCCATCGGTTTATAAAGAAGAAA
This sequence comes from Morpho helenor, assembly GCA_029227775.1. Classification (NCBI taxonomy): domain Eukaryota; kingdom Metazoa; phylum Arthropoda; class Insecta; order Lepidoptera; family Nymphalidae; genus Morpho; species Morpho helenor. The sequence goes on from JARGCU010000002.1 coordinate 11,921,540, forward strand.
AAGAGAAAGAAGGTGATATACCTGAAAAAGGTCACAGGCACAACTAAATTAAGGTAGTATAAGACCGTGGCGTTGATATATTTGGTGATTTTAGCTTACGATGTGATTCACATTTTAATTTATCTGACAGGCAATGGAACGATTTTGGCTCCTCCTCTGATATTTTTGATAGTCTGTTAAAAATTCATGGGCGTTTTTTATTGCGTGCTCTTGTTGCAACGCAATCTCGTTTCCAATTTTTCACAGGATTCGCACCGTTGTTTATTTGTTTGGCGATAAAAATGGAAATCCTGTCACGTCTTGTAATTACTTAGTGTCACGGTGGCGAGATTGTATTACGGTAAGGGACAATGGATAGTATTTACTGTCACTTTTATCATGTTTATACTCTCCCTTATACCTTCATTATTAACGGCATTGTTCATCGCCGTGTGGTATCCAGCTGAGTAGAAAAAAACACCCTCATTTCTTACCGAGGTGTCGTACTACGACTAAGGTAAGTCGATATCAGGCAGCGGCCGGTGTTAAAATACGTAGCCAAATCATGTGACAACATGTTTATAACACGTTGTGTTATAAACATGTTACACACTTAGAGTGGGATAAGGGCGAGAGGATGATAATAATGATTTGCATATTCTAAGTAGAAGTAAACCGATTTTATCTGATGACCACATGTTTTCGGCACCACATGTTTTAATAGGTTGTCCCTAGATCTGCCTATATATATTTTATGACCGGCCGCTTGCCTAACTTCAACTTACCTTAGTCGTATTTTACGACAACTCAGTAAGAAAGAGGGTGATCTATTCTACTCAGCCGGATAACTCAGGGCATAATTGTCATTTTTATTTACATTAATTTTAAATTTGAAAGATTTTCTACGAATTTGCCATACGAAGTCGAATCTTGCAAATCAGTCAGATCTAGTAGGCAGTATGCATTTAAAAGATCAAATATTTCTTCATAATCTACAACGCTTGCAGATTCTTTATCTGGCTTGAAGTTCTTTCCACGGATACCGTTAATTAAACACCCTTGTAAAAGGCTTTTGATACGCCAATTAAAATCCGCGCATTTGTTTTTACGCTGGCATAATCTTTTTATTGCCTTATTTTCTCAAACCACCGTGATACTAATATTAATTTTATTCAAAATTGGTTTATGGCAAATAAATCTTATGCGTTCTTAAGTATTTCTCTTTGTGGTCTTAAGTATTTCTTAAGTATTATATTTGTACGTAAAAATATTCACTTGTATAGTAAAAATAGTGATAGGTATGAGAGACTTACAAGAAACAAACATAATCTAATGACGCCTAGGTTACGCCTCCAAAAGGTCCGAAAATCATTTGTCGGTCTCGGTACAAGTTTTTATAACAAAATTCCTCAACATCATCTAGACTTGCCTTTACACGAGTTTAGAAATCTCAAAACGATGTTGCTACATAAAGCTTACTATACTATTGAGGATTATTTGAGTGATAGCATATCTTAACTGCAGTCACCTACGCATCCAGCTGCAACTATTATCTTGTAACCATCAAATTGTAATAATTTTTTTAAAAGATTAGCCGCCGAGTTTCTTGCTGGTTCTTCTCGGTAGGAGCAAACTTCCGTACCAGTGATAGCTTCTTTAAAATATTTGACGATTCAAAAGTACTGTAAACAGTTCACTTACATAAAGAATATTTTGAATTTGAATTTTCACATATCCTGATACAACGATTCAAAACTAAAGTTTCTTAATGCTAGCGCACACTATACATTATAACACGATATGATAGGAATACCACAATTCCGTTCCGAGATGCACTTCTCTTGAATGACGAACAAAGACTGAATGTCACTGAAACGTTTTATCAATAGGAAGACTCAACCGGAAACAACACATCACAGTGTTGGTACCATTTTAATAAAAAAGGCCGCGATACTCTTGTTTCATGACTGTGTTACTATAAAATACAAAGCGGAAGTCAATGGCGACAACACTAATAATGTTGGTAATATCAATTAATCTAAATTGCTCGATGTTGTAGCTTGAAAATACTCCACCGTTTGTGAGTTTTGAGTATTTCTCTTTTTGCCTTTCAACAAATAAAATGCAACTTTGAAAGAGTTTTTATATGTTCAATTAGAATGCCTTAACGGATAAAGAGCAGTTTCGTTTTGGCATTCGTTGTTTATTTTGTAAGTTATTTTGGTTTTAAAGCTTTCTCGTTTCATGGCTAATAATAAAATGAACTGGTTAATTTGAAGTTCTATTCAGCCGTAGAATTTTTTTAAGCATAATTGAATAGTAAAATTAAAGATAGCTATAGTAATGTTTGGAAGTTTTTGGAAGTTATTTTACGTTGATTGAACACGTCTAAAGTACAGAGTCCAAAGTACAAAGCATGTACATAACAAAATCAATATATGCCAATTACACAGTTTAGGTTACCTCAGTCACTTTTTAAGACACCTCGGTAATATATGAGGGTGGTCTATTCTACTCAGCCGGATACCACACGCCATAATGATAACAAATATTGTATCTTGTAAAATGCCAATTATACTATTTAGATAGTTAATGTATAGAACCGGCTATATTCACGTCTTATTCTATCGGGTTAGCCCGACTAGTTTCGAACCCATCCGGGACACTTATTCATGAGCTCTTTACATTCATACAAAAGTAATAATAAAATTATTTTGCTATTATCCGCGATGAATCTTCACTCATCATCACTCATCGCGGATTATAGCAAAATAATTTTATTATTACTTTTGTATTATGGATCTTCGCAAAGTACCGCCTAATTCTATAACCCCACCGCTGATATTTCATTAAATCCTCTATCCTAAGATTGCCTGGAAGAGATCGCTTTTAGCGATAAGGCCGCCTATTGTACTAATAGTTTTTTTTTAATTTCATGTACTGCTATGCAATAAAGTGTATTCTATTCTATAAATTGTCTTTACATAAACCATGATTACTAATCACGATAGTTTAAAATTTAAAAGCAGTTTAGATAGTTTCTGACGCCTGGCCACTGAACAGTGTTAGGTCAAGAACTTTTTACGTTTACCGAGAATTATCCGTAAAATTATTTCGCGTATTTTACGTTAATTTAACACAGGTAATTTGAGAGCGCGTTACTTTGAGTTTTTGTGATACGCCAATTAAAATACGCGTGTTCGTTATTGCGTTTCGTTGACGACATACAATGCCGGTGTTTCATTTTTTTTCCTCAAAATTCACCGCGGTGCTTGTTTCGCGATAAAAATGTAAAATAGGCCGCGTTTTTTGTAATTAGCTACTGTCATGGCGGATAGATAGCGGGACAATGTCATGTCAACGGTAATATGATATTGTCGTGAATTTTATGAAGGAAAAATACATTTTTAAATATACGAGTTGGAAATAAACGATATTTGACTGGCCCGTTGACGCAGTTGGTTACCTTGCCTTCAGCTTCGCGGGTCGTGCGTTCATCAAAACTTATTATAAAACAAAGTGTCAAAAAGCAGTTTGTCTGTATGTGATTGATCTACTAAACGAATTTGTATATATTTTACTATAAGGTAGGGCAATTTTCCCAGAAGGTTCAAGTTAATACATTACGGTTTTATATAAATTGTGTTAAGAGGTCGCGGGGTTGTAAAAAAATTTGCCTGCTGAGAGCTTTAATCGAGTGCGCCAATTAAACCAGTAGAGATCCGCTGAAATAATGTACTAGAGAATTGTAGATCTACAACAATACTACAAAAAAGTCACTAATAGCATGTCTCTATTTCGTATGGTTAACTCACAATAACTACTTCCAAAAAAATGGGAAAAGCGGGAAAAACTTTGTGACACGCTGTTTTCTACGCGGGTAAAGCCACAGGCATAGCTAGTTTTCTATAAACAATTCGTTTGTTCTGCGAATCCGGTGTATATATGTATTTAAATATAAACATTTTTACTAATAATCGTGTAATCAATTTGTAGAATAAGGCGTTACATTGCGGAGAGCCATTATAAAAAAACTATAATTATATTATTTTGCTTTATCGCAAATTATAGCAAAATTATTATTACTTTTGTACATAATTATTAACTTTTTTCTTAAAATATATATTGTACACACAATAATAAAGGTTTTTTTTGTAATTTTACGCTAAAATGAAACGGAATAAATGTGGGAATTGTACAACAAAAGAAAAATAGGAACTCATTGGGAATTCATCAGAATTTACCATTCCCTTACATTGTAATGAATCTTTTATGACATCACAAAGTTGTTTCTTGTGTACATCTCTGATTTTCGGGGAAGTAAACTGACTTATTTTCGTGTAAGAAATGTTTTCAATGCAATAAGTTATCATACTTGGCATCAAATCAAACTAATCTTTAATCAAATAAGCTCTTTCAGGCACTTTTGAATCGTCTTTCGGAATGTTGCTCTTACCGTGAAGAACCAGAAAGAAACTCGGCGGTCAATCTCTTAAATATTTTCAATTTTACATTATTATAGCACAGTCTTGTATTAAGCTGAAATGATTTTAAAATTCAGGCATGTTTATCATCCAAATCCTCCTCCTTGCGTCGATCTCCTCAATGCTGAGGGTCGTGACCCCTTACACGGATTAATTTGTCATGGACAATGTTGCGCCAACGGTTTCGGTTGCTCGCAACGTGGATGGCTTCATGCATCTGGCTGTCGAGAGTGGTGCGGATTTGATCCGTCCAGCGCATTGGACTTCGCCCTCGTGGTCTCTTCCCCTGGACCTTGCCTGTGATGACTATTTTCTCTAAATTGTCACCGCTCTTCCGGGCAATATGACCGAAGTACTCAAGAACTCGTTGAAGGCAGATAGTCGAGAGCCTGGTTGTGATCTTGAGTTCCTTGAGTATCGATATATTAGATCTTTTAGCCGTCCAGGGGATGCGCAACATTCGCCTCCAGCACCACATTTCGAACGCGTCGATACGTTTGCGGTCATTTGCTCTGAGCGTCCATGTTTCGGCCCCGTAAAGAAATATGGAAAATACCAATGTCCTGACTAGTTTCTGTTTGGTACCTTTTCTAATGTTTCTGTCCTTCCATATTCCTTTCAGTTGGCCCATGGCGCCTTTGGCCATTCCGATCCTGCGTCGGATTTCCATATCACATGAGCCGGTGTTCGATATGCTGGAGCCCAGGTATATAAATTGGTCTACTTTTTCTAGATTTAATGATCCAGTGAGCTCCAGTTTTTTCGTACGGTCGACTATCAACAGTTTAGTCTTCTTCTTGTTGATATGTAAGCCCAGATCGCCACTTACGCGTTCCATTCGATCCAGTAAGCGTTTTATTTCGGTCTCTGAGGCGGCAAAAAGAGTAGTGTCATCCGCGTATCGCAGGTTGGTGATCTTCATTCCACCCACGCTTACTCCTCCTTCCCATCCGTCCAAAGTTTGCCGAATTATGTATTCCCCATACGCATTGAATAAAATCGGGGAAAGAATACATCCTTGCCTTACGCCTTTACCGAATTCGAAAGGTTTTGACGTTATTGTGTCGATCTTTGCAACCCCGTGACTGTTGCGGTACAAGGCTTCAAGAAGAGCAACCAGATGCAGAGGTATGCCTAGTTCCATCAGTATGCTCCAGAGTTTTGCCCAGTTTACGCAATCGAACGCCTTGCTGTAATCTACGAAGCACATGATGAAAGGGGTGTCAAACTCGTAAGATTTCTCAACCAGTTGCCTGACGTTTAGCATGTGCTCGCGTGTGCCTCTACCCTTAACAAAACCTGCCTGTTCCTCCGGTATCTGCCAGTCCAAGAAATGTTTGATGCGACGATTAAGTATATGGAGCAAGATTTTGCTGGCATGAGATATTAAAGACAGGGTCCTGTAATTGTCGCACATTTTTGTAGACCCTTTCTTATGAAGAGGAATTATGGCAGATCTAGTCCAGTCTTCGGGCCATTTGCCGGTGCGCCAGATGTTGTTGCATATCATGTGCAATGCGCCGACGCCTTTGTCACCCATCGACTGCAGGACTTCAGCAGTTATACAGTCAAGTCCGGGGGCTTTCTTGGGCTTAAGTAACTCCAACGCAGCTGTGACTTCTGTATGGAGGATGTCTGGTTCCAGATCGATCGAGTTCCAGTCCGTTTGCCAGGGATTTGTGTTGGTCCCTTCAGGATTCTTGTACAGTTCCTCGCAGTAACCCCTCCAGCGCTCAGCTATTTTATCAAGTTCGTGAAGGTCTTGGCCATCAGTGTTTTTTATGACCCAAGTTTTTGGTTTGAACTGCTTTGCTAACAAACGAACTTTCTTGAAGAGGTCTGCAGTCTGCAGCATCTTCGAATGTTTCTCGATCTCCTTGCAGATACCTTCTACATAGTTGTTTTTGTCAGACCGACACCGTGCATCGATGGTTTTGCAGAGGACTGAGTATGCAAGGGCATTTTCTGGCTTCTGTAGTCCGCCCATTTTTAGATTCTTCCTCTGTTGTATGAGATCCCAGGTAGGTTCTGAAATGTAGCTTTTCTTCTTATAGTCCGGTTTCCTGACTGCCCTTACCTCGTCTAGGGCTGTGTTAATATGACCTTTGAGTTTCATCCATTGCGAATTTGGGTCATCTTCCAGTATAGGAGGTTGATTTCTTAGTTTCATCTCCATGGAGTTTTGAAAAGCTAACTTCTCTGAGATCTCAAGATGGACTGGCTTTATTTGTGGACTTCTACGACTTTTCATACGGAGGGCGAACTCCGTAACAAGTAAGTTGTGGTCCGAGCCGCATTCTGCTCCAGGAAGTGTCTTGGTGTTCTTGACAGATGATTTCCAGCGACAGCTAACCAGTATGTAGTCAATCTGGTTGCGATATCGGTCGCCTGGAGATTTCCACGTGTAGAGTCTTCTAGGATGGTGCTGGAAGTTAGTGTTCAGTATGTTTAAGTTCCTTTCTACACAGAAGCTTATCAATCTGTCTCCCCGCTCATTTCTCTCACCAAGGCCGAATTTACCCACGTGCTGGCGGATATGATCGTCAGCTGCAGTGTTTCCAACCTTGGCGTTGAAATCTCCAAGTACGAGTGTAATTTCCCGGTTTGGAATCTTGACCAGAGTGTCCTCTAACAATCCATAGAATCCCTCTATGTCTTCTTCTGAAGCTTGTGCCGTTGGAGCGTAGATCTGCACGATGTGTAGATTGCAAGGTTTGCAATTCAGCTTCAGAGTTATGATTCTATCAGAGACTGGATTGTACCCAAGAACGGAATTATCCATGTTAGGGGGAACTAGGATCCCGACGCCATGTGTACTCTCCGATTTAGGTCCAGAAAAGTATAATGTGTTCCCAGCAGTTGTAGAAAAATGACCACTTCCGCGCATGTGTGTTTCGCTGATGCCTAAGATGCTTAGATTATGGCACTGCATCTCTCTTTCCACGATGCTGAGTTTGCCCGTTTTAAGTAAGCCTCTTACGTTCCACGTTCCAATACGACGGTGAGTGCGTATTGAGATCTTATTCGCAGTTTGGTCGCCAGAAGCATTTCTCCCTTCCGAGGCCTGGCGAATCACCTCATGGGAAGCTTCGGTAGTCCATTTCACACTATCCAGCCCGGATACTGGACAGCGCCGAGCGTTAGTCGGGTCGCATGACAAATCACTCATTCGTTGTTGTACATCCATTATGTGGGGGTTTTCTTGGGAGTTGTTTAAGTGGTGGGTTCCCGCGTCCTTTCACTCTCAGACTTTTAGAGGTCATTTAAATCCTCTCGGCTCCTGTAGCCGCTTCGTGCGCTAGTTTGCTACGAAGTTGTCGGGTTACTTGACCGCCGCCCGATGCTCGGCGTTGACAGTTTTACGGTCAGGTATGGTCTCTCCTTGACCAACCCTCCTCCTTTTACATCCGGGCTTGGGACCGGCAACAGCGGAGTTATCATCCAAATAATCTTTAATTATTTTTAATATTTAAATGAGTTAATCTTGTATCTACATATATGTATATTTTCTTAATTTCGGAAAAGGTGAAGATTAGGAGATTTGGGGGGAGCTAATAGATATATCTGGGTTTTATTTAAAAAAATGTCATTTTATCCTTGTTCTCAAGCACTAAAAAAACTGCTATAATTTTATGAGAAAGGATAATAATGCGGCGGTCTCAAATTCTGAATACCAGGATCGATTCCTTGTACAATATTTTTTTAAATATTCAATTGCATTTTTTTTACTTTAAAATAAAATACCGCGCAAGGCTCGGCAAGATACTGTAATATGCTTTACGTATAAACGTATATCTTACACTTATTATTATTATCTTGTTTATGGCCTGTACAGCGCAAATTGAGCGCAAATCACTCTGCCAGTGTCACGTAAAATGGCAAACACAGGAGTAATGGAATTTAAAATTTGCCTCGAAGAGAATGCACCAAATGAACTAACTACCTAAAATAATACAAAATATACATGATTATGGAATGAAATAAAATTAGCGATATAATCAAAATAGTTACAACTTTAACTTATTATCTACAATAAATTTACACAACTTTTTAACAAAGGGTTTAGTAACTAACATCAACAGGCACTTTATGTTGGTAGGACGATGAATTTCGAATGGGAAAATTTCGTACAAAGAATATTTGAGCTTAGGACAGTTGAAAACAATATGATCAGTTGCACCTTCATCCAAACCACATTCTCAAAGGGAATTATCTTTAACCTTTAGTTGTGCCAGATGCACAGGAGTACAAGCATGGCCAAGGCGAAGGCGGCAAATATCTTACACTTAATTTAAACCTTTCTGTAGACACAAATTTAAATTCAAAATATTCTTTATTTAAGTAGACTGTTTTCACTATTTTGAATCGTCAAATATTTTTAAAGAAGCTACCACTGATGTTCATGTAATAATATGTATTACTTCTGTCGTGTAAACCCTTATATATAAATATTTATTTATTTATTTATTCTCTTCATTTTTAACACCACTTAATTAATACAAACAAAAAGTAGAAAAAAAACAAATACAATACAAATAAAACCATTACTATTACAAAAATATATTAGTCCATAGATATATATATGCACAGATAATATATTTATATACAATATAGATATATTATCTATGCATGATTTAATATACAATATAGATTTGAGTATAACAAGATCCAATTTCAGATAACAACTTGAATTTATATTAAGGTCATAAATTTATACCCAGATTTCTAAGACAGTTGCAATTAAGTTTTTCTCTTAATTTATTGACATCTAAAATGGAATTTACGTTACGTTCGGACCTGTTATTTAGGTCTTTGTTATTCAAATATTTTACAAACTGGTTATTCCTGTATTAACTGGCCAGTGGACAGTGACCCAGCTTCAGGGGTCGCGGGTTTAAAAACCCAAAATTTTCTGAAAACAATTTGTTCCATTTTTGCGGGCCTACATTTTCTAAATACAAATTGTTGGTTCTCAAAGTCCGGGTGTATATACTGTGTATGTCATCATCCTCCTGCTCTTATCCCACTCTAAGTGGGGTCGGCAACATGTTGTCACATGATTTGGGTACGTATTTACTGCCAGCCGCCTCCGTGACTTCAACTTACCTAAGTCGTCCTTTACGAGACCTCCGTAAAAAAGGGTGGTCTATTCTACTCAACCGGATATCACATGGTTGGTCAACTTACTTTAGTTGCCTTTTATGACACCTCGGTAAGAATTGAGGGTGGTATATTCTAATCAGCCGGATACCACACGGCAAGTCAAGTTTCCTCAGTCGAGTTCGCCTTTAACGAGACCTCGGTAAGAAATTACGGTGATTTATTCTACTCAGCCGGATACAACACGGCAAGTGTGTATATGTATTACTCATTTAAATTTACCGGTTGTCTGTTACCCATAACACAAGTATTAAGTTACTTAATTTTAATTTTTAAGATATAGCAACAGCAATCAAAACAATATAAAACTAATTTAATGAAATATTTGGACAGGAGTTAAAATCAATTATTACAGGTATATACAGCATTCAAAACAAGTCTCCATATATGTAAAAATATCAATATAATTGTAACAACGTAACAATAGAATTGTAAACGTTACTAAAACCAAAACTATTACGATTTTGTTCGTGGAGCCTATCCTCTTGAGGTTGTGGTAGTGAGTGTGTATAGTGCTTGTATGGAGTGTTGGTGTTGGCGGCGTCTTGTGATACGTGTGGCGGCTTGTCCTGCATGTATGTGGTATGTGATTGCCTGCTTCATACACTTAGCATTGCATGTATTCTCACAAAAACGCGGATTACAGCAAAATAATTTTATTGTAACTTCTGTAAAATCAAAACCACTGTTTTATGCAAACAATTGCTAGCAAAGTTACTTTGGAGACGGACAACTATGTATGTAATTGTCCCATATAGTAATATAATTAATTTATAGAATTAGGCGTTACTTTTCGGAGCTCCATAATACCAAAGTAATAAGAATACTATTTTGCTATAATCCGCGATAAAAGAAAATATATGTAATGCTAAATGTAGAGTGTTTTTTAATTTTACAATACATGTATAATTCCTAAAAACAGGATTGCAATCGCAAAAAAACTTTTGCGATTCTGTCGTGGAGTTTATCTCCTGAGGATGCTTTGGTTATGGGGCGAAACAATTGTTGAGATTGTAGTGGTGAATGTGTGCAGTGTATTGTTGTGTCATCGGTGTCGGGTAGTGCATACGTTCTTACAAATTCTGCATGTATCAGCTATGAGATTGAATAGTACACTCTAAATTTAGCATTACATATATTTTCTTTTATCGCGGATTATACCAAAATAATATTCTTATTACTTTTGTATTGTTATAATTATAAATTTTGCATGTTGCAATTTCAACAATGACCGGGAAAAATTTTGGGAAACGAAAGAAATAACTTATTTCTTTTATTCTAATTCATTACCAAAATAAGCTTCAAATTTGTTCTATTCCCTATTCTATTTTCCGTTTAGGCATTACTGATTATTATGCTTTTGTTAGCCTACATTTTTTAGGTTCGCGTGGGAATGCTTTTCAAAATAATAGTGTTGTTATTTTTGATTGAAACTCATTTTTCGAGTAACGTTTTTTTGCGTTGTGATGTATCGTTTAAAAATATTAAGGCAAAAATAACAAAATGTAATGTTTTTGTTACGTTGTGAAAATATATTCAAATAACATGAAGTATTTTTAATTCATTTGATGTGGGTTATTAATATTTTGTTGTATAGAAATAGGTTTGAATAACATTCGATCACAACGGGTAACAGTGACGTCACAATTTATATTTAGTTATAATCTATTCGTACGGAAAAATATCCATATGTATAAGACAAAATTTCTTGTATATCACTACATAGTATAAAACAAAGTCGCTATCTTTGTCTGTCCCCATGACCCTATGTCCCTTTATCTCACTCCAGAACTCCTTTTATGAATCCTGAAAACGGATTGTATGAAAACGGATTGTCTATTCTAGATTTAGCTTTATATATATTTTCTATTTTATTTCATCGCGGATGATAGCAAAATAATGTTATTATTCCTTTTGAGTCAGCAGGTATTTTTCACCCTATCGAGTGAGTCACGAAATTCAACCTGCGCAGTCACCAATGATTTTTTATATTAAAACTTATGTGTCTAATTGTTAATTGAAATTTATTACACGCTTTTCGGCGAATGTAAACACCGTGAAAAAAACCTGTGTATCTCTAGAGAATTCTGGGGATATGTGTAACCTGCCAATCCGCGTTGGAGCAGCATGGTAGGTCTTAGCTCCAACCCTTCTTTGCAAAAACGGAGTAAGACCTATGCCCAACAGTGGGACACTATCAGGCCGTTACTAGGCGGCCCAGCTATACAAGCAACATAAGTCACCTTTATCCACATTTTATTAGGTCCATAGTCGTATCGCTGTCGCGTAGTAAAAAGGGGCCTTAACGCTTGTCTTGTAATAAAAAGGGCCCTAAACATTTGTCGCCATCCCTTCTCTTCAGAAACGGAGAGAGGTATATCCCAAGCAGTGAAATAGGGATAGGCCGTTACTTTATTAGCCTACTAAGCTTTACAAGCAGCATAAGTCATCCTTATCCGCATTTTATTAGTTCCACAGTCGAATCGCTGTCGTGTAGTAAAAAGGGGCCTTGTCGTGTCGGTACACAACGTTTTGTCCTAATTAGGGCGACCTCCAAAACCAATTAACATCGAGCTCAGGTGTGGCCGAGTGTGTGCACTGTTCTCGTTGCTTTAGTGAGACAATTTACGGTTAAGCTCTTAACTTTGGCATTTATTTCGTTTTTGTGGATATCACGTACTAGTTGCACAAACTTTGCTAAGATTATTTTTGAAGATAATCCTTATAAGTGAAATCACATCGAAATTATTGTTTAGTATCGCCTTTTTCTTCTCGAGTAGAAATACCATCGTCTTTCTTACTGAGGTGTCGTAAAAGATAACTAAGGTAAGTTGACCCGCCATGTGGTATCCGGCTAAGTAGAAAAGACCACCCTCTTTTTTACCGTGGAGTTGCAAAATGTAACTAGGGTAAGTTGACCTGCCGTGTGGTATACGGCTGACTAGAAAAGACAACCTTCGTTTCTTACTAAGCTGTCGTAAAAGGAGACTAAGGTAAGTTGACCCGCCTTGCTTCTTGGTTGAAGTTAACATGTTTATACCATGTGGTGCCGACCCAACTTATGTGATATGAGGGCAGGAGGGTGAGGATGATAAAACAGGGAATAAAAATGACGTCAATAATTCGACGGTTATAGTTTGTGTGTAATCTCTTTATTGCATTAATTTATATAAATGTGATAAAAAAAACAGCATAATGTGCAATGGCTTATTAGCATAGTATAGTAATTATAAACCGTAAGTTCAAATATTTCTCAAAATTGAAACTATATTCTCGATATTTTAGCTTCAAAATAAAACTTTTAGCGCTCTTGTACATTAATTTCTAAGTACTTCTCGTAAGAATTGTTTTAAAGCTATTTCGCTCCAGAATGGACGTTCCGAGTACAATATACATATTGCAAGTGTATTTGTGGAATAAACGTTTATATGCTAACATTTTCGCATATAATGCTGTTTTGGTAACGTTGGCTGTGTGCATTACATATATGTTCTATTATAATACATAGTAATGAGTAAATGTAATTAGTTATAAGAATTATACTTTGATAAATGCAAGTTTAATGCTGGCTTCTCTCTATGGAAACAGCTTACCGAACCAGCAATGGAGTCAAAAATTCAAAAGCACTTATTTTCGAGTTCATTTGAATAAAGAATATTTCTAATTTGAATATATTAAAACTTTCACGTTTATATTCGCGCACACATTAAGGTCACTATAACACGAAAATTAACGCGTATGAAGTCGTTGATTCAAATAGTATTTATTCTACATACTACGTACATACTGTATGTCACAAGCTTATTTTCATTCTTTCTTAAATGTTTTAAAAGTGTTGGGGTAGTGACATCACATCAAAAAAAGCAATGTTGGCAGACACCTACATACACTATTTGAGAAGAGGACTTCACTATTTGAGAAGAGGACTTCAAAATGTTCTCAGAGCCCGTTGGATGAAGCTATACTTTTTTTGGACAGGAAAAACCCTTTAAAACAACCTGTGTGCTCCACCACGCTGCTGGTGGCGGGGACAGGGTACGGTTTTACACATTGCCCCCATTCCCGCTTGCTGCAATTCTGAACCCCAGAGTGCGCCACCTCTGGGTCGGGGCCTCTCTATAAGTGGCCCCATCCTCCGCTAGACGATGCATCGTAAGCACCAGATGCATCGACCGCCTCGGGATCTTATAAAGTAGCCATCCGATAAACCCCGTTTATGGCCGCAGGCCTTTATACAAGTTTAGAAATTATCTTAAAACAATGCAAAACATAAAGCTTATTGAAGATTATTTTAATGATAGAGCATACCTTAACTGTAATCAGCTACGCACTTATTAAGAACTATTAACTTGAAATCAATCAAATTGTAATTGTTTTGAAAAGATTATCCGTCGAGATTCTTGCTGGTTTTCCTCCGAAGGGGCAAACTTCCGAATCAGTGGTAGCTTCTTTAAAAACATTTGACAATTCAATGGTATTGAAAAAAGTATTTGAAATAAAGAGTATTTTGAATTTGAATTTCTTGCAAAGGCATAACTTATAACAAAATCTTTTGAGATCTATGTTCATCAATTGTCTCCCAAAAAAGAAAAACATAAAACCATAATTAAACGACTTTTTTTCTAACGCTATCACATTCTTTCAGCAATCTATTAACCTAGATTTCAGTTCTTAAAAGCAGGTATCCGTTACACTGGTGATATAAAACTATAGCTTATGTACTGAAGTATAAAAGCTGGGCTAACATTATAAATGTCGTTTAGTGAGAAATTAACTGAGATAAATCGGGTGTGGAGAGTACGAGCGTAGAATTAATGGACACTAGAGAAATATGTTTTCTGTTAAGTGAATTCACACTAAACTTAACTCACATTTAGAAGGGCGGAATTGACTCTACCTTCCATTTATAATATAATATTTTATTGCTTTAAATATTACAATCATCTTCATCTTCCTGCCCTTATCCCAATCTAAGTGGGGTCGACTCAACATGTTATAAACCTGTTGTCACATGATTTAGCTACGTATTTTACAACCGGCCGCCAGCCTGAAATCAACTTACCATAGTCGTATTATAAGAAACCTCGGTAAGAAAGAGTGTGGTCTATTCTACTTAACCGGATACCACACGGTGAGTCAACTTACCTTAGTCGCCTTTTACGCCACCTCGGTAAGAAATGAGGGTGGTCTATTCTACTCAGCCGGACACCACACGGCGGGTCGACTTACCTTTGTCGCCTTTTACGACACCTCGGCAAGAAATGAGGGTGGTACTATTCTATTCCGCCGGATACCACACGGCGTTGTGTTGCTTTGAATAATATAATAAGAAATAAACCAGCTTTCTACTATACATAATTTTAAACCGTGGAATAGGTCATAAGATTTTGAAATGTCAATGCGTTTCATGGATCTATGTTCGCCAAGTCAAACAGTTTTTTGCGACCTTTTTGAAGTCTGTTAAGTTAATAGGGGACCTTGACGATATCTGTTCAGTTAATGGAGGGCCTTCGTATATATAATTCAGTTTTGCTGTCGACATTTAAACACATTTACGATTTGATACATTAAATATTTTCCATTTTCTTGATGGTTCCCTCTCTAGCTTGGCTTTGTTTAGCCATCTTCCAGCCATCATGTATTTCTGCTAAATTACTCTAATTTCTTTTATTTAAAACTCCATATGCTAGCTATAGCTATCTATAGCTTTGTATAGTATTCAGCACATTAAAATCATGCTTTGTTTAGTTCTACAAAAAAATATTATGCCACTTAAACTGCCGATTTTCGTATATAAGTATGTATATTTATTTGTAAGTTTTTTCGAAATTTTAAGTGCATATATGTAGGTCAAAGTGACCTTGAACTCGGATTAAGTAGGTGAAAATGCGTACCCATTTTAATTTCATATAATTACATTACACTGACTGCCGAATTTATGTCACTTGGTTAAAAGAAAAAATGAGAAAGAATTGAAAGAAAAAATAAAACCCTTTTTCTAAACGACAGTCTAAGCCCTTCAGCTAATAGGTCTTGAATACTTTTATTTCATCTCAAGATCACCTTCAATAAGGTTTCAAATCGCGTATAAAGATATATTTTACGGTCGCATTCATAAAAACGCTGTCTGCTGAATTAATAAAAATGTCAAATAAAGTTATAGGTTTTTATTCAGTTCGTGAAGGTCAATTATTTAGACTTTTTCATTACCAGTATTCAAGGATTGTTAGCCGTGTGGTATCCGGCTGAGGAGAATAGACCACCGTCATTTCTTACCGATGTGTCGTAAAAGGCGGCTAAGGTAAGTGGACCCGCCGTGTGGTATCTGGCTGAGTAGAATAGACCAACCTCATTTCTTAACGAGGTGTCGTAAAAGGAGACTAAAGTAAGTTGACCTACCGTGTGGTAGGTGGTTTAGTAAAATAGACAACCGTCTTTCTTACCGAGGTGTCGTAAAAGGCGGCTAAGGTAAGTTGACCCAACGTGTGGTATGTGGTTTAGTAAAATAGACAACCGTCTTTCTTACCGAGGTGTCGTAAAATACGACTAAGTATGTTGACGTCAGGCAGCCGGCCGGCCGTAAAATACATAGCCAAATCATGTGACAACGTGTTTTGTAACATGTTGTATCGACCCCACTTAGAGTGGGATTAGGGCAGGAGGGTGATGTCAATTAAAGTTATAGGTTTTAATTCAGTTTGTGAAGGTTAATTATTTAGACTTTTTCCTTACCAGTATTCAAGGATTCATTTCTTCTGCTTCTCAATTGCGAATAATTGACTCAGTACAATGTGTGGATTTAATAAAAAGCAGTAATTGTACATTTCATTAGGTTTGTATTGACTTTCTCGAATTGTTTACATTGCGATTCGATTTGTTCGTGCAATTGAAGTCAAATATATGGTACAGATAGAGATCGGAACAAAACATCGATATTGTATTTAAGTATGTATTTAATAATTATATTCACATTATTATATTCACCAGTTGTCTGTCACCCATAACACAAGTATTAAAATTACTTACTTTGGGGACGGGTGACCGTGTGTTTTAGTGTGCCAATATATTTATTTATCTATTATTATTTTATACAACGCGGAGATCCATAATCCAAAAGTAACGATTAAATTATTTTGGTATAATCCGCTATTAAGTAAATCATCATTCTCCTGCCCTTATCCTACTCTATGTGGGGTCGTTACAACATGTTATAAACATTACTTGTACTCGTAATTATCGTCACTCGTTTTGGAGAGAAGGATTGAAGCTAAGACCCACCAGAATACTCAATTGCTGATTGTTGGGTAACATATGTCGCAGGATTTTTTAAAGAGATGTGTCCTTTATCTCACTATGTTTCGTCACAAAACGACGTGGCATCCCAACCCCAGACCCCATCGATTGTTTGAATGGTATGCCTCACCCGTCATACTTTTAACATGAGGTTATGTTAGACACGTGTTTGAAGGCAAAATAAACGGTGGGGGTTGAATTCATTACTATATAACTCCGCTTGCTTGTGTGATGCGTCGTGGTTCGATAGCCGCCGAGGTCCAACATTTTCTATAAAAAATTGGTTCTTCGAGCCTGAGTGTATATTTGTATTTAAGTATGAATTTAAAAGTTATAAATGAATATATTCACTAGTTGTCTCTCACCCATAACACAAGTATTAAAATTACTTACTTTGGGGACGGAGGACCGTGTCTGTGTCTTGAAAAACACACTTTCAGTAAGTCAGACACTGTAGCTTTATGGGTTATTGTATCTTAAATTCGATCATGCAATGTTCGTTCTATTTGAGCGTTAAATCGTTACAATCAAACAAACTTTCACCTTTACAGTATTAGTAGGACATCCGTTGATTACACTTTCTCCAATGTTCAAAGCGAAAAGGAATTGTCTGATTGCGTCATTTGTTCGGAAAACAGAAAATTACAAAGGAAATATATATAAAATGGTGTAGAAAAAGTGCTTATTTGCGAAATAATGGTGTGTTAGGCCAATTTGCTCGCACAGTTGCTGCAAATTACCCACATCTCGGATTCATTCACTCGTTATTTTCGCTAAGATTGCATTAAGCTTGGGGTTATATACAGGGTGGTACCATACGATATTAAATTTAAATTTAGTAACGTACACACCACAGAACTCTACAAAAAATCCGCGAAGTATTTTAGCCACAGGAATAATATAATAAGATCAAAGACCATACCCTATTACAACATACGAAACGTAAAATAACCTTGACCCAGATATCAATTGAATTAGATTGATAACATTATCTTCGAAAATATATATTTTAAGTTATCTATTACGTACAAATGATCAGTGGATTCATTTAATTGACTAAAATCTCGGGCTGACACCAAAGAGTTTTTCTGTAATCGTGTATTATAGCAATTTTATCATTATTTTTGTATTATAGTACTTCGAAATTAAAACCTAATTCTATTAATCTTGATTGCTTCCGGAATCCGGATAAAAAAGTCCACTTCATATTATCCATCAATCGTGACGTCAAAACAGTCGACAATTTGATGTCAGTCGAATCGTCGTTACAAAATCTAATCCGTCAAATAAATCTCGTACGCGCGCTATTTATTCGCTTATGTAAACCGCAAAAAATTTGACCCTGCAACCTGCAGCAACCTGAGTTTTATTTGAAGCTGCAATCATCGACATTAATTAATAATCTAATTCTACTAATATTATAAATGTGAAAGTTTGTGAGTATGGATGTATGTTTGTTACTTTGTCAATGTAAATCCGCTGAACCAATATCGATGAAATTTGGCAGAATTATTCCTTACACATCGAGATAATATATAGGCTATAGAAATCCTGTTAATTATACAGGAACGGGATGTCATTGAAAAGCGCCATCTATTATTTATTTTATTTATTATTATTATCAACCTATCACGCGACAACAGTCCTCGAGAACAAAGTTAAGGTTTAAAGATAAGTAAAAAGTAAGTAGCGGCCTGTTACTATCCCACTGCTGAGAATAGGCCTCTTGTCTCCGTTTCTGGAGAGAAGGGATTGGAGCTAAGACCTACCATGCTGCTCCAATGCGGATTGGTAGGTTACACATAACTCCAGAACTCTAGAGATATGCAGGTTTCCTCATGATGTTTTCCTTAACCGAAAAGCGTGTGATAAATTGCAATTATCAATTAGTCATAATTTTTAACAGAAAAACTCATTGGTGTCTGCCCGGGATTGAACCCGTGACCTTCTCAAAAGAGTCACACGGTGTTACCGCTGGGCTACCACAGCTTACGTACTGCATAAATTCAATTCAATGTAGCGACATGTTACTGATGCCTACGGCCAAAAAATATTTTAAATTACCTCCATCCTGGGTAAGGGTTAAACTGTTTTATACTAACCGTCGGGTTTATCGTTGGGTCGGCGTTTTAGGTTTATTATCATTTAATCGCTTTAA
This sequence comes from Morpho helenor, assembly GCA_029227775.1. NCBI lineage: Eukaryota > Metazoa > Arthropoda > Insecta > Lepidoptera > Nymphalidae > Morpho > Morpho helenor. The sequence goes on from JARGCU010000002.1 coordinate 11,940,614, forward strand.
TGTTCATATTAGGGCCTTTAATATTAACCTAAAGGCCAAAATTATCAATAACACGTTCAAATTTAATTGAACATTAAGACAAAGCTAAAACGAGGGAAAAAATAAACTAATAATACCTAAACTGCGCTGCGCCTAGAAATATTTTATTCATTTATATACGTTATTGTACTAACGCCGTGTGGTATCCCGCTGAATAGAATATACCACCCTCATTTCTTACCAAGGTGTCGTAAAAGGCGACTAAAGTAAGGTGACCCGCCGTCTAGTATCCGGCGAAGTAGAATATATCACTCTCCCTTCTTACCGAGGTGTCTTAAAAGGTGACTCCGGTAAGTTGACCCGCCGTGTGGTATCCGGCTGAGTAGAATAAACTTCCCCTTATTTCTTACCGAGGTGTTGTAAAAAGCGACTAAGGTAAGTTGACTTGCCGTGTGGTATCTGGCTGAATAGAATACACCACTCTAATTTTTACCGAGGTGTCGTAAAAGGCGATTAAGGTAAGTTGACCCGCCTTGTGGTATCCGGCTGAGTAGAATAGACAACCCACATTTCTTACCGAGGTGTTGTAAAAAGCGACTAAGGTAAGTTGACCCGTCGTGTGGTATCCGGCTGAGTCGAATAGACCACCTTCATTTTTTACGAAGGTGTCGTAAAAGGCGATTAAGGTAAGTCGACCTGCCGTGTGGTATCTGGCTGAATAGAATGCACGACCCTAATTTTTACCAAGGTGTCGTAAAAGGCGATTAAGGTAAGTTGACACACCGTGTGGTCTCCGGCTGTGTAGAATAGACTACCCTTTTTCTTACCGAGGTGTCGTAAAAGCCGACTAAGGTAAGTTGACCCACTTTTTCAGTCACCATTTCAATCCACATCGAGACCCATAAAAATAAAACATGAAGATCCCATTACGGCATCAAGTCTCCCTTCCTAAACAATGTTATTTTGTATATAAAAACTTTGAGTGGTAACCTGAGCACGTCAATATGTTTCGTGCGTGTGTATTGTGACATTTACTTTACATTTTATGGTGCGTGCAATCGATCTACCCTCAGTGGATTTATATGTTGGCAAAGTTAAAAGCATATGGCACGAAACAATTTTCCATATTTTCGGTTTGAGCGGTGTTTTGTTTTGTCACATTTATGGCGTCAATATTTTTCGAAAGACGGTTTGATGTGTTACGTAATAATCCGTAACAATGTTATAAATACGGAAGTCTCCTTGTTTTTCAGTGTATATGTTTGTCTGTCTATCCATGTTCGTGTTGTACTTCTATATTTTGTTATACATATTGTTCTTGTACTCTTTCGTCTTAAATGTCGTTTTATAATGTGATGTTGTCTTATTTATTGAAAACAGCAACCGCCGAGTTTCTTGCTGGCTTTTCTCGGTAGGAACAGCATTCTGTACCAGCAGTAGAGTTGACGATTCAAAAGTACTGGTTTACAAGTTTATTTGAATAAAGAAAATTTTGAATTTGAATTTGAATATATCCTCATATTTGTCTCAGCACATAAAAAAGAGAGATTGATTTAAAACGCTTAAGTTTGCGTCCCTGGTCGATTTTGACCGTTACTTTATTTGATGGCGACGCCGTGTGGTATCCGGCTGAAAAGAATAGTACCACCCTCATTTCTTACCGAGGTGTCGTAAAAGGCGACTAAGGTAAGTTGACCTACCGTGTGGTATCCGGTTGAGTAAAATAGACCACCCTCTTTCTTACCGAGGTGTCGTAAAATACGACTAAGGTAAGTTGACGTCAGGCAGTGACGGTTGAGTAGAATAGACCACCCACATTTCTTATCGAGGTGCTGTAAAAGGCGAATAAGGTAAGTTGTCCTAAAAAAGTAATATGTGTGGTCTGGTTCTGCATGTATAAGGTATGTGAGCGGTGCCTGATTTCTACATTTAGTATTATATAGATTTTCCTAACAAATGCTGATTATAGTAAAACTACTATAACTTTTGTACTATGGACAAAGTAACGCCTGCTTCTATAAATCATTCAAATAAAGTTCAAATGTGTAATATGAGTTACGTATAATCCATTAATATCAGGGTGACACAGCTTTGCTCGGTAATTTTTTTCAAAATAAAAAAAGAAACTTCAAAAAAAAGAAAAAATGATACGGTAGGTGGGGCTTGATCCTTGATCATTTCTGACGACCATCCGTTCCCCGAATAAGCTACACTGACTTCACAGTTAATGGCAAAAATTGAGTTCAATATTTATCTTAGTATTTTTGAATGCCCAAAAACAGCGATTTATTTTTACATAAAACCTAGCCAGATCGATTTTACTCCCCCAAAACCGCCTACATGCTGAATTTCAGGAAAATAATTGGAGCCATTTCCGAGATTCCGAAAAAAAATATATATATACATACAAGATTAACTTATTTAAATATTAAAGATATAATCCATTATAATTGAAATGATTGAAAGCTACACTCACTTTCTACAAGGAATCACAAAACAAAATTATGAATTAAAGTTTTCAACGGAATATCACGGGTACTCCATTAAATTTGGGTAAGAATAATATTCAGCCAGTGTTTAATTATAGAGAAAAGACGAATTATTTTAGCGTACCGCCTAAAACTACGCTAAAACTAAGCTAAGTAAATACACAAAGATTTTTTTGGATTTTTTTTCTAAAATGATGGAGGGATACATGGAATATATCAGGGGAATTAATATGGTTATAAACTTTTGTTATTCTGGGGCAATCCCCAGAATAACAAAAAAAACAGAGTTAAGAAAAAACAGAGTTAGCGCCCAAAGCTGTAGAACGATGGGGAAAATATAAAAGGTTATTTAACGGTGTTCTTGGGTATCGCATTGGCACTCGTCATTTAAAATATTCGAGGAGTGCAGAGCAGTCAACTTTATTATTAAAAATTTTAAATAAAAATATCAAATCAAGTTCTATTCTTCGACTTTCTAAGGATTGCATGTTAAAGAAGTTTAATTTATCATTGTAACTACGTAAACTTTTTTATTTTTGATTTTCAACAGAATATCACGGGTAGTCCATTAAATTTGGGTAAGAATAATATTCAGGCAGTGTTTAATTGTAGAGAAAAGACGAATAATTTTAGCGTACCGCCTAAAACGCGATATTATACGTTAGAATGTTGTAATTTAGCCTCGGCAGAATCTAGGGCATAGTTTAAAACAATATGGGAGACTTGCTATGTGTATGAGAAACTTGCGGCCGTAATAAATCTAGACAAATATTCAGTAGTTTTTTTGTAAGAAATCCAAGTTCTTACTTCCTTATCCTAATCTTTAATCTTTTCTTTAATATTTAAATGAGTTAATCTTGTATATTATTATTTTTTTTCTCAATCTCAGATACAGCTACAACGATTTACGTGAAATTCAGCATGTAGGGCTTTTCGGGGGAAAAAAAAACGATCTAGTTAGGTTTCATTTTAAAAAAATTTATGCCTGTTTTTGATCACAAAAACAACTGCTACAACAGGAATTAAATGAAAATGATACTTTGGCTGTCAAACGTAAAGCTGTGAAAGCCTAATGGTAACTGACGTAACAAAAAAGTTGAAATATTTTTCCGTACAAATAGAATATTACTACTAAAAGATACTAACCTCTACTTCCCATGCAAAACTGGGAAATATAGCTATAAACAGCCGTTAATAAAGCCTAATCACCTTATCTCAATCCCGCTCAATTAGTTAAAACACCTGCGAGCCGCCGTAATCCTCTAAAAATGAACATAAAAATCCAGAAGTAAATCCGTCGGGTAAATCCTCTTTATTATGACAAGTCTCTACGTGACAACAACAAACAATGGTTATTTTGGGCATAGATAGAGGTATTATACTAGAGTAGCAAAGCCATAGGTCAGAATCTACGAGAAATAAATAAAATAAATAAATAAATAAATATATGGGACACTTACACACACGGTCGTACGTCCCCAAAGTAAGTAACTTAATACTTGTGTTATGGGTGACAGACAACTGGTGAATATATACTTATATATTTTTTTAAATACATACTTATATACAAATGATTCATAAAGCATTGAATTTTTGAACCTACGGTTTTTTTGAACTCGGAATTTCTGTACGCGCCGTGCATTTCGAGCTTTTTAGCTTTTAGAAACGTTGAAAGCGTAAATCCTAACAAAACTGGGGGGTAACAAATCAAAAACTTGTTTTGGTTCCACAGCACAGAGTGCGGATAGCAGTGAGTTATGATTTAGTGTGTAGAAGCGACAAGATCGCAAAGCGTCGTGGAGTCTATCTCCTGACGATGCTTCGGTTACGGGGTGAAACAATTGTTGAGATTGTGGTGGTGAATGTGTGCAGTGCTTGTGTATTGTTGTGTCATCGGTGTCGGGTAGTGCATGAGTTCTTACAAATTCTGCATGTATCAGGTATGAGAACGAATAGTACACTCTACATTTAGCATTACATATATTTTCTTTTATCGCGGATTATAGGAAAATAATATTCTCATTACTTTTGTATTATGGACCTCCGCAAAGTAACGCCTAATTCTATAAATTGTGATTATAGTCCATACAGAAAGGCTATAGGCTATATAACATCACGCTAAGATGAATAGGAGAGAAAATAAAGATTTCCTCGCGTGCGCTAAGTAAAGGGTGAAAGTTATTCAAAATTTATCACGTCTTTCAGTTAAATCACGCATTACAAAATTGTTCCCATCTAAAACTTCTAAATGAAAGTCCGCGACAGCATATGTCTAGCTCTTAAGGTTAACCCACTTTAACCCATATTATAATAATACTGTATTAAGAATAAGAATATCTTTTTTCAGCTTTGCCATTACAGCAGTTTAAAAACACTGTTAAAAAGAGGCTGATACAGAAAGCCTACTATACTCTTGAGGATTATTTAGAAGATAAGAATGTGTGGATATAGCTCTCTTTGAGCCTGTACAAGACAGTAACGACATAATGTAAATAGTATTAAGAATTATATTTTTAAAAGAGCAACCGCCGAGTTTCTTGTTGGCTCTTCTCGGTAGGAACAGCTTTCCGAACCAGCAGTAGAGTTGACGATTCAAAAGTACTTGTTCACAAGTTTATTTGAATAAAGAATATTTTGAATTTGAATTTGAATTTGAATTTATTAATATACTTGCACTACTATTCTAACAGTGTACATACAGTGTAGTATACAACAAGCAAACAGTTGAAACATACAGATAATAGCAGTGCAATGCTATAAAATGGTAGCTACTCAGCGATTGTTGAGCTGGAAAGCCCAACACTGATTTTCAGTAGCAGCCAACTAAAACTAATCCTAATCCTAACCCCCAAACGCATTTAATCTTTACACGCGGTCAAAGCCGCTGGCGATTTCTAGTTTATTATAATCATTTTTTTTTTTTTTTTTGTGCCGTGTGGTATCCGGCTGAATAGAATAGTACCACCCTCTTTTCTTACCGAGGTGTCGTAAAAGGCGACTATGGTAAGTTGACTCACCGTGTGGTATCCGGTTAAGTAGAATAGACCACCCTCTCTGTTATCGAGGTGTCGTAAAATACGACTAAGATAAGTTGACGTCAGGCAGGCGGCCGGTCGTAAAATACGTAGCCAAATCATGTTACAACATGTTTATAACATGTTGTGCCGACCCCACTTAGAGTGGGATAAGGACAGGAAGATGATGATGATGATATAATCATCATTTTTATCATTTATTTGTACATTCAGATTTACGAGTCCCATTGAAACACCATATTCAGCTAATTAAAGCACCAAAACACCGTAATCCCGTAACCAAAGGGCATACAAAACCCAAAACTAGGTAAGCTCCGCGCATAAACTTTAATGTTCGCATTTCATCCCACATTCAGTAGCAACCGCACCTCTATTACAGTGTTTCAGGTTGAATTACCACACCTTATTTATTTATTAATATCCCCTCTTTTGAGGTTTTGTGCGTTTAAAGGTTGCCTTATTAACGGGCTTTGTTTAACATATAATAGACAGTAGAAACTGAGATAAGCTTGCGGTTACTGCTATACGTTTTACAATAATAGTAAGTAAATCATTAATGATTGTTTTCTGATGTCGGTTGGTCGTGGCTTCTTGCCACCTTTCCGTCATAGCATTGACTAATCAAAGTCATATCATCAGCCCTCCACTACACGTCGTCCTAAGCCGTGGTCCGGCCTCACAGGAGGCACCTTTAGGACGACGTTCCCCGACGCTAGTAGAACTTCTGCGCTCTACTCTCCGCATTTCGCAACCTCAACGATGCTACGCTCGCCCGTCCCGCTCGATGACGGTGTAAAAACCGTTAGAGCTAACAGCATACAGTCAATTCGAAAAAAAAATTATGATTGTTGGAATATGATTCTATAACTAATTTACCCGCCGTGTGGTATCCGGCTGAGTAGAATAGTACCATCCTCATTGCTTACCGAGGTGTCGTAAAATACGGCTGAGGTAAGAATAAGTTAATGTTGTATATATTTTCTGAATCTCCGAAACGGTACCAACTTCGGTAATTTTCAGGAAATTCAGCATGTAGGGGTTTTGGGGTAGCAAAATCGATCTAGCTAGGTTTTATGTAAAAAACTATCGTTTTATATTGTTTTTGGATATTAAAAAATACTAACATTTATATTGAATATAAAACACTATTTTTGCTTTAGCTTATTCGGGGTATGGGCAGGCTTGAGAACTGTAAATACCTAGGATCGTTCTCCAATCTATATCTAAAATGGGCATATAAAGCAAATGATATCTGAGCTATAAATTGCAAGCTATGATAGCCTAATGGTCACGGGCGGATCGAAAAAGTTCAAAACTCGAGTAGGAGTCCCACATGCCACCCGGTGCTCTCTTTCTTTTTTTAATTTTTTTTAATTACTTTAAAAAAAGATGGTACTGACATTTTAATACACCGTGAACAGTGTAGTTAGAGAAAAGAAATTATGCTCTTCACGTAAAATGTTGATTGCTGAATGACGTCGCTTTGTCACATTAGTTAGGTGAAAAAAGGGGAAATACCTTTCGTATTTAAATATGGAACATCAAAAACTTTTCTGTTACATTCTTATTTTAAAAACTGATTTATACTGCGACTGCGTTTAAATAATAGTTACTTGGTAACCAAGGTCTCCTCTATTTTTTTTTATAATAATGTATTAAAAAATATGAATGTGGATGGATGTATGACAAGGAGGCGAAAACAAGATGAATGGATTGTGTGAAAAATGATATGCATATTAAAGGAGTGGCACCAGAGTTGACGAATGATAGAGGAGAATGGAAGAAGACATATTGTGCCGACCCCTCTTAGAGTGGGATAATGATGATATTAATAAATTAAAAATAAAAAATAAAATAAAAAATGAAACAAGGTGTTGGAGATATCTGGACTCGATCCGGGTTTAAACTTCTTTATACCTCCCGTTCTCCACTGATTATAACTATGCAAGTGATAGCGTATTTGACCTTTGTTTGTAATAATATTGTACCAGTTTTTCAGTGCCTGAAAACAGGGTCAAAACGATTTTTATTATATGAATCCTAGCTAGATCGATTTAACGCCCTTGAAACCCTCCACATACTTTCATGAAAAACGTTAGAGTGGTTACCGAAATTATTTTATTTATTTATTTATTTAAACTTTATTGCACTTACACATTAAAACATACAAAATTACAAAAGAACTTAACCTTATGTATATATACAAAGGGCGGCCTTATCACTGAATTGTGATCTCTTCTAGGCAACCCTTGTTATAGGATAACACGAATGAACGTGGCGAGTGTGCAAAAATAAAACGATTATACTGAGATTAACTCATTTATAGAATTAGGCGTTACTTTGCGGAGATCCATAATACAAAAGCACTTTACGATTTTGTCGTGGAGTCTATCTCCTGACGATGCTTCGGTTACGGGGCGAAACAATTGTTGAGATTGTGGTGGTGAATGTGTGCAGTGCTTGTGTATTGTTGTGCCATCGGTGTCGTGTAGTGCATGAGTTCTTACAAATTCTGCATGTATCAGGTATGAGAACGAATAGTACACACTACATTTAGCATTACATATATTTTCTTTTATCACGGATTATAGCAAAATTTATCATTTAAATATTAAAGATTTAAAAGTAATTTAAGATTGAGTTAACAAAAACAACTTAAATCAATCAAATAATACAAGCAAACGTTAAATGTAACATAATATTCTCAGTATAACTTTAACTGAACAATAACAAAGCACTTTTCACACTTAGTGACATTTCAGCTCAAGTGTCACGTCTATTATTCCTTGAAGTTGTATCTCACGGTTTCATGGAACTCGGCTTGTATTTCAACGGAGCAGTTGACTTGAATTATTTCTTCAATTCTGAGATGAAATAATGAAATACATGTATAATATAAAGTAGTGGCCTATTATTATTCCCCGGCATGGCAAAAGTCTTATATTTTCATGGCAGTGTTACCAACCCTATTGTTTTAACAGTAGACTAGTAATATCCCGCGGTTTCACCCGCATATTTTTTATTTTTTACATCGTTACATTTTTAACGGATTCCTATTTTTAAATGTAATATAGCCTATGTTGCTCAGTAAAGATGTAGTTTTCCAATGGTGAAAGAATTTTTGAAACGTTACAAACATACACACAACTTTTTTCTCTTATAAAGAAATAGTACCCGGGTGACCAAGGTTGCTGGTAATTTTTAAAATGATGTAAAAAATAAAATTAAAAAAAATTTAAAAGAAATTAGTTCCATAGGATTATTATAGATGGCGTTTTGAATGTCATCCTATTTAATTCCTTCTGAATTTATTTCCTGTTGAATTAACAGGATTTATACAGCCTATATGTTACCTCGGTATATAGGGAATATTTATACCAAATTTCATCGATATTGGTTCAGCGGATTGGCCGTGAAAACGTTACAGACAGACAGATAGACATACTTTCACATTTATAATATTAGTGAGGAAGTAAGGATATTTACAATTATGATTATTATATTATTGACAAGATTAGCTCATTTAAATCAAAGTGCCTAGTTGAGCGAGCCTTGCTTGGTAATTTTTTGCAAAATAAAAAAAAGAAACTAAAAAAAAAAGAAAACATAATTTCCAGAAAAACTCCAATTCACAATACCGTAAATATTTTAATTTCCACTGTTAATGCTTTCAACATAGCTTTCGCTAGACAACTGATCGTCTCGATGACTATCCAACAACTGGCCGAGCTCCTGACTCTATATTCAAACGCTGCTTCGACCCCACCACTCTCAATCCTTTCACCGGAAGTTGTCACAAAAGAGTGGAGGGGTCGAGCAGTGTTGCTATTTAATAAAAATAAGACCACTTTTTATAAAGTTATTACATAATTAGGTAGTTGGGGATCGATCCCAGGTATTTACATTTCTCGAGACTGCGCGTTCCCCGAATAAGCTACGCTGACTTGACAGTTTATGGCAAAAATAGTGTTTTATATTCAATATAAATTTTAGTATTTTTTTATATCCAAAAACAGGGATAAAACGATTTTTTTTACATCAATCCTAGCTAGATCGATTTTTCTTCCCCAAAACCCTCTACATACTGAATTTCAGTAAAATTGTTGGAAACGAGATTCAGAAAAAAATATATATACTTACAAGATTAACTCATTTAAATATTAAAGGTAATAATTTTATTATAATTAATACTAGTGATTTACCTAAAATTAATGTATAAAAACCGGCTATACTAACGTCTTACTTTATCAGATGAGCCCGACTAGTTTCAAGCCCATACGGGGTCTTATTCATGAGCTTTTTACGCAGCGTTATAACTAAATAGTCGGGTTCATCCGATAAAATAAGACGTGAGTATAGCCGGTTTCAATACATTAATTATAAATACCACTCACGATAAGTAACGGCCTGTTATTATCCCACTGCTGGGCATAGGCCTCCTCTCTCCATTTTTGGAAAGAAGGATTGGAGCTAAGACCTACCACGCTGCTCCAATGCGGATTGGTAGGTTACACATATCCCTAGGATTCTCTAGAGATATGCAGGTTTCCTCACGATGTTTTCCTTCACCGAAAAGCGTGTGATAAATTGCAATTATCAATTAGACACATAAGTTTTAATAGAAAAACTCATTGGTGTCTGCCCGGGTTTGAACCCATGATCGTCTCTAGAGATTCACACGGTCGCACCGCTAGGCCATCACAGCTTACACACTTACATCACAGCTTACACAGATAGTTTAAATAATCTTAAATTATTATTGAATTGTTTTATAGAGAAAGTAATTGTTTTATAGGAGTAAAAAAAGACAGTTTAATAAAAGTATTATAAAGTTACTAAGTACAAAGTACTTTCATTGTTAACTATATTGTTGGTGTATTCGAAACAAGAAGTCGCAGTACAATTATCATTTGGTACAGCTGCTGCGAGCCAGTCGCTAGACAGAAACTGTACAAGTTAACAACTTTTATTGTGAAATTTTAGCGAATTTTCTCTTAAACGTAGCCTTTATAAAGTTTTATCTTTTTAATTTTATTTTGAAAGCGCACTTAAAATTGGCAACGTGTGTCTTGTTAATATGGTATTACAAAATCAGCATTTTCTACAAAGAGTTTTTATTGTTTCTCTAAATAATTTATAGAAGTAGGCGTTACCTTGCGGAGATCCATAATACAAAAGTAATAATTAAATTATTTAGCTGTAATCCGCGATGAAGTAAAATAGAAAATGTATATAATGCTAAATGTGGAGTGGACAATCCGTTTTCATACCTGATACATGCAGGATTCGCAAAAACACAATACACGAGCAGTACATACATTCACTAGGTATTACGACAAAATCGCAAAATCGCGACAAAATCGCAAAGCAAAATTGCGATTTTGTCGTGGAGTCTCTCTTCTGATGATGCTTCGGTTGCGGGGCGAAACGATTGTCGAGCTTGTAAGAAATAAGGGTGGTCTATTGTACTCAGCCGGATACCAGTGTTGCAGATCAACTTACCTTAGTCGCCCCTTACGACACCTCGATAAGAAATATGACAGCCCAGTAAGAAATGAGGGTGGTCTATTCTACTCAGCCGGATACCTCATGGCGGATCTACTTACTTTAGTCGCTTCTTGCTATATCTCGGTAAGAAATAAGGGTGGTCTATTCTACTCAGCCGAATACCATATTGTAGATCAACTTACCTTAGTCACCTTTTATACCAGCTGGGTAAGGAATAAGTGTGATCTATTCTACTCAGCCTGATACCACACGGCGGATCTACTTACTTTAGTCGCCTCTTACGACACCTCGGTAAGAAATAAGTGTGGTCTATTCTACTCAGCCGAATACTTACGGCTGTATATATTATATAATTTACTAGCTGAACCGTCAAACATTTTGCCATATAAATTATTGCTACTCCTCTCCTATTAATCTTAGCGTGATGTTATATAGCCTATAGCATTCTTCGATAAATGGAATATCTTAATATGAAAGAATTTTTAAAATCGGTCCAGTAGTTTCTGAGATTAGCGAGTTAAAACAAAAAAACTCTTCAGCTTTATATATTAGTATAGATATTATAAAAAAAAATTTAATAAAAGTCAAACCCTTATCCGAGAGAGACAAAATTAAAAGTATAATAAATGTTACAATGGGCAGATATAAACCTCCAAACCACGAATGGCTGTACCCTTTTAGAATGTTAAATGGCCATCCTTAAGAGGATATCGAAGGTCTGATATATTGATAATGGCCTATAAGAGAATCACTCGATCGCTATCTGAAATCGAAACTGAAAATTATTTGAAAATCTAAGTAAGTTGAATAATAAAGTAAGCGGTGATAGACCAGACTCTTATGAGACGGTTATGGTAAATCTTGTCACCAAGAGATTCTCTGTTCCCTTCGCAAAAAGTTCAGAGAAATAGGCATACTTACTGTAGCATCACAATATATAGTTATATTCCATTCGTACGGAAAATATCTATATGTATAAGACGAAATTTGATGAATATCATAGACATACGGGAGGTCACAAAAAGCTTGTGATACCTGTGTCGCGACCCAGCAGAGTTAGCAACTCATTTGATGGTCTCGGTATTCGCTTCTATAAATTTCTGCAATTCATACTAGACCAGTCTACAAAAAGGTTAAAATTAAGTCTAAGAAATATGCGTATACGTGAAAAATATTGCAAAATTTAAGATTATTCGGATGATAAAAATATGCCTGGATTTGAAAAGTCAGCTTCATACAAGACTGCGGTTTGATAATGTAAAATTGAAAATGTTTAAAAGATATATCGCCGAGTTTCTTTCTGGTTCTTCTCGGTAAGAGCAACATTCCGAACCAGTTGTAGCTTCATTCATCATATTGATCCTTGACGATTCAAAAGTGCTTGAAAGAGCTTATATGAATAAAGATTGTTTTGATTTGATTTGTTAAAACTTATCTGCCTAATTGATATAAGCAATCTATAACACTCTTTTTTGCGAGGAAAAACATCGTGAAGAAACCTGCATATCTCTAGAGTTCTGTGAATAACCTACCAATCCGCATTACAGCAGCATAGTAGGTCGTAGCTCCAACCCTTCTCTCCAAAAACGTAGACAGGAGGCCTATGTTCCTTTTTTCGGTGAAGGAAAACATCGTGAAGAAACCAGCATATCTCTAGAGAGTTCACGGGATATGTGTTACCTACCAATCCGCATTGGAGATGTAAATCCTTGACTGATTGATGTCTTCCAATTTGTAAAAGAAAATAAAAGAGAGAGTAAGAGAGAAAGAAAGGGAAACGGAAACGTTTAATATTTCGTGCTCTGCGTGCGAATATTGAAATTCAATAAATAAAACTTCTTACCAACACAATAACTCAAAATAAATAATTGAAACAGGAAGTATAATAAATATTCTTTATGGGCTAAGAGCATTTCTAAGATATTCCGAGTGGTATCATTTAAAGATGACGTTTTCCATTAAGCATTTCCTTTTTGATCGCTTTAACGTAATGCCCTGTACATAGTCGAGGAAAATGAAGGGAATCAAAGGGACACAGCCATTGGTGCGAAAAATGAGGCGGAATTCAGAGATGATGAACGTTTTACATTCCAGTCCGTGAAATTGTAATACACACGGCGTGTTAGAAATGAGAGCAAATATTATGAAGATAAATTATTCTACTAGCTTCTATCCTTGACTTCATTGCAACCACAAGTCTATCTACCACAATCTAATCTTATCCCTTCAAGTAGGTCCGTTACACCGTTCAGATATGAAAAAAGGGGTAAATAAATAATTTTGTATTGATAAAATTCAAATGTACTGTTTATATTGGTAGGATAAGGAACAATATTTGAGGGATATATAGTAATTATGTATATGGCAAAACAACTTTAAAACAAGAGTCAAATCTTTATTACGCCGATGACAACGTAGAAATATCGCGTTCTTAACAAACCACATAGCACCACATTAACGCATACAAAACAGCCGACTGAGAAGTGGCACATTTATGGTATATCAACATATATGCTCGTATTAGAAATGCGACAGTTTATGAGTGTGTATGTATGTTTCTTACTCTTTCATGGCGAATCCGCTGAACCAATATCAATGAAATTTGACGCAATTATTTCTTATACACCGGGGTAACATACCCCATTCCGACTGCCAGTACCATCGACATGGCACTAATCCAAAATATTACCCTTCAGCTACATAGCATACAAGTTATTCATGACCTAGACTCGGACCACCGCCCAGTCTTAATTCAGCTAGGACCCCCTCCAACCGCGGTTTCTCGAAACAAAACCATTATCGAATGGAAAAAACTTAGCGAGCGTCTCCAATCTCTTGATTCAGACCACCTCAAAAAGATTCCTGACCGTATAGATTCAGTGGAAACTGCAAAAACAGCGACCACTCATCTCACAGCTCACTTATCTGATACTCTTAAGGATTGTTCTAGGGAAATTCCCGATAACTTTCGTTGTCGAGAACTACCAGCTGATCTGCGAGAATTAATTGCTAAAAAACGTGCTGCCACTAGGGCACGCGACAGATATCCGACCCGAGAAAACCGGAGTGCGCTCAATAGATTACAGAAAGAGGTTAAAGAAAAATTAACCTGTTTCCACAACGATTCCTGGAATAGAAAGCTCTCGGAGATCAAGCCAGGACATCAGGCCTACTGGTGCTTGGCGAAATCTCTAAAAGCCGATGGGTACGCAGCCACCCCACCATTACTTCGCCCGAATCTCCCACCTGCGTTTGACGACGCTGAAAAGGCCGAATGCTTGGCAGACAGTCTGGAAAACCAATGCTCTCCCAACCCCAGTGTACCCGAATTCACCGAATTCCACTCCAGAGTGGAAAAGGTGGCAGACAATCTTTCCGCAACGACTCCCGAAAGCGAGCCGTTACTTCCCACTACCGGAGAAGAAGTCCGAACCATAATTAAAAACCTCCGCTCCAAAAAAGCTCCCGGTCCTGATTCCATCTCCAACAGGGCACTGAAGTGCCTTCCCGACCAAATCATCCACCTACTGGTACTGATTTTTAATGCCCTCCTTGCCGGATGCTCCTTTCCTGACGAGTGGAAAGAAGCTACAGTGATAGGTATCCCCAAACCGGGAAAGCCTCGAAATCTCCCGATTAGCTATCGTCCCATTAGTTTGTTAAATAGCTTAGGAAAAATATACGAGCGAATTATCCTTGCCCGATTAAAATCCGTAGTCGATACTTATAATCTCCTTCCCAACGAACAGTTCGGATTTCGTCCAAAACACACCTGTGTTCAACAAGTGCACCGCCTCACGGAGCACATATTGCAAGGTTTACAAACCAAGCAGTTTACAGGTGTCATATTCTTCGATGTCGCCAAAGCCTTCGATAAGGTCTGGCATGCAGGCTTAATCCACAAGTTGCTCCTATTAAATATACCTGACAGACTCGTGCTTATCATACGAAACTACCTCACCAATCGTACCTTTCGGTACCGCGTAGACGGCACTCTATCATCTCGCCGCCCTATCCGTGCCGGTGTCCCTCAAGGATCTGTGCTGGCACCCTTATTGTACTCGCTCTACACGAGTGACATTCCACGGGCGCCTATTAAAGAGCGCACTCATCTTGCCCTTTTCGCGGATGATACCGCTGTATTTACCACATCTCGCCAACCTCAAGTTATCACTAGACGTCTCCAGAAAGCGGTAGACTGGTTCCGCCGATGGAGAATCGAAATAAACCCTGATAAAAGTGCAGCTATGCACTTTATCGGTAATCGCTTCCGATCTCACATAGACACACCTACGGAAATTTCCCTTTACGATACACCAATTCACTGGCAACAGAAAGTCAAGTACCTAGGTGTCACCTTCCAACCTTCCATGACCTTCCACGAGCACATACGCATAGTCTGCAATAAGGCTGCGTATGTCATGGGACGACTTTATCCGATGTTATGCAAGAAAAGTAAAATGTCACTCCGCAACAAAGTGACACTCTACAAAACTTGCATAAGACCAATAATGTCCTATGCGAGCGTTGCGTTCGCGCACGTTTCAAAGGTCAGATTGCTCACGCTTCAAAGAATGCAAAACCGATTTATGCGGACAGCCACTGGTTGTCCGTGGTTCATGCGGAACGTTGACCTCCATAGAGACCTCGACCTCCCTACCATTACTCACCTCTTTAAACGTTTTTCGAAGTCTTACTTCGAGAAATCCGAGGTACACCCAAACCCTCTCATTTCAGTTGCTGCCACTTACATCCCAGTTAGGTCTGACCACCGAAAATATAGGCGTCCAAAAAGCGTCCTATATGACCCTGACGATCAAATAACGATCGCAAACACAGAAACACGTAATACACACACACAGCGTCTTCGCCGGCGAAGACGAGGTCCCAGATTTCTGACATCGGTTGGTCGTGGCTTCTTGCCACCCTTCCGTCGTCGTATTGACTAATCAAAGTCATACTATCAGCCCTCCACTACACGTCGCCCTAAGCCGTGGTCCGGCCTCACAGGAGGCACCCTTAGGACGACGTTCCCCGACGCTAGTAGAGCTTCTGCGCTCTACTCTACGCATTTCGCAACCTCGGCGATGCTTCTGCGCTCGCCCGTCCCGCCCGGTGACGCTGTAAAAGCCGTTAGGGCTAACAGCATATTGTCAATTCGAAAAAAAAAAAAAAAAAAAGGGGTAACATACAGACTATAGAAATCCTGTTAATTCTACAGGAATAAGATGACATTAAAAAGCGCCATCTATTATCAACCTATTACGTTGCGGATAAAAGCTGGTAAAATATAATCAAATATTACACCATTTAATAGCTGAATTGAATCGATGTTCAAAACGCGAACACTTGTCCCGCTTTTACGCTATCTAAAATATCTGCTTCAAACAGTGACAAACCCGAAAGCATTTACACATTGTACCCTATTTAAGTACTGTATTTGTCACAACCTTATTTTCAAGTACCCATAACCCCCTACATGAAATTGTAATGCTGAATTTCAGGTAAATCGTTGGAACCATCTCTAAATTCAGAAAATATATTTATATAACATACAAGATTAACTCATTTAAATATTAAAATTATTGCCAAATTTTATATGGCGTTCTTATTATTATCGCAGGAAGAAATTGTATAAATAAATAAATATATAAAACCAACTATACCATATAAAGAAATAGATTAATATATATTTTTTAAGTTCTTATTTCTTTCTGTCGGTATGTCATATTCACGTTTGCGAGGCACGTAATTCACGACAAGCCTAAGACATAATTTACAACTCAACTAGCTTTTATTTTAATCTAGATTATCTAGAGATGAGTAAAGCTTTTAACAAATTACTGTGACTTTATCAAAACGCTAATTTTACGTAATGGAAGCTTAGATAAAGCGAGAAAGATATTTAGCAATACACAAAGAAGAAAAATATCTTACTAATATAAAAATCACAGCTAATATTCAGCAAGATAAGGGTAGTTTATCCCATTGTTGCGCATACCTCTCACTTTTGTTTGGAATAGAAGGGTTGGAGCTTCATCAGTTGATCACACGGTAAATACTGCCTTATACCTCCACGAACGCCACAGAAAGCTGTCTATAAAATCTGCTAAACGGATTTTTGTACGGTTTTTACATAAAGCTATTGAAGTTCTTAAGGAAGGTTTATAAATGTAACTGCCTGACCTTTTCCTTTATCCCAGCCAAGTGGTAATCCTGGTAATATTGCTATGCTATCTTGGTAAAGCTAAAGGTATCTGAAGCTGAAGCTGCGTCAGGCAGCTAATAACATTATAACGGTTTATGAAAGTTAATCATATTTCTTGAGAAAGGCTTAAAATAATTGTACATTCTCCGGAACGGCTCCGATTGTGATGGAAGTTTCGCTGGTCATACAGCAACATAGGCTTTTGTGCTAGCATTCCCTTGCAGCAGAAGTACATTGTGACATACTCATTTCCAACAAATGTAGCTGCAAGCATACCTCATCATTATCTTCAAGCTAAGGACGTCCACTGCTGGACATAGGTTTCTTCATGGGATCTCCACATCACACGATCTTTTGCCGCTTGGATCCAACGGCTCTCCGCGACTTTTTTGAGGTCATCAGTCCATCTTGTAGGGGGTCCATATGCCATCTCGTTAGACTTGCCCAAGCCCATCATCTACCGCCCTAACTGGGGACCTTTGGGTGTTCCGAACGGGGTATATCGGACGCCTGGCTTACAGGTCCCCGAGGCGGTCGGTGCATCTGGTGCTCCCGATGCACCGTATAGCGGAGGGGAAATTCTCTTTTGATAAGTCACTACCCGGAGGAGATGTTTGGGATCACAGCTGCTGCTGGCGGGGAAGAGGGCAATGTGTACAACGATACCCTGTCCTTGCCATCGGCACCGTGGTGGGGTACACAGGTCGTTTTAGTTGGTGCGAGTCCGACATAACCAATGCTGTATTTTCCGGTGCGAGGTCGCCTTTCCAACACCTTAAGACCCCAACGACCATTAGTTCTCCGAACTATGTGCCCCGCCCATCGTCACTTCTGCTTCGCAACACGCTGAGCTATGCCAGTGACTTTAGTTCTTATACGAATCTCCTTATTCACGCCGTGTGGTATCCGGCTGAATAGAATAGTACCACCCTCATTTCTTACCGAGGTGTCGTAAAAGGCGACTAAGGTAAGTTGACCCACCGCGTGGTATCCGGTTAAGTAAAATAGACCACCCTCTTTCTTACCGAGGTGTCGTGGAATGCGACTAAGGTAAGTTGACGTCAGGCAGGCGGCCGGTCGTAAAAAGCAGCCAAATCATGTCACAGCATGTTTATAACATGTTGTGCCGACCCCACTTAGAGTGGGATAAGGGCAGGAAGATGATGATGACGAATCTCCTTATTCCTTATTTGATCGTAGAGATAACGTAGAGGTAACTTACCTTGGATATTTATGAACAAGACACATATTATATGTAATACATACATGAACATACACTAACTCACACTAATACTGATGTACAAAGGAACATACACGGTCTCATGATGCACCACGTTAGTAACACGAGCGCCCTTGGTGAGAGTGGACGTGAATTGCCATGTTGTTACTAGTTAGTGCGTGTTTGAGCCTGTTCTATATTCATACATAGTTTTATACACACTACACTCCACATACAGCTATTTTAAACTATATATAGAAACAACAGTTTCCAATTTCGGCTTAATTGTATACAAAATAAACATTATTCCACACACTATAACAAAATGTATTTTCATCATTATCAAACCTATACCATTTCGCACACATGTTCTATGTTAATATTCATTTTGCTATGTAAACTTGATTCTGTTAGTGGAAGTAATTTGCAACGTAAATTGTAATATATATTTTCCTGTATTTGAGTCAATTCGCACATTTGCTGCGATTATTTTACCAACGTGTTATGTATTTAATACTGTTAATGTAAACCACTCGTGAAAAATTTAATTCACATTTTCTATTGAAGGCTAAAGGGTTATATTCACTATGTGCTATTCGGTTGAGTAGAATTGAACAACCTCATTTCTTACCGAGGTGTCGTATAAGGCGACTAAGGTAACGTCCCTCCGTTTGGTATCCGACTGAGTAGTATAGACCACCCTCATTTATTTCCGGGGTGTCGTAAAAGGCGACTAAGGTAACGACCTGCCGTGTGGTATAAGGCTGAATAGAATAGTCCACCCTCATTTCTAAGCGAGATGTCGTAAAAGGCGACTTAGGTAACTTGAACTGCCGTGATGTATCCGGCTGAGTAGAATAGACCACCCTTACTTCTTACCGAGGTGTCGTAAAAGGCGACTAAGGTAAGTTGACCCGCCGTTCGGTATCCGACTGAGAAGAATAGACCACCTTAATTCCTTACCGAGGTGCTGTAAAAAGCGACTAAGGTAAGTTAACCCTCCGTGTGGTATCCAACTGAGTTAAATAGGCAAAACATGTGACAACATTTTTAAAACATATTGTGGCAACACCACTTAGAGTGGGATAACGGCAGGAGAATGATGATCTACATAAATTACAAAATAAAGTGCGCAAAAGCTGTCTGTATGTATGTGTTCGGTTTTCTCAAATTCTACTGAACAGATTTTTATACGGTTTTTAGGATAGGATAGTGCATTTTTTGAGGAATGTTTAAGTTAGCAAAACGGTATAATAAATTTCCGCCTCGGTTAGGACGCTTAGGTTACGCCTCGAAAATGTCCGAAAATCATTTGTCGGTCTCGGTACACGTTTTTATAACAAAATTCCTCAACATCATCTAGACTTGCCTTTACACAATTTTAGAAATTATCTTAAAACGATGTTGCTACATAAAGCTTACTATACAATCGAGGATTATTTAAGTGATAGCATATCTTAACTGCAGTCAGCTGCAATGATTATCTCGTAACTGTTAATCAAATTGTAATTTTTTTTTTTTTTTAATTATCCGCCGAGTTTCTTGCTGGTTCTTCACGGTAGGAGCAAACTTCCGAATCAGTGGTAGCTTCTTTAAAACATTTGACGATTTAAAAGTACTGTAAACAGTCCACTTGAATAAAGAATAATTTGAATTTGAATTTGAAATCTATGTCGGCATAGCTAGTAGTCAATATATACAGGTTTTTGAAACATAAAGGTTTCCCTTTTACGTAATACATTCAACATTATGCATTTCTGGTTCAGTAAATATATGGTAATGTTCTGTGGGCGTCGAGATGGATTATTAGCTTAATTCGATGGGTCGGAAAGAAATTCGGAAGGTCCAATATTGAATTATATTCGGTATTCTGAAGGTCTGTGTATGTGACTATATATTTCTCAGAATACATATCGATATTAGCGATGTAACTTGGAGTGGAAAAAATCGATGAATAATCGACTTATTCTCGCTTTAAAATAAATTGGTTTGCAACATATCGATTTACTTAAACCGAAAAAATCGATTATTAATCATCTTTTTTTCTATTTCTTTTTATTTATCTTTAATATTTAAATTAGTTAATCTTGTATGTATATATTTCTTTTCAGAATCTCGGAAAGGGCTCCAACGATTTTACTGAAATTCAGCATGTAGGGGGTTTTGGGGGAGAAAAATCGATCTAGATAAGTTTTATTTTATAAAAATGTCTTTTTATCCCTGTTTTTGTTTTTTTATAGTTAAAAAATAGTTTTATTTTTACTTTTTTATTATGGATCTCTGCAAAGTAACGAATAATTCTATAAATTTGTTTTAATACAATTATTTTCGATAAAGTAATTTGCTTTACAATATTTGTTCTCGATAAATGTTATTTTAATAGATGAAAAATTTGTTTAACTCCGCAATTTCATATACAATGTTAACGTGCAAATTGAATTTTCGGCATTATTCACATTAATTAAATTCATAGCTGGTTTTTGTTCCGAATATAATTTAGTAATATAGGCATATTTTATACTCTTTCATTATGAGTGACTACCTTTTACCCGTGACGTTCGTTCGTTCGCGTTGACTGTTGTTGTGTAATAGGTAAATAATAGATGGCGCTTTTCAATGTCATCCTATTCCTGTAGAATTAACAGAATTTTTACAGCCTATATGTTATTCCGGTGTATAAGAATAATTGTGCCAAATTTCAACGATATTGGTTCAGCGAAATCGCCGTGAAAGAGTAACAAAAATACATCCATACTCACAAACTTTCGCATTTATAATATTAGTAGGATTTTTTGCACATCAAAGCAACAATTTTCTGCCGTGTGGTATCCGGGTGAGTAGTATAGACCACCCTCATTTTTTAACGAGGTGTTGTAAAAGGCGAATAAGGTAAGTTCTCTGCCGTGTAGTATCAGGCTGAGTAGAATAGACCACCCTCATTTTTTAACGAGGCGTCGTAAAAGGTGACTAAGGTAAGTGCCGTGTGGTATAATATGAGTAGAGTAGACCACCCTTTTTTTACAGAGGAGTCGTAAAAGGCGACTAAGGTACCCGTAAGTTGTTAGGCAGGTAACCGGTCATAGAATACGTAGCCAAATGACAAGTGACAACATGTTTATAACATGTTGTGGCCGGAGAATGATGTTTATAGCAAGAGAATAAGAATATTATCATTATTTTTATGTTAAGATCGTGGAAATGGCAACCGAGTGCGGATCACCAAGTTTTATTTTAGTGCATACGACAAAAAGCACTCTGTAGAAATGCACTTTGAGCAATTTTTAGGGTTCTGTAGTCGTGTGAGATAAACGCAATGAGTTATAAGAGAGTAAAATTATTCATTTAATAAATAATAATCAAGATATTCGATTTATAGGGGGTTTAAGATTATATATTCCTTTAACATCTTTATTTTTAAATTTTTCAAATTTGGCTTTATGTGGGATTCCCTTTTTAGAATCTTTGGACGATATTATTATCGTCCAAAGATTAACTCATTTAAATATTAAAGATTATCGTTATGAAAGCTCATCTTCTATATAAAACTTTACATTCAGCATCGCGTGCTGTGCTGGCAGCAAAAATTCAAACTGCCGCAAAACTAATACAATGAAATGTACAATTATGGTCTTTTATCGTATCCACACATTGTTCGGAGTCAATTACGTGCAATCGTTCGCTGCGAGGTAAAAATACCTATTTCGCTTTTACACGCGACTACGGCACGCCTATTAGTACGAAGTAGCGTGAGCAAAAAAGAGGATAATAATTTATTAGAATATAAATATGTGTTAATATCAATTATTCAATTTCTTTCATGTATGATTCATGTAAAAATTTTTTAAATCATACATGTCAAGACGAATAGAGAAACGAGATAGAAATGAACCTAGCGAGAAAAGGTAATGGATCTTTTTTTAAGAGATTAAAAATGGTTAGGTTTAAATCAACACCTTAAACTCACACACACACCCCCAAATCTCGTGCACAAACACTAGTCACACATACAAACATATATACACACATACATATATTGTAAATTTGACTAACCATTGATATTCTTTTTTTATATTTTTTTATATCATTTCAATCTAATAATTTATTTATTGTGTTATCTTGAAGGGATGGGGACTCCAAGATATAGGTTTTAACTATTAAACTATTAAATAACTATTAAAGGCATTTTTAAAAGAAACAGATTTCGATATTAAGGCTTTCATTAACAATACAGTCACTTTGTATTGTAGCATATTATTCATTTGGTCTTAATATAAATAACTAAATATAAAAAAAATTTACAGCACATACACTACACATATACCAACACAAACAACCACACTAACACATAACACCATCATACATCATTTTGTTTACATATATTTTTTTTTTCTTGATTTGTTAACTTTAATTTAATTTAAAAATAATGTTCAACTAAAAAAGATTCTTTTTGTTTTTCTATTTAAATTTATTAATTATATTATGTCTATTACCTACATAGTTTGACTCAATGTCAACAATGTTTAATCTAAGAAATGTAATCCTTAATGGCTTATGTTAATATTTTTATATTAAGAGTAATTTAGTCATATTAATAGCTGTGGATTTTTTACAAATAAATAAATAAATAAATAAAAAGTTTTTAGAACCTGGCGTTACTTTGCGAAGATTCATAATTCAAAAGTAATAATAAATAGCCTCGTCCCACATCAGGGAAACAGCGTCAAGACCTGGAGCTGCAGCGGAAAACCTTTTTCGCACAAATAATCAGCTTAGCGATTCAGCGCGGAAACGCTGCCAGCATTCTTGGGACCATTCCACGTACATGACGGGCACGGACACGGGCATGATTTGTATAGTCCTAGCGTGTAAGTAATTTGAGATAGATAAAACTTGAACATTTTTGTTGTAAATAAAAAAAAAATAATTTTGCTATCATCTCGTACAATTTTGTTTATTTTTGTAAGTAAAGATTTAATAAAGTAAAAATTAATGACAAAAATATGTTACCACGCTTTTTCTTCTATCCATACTTACTTGCGGTCATAGTTCCCCAGCTCTGCTTACTTTAGCTATTGTTAATTCCTCGATTCTATTGCAGGAAGATACTGTTTGAGGAATGAAAGTTCAGGGAATATTAAACGGAGCTCGGTAATAGTAGGTAGAAATGCAGCTACCGAATATTATTTTACTAAGTTCTTGAGTCTAATAGGTCTGTTTTATAAATTGCCAATAATAAGTACTATAAAAAAACTAATGAGAATATTATTTTGCTATAATCCGAGATAAAAGAAAATATATGTAATGCTAAATTAAAGTGTACTATTCGTTCTCATACCTGATATATGCAGAATTTGTAAAAACTCATGCACTACCCGATACCGATAACACAACAAGACACAAGCACTGCACACATTCGCCACCACAATCTCAACAATTGTTTCGCCCCGTAACCGAAGAATCGTCAGCAGATAGATACTACACGACAAAATTGCAAAGCCTACAAGACAAAATAGCTTAGTAGCGGGTAGTGCATGAGTTTTTACAAATTACATACATACATTTATCAGGTATGTGAACGAATAGTACACTCTACATTTAGCATTACATGTATTTTCTTTTGTCGCGGATTATAGCATTAATATTCTCATTACTTTTGTACTATGGACCTCCGCAAAGTAACGCCTAATTTTATAAATTAATAAGTACTATTCTATGTAATGCTGTGTGGTATTCGGCTGAGTATTGCTTGCGAGATTTGACTTCATATGGCAAACTTCTAGAAAATCTTTCTTATTTAAAATGAATGTAAATAGCAATGACAATCATGCCTGTGGTATCCGGCTGAGTAGAATAGACCTACCTTTCTTGGTCTATTCAACTCAGCCGGTCAAGAACATAAAACATAATTGAGGGAATTTAAGCAATTTTTCCAAGTACCTGGGTGACTGAGCCTTGCCCGATAATTTTTAATAAATATAAAAAAAAAAATAAAAAAAAAAATAAAAAAAAATTATTAGGGCAGATGTGGCTCGATTCTGGGTATTTTCACCTCTTTAGATCGCCCGTTCCCCAAATGAACCACAGTGACTTTACGTTGTAAGATGTACGACACTTAGGTAAGAAATGAGGATTTTTTTTTTTTATGTCAGGAAAACCCATTATGGGTCATCACCGCCCGACGGGGACGAGCGGCGGGTATGTCGGACTCGCACCGACTAAAAACCTGACAGTGCTCCATCACGCTGCTGGTGGCGGGGACAGGGTACCTATGAAGACATTGCCCCCATCCCCGCCAGCAGCAGCTCTGTACCCCGGAGAGCGCCACCTCCGGGTCGGGGCCTCTCTAAACAGTGGCCCCTCCCTCCGCTAATCGATGCATCGGGAGCACCAGATGCATCGACCGCCTCGGGGACCTAACTCCAGCGAGCGTCCGATACCCCGTTCGGACCGCTCGGAGGTCCCCGTTAGGGCGGCATGCGACGGACTTCGGCGAGTCGCCTGCGCCCCGCTCGCCTGCGGCGGATCGGATCCAAGGACTCGACTTCCCGGATCCGCCCCGCCGCCTCCTCCTACTACTACTCAACAATCGTTTTATACTCCTAAATGCAAAGCTATTAATTAGATTGGAACAATTTTTAGGATAAACAAATCCCGTTTTTCCCGAAGGACTAAAAAAAAGCGTTTTATCCAATTTCAAGTTAACACCAACAGAGATTATAAATAAAAAGAACTTCAATAGAAATTTGTAGAACAAAAACCTTGCAGATTATCGCGGATTAATAAAATCTTTTCTTTTTTCAGCCTTCTAAAAGCATTATTGAAAAGAAATATCTACACAATTTTTTACGGATAGTTCTAAAAGATTTCTCTTGGAATTATTCTATCTATTTACTTCGCTGTTATGATTACACTTGGGAAATAACGTGATAGGGGTTTATATATTGGCATCTGACATCCTAAAAGGTATGCGAGCGAATATATACATTACTGAGAGCTTTGGTTTTGGTTACTTATAACCATTTGATAAATCAGATTACGTTTTGCAAGGTTTTATCCATGGGTTTAGCTTTAATATTTAAATAAGTATATATATATTTTTTTCAGAATCTCGGAAACGACTCCAACGATTTTCCTGAAATTCAGCATGTAGGGGGTTTTGGGGTAGAAAAATCGATCTAGATAAGTTTTATTTAAAAAAATATCGTTTTATCCCTGTTTTCAACCTCTAAAATTTTTTTGAAACTTACCTTGAATACAATTACAATTTTTCGCTGTCAAACGTAAAGTCATGGTAGTTCATTTTGGGAACGGGCGGTCTAGAGAGGTGAAAATAATTAGAATCGAGTCCCACCTGCTCTATTATTTTTTTCAATTTTTTTAATTTTTCATCATCATTTTAAAAATTACAGAGCAAGGCTCGGTTACCCAGGTACTACATATATATACATACAAGATTACCTCATTTAAATATTAAATATTAAACTTTTTTTTTCTGTATATGACCCGCACTCTCTTTCTTCTTCAATTCTAGCCCTTTTCCTTTTTTCTATTACTCAATTCATCTATTTCTCAATTCTATTACTCAAAGGTTGACTGGAAGAGATCCCTTTTAGGGATAAGTCCGCCTTTATACATGTATTTTTTTTTTATTTATTTTTTTTCTTTCTCTTTTCTAAATATATGTGTAAAAAGAAAAATAAATAAAAATAAAATAAAATAAAGATAACATTTAAATAGTAAAACACGTGTAACAAGAAAGGCTTCGCTTTGATATATAAGCACAGACTTAACCATTGAGGTCTACCCAAAAGTGCACTATGGGGAATTTACAAGCCGGATTGTTTCGGATTAATTTGTGCGCCACTCGACTGAAGATAAATTGCGGTGTCGACTTGATAAGATGACTGATATGAGATTCATTGTTGCAATTTAATGGGCAGCCCATTGTTACCCTCGGTTTTGTTGGCGCTCTGGAATTTATGCCTAAATTGCTAAATTATTCCAAACAAAGCCACCTAAGATTGAAAAGGCCGTCAACTGTTTTGTGTTAAGTGGGAACCGGTTAATCTAATGAGTTTGTATTTTTTTATTATAACCAAACTGGTTGTACCAGGACTTCATTCGCGTTAACTTAATATTCATCATGATGAATATTATTTTCATTACGCCGTGTGGTATCCGGCTGAATAGAATAGTGCCACCGTCATTCCTTATCGAGGTGTCGCAAAAGGCGACTAAGGTAAGTCAACCCGCCGTGTGGTATCCGGCTGAGTAGAATTGACCAACCTCATTTCTTACCGAGGTGTCGTAAAAGGCGACTAAGGTAAGTTGACCCACCGTGTGGTATCCGGTTTAGTAGTATATACCACCCTCTTTCTTACCGAGGTGTCGTAAAATACGACAGAGGTTAGTTGACATCAGGCAGACGGCCGGTCGTAACAACGCAGCCAAATCACGTGACAGCATGCTTTTAACATGTTGTGCCGACCCCACTTAGAGTGGGATACGGGCAGGAGGTTTTAGGATTAATATTATTTTCATTCTCCTGCCCTTATCCTTACTCTAAGCGGGATCGGCACATGTTTTAAACATATTATTACACTATCTGTGCCGGCGGCTTCGACCGCGTGGGAATCAGAGCGTCACAATTTTTTTTTAATCGATATTTTGAACATAACAGTAGTTATTGTGGGTTAACTATAAGATATAGAAACATGCTGCCTTAGACTTTTTTTTTAGTATTTTGATAGATCTGTAATTCTTTAGTACATTACACATTAAGTTCATTTCACATTACTTTAGTGTA
This sequence comes from Morpho helenor, assembly GCA_029227775.1. Lineage (NCBI taxonomy): Eukaryota > Metazoa > Arthropoda > Insecta > Lepidoptera > Nymphalidae > Morpho > Morpho helenor. The sequence continues at coordinate 11,967,858 of JARGCU010000002.1, forward strand.
TCTTTGCTAATGTATATATTATGGTAATTAAATTTTTGCTACTCCTAAATCCAATAGTTATGTTTATAAGATTAAGTTAAGTACCTAAACCTGGAATATGGTACAGCTAACTCTATGATGACTATCAGCGGCTACGCCTGCGTGGAAAAATTAAAACTGAAATATACATAGTACCTACTTTGATAACCATAAAAATGGTTAAAGTGGCCTTAAAAGCTAGATTATGCTGTCGCGGACTTTTATTTAGTTACTTGTTTACTTTTAGAGGCGAACAATTTTGTTATACATGATTTTTGAATAACTATCACCGTTTACTTAGCGCTCGCAAGTTTTAAATTTTGCCGTTTTCGTTATATTTTTTATTGCAGCTACTCTCCTATTTATCTTAGCGTAATGTTATATAGCCTATAGCTTTCCTCGATAAATGGACTATCTTACAGTGAAAGATTTTTTTTTAAATCGGTTTAGTAGTTCTTTGCCAGTGCGTGTTGCCAGTGATGACCTATGGCTCTGAATCTTGGTCGCTGACTATGGGCCTCATAAGAAAGCTCAGAGTCGCTCAGCGGGCGATGGAGCGAGCTATGCTCGGAGTTTCTCTACGTGATCAAATCAGAAATGAGGAGATCCGTAGAAGAACCAGAGTCACCGACATAGCTCAGCGGGTCGCGAAGCTGAAGTGGCGATGGGCGGGGCACATAGTGTGGAGAACCGATGGACGTTGGGGTCTCAAAGTGTTGGAATGGCGACCCCGCACCGGAAAGCGCAGTGTTGGAAGACCCCCTACTAGATGGACAGACGACCTCAAAAGGGTCGCGGGGAGCCGCTGGATACAAGCGGCACAAAATCGTGTGTTCTGGAGATCCCATGAAGAGGCCTATGTCCAGCAGTGGACATCCATCGGTTGAAGAAGAAGAAGAAGAAGAAGTAGTTCTTTAGATTAAGGTTAACAACCAAAACAAACAAACTCTACAGCTTTATATATTAGTATAGATTTGTCAACATAAAATGGTTTTAATTATTGATGCGGTTTATAATGAAACACGCCTCTACCATTCTCTGTAGAGCACTTTCAACGTCGGCCCATATACTGCATTTAAAATTTCAATATGTAGAGATTACATCCCGCAGAGATATTCACATTTTTCATGCTCGTATTTCGCTTGCCTCATTGTGTTTCGCCACAGCCATTGTCAGTTCAGACGCGTTTGGACACGTCCCAAAATATTACTAAAAGCATTTCGTTATGGTGTCTTTTTTAATGTGCCTTTAGAATTTTACTCGAACCTATTCGAGCGTATATGATTTTTGATTGAAATAACATCATTCTCCGGCCCTTATCCCAGTCTAAGTGGGTTCGGCACAACATGTTTTAAACATGCTAGGCTAGTTGTTTTACGACCTGCCTCTGCTTAACTTTTCTGCCAAAAACATCATCCTCCTGCCCTTATCCCACTCTAAGTGAGGTCGGCACAACATGTTATAAACATGTTGTCACATGATTTAGCTAAGTATAATATGACCGGCCATCTGCCTGACGTCAAAATAACATAATCGTATTTTACGACACCTCAGTAAGAAAGAGAGTGGTCTATTCTACTTAACTGGATACCACACGGCGGGTCAACTTACCTTAGTCACCTTTTACTACACCTAGGTAAGAAATGAAGGAGGTCTATTCTACTCAGCCGGATATCACACGGCGGGTCAACTTACCTTAGTCGCGAGTTACGACACCTCGGTTAGAAATGGGGGTGGTCTACTAAGGCGGATACTAGGGCTAAGGTAAGGCAGGTCAAAACAACTAGCCAAATCCTGTAACATGTTTAAAGTATGTTCAATAATCAATAAATAAATGTGTTAAATATCTCACTTTAATGAAGTTGGCTCAACATGTTATAAACATGTTGTCACATGATTTAGCTAAGTATAATACGACCAGCCGCCCGCCTGACGTCAACTTTTCATAATCGTATATTACGACACCTCAGTAAGAAAGCGAGTGGTCTATTCTACTCACTACTTAACCGCCTCCGCCTTTTACGAGACCTCATTTCTTACCAAGGCGTCGTAAAAGGCGACTAAGGTAAGTTGACCCACCGTGTGATGTTAAAAACAGAATATGTTACCATATTAAGAGACCTTTTATTTCCTTACATTTCACTTGTGTTTCAATTAAGGTCAGTCATGTGTTATAAACAAGGGTCCGTGGAGTGGATTGGTCCTCCACAATATCGTGGTTAACCTTTTTATGCTTTCTCGGATTTTCGCTCAGGCCCGTTCGAGTGTGCGAACCATTGGTCTTTTAGGTAGATTGGTTTAAGTAATAGTTTAGATTACATTGAATTTTCATGTTAGAATTTTGTTATTTATAAAAAGGTTAGTTAGCTTGTTAAGCTCCAGCTAAGCTGAATTGTGCGAGGAGTGGTATCACGTTGGTGGTATAATGACTGGCATTCGAACCCACGATCTCTCGGTCACAAGTCATTTGCTCTAACCATTCCGCTACCGCTTCTTTTGTACTCGCTTCTCCTTTTCTTGTCACTTGTTTGACTTAGCAGTTAGTTCCCCTTTAAAAAAACTGTGCTATTGCAATGAAACAACCGTCTTTCTCAGTAGTTTCCTACAAAATCCCTTATGGGTTCCCCATTATGTCATGTTATGTCAGACTCGCTCGACTAAAACGACCTGCGTGCGCCACTACGCTGCTGGTGGCAAGGACAGGGTATCATGATACACACTGCCCCCATCCCTGCCGACAGACGCTATGTTCCCAGGGACATATCTTGCGTGTAGGAACCTCTCTAAAGAGAAGTCCCTCTCCACTACCCGATGCATCAAGAGCACCAGATGCACCGACCATATACCCATTTGGAACGCCCGAAGGTGCCCTATTTGAGCGGCAGACGATGGTTTTTGGCAAGTCGCTAACACCTGGACTCACCAGCAGCAGATTTGATCCAGAACAAGAGTTCCCGGAACCGCTACGCCGTTTCCCACCGCAGAGCAGAAAGAAGACATCGCACTCTCGGCCATTCTTAACGATGTTTTCCTTCACCAAAAACCACTCACCGCTGGGCTTTCAGAGCTTCAACCTGCATATCTGTAGAAAATTCTAGAGATATGTGTGATCTAACAATCCCCATTGGAGCGTGGTAGATCGTAGCTTCATCCCATCTCTCCAGATTGAAGAGTGGAGGTCTATGTTTAGCAGTATTATAGTAACATACCGCTACAATTTCTTAGTTTCTCGGCCAAATAGTCATTTTGCCATTCCCGTTTAAACTGAATCATTACGCAATCCTTATTCTACAAAATTGTTTAGATTATGAGAAAACTTGGTAGCTTTAATTAAAATGCGTACGGCTCGCAGGATTCGAGCGTTAACTGAACCGTTGGTACTAAAGGAATGGGGGTAGTTTTATTTTAATTAAAAAAGCTCTTATTACTGGGTGAAAACATCATACCTTGTGATTATATTTTAATAAACTAAATGCCTTGATAATATTATAAAAAAGTGATGTAAACGTTTATATAACCCTTTAATTCTCTAATATCTAATTACAGAATTTGCCAATTCTAAAATTCCCGTTTTTCCATTATAGGAAAACTAACTTACTAAAAACTAAAACAGCCTAACTAATAACTAACTAACTTTCGCGGTTGCTTCGCTTGACCAATATCGTTCAAAACAAAAGTAATAATAAAATTATTTTGCTATAATCCGCGATGAAGTAAAATAGAATATATATTATGCTAAATGTACAGTGAATAATCCGTTTTCATACACTCCACGACCTTTGCGATTTTGGTCGTGGCGTCTATATCCTGATGATGCTTCGGTTGTGGGGCGAAACGATTGATGTGTTTGTGATAGTGAACGTATGTAGTGCTTGTATATTGTGGTGGCGGTGGTGGAGGTTTGTGCATGTGTTTATACGAATCAGGTATGAAAACGAATTGTCCACTCTACATTTAGCATTATATATATTTTCTATTATAGTTTATCGCGGATTATAGCAAAATAATTTTATTATTTCTTTTGTAGTATGGATCTCCGCAAAGTAACGCCTAATTGAATAAGTTATTTTTTCTTTATTTTTCATCAATGTGTAGGTTTTGGAAACTTTTACCTATTTAGACTGACAAAGTTGAGGGCCAGTGTTAGTTTGTTTTGTGAGAAAGCGTCCCGTCATCGGGGTTAATAGCTCACTCCGAATTAGGTTTGTTACAGTACCAAAAATGTACAACCAATTTCCCTCGAAAGTTACCCAATTTCCGTTTCCGCTTTATAAACACTGGTGTGTTTGTTTTGACAGTCCTATATGTAGTAACAGCTTAATTATAGAAAACAATGGTCTATAATCAGTAATTCTATATGATTGTTTATGGTTTTTTTAAACCGTGTGGTATCCGGCTTCGTAGACCAATAACATTTCTTAAAGAAACGTCGTAAAAGGCTACTAAGTTAAGTCAACCCGCCGTGTGGTATACGGTTGAGTAGAATAGACCAACCTCTTTCTTACCGAAGTGTCATAAAATAGGACTAAGGTAAGTTGATGTCAGGCAGGCGATCGTAAAATACGTAGCCAAATCTAACAACATGTTTAAACGTTGTGCTGACTCCACTTAAAGTGGGATAAGGGCAGGAGGATATTGATGTGGTTTTATCGGACACTCGCTGGAGTTAGGTCTCCGAGGCGGTCGATGCATCTGGTGCTCCCGATGCATCGATTAGCGGAGGGAGGGGCCATTGTTAGAGAGGCCCCGACCCAGAGGTGGCGCTCTCCGGGGTAAGGAGCCGCTGCTGATGGGGATGGGATCAATGTGTCTAACGGTACCCCGGCACCAGCAGCGTGGTGGAGCACTGTCAGGTTTTTAGTCGGTGCGAGTCCGACATACCCGTCGGTTATCCCCATCGGTCGGTGATGACCCATAATGGGTTTTCCTGACAAAATAAAAGAGGATGATGATGTGGATGGTAAGGTAATTGGAAACTGATGGTTGTTATTAAATTGTTTCCCTTTGCCTGATAATTAGAAACTGGGATACTTGTTTATTGATTACTTTGTATCCGCGTCCGTAAACGGTAGATACAGCCGTTAATGAAACGAGGGAATTGCAATTTACCTTTTGAATAAATCGACCTAAGTAACTGCTTTTAACGACTATAGCTTGCAAATAATTGTTCAGAATCGTTATTTCTTTTATAAGAGCATTCATTGGATGATAACCTAATAAGATTGAGTGTTGTAAGGTTTGTAGAGTTTATGATTTAATATAATAAATATGAAAATATTTGTCAAGCATTTACTTACAATAAGCTGTGGTAGCCCAGCGGTAACATCGTGCGATTCTTTCGAGGAGGTCACGGGTTCAAACCCGGGTAGACTCCAATGAGTTTTTCTGTTAAAACTCATGTGTCTAATTGATAATTGCAATTTATTAAACGTTTTTCGTCGAAGGAAAACATCGTGAGGAAACCTGCATATCTCTAGAGAATTCTGGAGATATGTGTAACCTACCAATCCGCATTGGAGCAGCGTGGTAGGTCTTAGCTCCAAACCTTCTCTCCAAAAACGGAGAGAAGAGGCCTATTCTCAGCAGCGGGATAGTAACAGGCCGCTACTTACTTACTTACACGCTTTTCGGTGAAGGAAAACATCGTGAGGAAACCTGCATATCTCTAGGTAATTCTGGGGATATGTGTAACCTACCAATTCCAATTGGAGCAGCGTGGTAGCTATTAGCTCCAATCCTTCTATCCAAAAACAGAGAGAAGACGCCTATTCTCAGCAGCGGGATATAGCAGGATAAGGCTGCTACTTACTTATTTACATGCTTTTTGCAGTGGTGAAGAAAATATACCTGAACTGCTTACAAAAAGGTCCGTAAGACAATAGTAATTTAAATTCAAATATTCTTTATTCAAGTAAACTTGTAAACAAGTGCTTTTGAAACATTAACTCTACTGCTGGTTCGGAAAGTTGTTCCTACCGCGCAGAACCAGCAAGAAACTCGGTCAAACTCCTATAAAAATATGCTTAAAACTAGTTACATTATGTCATTGCTAAATAATGAATGGATCAATTTAATACTCAATGAAGAGTCTACTAATCGTCAGATATGAAATTTACTTTTGAGAGTACTTTAACCATAAACTTTAACTTGTGACTTGTGAAAAATGACTTTATAAATACAAATAGTTATAAAGCAATCAACACAGAGAATGTATAATGAATAGTAAAATCTATTGGTCTATATATATATATATATATATATATATATATATATATATATATATATATATTCTACCTAATTAATATCAACCGATTTTTTTTGTTCCAGGAACAATGAGTTTCTTATACTCCAATGAGAGATAGAAAGGTGAGCCCACTATTGTTTATTTACTAAATATTATTCTAGTTTTTTTTAGGTAAGGATTTTTTTTTATTTACAGCAATAATGTACAAGTTATATCTATTTATTCTAGTAAAAAAAATTATATCCATACTGATATTATAAATATAACAGTATGTTATATTTACAATGTTATAATTTAAATTTAATTAATTAAATAATATTAATTAAATATTAATAAAATTTGTTATAATAAAAGCTTATACTTCGGTGCTAAATATATGACAAGAGTCGGTAACCTTCTAAGACTAAAGAGCCATAAGTGACGACGAAAAAAAATAGAATAGACCACCCTCATTTGTTACCGAGGTATTGTAAAAGTCGACCAAGGTAAGTTGACCCACCGTGTAGTATCCAGCTGAGTAGAATAGACCACCCTCATTTCTTACCGAGTTATCGCAAAATGCGACTAAGGTAAGTTTATTAGGCTGGCGGCCGATTTTAAAATAACTAGCCAAATCATGTAACAACATGTTTGTAACATTTTGTGCCGACACCATTTAGAGTGGCATAAGGCCAGGAGAATGATGATTCCATCAAAGTAATTTTTGTAATTTTGTGCCTTGGTGTATTTTTTTTTATATTATTATTTTTGTTTTTATTTATATTCTACCGAATAATAATTATCCGTTTTAACACCTCGGTTAATTGCCTCTTCAGGTGACAAGAGGGCTGGCTCCCTTTTCGCACAAAGAATCAGCTTAGCGATTCATCGCGGAAACGCTTCCAGCATTCTTGGGACCATTCCACGTGGGCATTTGTATAGTCCTAGCGTGTAAGTAAGTTAAGATAGGTAACTAGTACATTTTTGCTGTAAATAAAAAAAAATTGGATAATTAATTTTTAAATAAATAATAGCATAATACAGGAATAAGCTGGTAGAATTTTTATTTCGAATAGTCGTTAACAATTGGTTTTAATGAAAAAAAATCACATGACTGATTCAGGAGATGTTCTGATGTATTTCGGATACAATCCTTTATTCCCATACATCGCACAAACACAAAAGATACTGTTCTATAGAAAGCCAGTAGTGCGTTCGACGATTTCAGAAATTCTGGCATTCTGTATTACAGTAACATGCAAACAAATCCTTACCAATTTTCTACTACAGTTCAAATTCAAATTCAAATAAACTTGTAAACAAGTGCTTTTGAATCGTCAACTCTACTGCTGGTTCGGAAAGCTGTTCCTACCAAGAAGAGCCAGCAAGAAACTCGGCGGTTTCTCTTTTTAAAAATATAATTCTTAATACTATTTACATCAAGTCGTTACTGTCTTGTACAGGTTCAAAGAGAGCTATATCCACACATTCTTATCTTCTAAATAATCTTCAAGAGTATAGTAGACTTTCTGTATCAGCCTCTTTTTAACACTATTTTTAAACTGCTGTAATGGAAAAGCTGAAATTGATTGCGGAATTTTATTATAGAATCTTATACTAAAACCCACAAACGACTTACGCACTTTTGCAAGGCGCAAAGCAGGAGCCGCAAGCTTATGTCGGTTCCTGCTTTGTCTATTGTATACATCACCTATCGTCTTATAATTCTTTATAGTTTTATGTATATCAATTAAATTGCTTAAAATATACTGTGAAGCAAATGTAAGAATACCTATTTCTTTAAAACCTATATAGCTTAAGCCGTGACAATTTCATAGCCTCTGTAACTTCAAAAAATAATCTGCTCCCTTCCCCCTCAGTCCCCAAAAACTCTATAATTTAAAATATTTTGTGCTTCCCTTGGATTTTAACTTATCGAGGTTCAACTTATAACTTATAACTTTTTATAATCATCATCATCCTGCTTATCCCACTAATTGGGGTCGGCATAACATGTTATAAACATGCTGTCATATGATTTGGCTGCGTTTTTACGACCAGCCGTCTGCTTGACGTCAACTTATGATATGATAAAAAGGCGATGGTGGAACAAGGTCACGAAGAACCTGGGTATACTTTCCGTAATATATCCTGTTGAAAACCGATAGACAAGCTACCTTGCGCCGATGTTGCAAACTATGTAGTTTCGCATTAGTTAAGCTTTCGTCTCCAATGAATCTTCCGGCACGTCGATCCACCGTGTCTAAAGCATTTAACTGATATTTGGCTGATCCGTCCCACAAATGACAGCAGTGCTCCATGCACGATCATACCAGAGCCTGGTACAACTCTAGATCTACTAACATACCAAAAAAAAGTCCGAGATAGCATGTCTCTATTTTTATGGCTAACTCTCAATAACTGCTTTTACATTCAAAATTTGATTTCGGAACAAAAATTGTGGCACTGATGTTAATGCGGGCAGAACCGCCCAGCACAGCACAGCTAGTCTTTAATTAATCACAGTAACTTTACACTAAGTTTAATATGCACTCAACTAAGTAGAAACATGAAATTTAGATGCCCGAACCGCCGGACCGCAAACAATGGGAATTAATTGAAACTATAAACTAGATGTATCTCAGGCGCATTCAGATAGTTCGGATGCATTCTACAATGGTTTTGTTACAGACCTGTAAATTGTATATGTAGTAGTATGTATTTGGGATTGAAGTTTAAACGCAGCGGAGAGCAAGTGAGAAGAATGTATGAATGACAGAGTGAAAGAATTAGGTGACGTATGGATGGTTTTAGTTTGTAGTTACTAGTCAGTACTCTGTAAGCTATAGTCATAAGCCGAACGAGGTAACGACGCTAACGTGTTTTCAGTAATAGTTTTAACCCCTAGTCTAAGTGTTTGTCAAAAATCTTTGAATAAAGGAATAGTACTATTAAAGAAGTAATTTAAAAGAAGAGAAAAAGATTAGAATAATCCCACATGTATATGTATGTATAATAAAATTCCGCAATCAATTTCCGCTTTGCCATTACAGCAGTTTAAAAACACTGTTAAAAAGAGGCTGATACAGAAAGCCTACTACACTCTTGAAGATCACTTAGAAGATAAGAATGTGTGGATATAGCTCTCTTTGAACCTGTATAACAGTAACGACTTAATGTAACTAGTATTAAGAATTATATTTTTAAAAGAGCAACCGCCGAGTTTCTTGCTGGCTCTTCTCGGTAGGAACAGCTTTCCGAACCAGCAGTAGAGTTGACGATTCAAAAGCACTTGCTTACAAGTTTATTTGAATAAAGAATATTTTGAATTTGAATTTGAATAACATATTTTGTGCTAGCAACATGTAAAAAGGTGGCGGTTTGCGAGAGACGACTATTTCTAAAAATGGCAATCAGGAGAGGAGCTAGGGATGTGACTTGCTTACAAGTTTATTTGAATAAAGAATATTTTGAATTTGAATTTCACAGAAAAACTACTGGACCGAGTTCAAAATTTTCGAAGTTATGAAGCACGCAGTAAACCCAAGAATTCGATCAACAAATTCGCGACTCCGCACTCAAATGGTAATTTATTCGCGAGATACCTGCTATCAAAGGGTAATTTGAATGATTAATATTTATTAAACCCTACCCGGCAGTTGCGTACACATCAGCTGATTTGCATTTTGTATTCGGATCCGATTTTAGTTCGGAAGTTTGATTAAATAATTCAAAACTCTAATTATAAGTTGAGTTAACGAAAGGACTAAAATAATGACTTTCAATAATATTGGGGGACCGGAAAGTAATGTCGTTTTCTTACATTAAATTCAAAATAAAATATTTTGATAGGTCTTTATTTCTAATCAATAATATTATCACCCTCGTTATCAGCAACCTTTTGCCATCTAGTGTGCAAATTTTGTAATCCTGGATTAATTAAAAAAAAATTGATTTTTGAGAAAAATATCTTAAGGTGGCATTTTGGACATCATCCAAATTTTTTTTTTTTTTTCAACTTAGAAAATGATGCAGGGATTGGAATAAATGGAAATCGAAAGGAGCGATATGGGGCAAGTATTCTGGGTGAGGCAGTACCTTCCACCCTAATTCATTATTTTTTTGGGGTGGTCGCCGTACACAGTTTGGTCTTTCTTTGTCCTGTTGCAGGATGACTCCCTTTCTGTTGACAATCGCTCGATACTTTGACATTAAAGATTGGTTCACACGATCTAATTGTTCACAATAAAGGTCCGTGTTAAAAGTTTTTCCTGGTTTTAGCACTTCGGAGTGGACAATTCCGCGAATATGCCACCAAACACATAGGGACGCTTTTTTGGGAAGTAAGCCCGGCTTCGAAGAACTTCTTGGTGATTCATTTTAAAAAACCACTGCCATTTCCGTTTTGGATTATCATATACGACCCATTTTTTGTCTCCAGTGATCAAACGATCAAAAAACGTTTCCTTTGGTGCCGTTGAAGCAATGCGTTGCATGTAATGGATCGGTTGACTTTCTTTTCTTCAGACAGATTATGAGGGACCCAAACACGTGCACTGGTTATTTTCCTAATCTGCTGTAAATGTTCCTGAGTAGTTGACCAAGGTTGGTTAAGTGTGTTTGATAGTTCCTTGATTGTTAGACATGGATTTTCTTCCAATTCTGCCCTTAGCATGTCGTTAAGTAATGATGTTGGTCTTCCTGATTGATAGGAGTCAGAAACATCGAAATTACTAGATCTGAACTTGGAATACCATCTTTGACATCTGCGAACGTCTAATGCACTTGAATAAATATCGCAAATGTTTTTGGTAGCAACTGTTGCGTTACTACCCTTGCGAAACTCAAAAAGCATACAATGCCGGATACGTTCTTCTGGTATTTGGCTGGCCATTTTTCCTCAAATTACAAATAAAAAACTTTAATATTGAATTATTCAGAAGTGAATAAGTCACAGTAACCTTTAAATAACTTAGGCACCTCTTTGCAATACACAGTAAGTTGAGAAATGACGACCGAATATCGACATTCACAAAAACGACATTACTTTCCGGTCCACCTATTATATTCGTTGTTGTAACGCGAGTTTAAAGGTTCTAGAAGAACTTAGAATTGAAAAACATATTACAAATAAAATTGAAAAAATATATTACAAATGGCTTCTGTACTTTTTTTTTTACAGCAAAAATGTACAAGTTATATCTGCGTTTCTGCAGTGCTTCAGGGATGTTTGCGGAAGCACGTGTAGATTGCTTCTATACTACAATACGTAAACGATGCACGTCCCTGATTCGCAGACTGAGGGCGAGCAGCAACAGCATCCTGAATATGATATCGGAGAGGCTAGACTGCCCGTATGTGAACCGCTGCTGTAGGATTCACATCGAGTATAGTTCATAACGGAATAAGTTACTAACACTAGTTTTAAGTATTTTGTTTATTACTAACCTTAAAGTTACATATATATATATTATACATTTGTTGTTTGTATGTGCTGAGTCTTTGTTACTTGAAATAAATTAAATAAATAAATATCTATCTTAAATTACTTACACGCTAGGACTATACAAATCATGCCCACGCGGAATGGTCCCAAGAATGCTGGCAGCGTTTCCGCGCTGAATCGCTAAGCTGATTCTTTGTGCGAAAAAGGAGCCAGCCCTCTTGTCACCTGAAGAGGCAATTAACCGAGATTTTAAAACGGATAATTTTTTTTTTGCACTTTGACTCCATGGCCTCAACTGCAAACGGCACAAATATATAACTCTTGATAAGAGATGCATACTTCCGCCGTACTTCTGTATTCAAATTAAAATATGAAGAAGTCATCGTAATAAGCTACCGCTCGAACTTAAATGGAATGAAAAATAGGCTTTAGTTAGTGGGATCTCTAATAGGCTGGAAACTAGTCAGGCTAACCCGATAGAATAAGACGTAAGTATAGCCGATTTCGATACATACTATTTGTATATTTATCCATGCCATCATGACTTTGCATTTGACAGCGTAATTATCCTTTACATTATCATAAAATTATAGCAGTTTTTTTAATGTGAGAAAAAGGATAAAATGAAATAATTAAAAAAAAAACTTAGCTTAGATCGAATTCTCCGTACCGAAACCGTACATGTTGAATTTCATGAGAATCGTTGGAGCCGTTTCCGAGAGAGAGAGATAGAAAATATTTATTTATATACACAAGACTAGCTTTCTTTTTTGTCACGTGATAGGTTCCTCAACCTATTTCTGTAGAATTAACAGGATTTCTATAGATATGTTATTCCAGTGTATAAAGAATAACTGTGCCAAATTTCATCGATATTGGTTCAGCGGATTCGCCATGAAAGTAACAAACATACATCCAAACTTAAAAACTTTCGCATTTATAATATCAATAAAATAAGATTTAAATATTAAAGATGTATTATTTTATACAAATAAATCAAAGAAAATTTATTACACGAATAAACCTAGTTAGCATTTCGTTTCAGAAAGCACTTCGATCAAAAGCAATATTGAATTATTTCCTGTTCAAATATGGCCATAAAGCACACTACTGTAAAAGCTTTAGGTGGTATTAAATTCCGCGTGTCGCTATATACTAAGTTCCAGTAAAAACTCTCCGAGTTTAAAAACAACAACGGCCGCAAACTGAAAAAATAAGGCATGAACAAACCCCGATAAAACGCCGCAAGTTTCGAGTACATTGATATAGTGTTACTGGATATGGCATTTGGCATTTAAAGTTACTAGGTTTTTTTACAGTTATTATTCATCCATACTAAATATAATATTATAAAGATGAAAATTTTGTATGCATGTTTGTAATTTGATGGGATTGCCCTGTAAGATAGAGAGAGAAGAGAGAGGGATTGTGGTGCCAATTTACAACCCGCCGTGTGGTTTCCGGTAGAGTAAAATAGACCACCCTCATTCCTTAAAGGTATTGTTAAAGGCAACTAAGGTCAGTTGACTCAGCGTGTGGTAACCGGCTGAGTAGAATAGACCATCCTCATTACTTACCGAGGAGTCGTAAAAGGAGACTAAGGTCAGTTAACTCACCGTGTGGTATCCGGCTGAGTAGAATAGACCACTGTCTTTCTTACCAAGGTGTTGGAAAAGCGACAAAGGTAAGCCAAATCATGTGACAACATGTTTATAAAATTTTGTGCCGAACTTACCCATTTAGAGATGGGAGATGGGATAAGGGCCTGAGGATTTACACATATAGAAATTTGCGAACATAGACCAGTTTTACTGTTTTGATATAAAAATTCGAAAAATTCATATTCACGAAGCGTACTAAATATTTCATGAACGTCTGTTGATAGTTTTACATTCAAGTCCTCATATATATACGAAATAAAGTATGGTTGTGGTAATCCACATAATTCTACATCATTAAGATTTCTGTATAATTACAGAAATAAATTTACCTCTAAATAGAGGAATAAATGTAGAGCTAAATAAAGTGTAATTAAATAATTTATAGAATTAGGCGTTACTTTGTGGAGATCCATAATACAAAAGTAATTTTATTTCTGAAATTTAGTTAAGATAATGGCACTAGTAATTGACCATGTACTAGTAGTTGACCGTTTTGTATGAAATTTTAAATAATAAGCGTTTTGTTTGTTGTGGCTAATAAAAAACTAATTTGTAATTACCTATTGCCATCTACTTACAACTGCCCAAAACCTCAGAACTGTAGCCCATTGTTTAAAATTTAAAATTTAATATTTTTTATTAGCTACAACAAACAAAATGCTTCAGCATCTTCCTGCCCGTATCCCACTCTTAGTGGGGTGGGCACAACATGTTATAAACATGCTGTCACATGATTTGGCTGCGTTTTTATGACCGGCCTGATATCAACTTACCTTAGGTAGTCGTACTTTACGACACCTCGGTAAGAAAGAGGGTGGTCTATTTTACTCAACCGGATACCACACGGTGGGTCAACTTACCTTAGTCGCCTTTTACGACACCTCGGTAAGAAATGAGGGTAGTTTATTCTACTCAGCCGGATACCACACGGCGGGTCGACTTACCTTAGTCGCCTTTTACGACACCTCGGTAAGAAATGAGGATGGTACTATTTTATTGAGCTGGATACCACACGGCGGCCCATTGTTTAAAATTTAAAATTTATAATTTTTTATTAGCTACAACTAACAAAATGCTTATTATTTAAAATTTCATACATAACGGTTAACTACTAGAATATGGTCAATTGGACTAGCCCGTTGGAGCAGTGGGTAGTGACCCTGCCTTCAGCTACGCGGGTCGCGGGTTCGATTCCCGCCGAGGGCCAACATTTTGTATAAATGAATTTGTTGGTCTTTAAGCCTGGGTGTATATTTGTATTTAAGTATGTATTTAAAGAAATATATAAGTACATATTCACCAGTTGTCTGTCTACCATAACACAAGTATTAAGTTACTTACTTTGGGGACGGACGACCGTGTGTGTAAGTGTAAAAAAAAAAAAAAATACTAGTGCCCTTACCTTAGTAAGTCCCTTCTAGGTGAGATTTATATCAACGTGAAATTCTCACGTTTCATAACGGCGTTTCTATTGTAGTTGCACTTATTTCGCTGCGGGGGTTTTAATAACGTTTTAATTATGCTCCGTGGTTGCCGCTGAGCGTTTTTGAGGATATTACATCTGAATTAGAGAAAACCTCGTTGTGGACTTACTTAATATAGAATCTAGCTAATTTACTCGCCACTGTTTATTTAGCTAGATAGTTGTATGCTTCAATTCCCGTAGTAATATCAAACAGTTGTTGTGTGCTTCGTTTTACTTAGTTAATCTAGTAGTATTATCTATTTAACGCTGCTAGCTGTGCCAGCAGCTTCGTCCGCCTGGAAATTAGTGTGTCACTAATTTTTTCCCGAATTGAAATTTAAGAGATAATAGTTGTTACTTACTTAGTAGTTTTCCTTGCGTGCGTTTACTTAGCGCACGCAAGGAAAACTTTAAATTTTGCCGTTTGCGCAATATTTTTTTTCTGCTCCTCTTCTATTCATCTGATCGTGATGTTATATAGAGCTAGGCTATCAAAGCTTTTGGATATATCTATACTTATATGTAAAGCTAAAGTTTGTTTGATTGTTTAAACGCGCTAATTTCAGAAACTATTCGACCGATTTGAAGAATTCTTTGAGTGTAACATAGTCCGTTTATCGAGGAATTAGGGAGGCTATACAGGCTCGAGCCTGTATAGCCTCTTGTTCCTGAAATAAGCGCGATTAAACAATCAAACAAACTTTAGATTTACATATAAGTATAGATATATCCAAAAGCTTTGATAGCCTAGCTTTTCCAAGGATTCACGCATTCGAACTCCGGGCAGGCACAAATGAGTTTGAAATGAATTGCAATTTATCACTCGCTCGGTGAAGGAAAACATCGTGAGGAAACCTGCATATTTTTAAAGAGTTCTAGGGATATGTGTAACCCACAATCCGCATTGGAGCAGCGTGGTAAGTTTTAGCTTCTATCCTTCTCTCCTAAAAACGGATAGAACAGGTCTATGCCCTGAAGTGGGATAGAAATAGGCCGTACTTTTTTATGTGTTCGTTAATATATAATTGTTTTGATGGAACAAGCTTATAATTATTTAGATGCAGCTTTCTATGGAGGTTTTCATCAACATAATCTAAAACTCTTAGCCATTTATAAGCTTGAATAAGGCTTCTACACACTAAATCATAACTCACTGCTATCTGCACGCTGTACTGTGGAACCAAAACAAGTTTTTGATTTGTTACCCCCCAGTTTTGTTAGGATTTACGCTTTCAACGTTTCTAAAAGCTAAAAAGCTCGAAATGCACGGCGCGTACAAAAATTCCGAGTTCAAAAAAACCGTAGGTTCAAAAATTCAATGCTTTGTGAGTTACTCGCAGATTTTATTTAGCTTGTCGTTAACGCGCGTCAGGTTTTAAATTTGCAATTCATTTTTGAAGCACTTGTAGTCATCCTATTGAGATAAGCTTTGCCATCGCCCTTGTGCCCAACTAACTTGTTAAGACTTGTTTGTAAAATTGTTGACAATACAATAGTGCTGTCACAAACGGCAAAGTAAAATTTATTGTTGATATTGCAAGTGGAGTTTACAATTGAGATCAATAGTAGGTATGAATAGTTGACTTGAACGTATTTAATCTTAGTGGAACGTTGACTCTTATAGCTATTAGCTGCACTGTATATAAATTTACTCGTTAGTGGTGTGATGAGATATTATGGAACAAGGTTTTTCTCGCCTTTATTCTATAAATATTGTTGTAAAGTGTATGTTATATAAAATAAATAAATAAATAAATATATGGGACAATTACACACAAGGGTCGTCCGTCCCCAAAGTAAGTAACTTAATACTTGTGTTATGGTAGACAGACAACTGGTGAATATATACTTATATATTTTTAAATACATACTTAAATACAAATATACACCCAGGCTCAAAGACCAACAAATTCATTTATAGAAAATGTTTGCCCTCGGCGGGAATCGAACCCGCGACCCGTGGAGCTGAAGGCAGGGTCACTACCCACTGCTCCAATGGGCCAGTCAAATAGTCAAATAGTCAATAGTCAAATAGTATCACTTATGAGTAATTAATTTAACACAGACCTTCAACCAAAAAATTAGAAGGAAACTTTTAGGGACTGATTAAATTAGAAAAACTGGTTACATTTATAAAATCCATTATTTGTTTACTATTCCTTATTGAAATTTATTGAGTCATTGAAATTTAGTAAGGAAATTCTTATGCAGTGGTTCCATTTTTTGGAGTTGGTAATTTTTTGGATCCAATGATACATAAAAATTTCGTAAATAGCCTAGTGTACGGGTGCTGTTAGACTAAGTTTAGATGATCAAAATAAGAATATGTTTGTCTCTGCCACCTGTAGTTCATGATAAAGTAGCGGACCGATTCTGTCCCACTGCTGGCTAATGTCTCCTAGCTTATTTCATCTTACATCATCATTAAAAGATTATTACATCATATATACAGGAGATAGGTTTCATGACAAATAGTGACGCTTTTGCGATTTTGTTGTGAAGCATCTCTTGATGATGCTTCGCTTACAGGACGAAACGATCGTTGGGAGTGTCGTAGTGAAAGTGTGTTGTGTTGTGCGTTAACTAATCTTGTACGTATAATTTATAGAATTAGGCGTTACTTTGCGGAGATCCATAATACAATTTTACACTTTGCGATTTTGGTCGTGGAGTCTATCTCCTGATGATGCTTCGGTTGCAGGGCGAAACGATTGTTGAGTTTGTGATAGTGAACGTATATAGTGCTTGTGTATTGTGGTGGCGGTGGTGGAGGTTTATGCATGTGTTTTTACGAATCCTGCATGTATCAGGTATGATAACCGATTGTCGACTCTACATTTAGCATTATATATATTTTCTATTTTACCTCATCGCGTATTATAGCAAAATAATTTTATTATTACTTTTGTACGTATAACGTATGAGAACGGTTTATGTTTCCTAATAATAATAATATTGCAAGAACATAGCCAAACTAAGAAAAAAGTCTACACTTAGCATTACATAGATTTTCTTGCCAATTTTCTATGGGATTGGGAAGTTTAAACACACCCTGCTCCAAGCAAAATTGCCAGATCAGCAATATCCATTGATATGCCTTCACAATTAAATGCCTAGGTTTTTTTTGGAAAATTGGATGATTACCAAAGATGGTTTGAATCGTAAACAAGTCAGTTTTAGGTTAGCTTCTTATAACATCCTGTTCCCCCATTTACTAACTACACGCTCGTATAACGTTAGATGGTAGCCTCTATGCAAACTTCCGGCGTATACGGGCCTGTTTGCAGTAGCTCTAAACATGTTATATAACAAAGTACACTGCTTTCAGTATGTAATAGATTATAAAGCATCATTCTCTTGCCCTATTCCCACTCTACGTGAGGTCAGCAAAACAAGCTGTCACAGATTTGGCTAGATATTATAAGACCGGCCGCTTTCTTAACGACAACTTACCTTACTATTATTTTACAAGACATAGGTACGAAAGAGGATGGTCAATTCTACTCAGCTTGATACCACACGGTAGGTCAACTTGCTTTTATGACATCTTGGTAAGAAAAAAAGTGGTCTATTCTATTCAGCCGGATACCACACGGCGAGTAATAGATTATAAATTAAAATATAAAAGCCTTGGATAAGGGTATATTATTTCCGAAAACCCTCCCCTTTAACCTTGCACCTTTGTCTCCTTCTTTGTCAACCGATGGAAGTCCACTGCTGGGCATAGGTCTCTTCATGGGATCTCCACACCACATGATCTTGTGCCTCTTGGACTCACCGGCTCCCCGCGATCTTTTTGAGGTCATCATTCCAGCTCGTAGGGGGTTTATCGACGCTGACTTTTCAGTGCGGGGTCGCCATTTTAATACCTCAACAAATATTGAAATGTTGATTCCAAATCCCATGACAGATGTTACTAATGAGTGACTACAGTGCAACTGTATGAAAAATATATATATCGCAATGGAATAAAAATCGAAACGATGCATTAACTAAAAAAGATGTCTATAGAGCACTATTTTGAGTGAAAGATAATGTTTTTGTACTTTGAAACAATACTTATATTTATATAGTAAGTATTGTTTATTATTTTGCATTAATTAATTATTATTTTGTACATACTTAAAAAAAATGTTATGTACTGAAGCTCTCTTGGGGTATTCTTTGGGAAATACTGTGGTGAATAGTATAATAGATAATAACTAATTTCAATTTCAATTCAATTTTATTTCAATTTTATCTTGATATGGAACTGAACTTGACGAAATGGAACTGAAATGAACTATACTTTCATTTCAATTTTGAATTCATTTCAATTTCAATGTTAATTTCAGTATCATAACATTAACATTTTAATTTAAGTTTGATTACTTATTCATTTTACAAGTTCATTAGTAGTTCATTTTCATTTCAGATTCATATCAGAAATGGAACTGAAATGAACAGTTCAATGTCAGTTTCATGTTAATTTCTTTTCAGTTTCATTTCAATATTATTTTATTAGATTTTATTACGATAGGTCAGTGTAGTCAATAGATGGAACAGAATTCGAATGAACATGCTTGTAAAACTGTATAATAAATTTTAATTACTTTCTACTGTATAGCTTCGTTGCTGTTTTAAAATTCGCTGCCCACCTTTGCTACGAACCGAAATGGGTTTTAATAAAAAGGGAATTATTCATGGGTTTGAGGAAAAATAAATCTTATTGCTTCAAGAATATATCTTAAAGTGTTTTGTTCAACAGAAACTGAGAGGTACGTAACAAGCAACCATAATTTACCCTCTTCAGCTATAGTAGTACAACAGATTTTCAGATTTCAAAGTTATTTTGAATTCGTTATTTTTCTTTTATTTCCGCTGTTCATTATTATCGAGAATATGTGGGAAATAATATCTATAAAGCAAAAGTAATAAATATGGTTGAAAAATACTAACAAATTACTAAAAACTGTTATAACACAAGAAACTGAAAAGTGAGAAATAATTGCAATTCAAAATATTATTTATTCAAGTAAACTTGTAAACAAGTGCCTTTGAAACGTTAACTCTACTGCTAGTTTGGAAAGCTGTTCCTACCGAGAAGAGCCACCGTGTGGTATCCGGCAGAGTAGAATACACCAACCTCCTTTCTTACTGAGGTGTCTTAAACGGCGACTAAGTTGACGTCGTAGATGGCTGATCTTAAAATACCTAGCCAAATCATTTAACAGCATGGTTAAACATGTTGTGCCGACCCCACTGAAAGTGGGATAAGGACAGGAGAATTTTTTTTTGTGTTATAAAATTAAAAGCATGCCTAAATTAAGAAAATTTAGATTAAAAAGATTTAAAGATACTCTAAGATATTTGTATCAGTTTTGTAAAGATTTTGCATCGGATTTTATCTGCTGATATTTATTCATTTATTTTTAAAGGCCATCAATAATATACACACCATATAGAGCTACAAATACAAATTGTTAAATTATTTTAAGCTAAGTGCTACATTAATTATAGATGGCAACGCCATGCGCAATTTGACAACAATTATTTTGCCATTTCATATAAATATTAATTATGTACGCATTTGCTTTATGTATGATAAAGAATACAATGAACAAATATATAATCTACTTATGAGAAAATATAAAAATAAAATAAGATCAGTGATATTTTAAGTATAAGTTTTAGTGAATCAAGTTCGAGTTGTGAATAATAGAGTAGATAATTTGCGAAATGCTCTTACCAAAACAGAATTGTTTGGGAGAGCCGAAATATGCCGTTATAATTTGTTTCGAGTGGCTTACTTCTGTCAATTAACTTGTAATTCGGTTGACACTCATATTTTGCTGAGTGCGATAAAATATATACTAGTTTAACTCGCAATTTCGTTCGCATAAGCTTTAAGTGCTTTTTTTATAGAATAGGATGGTAAACAAGCATGCGGTTCACCAATGAAGTAATTACCTGCCTTCAGCTCTGCGGGTCGCGGGTTTGATTCCTGCCGAGGGCCAACATTTTCTATAAATGTTGGTCTTTAAGTATTGTGGTGGCGGTGGTTGAGGTTTGTGCATGTGTTTTTTACGAATCCTGCATGTATCAGGTATGATAACCCATTGTCCACTCTACATTTAGCATTATCTATATTTTTTATTTTACTTCATCGCGGATTTTGCTATACAAAATAATTTTATTACTACTTTTTTATCGATTAATCGATTTTTCCTACTCCAAGTCACATCCCTAGCTCCTCTCCCACTGATTGCAATTTTTAGAAACTGTCGTCTACCACAAACCGCCAAATTTTTACATCAGTGCTGCCAACACAAAATATGTTAAACCGTAATTCGTTTAAAAACCGTAAACCTTACACTTTTGTATCATTGCAGTAAATTACTTCAACGAACTATTTATAAGGCAGTTTAAATTCAACTCCACAATAATTCACGTGTCTGATGCAGTACATTTCCGTAAATATTTGTGCAAATTAAGTAACATCTACCAGTAAAAAACATTTTTACTGCAGTGGAATATATGAAGAGGATAAATTAAGGTAACTCACGAGTCAAAACGGCCATACGAACAAATTTGAATCTTAATATAACGTGTTATGATACATTTTCTTTTGTCATAACCATGTGACATATGGATTATATAACCCAATCAAGTAACAGAGTCGGTAAATAAGTTAAACACTTGCATATGCAGTCTGGAAAGGTTATAAATATTCTTAATTGAAACAGAAATATTACATAGCACAAACTGAGGTCTAAATGAAATGCCAGTATATCCGAACAAGTTTATTTTAAGTAGTTAGTTTATTTTATTAATTGGCTTATTTTAAGTTTAAATAGGTTATAATCTATACGAATATATAAAGTTGAAGAGTTTGTTTGTTTGAAAAGATTAAAACCGTAATATAGAATTACGATAACTATAAAAATTGGGTTAAACCTTAAAGCTTGTTTTGAGGGGAACAATTTTTAGTACATGATTTTTTAATAACTTTCACCGCTAAATTAGCGCACGCAAGGAAAGCTTTAATTTTTTCCGTTCTTGTAATATTTTTTATTGCTGCTCCTCTCCTATTCATCTTAGCGTGATGTTATATAGCCCATAGCCTTCCTCGATACATGGACTATCTTACACTGAAAGAATGTTTCAAATCGGTCCAGTAATTCCGAAGATTAGCACGTTCAAACTATCAAACAAACAAACTCTTCGGCTCTCTTCTTTATATATAAGTATAGATTGCAACAAGATATCATTGTTAAAATACAAATTGAATTGTATTCGAAATACCCATATCACATAATTCAATACGCCTTCAAGTGTAATGGGATTACTTTATGATAGAAGGATAGTCACATGTCAATCGACGTCATTCACAAGCGAGTCCGAAATTCAAAATGGCCGAATCATTTCAAACAACTTGTATGCCACTGGACAAATATAGTAGAATCATATTTGTTATTGACAATTTAAACGAGAAACTCTGTCTGTTTGTCCATTCTTTCTGTTTGAATGGAGCAAGGAATTTGTGTAATATATGAAAGGTTATAGAGAGTAGATGATTTTTTTCTCAGTATTTAAATATGCTTGGCTGAAATCGCTTTTAACAGCTGGTTGTAGTTTTGTGTAATGATGAATTCAGTGCATTAAAAAATAAATTATGAATTGATTATTTTATTAAATTATGAATTAATTTATTCATTAATTCATAATTTAGTTATTATTAATTGATTAATTAATTCATAGCTTAGTTAGTTAATAGCTTGTAGCTAACTATAATTTAGACTTTAATTTTTTGTAAATAGCTGTAAGCTTTCTTTAATAAATAAAATAAAATAAATTTAGAATTAATTTATTCAGTAAAATCTAAAATTGATTAATTAATTAAAAATGAATTGTATTATTAATTAAAGAATGAATGAATTAATTAATTAAGGAATGAATTGATTAATAAATTAAAATTTGAATTGATTAATTACTTAAATGATGAACTGCATTAAAACATTAATAAGTGTCATTGCAGACATGGAAAAGTTTTGAGGATACCCTATATCCACGAGTGAAAGTCCATTATTTGAAAACACAGCTTATAATAGCATGTTTTTTTTAAATATGTGACAAATACATATACTTTCACTTGTATTATGAGTATAGAGTAATTGATGGCTATTTTAAAACAACGTGAACGAAGTCGTACAGCAACTATTAAAATTATACCATAATCTGGCTTGAAGGACGGTTTTTTGATGCATAATTAAAAGCATTTATATTGATATTTATGTTGAGTAATGCCGTGTGGTATCCAGCTGAATAGAATAGACTCCCTCGTTTCTTACCAAGCTGTCGTAAAAGGCGACTAAGGTTAGTCGACCCGCCGTGTCGTATCCGGTTGAGTAGAATAGAGCACCCTCTTTCTTGCCAAGGTGTCGTAAAATACGACTAAGGTAAGTTGACATCATGATTTATGCTGAGTAACGGACGTGTATCGCTGTCTCCAAAGCTGTGGTATATTCCTCAACAAAATCCGGCTTGAAGGACCAATTTGCAATTGATAACGTAATATATATGCGAATCGATTGTAAATTAATCAGTCAGTAATTTGGAAGGCCATCTGTTATTTCAGACTCGATGACACCTCCCAAGCGTGGAATGATTCATGACTCTCAGACCGCACTGCTTATACTGTTGATTGATCACCTCGTACAACAATATTGGATAAATACGGGCAAAATCCGTAATAGTCGATTGGTGAGATAAGTGACCCTTACCTGGGAGTCACAAATTCTAACCCCCGGCAGGAATAGATAGAATCAATAGTATTAAAAAGACACTTATAAAGCTTATTATACAGTTGAGGACTATGTTTAAATTTAAATTGCGACCAGCTAGGCACTAGATTATATTGTCATCATCATCATCCTCCTGCCCTTATCCCACTCTAAGTGGGGTCGGCACAACATGTTATAAACATGCTGTCACATGGTTTGGCTGCGTTTTTACGACCTGCCGCCTGCCTGACGTCAACTTACCTTAGTTGTATTTTACGACACCTCGGTAAGCAATTATGGTGGTCAATTCTACTCCGCCGGATACCACACGGCGGGTCAACTTACGTTAGTCGCTTTTTTTACACGTCGGTACGAAATTATGGTAGTCTATTCTATTCAGCCAGATACCACACGGCGAGTCAACTTACTTTAGTCGCCTTTACGACACCTCGGTAACAGATGAGGGTAGTCTATTCTACTCAGCCAGATACCAAACGGCGAGTCAACTTACTTTAGACGCCTTTACGACACCTCGGTAAGAAATTATGGTGGTCTATTGGCGGAGTAGAATACTACTCCGCTAGATACCACACGGTGGGTCATCTAACCTTAATCGCCTTTTATGACACCTCGATAAGAAATGAGGGCGATCTATTCTACTCAGCCGAATACCACACTGACCACAATTCTATATATTGTTATGTACAAAAATATATTAACTACACTAAGACGAAGATTGGCACAGTGTATACCCTACACGATACACTGGTCGGTTAAAATATCAACACGATGAACCGACCGACATATTAATCATATCCGACCATTCAATCAATCAGAGGGTAGATAATATTGACAGTTGTCTATAAATCATGTCAACTCATATACGTGCAGGGTATATCGGAGGCTGTAATAAAATGGATGATCCATGGGAAATTTGTGACGCAGGCGTTATCTTCGATAAAAACAATGGAGTTCTGTATTATTTGTTCATTATTTTCATGGGAAGATACTGAGAAATCTAAACTTAAAGTACTTATTAAAGAAAGAAAGAAAGATAGCACGTTTATTTGAACATTCGCGATACACAGTTGTTAACTAAAACTAAACTTTAACACATAACACAATAGAACAATATCATATAAATATACTGCATACCACAAGAAGAAGAAAATGCCTCAGCTCAGTATAAATTGAGCGACAGAATTCTATAGCACAAATTAAAATTAAATTTCACGACACAATAAGACACTAAATGACACTGATTCACTTTTTTATTTATTATTATTATTATTTTAATAAGCTGGTAGTTCATGACTGAGACCCTCATTCGAGGTGTCACGAGTTGAATCCCCTGGCAGATACCAATGAGTTTTTCTGTTAAAATTTATGGGACTAATTGTTAATTGCGGTAAAACCTATCACGCTGCTCTAATACGAATTGGTAGGTAACCCCTATGCCATCCCATATCCCCAGAACTGTCTAGAGGTGATATATCTCAGCAGGTTTCCTCACGACGTTGCCCTTCATCGACTAGCGTGTGATAAATTACAATCATCAATTAGACACATAAGTTATAACAGAAAGACTCATTGGCGTCTGCCCGGGGTTTGCACCTGTGAGTCCTCGGCTTATTTCTCATAAATAATCCAAAAAAAATTGTCATAGCCCCCTGTTGCTATACAGTATACCCTGTAAATATACAGAAATGACTAAAATGTCCCGTGCTCCACCACGCTGCTGATGCCAAGGACAGGGTATCGTTGTAAACATTGCCCCCATCCCCGGCGACAGACGCTCTGATCTCAGAGAATCTTCCTCCGGATATGGACCTATCAAAAGAGAAGTTCCGCTTAGCTAACCGCTAACATTCACTATCCCAATCCAAACAATCGTTTCGCCCCGAAGCCATTCCCATTTCGCCTGCGATCTGTTACACGCAGTTCCTGACGCGATAACGCCGCATAAAGAGCTCATGAATAAATGCCCCGTATGGGCTTGAAACTAGTCGGGCTCATCCGATAAATAAGACGTGAATATAGCCGGTTTCTACACATTAATTTTAAAAAACTTATTGGTGTCTGCCCGGGGTTTGTACTCGTGGCGCCTTGAAAGAGTCCCAAGGTCTCACCGCTGGGCTACAGCTTCTTTTGTTTATTTTAATTTGGATGGGTATTAAAAACTAATATTTTCATTATATCTTGCACACATTTTCATTCTACGTACGTAGTTTACTTCGGAGGCTTAAACCCGCAAGCAATGTACGGCATGATTGAAAATTTATAAGCAACAAGATTTGTTCCAGAACTACTTGCTCCGTAGAATTTCTTGAGGTATTCTGTAAGAGGATTGTTGTGAGACTGAAGTATTTCATATTGTACAGAAAATATTTTAGATTGTTGTGTCGCCATTTTGGGTCAATAGCTTAGGTATGTGAAACTATTTTGGAAGCGTAAGTGGAAAAAGTAAAGTGATGGCCGGTCAATATCCCACTGCTGGGCATAGGCGACCTTCTTTCTCCGTTTCCGTAGAAAAAGGTTGGAGCTAAGACCTACGCTGCTCCAATGCGGATTGATAAGTTACAGAATCCCAGAATCCTCTAGCGATGTGCAGATTCCCTCACGATGTTTTCCTTCACCGAAAAGCGTTTGATAATTTGCAAATATCAATTAGACACATGGGTTTTAATAGAAAAACTTTGGGAGTTTGAACCCGTGATAGTCTCTACAGAGTTACACGGTCTCACCGCTGGGCTATCACAGCTTAAGTGGAAGGCAATAATTAAAAAAATAATTATAAAAATATAATAATTTAAATTAGTAGTATGGTCGGGGATTGCCTTAAATCAGGATTCGCCACTAACACCACATTTTGAAACACCAATTTTTGTCTCTCTCTTGCGTGAATAGTCCAAGTTTCTACGTATAAAAATATGAAGAATAGAAGTGTTTGTACCCATATAATATACCCCATACAATATGATAATCTCATACAATATGATAATCTAATACAATATGATAACCTCATACAATATGATAATCTCATACAATATGATAATCTCATACAATATGATAATCTCATACAATATGATAATCTCATACAATATGATAATCTCATACAATATGATAATCTCATACAATATGATAATCTAATACAATATGATAATCTCATACAATATGATAATCCTAAACACAAGTTTCTTAGTTAGGAGTCAGATGTTCTCCCACTTCAACGGCCAAATTATAACTTTCTTTTTAATACCATCTTGTAAAAATGGATTACGCAATATAATAATTAATATGAAATAAAAAAAAAGAAAATATACGTGATCTTACCCATACAAAACGACAAGTCTTATCTGAATCATTAAAGATTGTAATAACATTCAGTCTGATAAGTACAAGTCAAATAACTCCAATCTCTAACGCGAGTAAAAAACATTAGGATCTCTTAGTATTTCTTGGCAGGCACTATGCTAGCGGATATTGGGGCATAAATTTCGACTGAATACATTATTACAGGGTCTTTATGTCGCAGCCGCCCGTGTTTTATCATTGGAATGGAATCCAACATACTTTCCAGGGTAAGTTGGAATTGATATGTTTTATTAGGGCGGCTTATGTTTAGTTTATTACGTTTACGAACATTACATAAATCTTAAAGAGGGATAGTCTCCAAATGAACTCTAGAAACAGATAAAAATGTTTGCGATTTTGTTGTGTAGTCTATTTTGACGATGCTTCGGTTAAAGGCGAAACTATTGTTGAGATTGTGGTAGTGAATGTGTGCAGTGCTTGAGTATTATTGTGATGTTAACGGTTGGTGGGTATAAGTTTTTACGAATTCTGCATGTATCAGGTATGAGAACGGATAGTACACTCTAAATTTAGTTTTCATCCCCCTGCCTTTATGCCACTTTAAGTTGCGTCGGCATTGGCACAAGATTTGGCTATGTATTTTACGACCGACCGTCTGCCTGACGTCAACTTACTTTAGTCGTATTTTACGAGACCTCGGTAAGAAAAAAGGCGGTCTATTCTACTCAAACGGATACCTAACAGCGGGTCACCTTACTTTAGTCGCCTTTTATGGCACATCGCTAAGAAATGAGGGTGGTCACTACTCAGCCGGATATTCCATGTCGAGTCTTTTCGAAATATAATTCTTAAATTCTTTTATTTATTTATTTAATTAAATTGTTCTGATGTTGTAAGATCTGTTTTTTTTGTGACAAATAAGTTTATTTTCTTTATTTTAATTTAATTAATAAAGTCACACACAAATATCGCAAGATAGATCTGTCATCGATAGAACTCAAGCCACTTTAAGCTGTCCGCACTAAAAGCTCTTGAGTGGTGATTAAATCGTAACAGCTCGAATCAGAGCAATCTATACCAGTCGGCCAAAAATAGACATAAGCTAAAAGCCCATCGCCGATTAAGGACAGTTAAAGTTGGCAATGTCTACTTGCTAGGGCTGCCAACCACGCTTTAAATAAATATATCTTTATACTAGCTTTTACCCGCGACTTCGTTCGCGTGAACTGTTTTAGCGTGATAGGTTGATGAATAGATGGCGCTTCTTATCGTCATCCTATTCCTGTAGAATTAACAGGATTTCTATAGCCTATATGTTATTCCAGTGTAAAAAGAATAATTGTGCCAAATATCATCGATATTGGTTCAACGGATTCGCCGTGAAAGAGTAACAAACATACATCGATACTCACAAACTTTCGCATTTATATTGGTAGGAAGTAGGATAGGACTAGTGTAAAATGGTAGTGGTCAACTTAGCGTTTAAGTAATTAATAGCGCAATGGGTATTTTACCTTATATGTCACCACAGTATAACCGAGGTGGCGTAAAAGACTACTAAGGTAAGTTGAACCGCTGTATGATATCTTGCTGAGTAGAATAGACCACCCTCTTCCCTTCTAGGTGTCGTAAAAAGCGACTAAGGTAAAATAATAATTTTATTACTTTTTGTACAATATACAGCTTTTGCTAACCAATTCCAATATATATATATATATATATATATATATATATATATACAAATCAGATAGACTGTGTTCGACTAATTAAAGCTGAATAGCGGTTTATTAAGTACTAAATTATAGGAATTTTTAATAAAAGCACTGCTTGAAAACTTTTTGAGTTTTCTATAAAAATAATTAGGTGATATTGGTGCTGCAATACAATAAATATATATATTTTTGTATATTTGATTATACTTTCATTTGACAACCCTACAACATAATAAATCTAGGGGAAATAAAAATATTTTTTGCGAGTAAATCTTATTTGTCAGACTTTTGTGGACTAAATAAGTTTGAAATCTTTAAATGTCCTGCCAATGTAATTACCTCTTTTTTATATCAATCATCCTCCTGCCAATATCCCACTTTAAGTGGGGTCTCAAGTTGCCTTTTAGGACTCCTCGGCAAGAAATAAGATTACTCTATTCTACTCAGCCGGATACCAAACGGTGGGTCAACTTACCTTAGGCACCTTTTACGACACCTCTTTATCAAACTTATTGTTACCATAAAAATTAATATGTTAACAATTCATACAGGTAACATGGTTTTAATTGAATTTAATAATTATGTTTTACACAACATTGAAGGATAATACGAGTTATAATAAATTGATTAAATTAATATATTTTACACAATTTAACGCATTACATTCCTTTTTTGAAAGTCGAAATCAGAATTACCTTCCTGCACTTATCCAACTCTAAGAGGGGTCGGCATAACATGTTAACATCTTGTCACATGATATGGCTACGTATTTTACGATTGGCCGCCTGCCTTACGTCATCTTACCTAAGTCGCCTTTTAAGATACCTCGCTAAGAAACTTATCATTATCATAAAAATTAATATGTCAATCGCATTCATACAGATTACATGGTTTTAATTGAATTTTATAATTATGATTTACAAAAAAATTGTATTAAATTGATAAAATTAATATATTTTACACAAATCAACGCGTTACACCAATTTATTTCTAGAGTCAAAATCTGAATGTTTGAACGTAAAGGCAACTTCTTACAAATCTTGATCTTCGTTTAGAAATTGTAACATTCCACAGTTTTCAGGATGAAACACAAACAAAATTGCGAACTTTACGAATCCTGTTGTCGCCACAAATAGAGCGCCGCAGTAGTGCCAACCTCCGTACAGTGAGCCAACATTGAAGTTGGGTGTCACGGTAAAGTTTGTTGGCGTTTAGCCGACTTCAATGCTGCCAATGGAACAATTATATATAAATTAGCTGCCAACCACATGATATTAACTTACTGAGCAGTATTATACATGAAAGGGATACAATATACTAGGTTTTACCAGCGATTTCGTTCGCGTGGACCGTTGTCACGTGATAGGTTGTCAATAGATGGCTTTTTAATGTTATCCTATTCCTGTAGAATTAACAGGATTTCTACACCCTATGTTAGCACTTTGTATAAGAAATATTCGTACCAAATTTTATTGATATTGGTTCAGCGCATTGCCGTGAAAGAGTAACAAACATACATCCATACTCACAAACTTTCGCATTTATAATATTAGTTGGATTCATATCAATGTTGAATTAAGGGTAAATTCCTTATTTCAATATATAGAAAACAAAAAAAAATATTGGACAAACTTGGAGATATTTTTTGGGTTTTTTTGGCTGTTGGGGCGAAACGATCTTAGATTATGTCGTAGTGAATATATGTAGTGCTTGTGTGGGTAGTTGTTGGTGGCGGCGTTCTGTGATATCTGTGATATGTCTGTGCAGTGACTGGTCCTGCATATATAAGGTATGTGAACGGTGTTTGCTTCCTACACTAAACACTATATAGAATACAAATTATTCATCATTCTCCTGCCCTTATCCCACTCTAAGTGGGGTCGGCACAACACGTTATAAACATGCTGTCACATGACTTGGCTATGTATTTACGACGTCAACTTACCTTATTCGCCTTTTACAACACCTCAGTAAGAAAAAGAGTGGTCTATTCTACACAACAGGATACATATGGTATCCGGTATAGTGGGCAACTTACCTTAGTTGCCTTTTACGACACCTCGGTAGGAAATGAGGGGTACTATGGAATTTCCCAAAGTAACCTGCTTTTATCAATTACAAATTATTGAATATCTTTATTGTAACTACCTATATATATATTTTTTCATTCTAGTTTCAGTGTATCCTTGCTGAATCGCCTACGCGTGGATTGATTTGGTCGATATAGAAATTTCCCGAAGGAATAGCAGCTGTTTGTTCTATACAATATATTCGAACAAATATTTCATAGCGGGGCAGTTTGTTTTCCAATTTTGTTACATTAATAAATACAAAGGGCAATTTATAGTGAAAATATTGGTTAGAAGCTAGTATTCCTTGGGGTCTAAAGAAGAATCAAGAGTTATATATAAAATTATGCATTACTTTGCGGAGATCCATAATTCAAAAGTAATAAAATTATTTTGCTATATATAATAATAGCTGTTCTTGCGTCTTAGCCCGCTTGGAAATCTGCATTGCATTGAAATACTTTAAGGTAGTTATTGTGAATAAATACGAGATAAAGATATGCTGTCATGGATTTAATTGTAGTATTTTTGTAAATATTCAATTACAACTGCCATTATTTCTTTGAAATCTAAAGTATGATTGTCTATAAAACTCATATTCCGATTTTTTTCAATTACGCTACGTAACAGTCTCAGCCCTACATTCATTTTAAAAATAAATAATTAAAATATTTTAAAATTTCAGCAAAATATGTTTATAAAAAATAAATGTTTATTTGTCACGTAGTAACGTTTTTCGCATCTATAATTGATGCTCTAAACATGAAATATTAAAATCAGAAAACTCAAATTTTAGTCGAATTGACCGAACATCACGACAGCCGCGAAGACATACGAGTAGTATGAGAGTGCAGAACACTAAGCGCATAAGTGACCTGTATGGACACTTATGAAATGCTTTAATATTGATTGTAAATGTGTACTGGGGCCATACATGATAGTAGTTGTTTTACGATGATTATTTTATACATGAGTCGAGACTCTCGACTTGATTAGCATCGGATGAGAATCTGAAGATATTACAAGTGTATAGAAAAAGGACCTAAAAAACGTCGAAAGCGTAGAGTCTAAATGTTGTTTTGAATTTATAAGATACAAAGTTGTGAGAAAATTAACACTTTACAATGCCTTCAGTGAAACAATGGACACTGGTTTGAAATGAGCAATAAATCAAATTTTCAGAGACAATAGAAGGAATATCTTGCTGATTTGAGACAAAAGAGGGAGTTCTCGAAATCAATTATCGCAGAAATTTTTGACAATTCATTAGATACCGTTTTTTTTTAATGTCTAAACATTGTAAAGCCTAATGAATGTAATAGTTAAAAGGCTTCTAGATGGTAAAAATAAACTTTGGTCCACCTTTTGTATTTATTCTACACGGTCAGGTGTTACCTTCAAGGTTTATATTTCTTGGTATGTCGTTACGGAGGTGGAAGCTTCTGATATAAGCAGGTTTCTTTGGATCTCAGCTTAGTTCTCAACTTAGAAAGGTTGTTGCTATGATATTCGCCTTATAAGATTCATCGGGAAGAAAAGTTAAAACTTTGCAACGTAAACCCTGTCTCACAAATTATGCCAGTAAAAGGAATTAAGCAAAGTTTATTATCTTTATCTTCGTTTCGCGGCTCGAATAGATGATACAGATTATTCTTAGCTCGTTACACTTTATAAAGATTAATTAATGCCGAAAGTTTTTCGTAAACATCGCCTGTTAGTATTTTCATTTCTATTATTAAGGCTTTGACTCTTTACAAAAGTAATTATAAAATTATTTGCTATTGTACGCGATAAAGTAAATAGAAAATATATTAAAAACAACGATATTTTCCTTTATACGTATGCAATAATAAAAAGCAATTTCAAAAGTCAATCCATTTAACTCCTTCTCAACAACTCAATGACGGTGACAATTTTTTTATATTATCGACTCAACTATTTGAAGGATGTATATAAAACATATTGTTACAATATATTATAATGGCTAAATGTAGAGTCGACTATCCGATTTCATACTCGATACATGCAAGGCTAGCTATCACTACACAAGCACTACACACGTGCACTATCACAAACTCAACAATTGTTTCGTCCCGCAACCGAAGCATCATTTTTTCTTATTTTTCTTAAACCTTTGTTTCGTTGGCTAGTTGTAACATATTTCCCTCATTAAAACAACGTTTGCAAACTTATGCATATAGTTTAAGTTTTAATTAATTGTGCAAGTTGCTTGCAAGAATATTTCTATCAAGTTTAGACCAAGTTTGCGAAATATGAAGCTAGGTAATCTTTCTCTGTGTTCCGCGACTGAAGGGGATTATGCATTGTTTGTTGTTAACGTGAGTTTGCTAAAGAATAATAAGCTTGAAGCCCGTTCTTGGTTTCATACAATTTTATTAAGTTTTTTTCTTTAAATATATGGGACACTTACACACACGGTCGTCCGTCCCCAAGTAAGTAACTTGTGTTATGATAGACAGACAACTGGTGAATATATACTGATATAATTTTTAAATACATACTCAAATACAAATATACACTCAGGCTCAAAGACCAAAAAAATCATTTATAGAATATGTTGGCCCTCGGCGCGAATATAAACAGCGACACGCGGAGCTGAAGGCAGGGTCACTACCCACTGCGCCAACGGGCCAGTCAAGTCAAGTTCTTTTTGTACCCGCGACTTTAAATAACCGTTAAATTAACCACAAGTTATGATAGTCGTAATCCAAGATAAAATCGTAATTACAAAAACTTTATTATGTTAATCCTTTATATAACCGAAGAGCTTTTATTACTGTCACTCAATGAATTTTTCAAATCGGTCCAATAGTTCCTGACATAAGCGCGTTTAGATAATCAAACAAACAAACTCTTCAGCTTTATATATTAGTATAGTACGACTAGGTGATGCATCCAAATATACTTATATTGAACCAAGCTCCAGTTTTAGTGAAAAGTGCAAAGTTAATTCCATTTTGTAAGTTCTATTTCGGATTCATCGAGAGAGTAGGTAAAGTTTCATCATGTTTTTTACTGGACATTGAAACTGGATTATATTTTTAACTTCACTTGAATCCACTAATACTATCTAAATATATAAAAGAGAAAGTATGTATGTATGTTGACAAAATCCATAAAAATATTCGATTTTAATGAAATTTTCAATCTTTACATAATTTATAGAATTAAGCGTTACTTTGCCTAGGCCCTTAACACAAAAGTAATGAAAATATAATTTTGCTATCATCCGTGATAAAAGAAAATTTACGTAATGCTAAATGAAGAGAGTACAATACGTTCTCATACCTGATACATGCAGAATTTGTAAAAACTCATACACTACCCGCCACCAATAAGAAAGCTTCTTATAAGCTTTCTGAGCTTTCTTATGAGGCCGATAGTCAGTGACTGACTCTATTTCTATCTATCTCTAGAAAATGGGATTTAGATATGAATAATGGGACAACTGTTTTATAAGTATCGTGCGGTGTTTTTAAATAATTCTTTATTCAAACTTAGTAACTTAAAAGTTGGCTATGTAATCTTTATGGTAGTTTTAGACTTGTTGGAAAAAACATTACTGTTTAAACATGAAATATTACAGTTATTGTGATGCTAAACTTTGCCCTAAGTCGTAATATTCTTACTTTGTTAGCAACCTTGAACTTAAGTTTATAGAGAAAAAAATATATATGACACAACACACATACAATAATGGCTTTTACACAAAACGCGTTTAACTCACAGTGATAAAATACAACTGGTTAAATCTTGAAACAAGAGACTATAATTTTTTTTAATTTACAGCAAAAATGTACAAGTTATATCTATCTTAAATTACTTACACGCTAGGACTATACAAATCATGCCCACGTGGAATGGTCCCAAGAATGCTGGCAGCGTGTCGGCGCCGAATCGCTAAGCTGATTCTTTGTGCGCAAAAGGAGTCAGCCCTCTTGTCTCCTGAAGAGGCAAATAACCGAGGTAGAGAGGGAGAGTATAATAAATAATAAGAGAAGAGAAAATTTGAAAAAAAGAGCTCGCTTCATTTGATACAGCCGACGAAAGATTTTTGAAAATTGAAATATAAATAAATAAATAAATAAATATATGGGACACTTACACACACGGTCGTCCGTTCCCAAAGTAAGTAACTTAATACTTATGTTATGGTTGACAAACAACTAGTGAATATATACTTATATATTTTTAAATACATACTTAAATACAAATATACACCCAGGCTCAAAGTAAAAGAATTTTGTAAAGTCGAGACTTTTATTTTGCTTTTGTAAGTGGCGTTTCTGTAACTTGGATCAGATTTGATTTCATATGAATATCATTCTATTGAGTTATAAACTATCACTCAAGTTCAAATGCCTTGATAGCTTCTCGCGCGGATGAAATATCCTTATTTAAATTATTTTTATAACAATAAAAAAATGTTTTTGGTTTTCAATTTTTTTTTACAATATTCCTTTTGACAGCTATTCTTTTCTTTATTTAAACTATCTCTATGGATCATATAGATATTTCTAATTAAAGAATTAATATTCTTTACTTATTGTTAAGTCACAGTATCCGATCTCACGTCAAGGACCACATTTGATTGGTTAATAGCAACCACCGGCCATTATCCCCTTTACCCCTCCTACCCTTCATACCGCTCGCAACTTACGCAGAAAGAGCAGTTTTCCAAAAACCTGTGTTTTGTGACCAAAACTATTTATAAAGTGTCTAGAGTGTCCAGAATCGAGTCCCGATCCCGTAAATGTAAGTAGATGACCCTTTCCTTCCCAAAAATATACAGTAATTATCATATAGCTTAACGTCAGGATTCTACTATTTCAAAAAGTAATAATAAAATTATTTTGCTATAATCCGCGATAACGTAAAATAGAAAATATGTATAATGCTAAACTCTACAAGTGGCCAATCCGTTTTCATACCTGATACATGCATGTTCAACCCCACCATTTATTTTATTTTGCCTGCGAACACGTGTAACAAGCTAAGGATTATAGCAAAATAATTTTATTACTACTTTTGTATTATAGATCTTCGTAAAGTAACGCCTAATTCTATAAATTATTTTTGTCCTACTTTTTGAAAAGCCTAAAGACACAGTATCATGCTTTCATAAAATAAAAAGCCCATTTGCAAATTACAATTAATTGCTGTGCAGTAACTTCTCAGAAAAAAATGGCGACTCATAAATGTAATGGCGTTATTATGAACACAATTTTAATTAACTGAGTTTTATAGTGTTTGGTGTTGTTGGATATATACAGCATGACCATCATAGTTCACCACTCTTAATCCATCGAAAATATATGTTTGACTCGCTTAGTATTAAAGCGGCCTAATACGAAAAGTTGCTTTGTTGTTTGCAATTAAACATTTTCAATTGACATTATTAAACCGCAGTCTTGTGCAGAAAGGGTTTTCAAATCCAATATTTTTTCATTTAAATAATCTTTATTTGAATCATGTCATAAAATAAAATTACAGTAAACATAAAATAACATTAAAACATGTTCTGCCTATCTCACTTAAGAGTGGGATAAGGGCAGGAGAATAACGAATGTTTAATTATGACATGAGTGATATTTACTAATCCGAAACTTCATTATCATGATTCTCCTACCCTTGCACATGATTTAGCTAGGTGTTTTACCACCAACCGCCTGCCTGACATTAACTTACCTTAGTCGGCACAACACCTCGGTAAGAAAGAAGATGGTATATTGTACTCAATCGGAAACCACATGTTGAGTAAACAAATTCAAATTCAAATTATTCTTTATTCAAGTGGACTGTTTACGATACTTTGAATCGTCAAATGTTTTAAAGAAGCTACCACTGATTCGGAAGTTTGCTTCTACCGAGAAGAACCAGCAAGAAACTTGGCGGTTAATCTTTTAAAAAAATTATTACAATTTGATGGTTACAAGATAATCGTTGCAACTTACCTTAATCGCCTTTTAAGATATCTGGGTACGAAAGAGGATGGTCTATTCTACTCAACCGGATACTACACGGCAGGTCAACTTACCTTAGTCGCCTTTAACAACACCTCGGTAAGAAATAATGGTGGTTATTCTACTCAGCCGGATACCACACGGACACGGGCTCAATCCGAAATTTTATGTGAAATTAAATCTGATCCAAGTTACAGAAACATCACTTACAAAAAAGGAAACAAAAGTTTCGACTTTACAAAACTCGTTCGCTTTAAATTTTCCATTTCCGACCAAATTGATTTTCAGGAATCTTTCGTCGGTTCCGCTGTTTCAAAGGACGCGAGCTCTTTTGTCTGGAGGAATTTGATTTATTGTTTGTTTCAAAGATTTGAGTAGTTTTATTCTATCACTGTTGAGCGTTTGGGATCAAAGGTATATTTGTGTTTACATATAAATATTTCATACCATTTTATAGGTTGTCTGTAAGAGATCACTTTTAGTGATAAGACCGCCCTTGCACTATTAAATATTCTTATTTCTCTTGTTTATGTGTATTATTTACCTGGTGTGCAATAAAGAGTATATCATTAATTTATTCATTCATTTTATACATTTGCCATTTTGTTGTGGAGTTTATATATTTATCTTCCAAATTTAAACAAAATTGGTCCAGCGGAATAGACACACATACACACCACTTCTTCTCAGTCGTAACACTCTTGACAGAGTGGTCGTGGTTAACACTAAGTATTTTTATGGGTGGCAGATGTTGCTCGCCCCACGATGTCTCGCCATTTCTCCCTGTTACTGCTCATTCTGGTGCACTTGATACACACCACACACACACACATTTTCCAGTTTGGATGACAATACTCTATTATTTTAATAAGTTTATAATTGTAAATTTTTTTTGGTATTTACGAATTGGACCTGACCCTTTTACTGGCGGGTAGCGCTTTTAACCAAAGCTACATTAAGTCTATATGGTGGTATAAAGGGTCGGTTCTGCGCTGTTATGTAGTAACCTGTGGAGTTGTTCAGGGGTTTAGTGCAAAAACAAGTCAAATCACTTAAATTAGCGGTGGTGGTCTGAATCTATACTAATTTTATAAATAGGAAAAAATTGTATGTATGTTTGTAATGTTTTCACACAAAAAACTACTGGACCGATTTCAAAAATTCTTTCACCGTTGGAAAGCTGCATCTTTACTAAGAAACATAGGCTATATTACATTTTCAAAAAAAAATAGAGATCCGTTATAAAAATGTAATAAGGTGTAGTAAAATAATAAAATTACGCGGGTGAAACCGCGGGATATTACTAGTGATAAAATCAATCTCCTTCATATCACTCTCGCTAGGTGAAAAAGAGTTTTTTCATCTAAGTGCGGGGCGGATAAATGTTGCGGTTCCACAAGCGGTGCGGGTAAGCAGTGCAACTTTTGTGAACAGCTGTTATAGCGCAACCACTCGGCGCCGTGTAAAAACCGTTATCGCGAATGCGCGGCAAAAATCGTGATGGTGGCTGCGACGCGACTGTTTGATTGGCAGCGCGACTTCATGGTTATCATATAAAAAATAAATATATCCCGCGGTTTCACGCGGGTACATACCGATCTCATGGCAGTGGAAAGTCTACTAAGTTGTACTATTGATTTATTTTTATTAAATATATTATCAATAGTTTCGCAGCGCATGCGATGATAGATTTATATGACTAATTTTTTACACCTTATAACATTTTTATTACGGATCCCTATTGTTTTAATATAACATAGTTTATACTGCTTAGTAAAGAAGCAGCTTTCCAATGGTGAAAGACTTTTTGAAATCGGTCGAGTAATTTTTGTGTGAAAACATTACAAACATACATACACATTTATCCTCTTTACAATATTAGTATATCATATTGTTATCTACAAAGTATGCCCAACCACTATAATTTTAAAGGTTATATAAAGAAATATTTTTATGTTTAAATTTTAACACAGCATCCCTAATCCCCCAGAGCCAACCTGAACCACGGAGCAAAGATAAAGATGTCCCGCTTAACAAGTTTCTTATTCCGCTAAAATATTTTGTACAAAAATACTTAATCCCTACAATCTTTGCTTCTTTTATTTATATTTTATGTGAAGCAAAAACTTTGTACCCCTTTTTACGAAAATTACGAGGACGGAGAACAAAATTTGGCACATTTATCTCCTTTTTTAACCCACGGATGTCCACTGCTGGACATAGGTCTCTTTAAGGATCTCTACAATACACGATCTTCTGCTGCTTGGGCCCAGATACTCACGCGACCTTTTTGAGGTCGTCAGTCCATCTCGTAGGGGTCTACCGACACTGCGTTTTATAGTGTGGGGTTTCCATTCTATCACCTCAAGACACAGTTATAATTTATACCTTTTTCTTACCGAGGTGTCGTAAAATACGATTAAGTTAAGTTGACGTCAGGCAGGCGGCTAGTCGAAAAATACGTAGCCAAATCATGCGAAATGTTTATAAGATAAACAACATTTTTATAATCATGTGACAACATGATAATATAATATAAAACACTAACATTTAGCATTATATACCGAGCTAAGCATATGAGTTTCCCGTTTTCCCTTCGGAAAAGAGAAATAAAAACACAATACTTACTCGTAGATGTTTTGACATTTTGTCGACAAGAACAAAGCCGTACAAAGAACGTATAGTTGCATAGTTTTCTAATGTATAAAATCGACATGTACAATTTAGCACGCGCTTTTCAGATACAGAAACATTTTGAGGAAATAATTATGAAATATTCCATAGATATTTCAAATCTGTGATAGCCCTGCTGAATGACTGTGACTCTCTTTCGAGAGGGTCACGGGTTCCAACCCTGGGCAGACACCAATAAGAGTGATGATATGTGTAACCTACTAATCCGCATTAGAGCAGCGTGGTAGGTCTTAGCTCCAACCCTCTCCAGAAACGGAGAGAGGAGGTCTATGCCGATATATGCCGAGCTGTGGGATAGAAATAGGCCGTTACTTTTGTTGCAAAGATGTATTTTTATAAGAATAGCGAAGTAGATTTCCCATTCGATCTAATACCTATGCCCAAAAAGAGAGAAGACATTTTCCTAGCAGTGGAATAGAGCGACAGACCGCTATTTCAATTAAAAAACTTTTATAAAACGAAATATTAAAATGTTATATCAAAATAAAGCCCCAAAGAAACGGGTCGTGATAACGACGTAAATGTGAATTATATTTAGCCACTTATAAAGAAATAAGAGGGAAACGTCGCAGCCATTTTGTATAAAGCCTTAATTCTTTTATTTAGCCGTATACTTAAAGCTGCATGAGGAAAATTTGTAAACATTTTTTCCGCTCACTTTCTGTGTAATTATTTTAATCGATGGTGAATTTGCTTTTGTTTTTAATTGACGTAGTTTAAGGGTTAGACTGTGTGACTTATAGAGTCACGGGTTCAAACCCCGGGTAATACATTTATTACTCAAGGTTTGAGCTTGTAAGATTTTATAGGAAACTCGTTAAATAATTTATAGAATTAGGCGTTACTTTGCGGAGATCCATAATACAAAAGTAATAATAAAATGCATTTGCTATAATCCGAGATGAAGTAAAATCCAAAATATATATATTGCTAAATGTAGAGTGGACAATCGGTTATCATACCTGATACATGCAGGATTCGTAAAAACACATGCACAAATCTCCACCACCGCCACCACAATACACAAGCACTATATACGTTCACTATAACATTTTGCGATTTTCGTCGTGCAGTCTATCTCCCGATGATGCTTCGGTTGCTGGGCGAAACGATTGTTGAGTTGGATTCGCCGTGATAGAGTAACAAACATACATTCATACTTACAAACTTTCGCATTTATAATATTAGTGGGATAATGCAAAACGTCGCTAGGATATTTGTAAAGCAACAAAAGTAAATTTGCTGAAACATAAAATCTGAGAGATGAAAATGATATTTACAAAGTGGCTTATAGTCGTTTTAAAAAGCGAGCAAATGCTTATAATTGAACGGCGTAAATCGGATCGCCTCAGTTTGACCTAGATGGAACAGTTGACAAAAAATGTTTGTTTCCATTATATCTTACCTATGAACAGGATTTTGAAATCTCCTGCTAAACTTGTGTTAACACTCTCTCTTTCATAACATAATCATCATCTTCCTGCCATTTATCCCACTCTAAGTGGGGTGTTAGTGTTGTGCCAACATGTTAAAAACATGCTGTCACATGATTTGGCTGCGTTTTTACGACCGGCCACCTCCCTGACGTCAAGTTACCTTAGTCGTATTTTACGACACCTCAGTAAGAAATAGGGTGGTCTATTCTACTAAACCGGATACCACACGGTGGGTCAACTTACCTTAGTCGCCTTTTACGACACCTCGGTAAGAAATGAGGTTGGTTTATTCTTTTCAGCCGGACACCACACGGCGGGTCGTCTTACCTTAGTGGCCTTTTACGACACCTCGGTAAGAAATGAGGGTAGTACTATTCTATTCAGCCGGATACCACACATAGTGCGGAGAACCGATGGACGTTGGGGTCTCAAGGTGTTGGAATGGCGACCCCGCACCGGAAAGCGCAGTGTTGGAAGACCCCCTACTAGATGGACAGACGACCTCAAAAGGGTCGCGGGGAGCCGCTGGATACAAGCGGTACAAAATCGTGTGTTCTGGAGATCCCATGAAGAGGCCTATGTCCAGCAAAGGACGTCCATCGGTTGAAGAAGAAGAAGAAGAAGGATACCACACGGCGTATTCAGTAAAATGATATAATTCAATTAAATAAAAGTATATTACAAGCTCATTGTTTGTAAAATCTCTAAGCGAGATAATTTCGGATGCTGTCCTTGTTTCACTAACCAGTATCAGACCACATTGATGTCAAATAGACCGCAACAGTCCGTATTGAAACTGAAAACAGTATTGTTAGATGAATTAGGTATACCAACAGTCAATTATACCTTTGTTTAGTTGTAACAAATGTACAAGTTATATCTATCTTAAATTACTTACACGCTAGGACTATACAAATCATGCCCACGTGGTATTGTCCCAAGAATGCTGGCAGCGTTGAATCGCTAAGCTGATTCTTTGAAAAGGAGCCAGCCCTCTTGTCACCTGAAGAGGCAATTAACTAATTATTTATTTATATTGACAACTAGCTGTAAAACTAGAGTTTGTTTATATTGACTTAAACGTTAGTATCATCTATTATAAAAAGGAACCTGGTAGACCGCGACTTGCTTGGTAATTTATTACATAAAAAAGAAACATCAAAAAAAGAAAAATAATAAGGTAGGTAAAAATATAGGTATAATATAGGTAAAAATAGTAGGTCCTAGGTGTTTTCATTTCTCGCGACCACCCGTTCCCCGAATAAACTACGCTGACTTGACAATAAACGGCAAAAATAGTGTTTTATGTATTCAATGTAAATGTTAGTATTTTTTTAATGCCCAAAAACAGGGATAAAACTATTTTTTTTTTAAATAAAACCGATCGATTTTTCTCCTCCAAAATATTCTGCATGCTGTATTTCAGGAAAATCGTTAGAGCCGTTACTGACATTTCTTAGAGATAAATATATATAGATATACATACAAGATTAACTCATTTAAATGTTTAAGATACAGTGAAAATATTGATTAATGTCTTTTTTCTACTTTGTGTTACGCGAGTTCTTTATATCCTTTACTGAATAGTAGGAGGAATTTCTAAACAGTCATAAGAGGCGTACATAGTGCTTTTCAATGTCATCATATTCCTGTAGAATTAAAAGGATTTCTATAGCCTATATGTTATCCCGGTGTATAAGGGATAATTGTGCAATATTTCATCGATATTAGTTCAGCGGATTCGCCGTCAAAGAGTAACAAACACATCCATACTCACAAAATTTCGCATTTATAATATTAGTAGGATTAGTAGGATAGAATAGTTTAAGTAATTAGCGATCTGTTACTCTCCCACTGCTGGGAATAGACCTCTTCTCTCCGTTTTTTTGAGAGAAAGTTTGGAGCTAAGACCTACCACGCTGCTCCAATGCGGATTGGTACGTTACACATATACCTAGATTTCTCTAGAGATATGCAGGTTCCCTCACGATGTTTTCCCTCACCGAAAAGCGTGTGATAAATTGCAATCTATTTATTTAAAACTTATGTTTTACAGTAAAAATTGGTGTCTGCCCGGGTTCGAACCGCTGGGCTACCACAGCTTATTCGCTGGGCTACCACAGCTTATTAGAATAGTATAGTATGTTGTAAATAAAGATATTTTCTTCCTTTAAAAATGTTCCATATCAAAAAACATGCCCTCTCAATCACAGTTTTAATACTTCAAACCGCAAATAAATCGCGCTGCGCCAAGCTATTTGCAAGGAGCGGTAATTAAGCGGGTTTTTAATATTTCATGTTAAAATTTAGTGTTTCAACTTGCACCAGTTACGCGGTTGCTCTCATAATTTATTTTTATTAAGCGCCAACCATTTTTAAGTTACAAAATGTAGAGACTTTGTACATTAGCTGCCGTTTTTAGCGTCGCTTATGGAGGTAATTTTTCTGAGCGCAATTTGTATATGACAGTTAATGGAAATTATAACGCAGTGTGGTATAGAATGAATAGAATAGAATAGTACCGGCTGAATAGAATAGTACCATCGTCATTTCTTACCGAGGTGTCGTAAAAGGCGACTAAGGTAAGTCGACCCGTCGTGTGTTATCCGGCTGAATAGAATAGTACCATAGTCATTTCTTACCGAGGTGTCGTAAAAGGCGACTAATGTAAGTCGACCCGTCGTGTGGTATCCGGCTGAATAGAATAGTACCATCGTCATTTCTTACCGAGGTGTCGTAAAAGGCGACTAATGTAAGTCGACCCGTCGTGTGGTATCCGGCTGAATAGAATAGTACCGCCCTCATTTCTTACCGAGGTGTCGTAAAAGGCGACTAAGGCAAGTCGACGCGCCGTGTGGTATCCAGCTGAGTAGAATAGACCACCCTCATTTCTTACCGAGGTGTCGTAAAACGACTAAGGTAAGTTGACGTCAGGCAGGCGGCCGGTCGTAAAATACGTAACCAAATCATTTGACATGTTTATAACATGTTATGCCGACCCCACTTAGAGTGGGATTGAGGCAGGAAGTTGTGAAAATTATAATTTTGTAGTATTGCGGAATGAGGAT
Source organism: Morpho helenor (assembly GCA_029227775.1). NCBI lineage: Eukaryota > Metazoa > Arthropoda > Insecta > Lepidoptera > Nymphalidae > Morpho > Morpho helenor. The sequence continues at coordinate 12,011,711 of JARGCU010000002.1, forward strand.
TAGAAATACGGATAAAAGTCAATTGACAAAGATTTTGCTGTGTGCTTTGCTGTTATGTCCTGTTCAAAGGCAAAATTAATGGTGGGGGTTGAACTAATTACTATATAACTACGCTTGCTTAGGTTGATATGTCGCTTTGCAATTTTATCGTAGAGTCTCCTAATGATGCATTGGTTACGGTAAAACTTTTGTCTTGTTGTGTTATTGGTGGTGGGTATTGTATGAGATTTTACGAATTTGCATATATCAAGTATGAGAACGGATAGTACACATTTACCAATACATATATTTCCTTTTATCGCGGATTATAGCAAAATACTATTTTGTATCTATCTGCAAAACGGCTAGTAATACTATAATTGCGTCGCCTACAATATCAATAACTGAATTTTTATTATTGAACTGTCACGAACGTAAAATTTAATATATAACAAATAATTGAATATAGAATAAATTTGGGTATAAGATTCTATAACAAAATTCCGCAATCAATTCTAGCTTTCCCATTACAGCAGTTTAAAAACACTATTAATAAAAGGCTAATACAGAAAGCCTACAATACTATTGAGGATTACTCAGATGATATAAATTCCTGGACGTAGCTACTCTTCGACCCTGTACAAGACAGTTATAACTAATGTAACTAGTAATAAGAATTATTTTATAAGAGCAACCGCCAAGTTTCTTGCTGGCTCTTCTCGGTAGGAACAGCTTTCCGAACCAGCAGTAGAGTTGACGATTCAAAAGCACTTGTTTAAAAGTTTATTTGAATAAAGAATATTTTGAATTTGAATATATCACCAAAGCCCTCGAGATAGAACCGCCATATGCGGGCCCATACAAGATCATCGCGAGGTCAAATAAAACTTTAGATTTGATTGTTGGAAGCAAAATTATTAAAGTCAGTATTGATCGAGTCAAACCAGCATTTATTTATGTAGAAGATGCTAGTAACGAAGGGGAAGAAAATACGCAACTAATGCATAAAACCCGTTCTGGGCGTGTTGTCAGGTTCCCAGAACGCTATGTTCCATAGCCCATTTTATTCGCAGGGGGGTCATGTAGGGACTTATCATAATGATAAAAGGTATAGCGTCCCTGGCGCGCCTCACCCCTCACGCCGCGCCCGCAAATATTGCCCCGCTGCGCGCGCGCCGAAGTCACGCGGCCGACCGGCGGCTACGATCAACCAGTCGCCCCCGCACTACGCGACGCGAAGCCCGTGCCGGCAAAATATATACTGTAAACATATATTCTTGGAATATAACGTATATTCATATCATATACTCTTTCATTTATTGTACAACGCCTCATATGCCTTTCTTGATCCAGGCACAATACTTTATTGTCCTGCATTGTGATGTAGGCACATATACTGATGCTTGATCCGCGCAGAGTATGGGGTCAGTAAAATAGCGTTTAGCTTTGGTATTATACTAGCAATCGCCAGCGGCTCCGCCCGTGTGGAAAGATAAAAACCGTAATATAGTATTTGTTAACCATTAAAATGGTTAATGTGAGTTAATTTTCAAAGCTAGACATATGCTTGTTGTGTTTCTCTAGTTTCTTTACGCTTATTCAGCACTTAAAGTCACTAATAAGTTAATAGGTGCATGATGTGGCTGTTATTTTTTTATCTGCAGGATAGCAAACACCTTTTTGAAAAAATGGCGGCGATTTTTTTTTTTAATTTTTTACTTTTTGAGTCTCTTTTTAGAGACATATATCTGCTTCTTAGTTTATTCGTCGGTTAACTGTCCGAAACTGTCCGTCACAACTTGTGTAACTGGCTGTAAGTATAAAATTAAAAATAGAAAAATTTGAAAAGAAAGTCTATATTAATTTTATTTTATGTCCCGCAACGTTAAATTAAATAAATTTCTTAGATAATGGCCGCGAGTTGCATGGAGTTACTGCTGAATTGAGACAAAACGTTCAATCGCCTGGAATATTCATTGAATATCATCTGATTCATTTGCATCAATCTTCCGTGAATAAATAAAAATATACGGAATAAAAATTATACATTTCATTACATTTATTTATTAAAAATACTCATATTGAATCTAGTCTACTTTTTTCGTGGCGCCACATTGCAATATTGGTTTAACTATTTATAGCGATATCATCTTTCTCCTGCCCTCATCCCACTTTAAGTGGGGTCAGCACAACATGTTATAAACATCTTGTCACGTGATGTGGCTACGTCTTTTACGACCGGCCGCCTGTCTGACGTCAACTTACATTAGTCGCTATTTGTGACATCTCGGTAAGAAAGAGGATAGTCCATTCTACTCAGCTGGATACCACATGGCAGTTCAACTTAGTCGCCTTTTACAAAACCTCGGTCAGAAATGAGGGTGGTCTACTAAAAATCATGTTTATTTATTGTTATATAGCTTATAATAATATTTAATTTTAAATATTAAACAATGGGCTACAGTTCTGAGGTTTTGGGCAGTTGTTAATAGATGGCAACAGATAATTACAATAATTTATAGAATTAGGCGTTACTTTGAGGAGATACAAAAGTAATTATGGATATAACGGATATATTACGGATTATAGCAAAATAATTTTATTATTACTTTTGTTTTTATAGCAAAATAATTTTATTATTACTTTTGTTTTAGATAATTACAAATTTATTAGCTACAACAAATAAAACGGTTATTATTTAAAATGTCATACAAAACGGTCAATTACTAATGCACTTCCCTTAAATTAAATATTTTAGATACACTAACAGATTAAAAAAGTGTATCTATAACTCAAGTTTCATGGCCCGACACTACTGTATATTTTTTTTATTTTCAAACCGATAGCTTCAATGGGACTTGTCTAGATCGGAATTGTATTTAAATGGTGCCAAACGTGGATTTCTATTTTCTGTTTAATTATAATATCATTGTAATGATATTCTATTTACGATTTTATTTTCATTTATATGGATACGATGGGTTATCTCGCTTAGCTAAGCGGACTTTTATTTAAAACTTTTAGAGGGCAACAATTTTATAATACACTAGCGGCCTACCCTGCTTCGCACGGGAATAGAATATATAACCTATATCACTCAGTGAAAAAATGATCAAAATCGATCCAGCAGTTTTAACTTGTGCATTACTGCCCGTGGCCCGCACGCGTTAAATTTGAAGAAAAACAATTCCGCTCTCCCTATACCAAGAAGATTTCCTGCTATATCTAATATACATTTTACATTTTTCCCTATATATTTTATGTTTAAAATTAATTACAGACTGTCTTTATATACAACATTCATAGCTTTGTTATCATTAGATAATGCAAACGTGTTTTCTTTAGAGGTTACTCTTAAAAGAGCGACATTTAGTTGCGCGTCGGATCGCTGCTAAATTCGAAGTGCTATAGGGCGAAGCGCGGCCTCCTTTCGGGATTTTAAATCTGTGATATCTTCGAAAATGTTCATTTAAATTACATGCTGTAAACGGCCATATTGATCTATATTAAATCAACTATGTATTTAAGATACTTAATTGGATAAGGATTAATGCTATATTGTATAAAAATTGCTTCGAAAATTAGGCATTATTATTCGTAAAAAGTAAATGACAAAAATGCTATTGTGGGTTATCCATAAGAGATCATCCATAAGAGATGTACCATCGCGGACTTTTCTGTAGACCTTTTCAATGTGTACAAATACTTAGTACATCATTTTGATAAATCTCGTAGGGTTTAGCCTGCGTTTGCAATGTAAGCGGAAAAAAAAGTAACTATTTACGACATCACATTAGAAAACTCAAAAATTACAGTATTTCTCTACTCCATATTGAATGTTATTATACATTCCTCTTGAATCACTCTATCTATTAAAAAAACCGCATCAAAATCTGTTGCGTAGTTTTAAAGATTTAAGCAGTCATAGGGATATAGGGACAAACAAAGAATGTGACTTTGTTTTATACTATGTAGTGATAATCCCTATAGCAAGATTCAGTATTCACGCGCGATGGCTTATTATTAGCGTATTTCATGTATAACTTTGGTGTTTCTATACCGATTTCAATGATTCTTTTTTTATACAATGGTTAATACTATTCACTTTTTTATTTAGGGATGACTGAGAGTGATATAAACGTAGGAGTAGACAAATATAACCAGAAAGCTTCGAACTGCTAAGCTCTCGGGAGTTACACGTGTTATTATAGTCAACCATAAAAGATAGACATATGCTGTCGTGGGATATTTTTTATATAATTTTAAGGAGAACATTTCCGACATACATGATTTCTGTGTAGCTTTAACCATCAAGGTTGCACACGCGACGGAAGCTTAAAAAATGGAGTAACTTCTCCCGTTTTCCCGACATTTCCCTTCACTGCTCTGCTCCTATTGATTATAGCGTGATGAAAAGTATACTATAACCAGCTCAGGAGTATGAAAAAAAATTGTACCGAGTTTCGTTAAAATCCGTCGAGTAGTTTCTGTTTCTATAACGGTTATACAGACAGACAGACAGACAGACAGACAGACAGACAGACAGACAGACAGACAGACAGACAGACAGACAGACAGACAGACAGACAGACAAAATTTTTACTGATTGCATTTTTGGCATCAGTATCGATCCCTAATCACCCCCTGATAGTTATTTTGGAAATATATTCCAGTTACAGAATTGACCTCTCTACAGATTTATTATAAGTATAGATAGATGATTTTTGAATAACTTTCACCGTTTACTTAGCGTTGCGTGTACTTAGTTTGCGTGCGCAAGGAAAATTTAAGATTTTGCCGTTTTCGTAATGTTTTTTTAAATAATTTATAGAATTAGGCGTTACTTTGCGCAGATCCATAATACAAAAGTAATAACAAAATTATTTTTCTATAATCCGCGATGAAGTAAAATAGAAAATATATGTGATAGTGAACGTATATAGTGCTTGTGTATCGTAGTGGCGGTGGTGGAGGTTTGTGCATGTGTTTTTTACGACTCCTGCATGTATCAGGTATGATAACCGATTGTCCACTCTACATTTAGCATTATATATATTTTTTACTTCATCGCGGATTATAGCAAAATAATTTTATTATTACTTTTGTAATGTTTTTTTATTAAGATTAGAAGTGCGAGACTAAGTTGGTATGGTAATGTTATTTAGGAGGGATGAAAATTATGTGAACAAAAGAGTTTTAAATATGAATGTGGATGGATGTATAACTAGGGGGAAAAAAGATGGATGGATTGTGTGAAAATGATATGCATATTAAAGGAGTGGCACCAGAGTTGACCAATGATAGAGGAGAATGGAAGAAGATATATTGTGTCGACCCTACTTAGAGTGGGATAAGGGTAAGAGAATGATGATTCGTAATGTTTTTTATTGCTGCTTCTCTCCTATTGATCTTAGCGTGATGTTATATAGCGTCCCTCGATAAATGGACTATCTTATTCCCAAAGACTTTTTAAATCGGTCTAGCAGTTCATGAGATTAGCACGTTTAAACCATCAATCGAACCAACTCGGAGGGAGGGACCACTTTAAGAGAGGCCCCGACCCAGAGATGGCGCACTCTGGGGTACAGAGTTGCTGCTGGCGGGGATGGGGGCAATGTGTACAACGGTACCCTGTCCCCGCCAACAGCAGCGTGGTGGAGCACTGTCATGTTTTAGTCGGTGAGAGTGCGACATCCCCGTCGGGTGGTGATGACCCATAATGGGTTTTCCTGACAAAAAAAAGTACAGAAGTATAGATTGTAACAAATATTTTGAATTTTCTAAAACCTCCCGTTTCGTGGCCCCACACTGCTGTATTGGTTTTCTATTTCCAAGCCAGTAGCTGCAATGAGCCGCATCTAGCTGGAAATTGTAGTCGAACGGCGTCAAGAGTGCAATCCTTGCTTGCTCTTTATTATTTAATATCGTCAGCTATATCCGTGTCGACTGTTTGTAGATATTGCTTTTTACATTGATCACAGAATACATATTATAATTTTTTTATTTGGATTGTATGAAGGTTATGAAATAAAAACCAGTCAGAGTTACGGCTTATACAATTTACTGTATCCAAAACATCCATTTTGGCTACTTATTGGCGAAAAATAATCTGACATCACATCCGTTTTTTTTTTAAATTTAACGTCCTCTAACATGATCAGAGACTTTGTTACTTTGGGTACTATTTATACAAACTTAAGTTTTGCAATGTTTATTCTATTTTTACTAACAATATGCATCTTAGAATCAGATAATATATATTACATTTTTTTTACTATGTTATGATTTCAGTTTTATTACTACATTAATATAATTTACTAAGCAGGATAGTTATGCCATGTGATATCCGGCTGAGTAATATAGACCACTTTTTTTGAACTTGATGTCAGGCAGGCAGCCGGTCGTAAAATACGTAGCCAAATCACGTGACAACATGTTTATAACATGTTATGCCGACCCCGATTAGAGTTGGATAAGGCCAGAAGAAATGAAACGAAGAATTCATTAAAAAATAATTCAATTAAAAAACTTCATAGTTCCTTTTTTCAAAATAAATAATTTTTATAGTTCACATTTATTTAGTCAGTGCCCATATAGTTAATGTTAACTATTCCGCGATTCTGACCCAAAATTTGTAACACTCCAAGGCAGCTATCGAATTTGCACACCAAAGTGTTCTCTTACAAAGCTATTTGTTTAACGGCGTCAAACAATACCGCCATTATTTAACCGAGATAAGTTACGAATACGGGTCGTCGGCCACATCCAGGGGTTTGTTCGCGGGGTTGTGAGAAATGAAGTTTTAGAGCCGTGTATCAAGATTGACGCCTTTACGGAACAAATTGCAGTAAAAGGTGCGTCGAAAGGAACGTTTACTTAACTAATGCGCCATTTTACTGTAATCCTTTTATTTCCAGCACTTTTATTGCAATCCTTATCCTAATATTTTATCTTAATATTTGTTTATTTTATTTTAATATTTTATCCTGCACTTTTATTGCAATCCTTGAATATAAGTGTTCTGAGTAGGTTCGCGAACCTCTTGGCTTGTTGTACTCACCGCGCTCCAGAACTAACCTTAGGCATTTTTCTGCATTAAGGTTATCAAGAGAATATAATGCAATTTGCGAATCTATGGATATATTGAGCGATACATTTATTAAGTTAAAAAGAAATATTCTTAAATTAAAAAAAATATATTCTTTCTTACATTGGAGCCTTAGTGCTACTTGTTGTTCTTACATTTAATGATGTACATGCTGGGTCTAAAGGCAGTGCATTTAGTGCATTTTGTGGTGTACTTAGTGTGGTGTTTTAATGTAACTGCATTTGGTTGTTCGAAATAAATAAAGAAGTAGAAAACAAACCTAGGATCTTATCATTTGCGATTTATAAGTAATAAAAAAAGTGAGTTTAATAAATAATTTATAGAATTAGGCGTTACTTTGCGGAGATCCATAATACAAAAGTAATAATAAAATTATTTTGCTATAATCAGCGAGGAAGTAAAATAGAAAATATATATAATGCTAAATGTAAGTGGACAATCGGTTATCATACCTGATACATGCAGGATTCGTAAAAACACATGCAAACCTCCACCACCGCCACCACAATACACAAGCACTATATACGTTCACTATCACAAACTCAACAATCGACTCCACGACCAAAATCGCAAAGCGCAGCATCGCTTTGCGATTTTGGTCGTGGAGTCTATCTCCTGACGATGCTTCGGTTGCGGGGCGAAACGATTGTTGAGTTTGTGATAGTGAACGTATATAGTGCTTGTGTATTGTGGTGGCGGTGGTGGAGGTTTGCATGTGTTTTTACGAATCCTGCATGTATCAGGTATGATAACCGATTGTCCACTTACATTTAGCATTATATATATTTTCTATTTTACTTCCTCGCGGATTATAGCAAAATAATTTTATTATTACTTTTGAGTTTAATAAATAAATAACCTTGAGTTATTCGGCTGGGTAGAATAGACCACTGATGAGATTTTGTGTAAAAATTTGTGTCTAATTGATAATTGCAATTTATTACCGCTTTTCGGTGAAGGAAAACATCGTGAGAAAACCAGATATCTCAGAATTCTGGGGATATGTGTAACCTACCAATCTGCGTTGGAGCAGCGTGGTAGGTCTTAGCTCCAACCCTTCTCTCCAAAAATGGAGAGAATAGGTCTATACCCAGCAGTAGGATAGTAACAGGCCGGTACTTTACTTAAATTTTGAGCCTTAAATAACTTTAAATTAAATTAAATAACTTTAAATTGTTATTCCAAACTGATTTAATAGCAAAGCTAAAACTAATCGAGGTATTGTATTTAATCAATTTCTCCTAATCTATTCTTAATTAATTCCACTCCGTAGATGCAGAAAGTTTCTTATATAACTTAGGGAGCTTTCTGTTTCCACCAAATCAGCTTTCTATAAGCTTTTCTTAAATCTCACGTAATTATGTAATTAAACATAACTTGGAAGATCAAGTAAACACTAGCTTTTTTAATTGTTCGTAGTGTCATTTACGGCATTGAAAGAAGAAGAATTGAAGGAGTACAATATATCTCACTCAATTAAGCCTAATTTTGAATTACGACACCTAAATACTAAGCCAAGTGGGGCGCGATTTCCCCCTGCCCACCGTGGTTTGTGCCATGGTGGACAGGGAGGGATCGTGGGTTGCGATGGCCTCATTCTGCAAGGATCCTATCCGTGAACGACTCGCCGAAGCCCGGCGTATGCCGCCCTACCGAGGACATCTAGGCGTTTCGAACGTGGTTTATTGGACGCCCATCTGAAAAGGTCCCTGAGGCGATCGATGCATCTGGCGCTTCCGATGCATCGTCTAGCGGAGGGTGGGGCCACTTTTAAAGAGACCCCGACTCGGAGGTGGCGCACTCTGGGATTCAGAGCTACTACTGGCGGGGATGGGAGCAATGTGGCCAACGGTACATTGTCCCCGCCACCAGCAGCGTGGTGGAGCACGGTCAGGTTTTTATTCAGTGCGAGTCCGACATACCCGTCGGCTGGTGATGACCCATAATGGGTTTTTCTGACAAAAAAAAGTACCCGCCGTTCGTCTCCGTCGGGCGGTTTTTCTGACACAAAAAAACTTAAATACTAAATATATATATACAGTTATATAATATTTTTCATTGTTCATCTCTCTTTAGTTCGAAAGCGTGTTTTTTTTTATTAACATATAAATTCCCCGTGATTTTACGCTAATTGATAGTATTAACCGTGTGGCCCTGTAAAGTGAAATTTCATTAAAACCAGCTTAGTCTGAGATCCCGCTTGTTTATGGCGTAATAATACTTTGTCCCGGATTTATGAGATAATGGCGGATTTTGGATAAAAAATCACTTTAATAAAAATTAAACCTCTTATTCGATGGGTTCGACGTACGAAGTAATGTATGCGAAAATTGTGTATCTACAAAAATACTACAAAAAACTCCGCGATAGCATGTGTTTATCTCTTATGGTAAATTTACAATAACTACTTTTGTGACCCACTGATTTCGACGCGGGCAAAGCCGCAAGCACAGCCAGTCAAAAATTAATTACTGACATTCAAATACGACTTAATTTTATAATCTGTTGTATGAATTAAAAATATCATCACCCTTCTGTCCTTATCCCACTCTAAGTGGGGTCGGCACAATATGCTATAGACATGTTGTCACATGATTTGGCCGAGTACTTTACGAACGTCCGTCTACTAAAATTACTTAATAAATAAATAAAAAACCTGATTTCAACCTCGTTAATCTACGACACCTTGGTAAGAAAGAGGATGATTACTTACTTTAGTCGCCTTTTACGGCATCTCGGTAAGAAGTGAGGGTAATCTAATCTATTCAGCCGGATAGCATAGGGCGGGTTGACTAACCTTAGTCGCCTTTTACGACACCTCGGTAAGAAATGATATGATGAATAAACCTATTCTATTCAGATACAACACGTTATTTTTTTATTCATTTCGAATACTCGTAAAATCAAGTAGTAAATGAAAAAAGGCAACGGTGAATATTACAAGGAAATTTAATTTGTTATAAAATACGATGTGGCATTGTTATAAAAGGAATTTTCCTTTCAGTTTCCTGCAACATTATTAAGTTTAAGGAACACAATTTCGCACTTTAAAATTAACAAAGTGCAAGAAAACACAATTACCCGTAGACTGGTTATTTGCGCAGTCTTTCAAGCACTAAGTTCGTTATGATTGGCAGTACAGGGAAATTGGTTTAAGACGTCCCGCATAAATGTTGGGAACGTGCTCCGTTCTTTTATTGTAAGTCGCGACTGGGACACGTTTACAGTGCGAGCATCGTTTCCTTTAAAGATTGAAGAAGCGTATTAAATTATTTTTTTTTGCTATAATAAAGAACAACAAAAAGGAAGTACTTTATTGATGTTGCTAATATGTATGTTGCTAAAGATGCTAATAAGCAACTTAAAGATTACCTACACTTATATCTAAGAATAGGTCCAGTGACTAATTCTTACTTAGTCTATCTTGCTATGTGAGACACTTTGTTCTTGTGTTCTTTCAAGTAGCACTAGCACTACACTACACTATCACTATATTAAACTAACTCAAAAGGTTTTGTCCTTTTAAGTCTTCTTACGAGTCCAGTGTTATCGAGAAGCTGGATGGCCTCGATGTTCACGTGATGATGAAGCCTTTGCTCGTGGGCTTCAGCGTACTTTTTTATTACTTTATTAACAAACTCAACCTGAAGATGTTGATGAATGTGTTCTTTCTTTACATACCAGGGTGCGTTAACAATAGCCCTCAGTACTTTATTTTGGAATCTTTGTATTTATATTTATGTTTGATTTTTTAGCACAGCCCCATAACTGAACACCATAAGTCCATATCGGCATAAGGACTTATTTGTATAAGAGAACCTTATTTTCAGTTGATAACGTAGAATGTCTGCCAATAAGCCAATACATTTTTTTTATATGTTATGTCTAGTTCTTCTCTTTTTTTCTTGACATGGGCGCAGCTTAGCGTCAAGAGACATTCAAAGATATTTAGCTGTGTTACCATAGGGTATCCTATGATTATTTATAAAAACAGGATAAAACTGTGGTCTTTTGTTGGTAAAGTCAATATGAATGGACTTAGACTCGTTAAGTTTTATTTGCCATTTTTTAGTCCATTCGCAATGCTTATTTACAGATTTTTGCACCTTTTCATGACGTCATGAGGTATTCGGTTCAGTAGAATAGATCACCTTCATTTCTTACCGAGGTGTCGTAAAAGGCAGGTAAGTTTACTTCAGGCAGCCAAATCATGTGACATATTTATCACATGTTGTGCTAAACCCACTTGAGTGGAATATATAAATAAAATTGAGTACAACTGAAACTTATTGAGGCCAACAAATTGAATAAAAAAAATTTGTTCATCTTGTTATTTTTCATATTGTCCTTCGAAAATGTGAAAAATGCAGCACGTAATTGAGAGTATTTTAACAATGAAATTAACAAGAACGAAGTTTCAGCTACAATGAGCTTGAAAATTTGTACGACGGATGTTCCAGCTTTTTTTTTGTAACCCCAAAGAGAAAACCAGTTTTGCTATAACAAATACTGAGCTGAAACTTTTTTTTAATTTACATGCACTCAATCTTCCATTATTATATTCAACATTACATACACACAAAGAGAAAACAAATTATTTTGAGCAGTTACATTTTTAATTAAAACAAACACCACTAGTACTAACAGTAATCAGCTAAAGTGTCGTAATAAAAACGAGCTACACGAATATAATGCTCGAGGCGTACATTACAAAAATTGCATATTTTTATGAGTTGATAGGTACTGGAAGCGTATATTTCACGGCTTAATGACTTCGGTTGGTATTGACAGGGGGTTTGTGGGGGCGGGGAGTTCGCTCGGATTTCAGCATCTCGCATGAACATATCGAAGTCATATTATTTGATAGCATTTCTCAAAAATATCTTTCTACAGTCGATCGTTATTCAATCGAGATGGAGAAATGTTAAACATGAATTCGCACCTTTACCTTGCATCTTGTAAGAAGCAGTTGGATTGACCAAAGTTGTGTCAACGTCATTAACGTCAGTCATTAAGCCTCACCATCGGTCAAGCCCGGAAGCCCAGCAATGGGAACGGGGACTTACGGGTTGCGAGGAAAAAAAATCCTATAAAAAATTACCCGGTGGCACACCGTCTGCCGCCTTGTCAGGGGAGCTTCGGACGTTCCGAACGGGGTATATCGGACGTCTGGCTTACAGGTCCCCGAGGCGGTCGGTGCATCTGGTGCTCCCGATGCACCGGTTAGCGGAGGGGGGCTTCTCTTTCGAGGGGTCCTTACCCGAAGGGGGTATTCTCTGGGATCAGAGCTGTCGGCGAGGGATGGGGACAATGTGTACAACGATACCCTGTCATCGGCAGCGTGGTGGAGCACACATGTCGTTATAGTCGGTGCGAGTCCGACATAACCGCCGCCTGTCCCCGTCGGGCGACGGTACCCATAAGGGGTTTTCATAATCGGTTGACATAAAAAAGCCAACGGGTGTCGCTAGATTCAGGTGGACAAGATCGTGTGGCGTGGAATTCCTTAGAAGAGACCTATGTCCAACAGTAGACGCCTATTTCTGGAGAAAGACAGAGAGATCTAACAACATCAGATGACGAGCATATAAAATTTAGAAAACATTCCTTATACTCATTTTTACGTGCTCAAATTAGAACTAAGACTCTCAATTAAGATGAATGAATACAATATAAATTGAAGAAATTTCGAGTTTGGTAAAGGAATGTTACCTCTGATGAATTGATGGTGAATTAATTAAATTGTAGTGGTTTCTCTTGTTATTGGTTGGTTTGAGTTTATAAATACGCGTTATTTAGTATTGAATGCTGAGTTTAATGTTTTGATTTTAACAAAGTTCAAATTGTTGAAGGTTTTCAGGAATTAGGCCTGGAAATAATATAAATAATAATTTTATGTTTTAATGTTAGGAATTTTAATGCCTTTTTTTTGTTGATAGAGTAATATGTAAGCAAGTATTAGGTGTATATTTTTTAATTTTGTGTAATTCTGGTGTAATATGACGGATAATTGTTGAAAACTGTTATGTTCAATGTGATAAGGATAGGTAATTGTACAATGGTCTCTTAAAATTCGGTTCTTGGGAAGTTTTTTAAACAGTGAAAGTACAAATCCTAATCAACTTAAATATATGTTAATTACCATTACACATTTTATTTTGAATATTAACATCGTTCACACCATTTGATTTAATAAAATTCCGCAATCAATTATAACTTTTCCATTACAGCAGTTTAAAACACTGTTAAACAGAGGCTGATAAAGAAGGCCTACTATACTGTTGAGGATTACTTAGATGATAAGAATGTGTGGATATAGCTCCCTTCGAACCTGAACAAGGCAGTTATAAATGTAACTGATATTAAGAATTATATTTTTAAAAGAGCAACCGCCGAGTTTCTTGCTGGCTCTTCTCGGTAGGAATAGCTTTCCGAACCAGCAGTAGAGTTGACGATTCAAAAGCACTTGTTTACAAGTTTATTTGAATATAAAAAATGGGTCATCAAAAAGGTAGATTATTAAAAAAAATCAATCGTGCAATCTGAATGCGCCATTCAATCTTATATCTAAGGAAAGCGATCTCAATGAAAACGGTGGGCGTTGATTAAAAAAGTTACTCAAACGTCTCAGGTGGAGGGAATTTATAGTCCGTTTTTAGGTCACTGCAGGGGGTCGGGTCGAGAGATCACGCGTGCTATATTAATAGCCCGGGGTTGAACGTCATGGAGAATTGTGAAACACTTTTGTAAGTGAAGTACAAACTTAAATATACGTATAAGGCGTGTACATTAACGTTTTTGTTATTGGAATAGGAAAAAAATGATAACTTTAATAATATTATAATAATTAATTCTATTTACAGAAAAAATGTACAAGTTCTATCTTAAATTACTTACACGTTAGGACTATACAAATCATGCCCACGTGGAATGGTCCTAATAATGCTGGTAGCGTTTCCGCGCTGAATCGCTAAGCTGTATCTTTGTGAGAAAAAGGAACCAGCCCACTTGTCACCTGAAGAAGTAGTTAACCGTGGTGTTAAAACGAATAAAAAAAATATTTTTTGCGCTTTGACTCCATGGCCCTAGGGTCTCGACTGCAAACGGCACAAATATATAACTCTCGATGAGCGATGCCTACTTCCGCCGCAGCTCCAGGTCTGTTATTCTTGTATTATATGTTATTTATTGGCCCGTTGACTGGCCCGTTGGCGCAGTGGGTAGTGACCCTGCCTTCGGCTCCGCGGGTCGCGGGTTCGATTCCCGCCGAGGGCCAACATTTTCTATAAATGAATTTGTTGGTCTTTGAGCCTGGGTGTATATTTGTATTTAAGTATGTATTTAAAAATATATAAGTATATATTCACCAGTTGTCTGTCACCCATAACACAAGTATTAAATTACTTACTTTGGGGACGGACGACCGTGTGTGTAAGTATCCCATATATTTATTTATTTATTTATTTATTTATTTATCTGAATCTCGACGGCTACAACGATTTTTCTGATATTCAGCGTGAAAGGGGTTTTGGGAGAGAAAAATCGATCTAGCTGGGTTTTATTAAAAAAAATCGTTTTATCTCTGTTTTTGGGCATTAAAAAAATGTAGAATTAAAAGCAAAGGATAATTTTAGCTGTCAAACGTAATGTTGTCATAGCCGAAGGATAACAGGTGTACCTACTATTTACCTGTTTTTTTTATTTTTTATATAGTTATATAGCAAATTATAGCGCTATATAATATAGCAAACAATGTATATAGTGGATTAAAGCAAAATAATATCTTCATTGGTTTTGTATTATGGACCTCCGAAAAGTAACGCCTAATTCCATAAATCTTAAACTTCATTCAAAAACATGCACGAAAGTTACAACTCTGTTTAATTTTCAATTGCAGGTTTCCGTCTGAGTTATCTCTTTAACAGGCTCTCAAATTATTAGGGGGGTCGTAAATTTTTTCCGACCATAAAGTCTTGATTAGTTATAAAACGAGATTCAAGCATTTTTAAAGCTATATTCTGGATTAAAATGGGCTTTTTACGATTATAACGCAAACTAAAGGTAAATTAAAACGTTAACCGCGTTTTAACAACTTTAGCTGCTGACTTTGCTTTCTTGTACTTCAGACATAACAACGACCCGTTGGCACAAGTAGCAGTCACCCTTCCTTCAGCTTCAGCTATGAGTTCGGGGGTCCGATTTTCGCTCCGGGTCTACATTTACTATTTAAAAAACTAATTTGTTAGTTCTTCATGTCTGGGTGTATTAATGCATTTAAAATTATATATGTGTATATTTACCAGTTTTCAGTCACCTATAACTCAAATATTAAATTACTCTGGGGACGAAGGATCGTGTGTTTAAGTGTCCTATATATTTATTTAAGCTAAAGCTGTGATGGCCTAGCGGTGCGACCGTGTGAATCTCTAGAGACGATCATGGGTTCAAACCCGGGCAGACACCGCTTTTATCACACGCTTTTCGGTGAAGGAAAACATCGTGAGGAAACCTGCATATCTCTAGAGAATCCTAGGGATATGTGTAACCTACCAATCCGCATTGGAGCAGCGTGGTAGGTCTTAGCTCCAACCCTTCTCTCCATAAATGGAAAGAGGAGGCCTATGCCCAGCAGTAGGATAGTAACAGGCCGTTACTTACTTACTATATTTATTTATTTGCTATAATTCGCAATAAAATGCGGATTCAGTGGGTCCAAACGTACCCATGAATCGGTCCGCTCATTTGCACTTTAAACTGTTTTGTCTGCCGGTGTATTTATAAGAAGTTGAAGCAAGAGTATGCAAAAGTCAAACAGTTTGCGAAAACAGTAACCGAATCATAGCTTATTCTGAACTAGAGACTCGAACACTTGTAAGCTGAGCTTGGAACTTTGAATCCGACGCAGTCGTTAAGTTAACACCTCATCTACTATTCGTTTATTTAAAACTACACACAGTTCATAAAAATAGTCAACCTTTAATTAGCTAGTTCTGTTCGCAATTTCGTTAGGGTTAACTATAGTTTTAATATATTTATTTTTATAGTTTTAATACCCTCAATTATGTAATACTAGCTTTTACTTGCAACTTCGATTGCGTGGTTTGTTGTCACATAGGTTGATAATCTATTATCAACCTATGTGACATGTGACCTATGTGACCTATGTGGCGCTTTTCAATGTCATCCTATTCCTGTAGAATTAGCAGGATTTCTATAGCCTATATGTTGCTCTGATTTATAAGGAATAATTGTGCCAAAATTCATCGATATTGGTCCAGCGGATTCGCCGTAAAGGAGTAACAAACATACATCCATACTCACAATCGCATCTATAATATTAGAAGGAATTGAAAAAATATATATATGGGACAATTCCACACACGGTCGACCATCCCCAAAGTATTACTTGTGTTATGGTTGATAGATAACAGCCAAATATCCTATATATTCTCCTGCCCTTATCCCACTCTAAAGGGGGATGGCACAACAGGTTGTTACATGTTTTAGATAGTTATTTTGCGACCGGCCGCCTACCTGGCGTCAACTAACCTTAGTCCCTTTTTACTACACCTCGGTAATAAATAAGGGTGATCTATTCTACTAAGCAGGAAACCACATGGCCGGTCGACTTACCATAGTCGCCTTTAACAACACCTCGGTAAGAAAGAGGTTCGTCTATTCTACTCAACCGGATACCACAGGGCGGTCGACTTACCTTAGTCGCCTTTTACTACAACTCGGTAAGAAATGCGGGTGGTCTTTTCGATTCAGCCTGATACCACACGGCAGGTCGACTTATCTTTAGTGCCCTTTTACTACAACTCGTTAAGAAATAAGGGTGGTTTATTATACTCAAACTGATACCACAGGGCGCTCAACTTACATTACTCGCCTTTTACGACAACTCAGTTAAAAACAACAGTGGTCTATTCTACTCAGCCGGATGCCATACGGTGGCGAAAACAAAAGAAAGTAAACTCGAGAATTGTATTCTATCGGTTGAGCCGATATAAAAAAAATATGTTTGGCTAAAGTTCGGGTGGGATACCCAATGTATGCAATATTCTGTGTTCACAACAGCAGTGTGTCCAGTTTACTGATGGCGAAAAGTCTACCCGGGCGTCATATTTCACGGGAAGCTGCGGCTATAACTCGGACATACAGAATTTTGGCCAACGAGGTTTGTATAAAAGATTCCCGAATGACGGGAGAGCTTTCATTACTCGCCGTTCACTTTTCGTATGCATATGTTTTTAAAACCCACTTTATTTAGCATAAGGCCTTTGCAATTGTACCTTTTGTTTGCAATTACAAGTTTACGACGAGTGGTATCAAACTGAATAATAAATAAATAAATAATAAATATATGGGACACTTACACACACGGCCGTCGGTCCCCAAAGTAAGTAACTTAATACTTGTGTTATGGTAGACAGACAACTGGTGAATATATACTTATATATTTTTAAATACATAAAAATATACACTCAGGCTCAAAGACCAACAAATTCATTTATAGAAAATGTTGGTCCTCGGCGGGAATCGAATCCGCGACCCACGGAGCTGACGGCAGGGTCACTACCCACTACACCAACGGGCCAGTCGGAATAGAATAGAACCCCCTCTTACCGAAGTGTCGTAAAAGGTATATATGAGTGTGTGGATGTGTGATGGCGGTGTGTTTGTGTGTTTGTATGTGTGTTTACTTCTCACTCACTACCGGCTGTAGCTCTACCGGCTACGAAAACTATCATACATATTTAAAAAAAAACAGAAGGAAGGAGAGTAGAGGCTTAACTGAGGATTATCAATTAAAGGATTCAATCAAAAATAAGAGAATATTGAACCAACAATAGTAGAGTAAAAAAACCACGACACAAACCATAACAAAAGACACGTAAACAAGTTCGATATAAAATAACGACGCATTCTCGAATGTTCCAGTAAGTTCTCGCGTAGCTATTCGAGTGTACTAATAATACTTCAAAGCCTTTCGTAGTACGAGTATAGGTCGTTTGATATTCGAGCTTTATTCAGTTTCTACTGACACTATTGATTTTTTTTTAACACCATGTATTTTCTACGAAGCGGATTAATAAAAATCAAGAATTATTTGTGAAAAGGATATAGCAAGATCAGCAAGTATGCTATATTTATATGACATTTAATCACTATATCTTGTTTATCATCAAGCGCATGACACAAAATAGCAATTTAGCCTATTAGTTTTCTATAAAGAAAAATGTGTACAAAGGCCTATAAAAAGATTGTTTGTGAAAAGATGCTTAGATAGAAAGTCTAAAGAATATTATTATATAAACAAACGATATAAACGAACTCAGTTCGTGACCACGGTAGATGCAACTCTGCCGAAACGTCGAACCTTATACAAAGGTAACTCGAGGTTATCGCGATGTGACCCGTTTGTTTATATAATAATTAGTATGAATCGTGAAAGTTTAAAATCTGAAGAATATAACGAAAGTAAGGTTTAATCATATATAAAATAGGTGAGTTCGTTCAGATGCGTCGATAATGCGCTTCGGTGACCTTATAAGCTGTGAGTCCGATAAACTTCGCTCGGAACGCCTGGAAGGTCCCCATAAGGTCAGCACGCGATGATCTTGAGCGAGTCCCCTGCGGCGGATATGATCCAAGGACTCGAGTTTCCAGATCCGCACTGCCACGTCCTTCAGCGAGATTACTTCCTCGCAAAAGGAGATCATTGCTCCCATCTACCATGGCACGGACCACGATGGGCAAGGAAATATCGTGGCTCACCTGATCCACGAGCTCCACCCGCTGAACCACCCAAGCGCTATATCAAACTCAGCGGCACACTCGTGGCACTCACCTTTCGAAGCATCCATGCCCGGAAACCACCTGCATCGGGTGGAAAGTGAGGGCCCCATGCCTCCTGGTGACTCAGCCCTGGAGAATGGGCTGCACGGCCGAAATCGTCTGGACTCCTGCATTATACCAGCCGCTGCTTCCATTACCAAAGGAGCTACTCCTGAGTTGCCCTTCACCAGTCCACCTCTACCACTACTGAGTCTCCCCCCAGTGAAAGGGTTTCGACTCTACGGTGGTAGGCCTGAGCTAGCACCTTAGCTTCTAGGTTCCGAAGGGGACCCAGCCAATGCACAGGAAGATTGTATAGACATGTAATGAGGATGGATGATAATCATGACCAAACGAGTGTTACATATGAAAGTGGATGAATTTTGTGACTAGAGAGTTCCCGTTATGACATTAGGATTTTTCCACAAGTCCGATACAGTCCTCCACAACGCGTCGTTTTAAGCCAAGGTCCGGCTTCACAGGAGGCAGGCACCCTTAAGGCGACGCTCCCAGGATGCTGCGAATCTCGCTCGAGACTCGCTCTCGAAACGAAAAAAAAACTAGAGTGAGACCGAAGAACAGATGGTCGGAATATTATCGAAGAAGATATTGCTGAATGGTTGTGTGTGAAGTATGAAACGTATATAAAAGAAATAGCGCGAGTTAACGAATGACAGGAAATAATAGAAGCAAAAAAGAAGTTGTGCCGACTCAATTACAATAGAATAACGATGGTAAAATGATGATAGCAATCGCAATATACTCGTAGCTCATTAGTCATAATTAAAATTTTGACATGAGCAGCCTCCAGTTTCTTATAGTTTTTTCCCTTTAGTACAACTTCAGTGCAACTTTCCTTAGTTAGGGAAAGTCTATAAGAAGGGGTAAAGACCATTTAAATAGACTTTCGGCTTACCAATACATTCCCAGGAGATCCTACTCTAAAGTAAACGCATCAAGGAAGTATTCCTTTTATCGTACCTTTTAACGCAACTTGTTCCGTGTAAAGGCATCAATCTTGATACAAGCCCCTAAAACTTCATTTCTCATGCAACCCTGAAAACAAATCCCTGGATGTGGCCCGCGGCCCTTGTTCGTAACTTATCTCGGTTAAATAATAGCGGTATCGTTTGACGCAGTTAAACAAATAGCTAACACTTAGGTGTGCAAATTCGATAGCGGGGTAGAAAAGTGTAACAAATTCTTGGGTCAAATGATTCATTAGAAGTTACAATAAAATTACTTTGCTGTAATCCGCGTTTGTTAAGAGAATACATGCAATGCTAAGTGTATGAAGCAGGCAATCACATACCACATACATGCAGGACAAGCCGCCACACGTATTACAAAACGACACAAACACTTCATAATAAAATTATTTTGAATAATTTATGGAATTAGGCGTTACTTTGCGGAGATCCATAATACAAAAGTAAAAATAAAATTATTTTGCTATAATTCTCGATGACCGCGATGACCGCGGATGATCGCAGATTATAGCAAAATGATTTTATTATTACTTTGTAAAATTATTTTGCTATTGTCCGCGATAAAGTAAAATATAAAATATATATAATGCTAAATGTAGAGTGGACGTAAAAACCGTACAAAAATCCGTTCATTTTGAGTTCGATTTTGAGAAAATCGACCACATACAGGCACCTTTTGGAGACTTTGTTCTATAATAAGTATAAATAGATACGATCAAATGAAAATAATCCTTATTGAAAAACTTCGGAATATACAGGTATTCATTATATCTGGTTCAGAATATTCCTTTTATCCAGAAGAAGCAGCAAGAAATTTGAAGGTTAACCTTTTAAACGTTTTCAATTTAGCTAACTTCAGTTAGCTTCAACTTTTTTTTACTTAACTTCAATTAGAGATTCTTACTTAGCTGGAGAATTTTGCAAAGAAGAACTGCTAAGCTTCTTGCGACGTCCGTTAGCATACTTCTAAGTTCCGAACCAACTCAAGAGTTTACAATAGAAGAGAACTTATAAAAGTCTTATTGAATAAGAGCTTAAGTTTGTTAAGAATTATTTGAGAGCTTTTTCTAAATATTATTGTTGTCGCCAATGGCTTCGCTTAGTACTTTATAGCAACACTGTCATGACACAAGAGTTTCGCGCCCTTTTGACTGAAATGTGGGCAACACTGTGTCGTGTCGGTTTCGGTGGTGTTCCTATTGATAAAAGTGGCGTTCAGTCTTTGATCGTCCTTCAAGAGAAGAGCATCTCGGAACGGGCATTGTGGTATTTCTATTATATCGTGTTATTGTATAGTGTGTGCGCTAACATTATTCTTACAATTTAGTTTCATTTTGTAATTATTCTGTCGTGTTTTAAAATTACAATTATGATAATATAATACAACGATAATATGATATAATAAGGTTTCTGAAAGATCACGTTTTAATAGTTAAAAGCCTGTAAGGGCAAAGTAACAATTAATAAAAAAACATCAGAAAATATATTAATAATGGGCTACAGCCAAGATAGACGCTGTATTAAAAACTTAACAATAGAATGGTTAGTACTTTGTGCCTCGATAACAAAGAATATTGTGATGACCGTTGAATTAAGTCAACTGAAAATGACATCGGCATTTCTATTCAAAACATTGTATAGCTTTTTAGTGAAGATAAACTCATCATCGTGACTATAATAAAAGTCAGTAATGACGTCTTGCTGTTTATGCAAATTATCTTTAATACCCTTATCCCACTTTAAGTGGGGTTGTCACATGTTTATCTCTTTATTCTCCTATCATTCGCCAACTCTGGCGCTAGTCCTTTCATATGCATGTCATACTTTCTACAATCCAACCTGTGTGGTATCCGGCTGAGTAGAATAGACCACGCTCTTTCTTACCGATGTGCCGTAAAAGGCGATTAAGGTAAATTGACCCGCCGTGTGGTATTCGGCTGAGTAGAATAGACCACCCTCTTTCTTACCGATGTGTCGTAAAAGGCGACTAAGGTAAATCGACCCGCCGTGTGTTATCCGGCTGAGTAGAATAGACCACCCTCTTTCTTACCGATGTGTCCTAAAAGGCGACTAAGGTAAATCGACTCGCCATGTGGTATCCGGCTGAGTAGAATAGACCACCCTCTTTCTTAGCGATGTGTCGTAAAAGGCGACTAAGGTAAATCGACCCGCCGTGTGGTATCCGGCTGAGTAGAATTGACCACCCTCTTTCTTACCGATGTGTCGTAAAAGGCGACTAAGGTAAATCGACCCGCCGTGTGTTATCCGGCTGAGTAGAATAGACCACCCTCTTTCTTACCGATGTGTCGTAAAAGGCGACTAAGGTAAATCGACCCGCCGTGTGGTATCCGGCTGAGTAGAATAGACCACCCTCTTTCTTACCGATGTGTCGTAAAAGGCGACTAAGGTAAATCGACCCGCCGTGTGGTATCCGGCTGAGTAGAATAGACCACCCTCTTTCTTACCGAGGTGTCGTAAAAAGCGACTAAGGTAAGTTGACTCACCGTGTGGTATCCGGTTGAGTAGAATAGACCAACCTCATTTCTTACCGAGGTGTAGTAAAAGGCGACTAAGGTAAATCGACCCGCCGTGTGGTATCCGGCTGAGTAGAATAGACCACCCTCTTTCTCACCGATGTGTCGTAAAAGGCGACTAAGGTAAATCGACCCGCCGTGTGGTATCCGGCTGGGTAGAATAGACCACCCTCTTTCTTACCGAGGTGTCGTAAAAAGCGACTAAGGTAAGTTGACTCACCGTGTGGTATCCGGTTGAGTAGAATAGACCAACCTCATTTCTTACCGAGGTGTAGTAAAAGGCGACTAAGGTAAATCGACCCGCCGTGTGGTATCCGGCTGAGTAGAATAGACCACCCTCTTTCTCACCGATGTGTCGTAAAAGGCGACTAAGGTAAATCGACCCGCCGTGTGGTATCCGGCTGAGTAAAATAGACCACCCTCATTTCTTACCGAGGTGTCGTAAAAGGTGACTAAGGTAAATCGACCCGCCGTGTGTTATCCGGCTGAGTAGAATAGACCACCCTCTTTTTTACCGAGGTGTCGTAAAAGGCGACTTTTAAATAAATGCGTTTTTTTAAATGAAATCTAGCTAGATCGATTTTTCTCCCCAATACCTATGAATTTCACGAAATCGTTGAGCCGTTTCCGAGATTCCGAAAAAAAAAAAAATATTTTTAGATTAACTCATTTGAGTATTAAAGATTTAATGCCTATTTTCAGCACAATATTCCTAAATGTTTTTACAAATTTTGACGTAAAATCTCATCGGGCGAAGTAACCAAGAAATAAACTACATTTTTATAGAATTGAATTGAAGTCACAGTTGTACTGAAAAATTCAACAATAGCGCATTTCGTACTTGACTGAACAAAAAGTATTGTAATGAACCACGGAATTAAATTTACAGGAAGAGACCAAACAGAATCACTGTAATGAATCTACCGAATCAAAAGTTGCGGTGAAAAAAAAATCAACAATGTATTTTGTTTTTTTATCTTGATTGATCAAAGTGATGAATCATAGACTTAAATTTACTGGAAGAGACTTTTTTGAATTTACTTGTTTGATAGTTAATTTATACGGCTGAGTAGAGTAGACCACCCTAATTTTTTACCGAGGTGTCGTAAAAGGCGACTAAGGTAAGTTGACCAGTCGTGTGGTATCCTGCTGAGTAGAATAGTTCACCCTCTTTATTACCGAGGTGTCATAAAAGGCGACTAAGGTAAGATGACCCGCCGTGTGGTATCCTAATGAGTAGAATAGTTCACCCTCTTTATTACCGAGGTGTAGTAAAAGGCGACTAAGTTAACTTGTCCCACCCTGTAGTATCCAGCTGAGTAGAATAGATCACCCTCGTTATTACCGAGGTGTCGTAAAAAGCGACTAAGGTAAATCGACCCGCCATGTGGTATCCGGCTGAGTAAAAAAGACCACTCACATTTCTTATCGATATATCGAAGCAGGCGACTAAGGTAAGTTGACCCGCCGTGTGGTATACGGCTGGGTAAAATAGACCGCCCTCTTTCTTACCGAGGTATCGTAAAAGGCGACTGAGGTAAGTTGAAGTCAAGCAGGCTACCGGTCGGTAAATAACTAGCCCAAAACATGTTTAAAACATTTTGTTTCGACCCCACTTAGAGTGGGGAGAGCATGATGGTGATGTAATAAAATGTCACAAATAAATAGCCCCTTCAATAAATAAAATTGAATAAACTTTATAATAATGAAAAATCTTTTCCGAAATAATACTTAGCTCATTTCTAAAAGTAATGGAAATTATCTTTGATGAAATCAATGAAAAAATAAGAGACAACATCAAAAGAAGTTGTTGGAAAATGTGACAATGAACATTTCAAGACCGGTTATCTCATTCGGTTAAAGTGTAAATTGACACAGAATTATATCAACTGAAAATGTCTTCTATAAAATATGTAAATCCTATCCTTCTAATATTATAAATGCGAAAGTTTGTGAGTATGGATTTATGTTACTCTATAACAGCGAATCCGCTGAACCAATATCGATGAAATTTGGCACAATTATTCCTTATACACTGAGGCTGTTACATGGATGGGGCTGATATTCTATAGGAACAGGATGACATTGAAAAGCGCCATCTATTATCAACCTATCACGCGGCAACTGTCCCGCAAAGGAAGCTGCGGGTAAAAGCTAGTACTAATGCAAAGCTCGAAATTTTGCGGGCACGACGCAGTCTTTGGCTCAAATTTAGTTCAAAGGGAAATATCCCTCCAGAGAAATATATCTCTTATAATATGTTAATTTTGTTACAATTATTAACACCTCCGCTTAACAAAATTAATAGATAATCTAAAGTCAACAAAAAAAATACAGATACTAAGAAACAGGTAGAATCCCAAGTCTTTCAGTGAAATATTTGTGTTTGACAGATCCTAAGCTCTTGGTTAAAATATTTGCATTTTTGCTGTTTCCAGATAATCAATTTTAACAAAATTATTTGCGACAGTTTCCCTTATAAATTGGTTTCAGAATAAATTTTTGGTGCACTTTGGCAATCATTATATAAAATAATATGTTCTGAAATACCTAAAATTTCAAACAATAATTTTTTTAAATAAATTCCTTCTTTACTAGCTTCTGATAATAAAATATATTCAGCTCCTGTTGAAGACACATTCCTCTGTTTCAAACAATACTTGTTGCCAGCATCATAAGAAAGTACAGAGTCATTTAACGGGCGATGGAGCGTGTCATGCTTGTATCTCTACGCGATCAAATCAGGAATGAGGAGATCCGTAGTAGAACCTAAGTTACCCACATAGCTATAGTCGGGAAGCTGAAGTGGAGATGGGCGGGGCACATACTGCGTAGAAATTATGGGTGTTGGGGTTAAAGGTGGGGGAGTGGAGCATGGGAAAACGCAGCGTGCTAGACTCCTTATGAGGTGAACTGACCTTAAAACGGTCCCTGAGAGCCGTTGGATCCAAGGGGCATAGAATCGTGTGCCGTGGAGATCCCATGAAGAGATCTATGTCCAGCATATATGTAAGGCACTAGTAATTGACCATGTACTAGTAGCTGACCATTTTGTATGAAATTTGAAATAATAAGCGTTTTGTTTGTTGTAAAGTAAAAGTAAAGTAACGGCATTTTACAATTCCACTGCTGGGCATAGGTCTTCTCTCTCCATGTCTGGAGAGAAGGGTCGGAGCTAAGACCCACCACGCGGCTCCAATGCGGATTGGTAGGTTACACATATCCCCAGATTTCTCTAGAGATATGCAGGTTTCCTCGTGATGTTTTCCTTCACCGAAAAGCGACTGATAAATTGCAATTATCAATTAGAGACATAAGTTTTAATAGAAAAACTCATTGGTGTCTTCCGGGGTTTGAACTCGTGACCCTCTCGAAAGAGTCGCACGGTCACACCGCTGGGCTATCACAGCTTATTGTTTGTAGTAGCTAATAAAAAATATTGGTTAATAATATTAAATTTCAAATATAACACAATGGACTACAGTTCTGAGATTTTGGGCAGTTGTTAATAGATGGCAACAGATCACAAATTTATTTTTTATTAGCTACAACAAACAAAACGCTTATTATTTAAAATTTCATTCAAAACTGTCAACTACTAGTACATGATAAATTACTAGTGCACTTACTTTATTTGGTATTGTATAGTATAACAACTTATGAGTTTATATCGATTGTTTAACATGACATCGTAATGCAAAAGCAAAGCGTATAATAGAGAATTAAGTCGACTGGAAGTGACATTGACGGTTCCAAACGTGACAGTATATGGGCTGAAAGGGTGTTACCACACTCATCCGCAACTATTTGACATGAATATTGTAACTAAATACTTTGACATTTCACATTATCAAAATATCTCCCTTGCGTATTGTAAACTGTCTATTGCCTATGTAAAATTGGAATATTAAAATTATAATATTATATTTTTATATATGTTTCTACATGCTAAATAAAGACGCCGTGTACTATTCGGCTGAGTAGAATAGACCACCCAAATTTCTTACCAAGATTTCGTAAAAGGCGTCGAATGTAAGTTGATGTCAGGTAGGTGGCTGGTCTTAAAATACATAGCCAAATCAAGTGACAACATGTTTATAACATGTTTTGCCAACCCCACTCAGAGTGGGAGTATGATGATACCTGTAAGATTTATATTGTATTGTATGTCGCCTGTACAAATGAGAACAGCTTTCAGGGACTTTGTTTTATAATCATCATCATCCTAATCTTATCCCACTCTAAGTAGGGTCGGCACAACATGTTATAAACATGTTCTAACATGTTTTGGCTACGTATTTAACGACCGACCGCCTGCCTGACGTCAACTTACCTTACTTGTATATTACGACACCTCGATAAGAAAGAGGGTGAACTATTATATTCAACCGGATGGTGGGTCAAGTTACTTAGTCACCTTTTACGACACCTCAGTAAGAAATGAGGGTGGTCTATTCTACTATTCCGGATACCACACGACGGGGACTTTGTTTTATAATATTTAAATAAGTATGAATCGCGTTTAAAATCTACTAAACAAAAAAAACTCAAAGGTGTGTCTAAACCCTGAAACGTCACAGTTCCCCGTGTAATTCGGGACACAATAATTTTGAATTTCTCACGACAACTGTCAGCCGAATGCGATCTGCTCCGGTGAATGCATTTTGAATTTAGTGGAGCCAAATTTGTAGTGATATTTGTAGTCGAGGCGAATGTTTGCGACGCGACCCCGCCAGGGCAATATACGTCCGCCTGTCTAGATGTCCATCCAAAAGATTGCTTCTTTGTAATGAAAATTTATTTCCTTGATATATAAAAAAAAAGTAATAATAAAATTATTTTGCTATAATCCGCGAAGAAGTAAAATAGAAAATATATATAATGCTAAATGTAAGTGGACAATCGGTTATCATACCTGATACATGCAGGATTCGTAAAAATACATGCACAAACCTCCACCACCGCCACCACAATACACAAGCACTATATACGTTCACTATCACAAACTCAACAATCGTTTCGCCCCGCAACCGAAGCATCGTCAGGAGATAGACTCCACGACCAAAATCGCAAAGCGAAGCAATACCCAAATAAGTTTAGTTATATACTAATCGGTTCAACCCCACCCTTTATTCTATTTTGCCTGCAAACAAGTGTAACAAGCTTGAACTAGAAACATTTATTTGCTCGTTAATGAGGGTGCCATTGTTATGTTTAATAATAATAATAATATAATAATAATAATAATTCTTTATTTTCCTCACAATAAGCTTACTACAATATGTAAAAGTTTAAACAAAAAATTTTATATATAAAAAATACACTACATACATTAACTAGTTTAAATAATACATTTTTTGTTAATTATAAATAATATTACATTATTGGCTTATTCGATGTATCTGGCGGCCACCACACTAGGAACACCTGTATCGTGGTGGCCAACTCAGGATTACCTATAATGCATTAGCGGACTAAGTTAGGATTAATTAGATTTTAGTTGCTAGTTGACGTACACATTGATTTTTTTTTTTTTGAACATAGACATACACATATACATTATTAATAATATACATAATTATTTATATTATAATATTATTACACAATATATATTATATATAAAAATATATATTTTTTATTTATAGGTACATAAAAACTAAAACTTCTATATCATAATAACTCTGAGAATATAATAAAGGAATATAATAAAGAATTTGCGGCAGTTGGGACATTATTTTATACAATATTTACTTTTAAAATATTTTCAGTTTCCTCGTAAGATTGTGTTTTTAGCCATTTCGTTACGGTGATTTTTGCTTGTCTCGTTGTTAGGTGTTTAAGGTTACAGTGTTTCGCCACTTGGTTATATGTTTTCGCCTCAGCAAAGGGCGAAAAACGTCTAGCGAAGTTGGTTCTTAAGCTCGGTAGCGTAGTTTTAAATAGTCTTTTGCCTAGTAATGCTTCTGTATCGGTTGTTGTTAGGACATATTTATGTTTAGTTAATGTAGCCTTTAGTATATAGAGCTGCCGAACTGTCAGCACTCCGCTCTCTTCATAGAGGAGCTTAGTTGAGTAACGGTAAGGTTTTTTAAGCATAACTTTTAAAACGGATCGTTGCGCTCTCTCTACATCTATTAGGACCGTTTTAGCTGCAGTTCCCCAAGATAGTATACAGTAACTGAGTAGGGACTGGCACAGTGAACTATATATGGACATTAGTGTTTTAAGATTTGCTATATCACGGATTTTTTTCATTATTCCAATGACTTTGCGGATACGGCCTGAGAGGAATGCAATGTGAGCCTTGCAGGACAGATTATGATCTATCTGAACGCCAAGATATTTTATAACGTCAGCTTTCCCAATCACATCACAGTTGCATTGAGGCCGTGAGGTAGTATTTGTGGTATTACATTTATGTATCTTTAGGGTTTGGGTACTGTTAAAAGCGGTAGCTGCGGTTGCATGGAAGCACAGGTATTTTGTTTTTGTTGTATTTAGAGTAAGTAAATTACTATTAAGCCACTTAGACACGACATCCTTGTTGGGCATTTCGAAGGGTTTCTTCCCATGTCGGTCCTTTAAAAATTAATACTGTATCATCGGCATAACAAACAATATCAGTATCTTTAAATGTTAAATTGTGAATGTCATTGAGATACAATATAAACAAGGTAGGTCCAAGTATACTACCCTGCGGAACACCGAAATTAATATTATGTACTTCGCTTATTAAATCAGCCACTTTTGTGCGTTGTTTCCTATTTGTTAAGTAGCTCTTGAACCATTCGAGAGCTGTTCCTCTGATACCACTATACTCGAGTTTTTTTAGCAGTATTGGTATGGAAATAGTATCAAAGGCCTTAGCCAGGTCCAAAAACACTCCTATGCAATGACTCTGTTTGTCTAAAATACTCGATACTGTGGATGTAAGAAGACGAACCGCATCTTCGGTAGATTTATTACGCCTGAAACCAAATTGACGTTTCGACAATATATTTTGCGATTCCAAATACGATATTAGCCTTTTGTTCACTATCTTTTCAAGCAATTTTGAAAAGGTGCCTAGCAGTGAGATTGGACGATAGTTTTCGGGTTTGTCTTTTGGACCTGATTTGTATATTGGACTAACCAAAGCAATTTTCCAGTCTTCTGGAAAGACTCCACTTTTTAAGCTTAAATTGAAGATAGCCGTTAGAGGTTTAACGATAGCTGTTCTTATTTGTTTGACAAAAACGTTATCAATCTCATCAATGCCAGCAGCTTTTCCACTTTGAAGCTGATATATTAGCTTATCTACTTCGAATTCATCGGTGGGCTGCATAAAGAACGAGTTTTTTGGTGCATTAGGAAGTTTTATGTTGGCTGCCAAGTCATGTTCAGTTAACGCGAAATTAGAGAATATATTCCTGGCGAGATTTTCTCCTAATGTTGCAAAGTAGCTATTACATAAATTAAGAGATACTAATTTTTGATTAGAACCGAGCAGTTCTTCTGTATTCGAATGAGCTTTATTCAGGTGACAGATGGATTTAATAGCTTTCCATAATTTTTTTGTGTTACTATAACTTTCTTCCAGTTCTCTCTTTTCATGTTCCGATTTAAGTTTCCGTAGTAAATTATTACAAAAATTGCGGTATCTTGTATAGGTAATTTTTAATGTTGCATCTTGGACATTTGATTTATATTTTATGTGTAGATTATCGCGTTGTTTCATACACCTTATTAGACCAGGTGTTATCCAGGGTTTAAGGTTGTATCTTGACCGCGACAAGGTAACAATTTTTGTGTGGTGATTTAAGATTTCGGATAATCGATTCATAAAACTGTTTACTGCTATATCAACTCTAACGTCGTCATTTATTACGGTAGACCAGTCTTCATTTATAATCTCTTGCTTAATGGCTTCTACATTTCTTTTCAATCTTTTACGAGGTAGTCTCTCTGTGTTTGACTTGCGAAGTGTTAGTCCTGTAATAGCTATATCGTGGTCTGTTATATCAGATTTGCAGACTACTCCGATAACTTTACCAGTTGTTCTTGCCATTATGTGATCTAAACATGCATCACCGCGAGTCGGCTCAGTTATGGCAGGAAGAAGTCCATGTTCAGCAATTAGGCAGAGATATTCTGAGCAGCGGCTATTTATAGAGAATGGTAATATATCTATATTAATATCTCCACATATAATTAAATTTCGCTCTTGTTTTAGACTACTGCACAAATTGTTCAGGGAAGAGAGAAACGAATCTATGTTCCTATCTGAGGGTGAACGATATATACCGACAACAGAAGTAAATTTTTTTAAATGAATTAATAGGCAGTCCGAGTCAGTGTGAAAGATTGGTTCATCAGTGGTGACACTGTGGGAATTGTGTACATAGATGACAATACCACCATTCTGATTCCTTACGTTAGAGGTTCTATATGACGTATATTCGTGGATTTGCGGTATAATTGAATTTTCATTAATAATAATCTCAAGGTTTTCCAATAGGCTCAGCTTAAGGCCTTTATTAGAACACGTGTGCAATACTTCGAAACTATGGTCATTAGGAACTTTATGACCGCTTTCTATCAGATGTTTAGCGAAATTTGAATTTTGTGGTTTGTTATTCCTGAACGCGGCCATATGTTCTTTAAAACGAGTTTCAAAATTACGACCAGTCTGACCCACATATGTATCATTGCATTCAGGACATTTTATTTTATAAACACCACACTTTTTCGCGCTTGGTAATTTATCTTTATTATTGCACAGAATCTTTTTTAAAGAGTTATTACTTTTAAAACCTAATTTTATATTTGATTTGGATTTAAATATAGCTGAAATTCGTTCTGACAATGCTCCAAAATAGGTCAGACTGGCTTTGCACTTATTATCTTTGTAATGTGGCACCGCGTACAAGTGTTTTGCCAATTGCAACTTCTGTTTATTTTTTAATATGTTATGTACTACTTGCTTATCATAGCCATTAGAATGCGCCATCTGGCTGATTATTTGAAGCTCTTTGTTAAAATTCTTCTCGCAAAGAGGGACTGATAAAAGTCTATGTATATGACTGTGAAAGGCGGCAAGTTTGTGTTGCCAGGGGTGAAAAGAAGAAGCAGGTATGATCGTATCCGTGTAGGTTGGTTTGCGAAAGATCTCAAACATATGTTCATTATTGGACCGTGTAATAGTAAGGTCAAGAAAATTTAGCGAGTTATTCTGCTCTGATTCTAATTTGAAACTAATTTTGGGATGTTTGGAATTGATATTATTAATGAAAATATCAAGTTGTCTATCCGTACCCGTCCAGCATATAATTATGTCATCTACATATCTATAATAGTAAAGGATGTTTTTATTTTGGACAATGTTTTGATTTTCAAAGTGGTCCATGAAAATTTCAGCCATCAGTGGACTTAAAGGGGAGCCCATAGCTAAACCATCCTTTTGATGAAAGTAATGGTCATTGAATCGAAAATAATTTTGTTCCATACATAATTCTGTTAATTCTATTATTTCTGAAATCTCTCCAGGGTGTAAACATTTTTTCTCGAGTAATGTGGTTAAAATGTTTAATGTTTCCTTGTATGGAACATTCGTGAATAAACTATCAACATCAAGTGATATTAATTTACATTTATTTGGTAATTTTATATGTTTAATTTTGTCGACCAGCTGGAGACTGTTTTTAAGGGCATGTATTGGCTGAAAGGATGTTTTAGACGGTATGATTGAATTTAAATATTTAGCTAGTTTATATGCTGGGGCGCCTATGTATGAGACAACTGGACGTATGGGGGTATTATTTTTGAGGATTTTTGGCAAACCATACAACATCGGAGAGCGAGGATCTCCGCAAAGTAACGCCTAATTCTATAAATCCTTGATATATGTTAAAGCCTTATTTATTACTGTTGAACAGCGGACGTCGGTGACTATGGACACAGCGTTAAGACCGCCCAGAGCACAGCGATAACTACATTACATTATCACTATTAAACATTATTGTTTCCATAATTTATAGAATTAGGCGTTACTTTGCGGAGATCCATAATACAAAAGTAATAATAAAATTATTTTGCTGTAATCCGCGAAGAAGTAAAATAGAAAATATATATAATGCTAAATGTAAGTGGACAATCGCACGACCACGACCGAAATTGCAAAGCTTTGCGAATTGCAAAGCTGTGGAGTCTATCTTCTTATGGTTGCGGGGCGAAACGATTGTTGAGTTTGTGATAGTGAACGTATATAGTGCTTGTGTATTGTGGTGGCGGTGGTGGAGGTTTGTGCATGTGTTTTTACGAATCCTGCATGTATCGGGTATGATAACCGATTGTCCACTTACATTAAGCATTATATATATTTTCTATTTTACTTCTTCGCGGATTATAGCAAAATAATTTTATTATTACTTTTGTATTATTGTGTCCTTTAACATTTAAACACTATCTAGAAGACTACTAAATTAACAATCCAAAAAATTTGTTCTGGTAGAGAGTTTTCTGCAGAGAGAAGCTAATAAGTCTAGTGAGACATGATTTTCGGCCACCGTCGGCTAATGCTCGGAAGTCCAGCGATGGAAACAAGGTTATTTGGGGTGCGAAGAAAAAAACCTCTATAAAAAATTACCCAGTGAGGGCAGAAACGCCCTCCACGGCGCTGGGGTCCCTACTTGGGATGCGGTTTCTTCTTGTCCACCGTATCATGAAACATTGGTGGGCAGGAAGCGAACGCGGACAACGATGGTCTCCTTCTGCTCTGAGAACGGAAGCGGTGGAGTGGTTTCGGGAATTCTTGTTCTGATGCAATCTGCTACTGGTAGGTCCAAGTGTTTACAGGTGTGTTTACAAGTGTGACTTGCCCAAGTCCATCGTCTGCCACAGACGGTCCTCGAGGCAGTCGGTGCATCTGGTGCTCTCAATGCATCGGTTTGCGGAGGAAGACTTCTCTTTTGCGAGGTCACTACCTGGAAGTGTTTCTGGGATCAGAGCGGCTGTTGGCGGGGATGGGGACAAAGTGTACAACGTTACCCTGTCTTCGTTCGGCGATACCCATAAAGATTGTTTTCCTGTATTAAACAAAATATAGTAAGTAGCGGCCTGTTATTCTTCCACTGCTGGGAATAGGCCTCTTTGCTCCGTTTTTTGGAGAGAAGGATTGGAGCTAAGACCTACTACGCTGATACAATGCGGATTGGTAGGTTACACGTATCTCCAGAATTCTCTAGAGAATTGCAGAGAGAGAATATGCAGGTTCCCTCACGATGTTTTTCTTCACCGGAAAGTGTGTGATAAATTGTAATTATCACATAAATTTATTAGAAAAACTCATTGGTGTCTGCCCGGGTTTGAATCCGTGATCTCCTCGCAAGAGTCGCACGGTGTTACTGCTGGGCTACCACAACAAAAAAATTACTTATAATTACGAGTATATTTTACCCCTGTACATATGGTCTAATCATGCCAAATTTCTTCAAAATTGGTCTAGTGGATTATCTGTTAAAGCGTAACATACACATAGGTGAATAGACAATCGCATTTATAATATTGGTGTAGATGTTATCACGTAACACTTTACAATTAATAATAGATGTCGCAATTACGGTCGCATCAAACTGTCAAGTGTAATACATGTCGACAATTAAATTTATGTCGGATCATTGTTGCTAAAAGCCGTGATAGCTAAATGTTGTTGTCGCTGTTACTAAAGTTAGACGGGTTCAAAACGTAAAAAATTCGTGTGGTATTCAGCTGATTAGAATAGACCACCCTCAGTTCTTACCGTAGTATCGTAAAAGGAGACTAATGTAAGTTGTCCCGCCGTGAATTATCCTGCTGAGTAAAATAGACCACTCTCTTTCTTACCGAGGTGTTATAAAGGTTGACTAAGGTAAGTTGTCTAGTCAGGTAGTATACGGCTGAGTAGAGTAGACCACCCTCTTTCTTACCGAAGTGTCCTAAAAGGCGACTAAGGTAAGTTGACCCGTTGTGTAGTATCCGACTGAGTAGAATAGACCACACTCATTTCTTACCGAAGTGTCGTAAAATGCGACTGAGGTAAGTTGTCCCACTGTCTGGTATCCGGCAGATTAGAATAGACCATCCTCATTTCTTACCGCGGTGTTGTAAAGGCAACTAAGGTAAGTTTATCCGCCGTGTGGTATCCGACTAAGTAGAATAGACCTCCCTCATTTCTTACCGAGGTGTCGTAAAAGGCGACTAAGGTAAGTTGACTAGTCGTGTAGTATCCGGCTAAGTAAAAAGAATCTCCTCATTTCTTACTGTGGTGTTGTAAAAGACGACTAAGGTAAGTTGTCCCACCGTGTGGTATCCGCTTGAGTAGAATAGACCACCCTCTTTATTACCAAGGTATCGTAAAAGGCGACTAAGGTAAGTAAAGTAAGTACCGGCCTGTTACTATCCCACTGCTGGGCATAGGCCTCTTCTCTCCGTTTTTTTTTTTTTTGGAGAGAAGGATTGGAGCTAAGACCTACCACGCTGCTCCAATGCGGATTGGTAGGTTACACATATTCCCAGAATTCTCTAGAGATATGCAGGTTTCCTCACGATGTTTTCCTTCACCGAAAAGCGTGTGATAAATTGCAATTATCAATTAGACACATAAGTTTTACTAGAAAACTCATTGGTGCCTGCCCGGGGTTTGAACCCTAGACCTCCTTGAGAGAGGCGCACGGTGATACCGCTGGGCTACCACAGCAAGGTAATTTATACAAATATATTTTTTAAAATACCCTCAGTATTTTAAAAATATTTTTGACACAGACGAAGTCACGCTTAGAAATAAATGCGTATAATTCACTTGGCACGCATACCACATGTTCCCAAAGTGGTATTGATACCAGTAATTATAGAATTAATTAGAGAATTAGTAATATACGTTGACAGTTGAATTTGTGAGACAGTGTTGTGGGCAAACGTAATTAACTAATTGTAGAGGGTATTAGAAGATTATTGTCTGAGAAACTAGCGTAAATTGCATTCTAATGCGACTAACTTATAAATATACTAGCGGCCTGCCCCTGCTTCGCACGGGTATAAAATATATATCCCATGTCAGTCAGTGTAAAAAAAATGATTAAAATCGATCGAGTAGTTTTGATTTATTCATTACTGCCCGTGGCCCGCACGCGTTAAATTTAGAGAAAAACAATTTCCTTTCCCTATACCAAGAAGATTTCCTGCTATCTTTGGAATATCTAAATTCATATAGTACATTTTCACTTATTTACTTTTACATTTTCCCTATGTATTTTATTTTTACAATTAATTACAGAATGTCTTTAAACAAACTCTTGAAAGAGGGACATAGCTGCTAAAGTCGAAGTGTTATAGGGCGAAGCGCGGCGTCCTCACTGCATTTTAAATCTGTAATATCTCCGAAAATGTTCACTTAAATTACATACTGTAAACGGCCATATTGATCTATATTAAATCAACTATTTATTTAAGGTACTTAATTGGATAAGGATTAATGCTGTATTGTATAAAAATTGCTTCAAAAATATGGCATTATTTTTCGTAAAAAGTAAATGACAAAAAATGCTATAGTGGGTTATCCATAAGAGATAGACATATACCATCGCGGACTTTTCTGTAGACCTTTTCAAGATGTACAAATACTTAGTACATTATTTTGATAAATCTCGTAGGGTTTAGCCTGCGTTTGCAATGTAAGCGGAAAAAAATGTAATTATTTACAGAAACCTCAAAAATTACAGTATTTCTCTACTCCGTATTGAATGTTATTATACGTACAAACCTTCCTCTGGAATCACTCTATCTATTAAAAAAGACCGCTTCAAAATCTGTTGCGTAGTTTTAAAGTTTTATGCGTACATAGGGATATAGGGACTTTGTTTTATAATATACTAGCGGCCTGCCCATGCTTCGCACGGGTATAAAATATATATCCCATGTCACTCAGTGTAAAAAAATGATTAAAATCGATCCAGTAGTTTTGATTTATTCATTACTGCCCGTGGCCCGCAAGCGTTAAATTTGGAGAAAAACAATTTCCTTTCCCTATACCAAGACGATTTCCTGCTATCTTTGGAATATCTAAACTCATATAGTACATTTTTACTTATTTACTTTTACATTTTACCTATGTATTTTATTTTTACAATTAATTACAGAATGTCTTTAAACAAACTCTTAAAAGATTCGAAGTGCTATAGGGTGAAGCGCGGCGTCCTCACGGCATTTTAAATCTGTAATATCTCGGAAAATGTTCACTTAAATTACATACTGTAAACGGCCATATTGACCAATATTAAATCAACAATTTATTTAAGGTACTTAATTGCATAAGGATTAATGTTGTATAGTAATAAAAATTGCTTTAAACGTAAGGCATTATTTTTCGTAAAAAGTAAATGAAAAAAACTGCTATTGTGGGTTATCCATAAGAGATAGACATATACCATCGCGGACTTTTCTGTAGACCTTTTCAAGGCGTACAAATACTTACTACATCATTTTGATAAATCTCGTAGGGTTTAGCCTGCGTTTGCAATGTAAGCGGACAAAAATGTAATTATTTACAGAAACCTCAAAAATTACAGTATTTCTCTACTCCGTATTGAATGTTATTATACGTACAAACCTTCCTTTTGAATCACTCTATCTATTAAAAAAAACCGCATCAAAATCGGTTGCGTAGTTTTAAAGTTTTATGCGTACATACGGAAATATGGACTTTGTTTTATAATATGTAGTGATGTACATGTTGTATATGTACATAGTGATATATGTACATGTTAGCGCACACTATATACAATAACACGATATAATAGGGATACCACAATTTCCGTTCCGAGATGCACTTCTCTTGAATGACGAACTAGACTGACTGTAACTGAAACGTTTTATCAATAGGAAGTCTGCACCGGAAACAATACGGCACAGTGTTGCCACCATTTTAATCAAAAAGGGCGCGATACTCTTGTTTCATGACTGTGTTGCTATAAAATACAAAGCGGAAGTCAATGGCGACAACATACATATATATATCCTCCTGCCCTTATCCCATTCTAAGTGGGTAGGCACACCATATTATAAACACGCTGTAACATGATTTGGCTATGTATTTTACGATCGGCCGCCTGCCTGACGTCAACTTACCTTAATTATATTTAACGACACCTCGGTAAGAAAGAGGGTGGTCTATTCTACTAAACCGGATACCACACGGTGGGTCAACTTACCTTAGTCGTCTCTTACGTCACCTTGGTAAGAAATGAGGTTGGTCAATTCTACTCAGCCGGATACCCCGCAGCGGGTCGACTTACCTTAGTCGCCTTTTACGACACCTCGGTAAGAAATGAGGGTAGTACTATTCTATTCAGTCGGATACCACACGGCGTTTACTATAAAATTTTACAAATTTGTAAAAATTTACTGTAAAAACATTACAAACAAAAATACAATTTTTTTCTCTTTATAATATTAGTATAGATAAAAAACATTTTTCTTTTGGAAAAAACACATGGTATTATGAAGCGCACTTAAATGCCAAGTAAGCGCGAACGAAGTTGTAGATACTTATTTGTTTTATAAAAATAAAATGTTTCATTCCGTTGTTACATTTATAAAGTAAAATAAAGACATAATATGAACCTAATAATATGAACAAGACGTAATATGGGACCTATATCAAGAAGAAATTGTGTATTCCATTACGAAATTTGATTGTTTCTTTGATGTTTGAAATTACAAATCTTATCTCAAAATTGGTCGGATTCTTTATTTGATACTTATTTTTTGAGTATTTTGTCAAACAAGGGTGTATCAATTTTATATGTTAACTATGTTTTAACCCGGATTTCATCTGTCTTAACTTCAGTAGTGCAAAAAAGTATTAAATGCCCGCAACTTTGTTTGTTTCAACTTAAGCGATTAAGTAGTTTCAAAAACGCAATATGTTTTTATCTGTTACCGAAAGAAAATTGGGATTTTTGTAACCTATATATTTAATATATAAATGAGTTGATTTTGTATATATAATGAACACTTGAAATTAAAAATTTAAATTCGAACTAAGTATGCAATTTGGTCCCAAAAGCCTTTCAGAACCAAACTGCATACTTAGTTCGAATTTTAATTTTTAGGTACTTAGTACCTTATTTACTTCAAGTGTTCAAATATATCTAATGATTTTCATTAAATTCAGCACGTAGGGAGTATCTGTAGGTAAAAATCTATCGATCTATCAATATAATCTAGTTAAATTTCATTTTAAAAAATGTCGTTTTTCTAAGGTCTATTCTACTAAGAGCTTTGATAGCCCAATTCTTTCGAGGAGGTCACGGGTTCAAACCCGGGCAGACACCAATGAGTTTTTCTGTTAAAACTTATGTATGTAATTGATAATTGCAATTTATCACACGCTTTTCGGTAAAAGAAAACATTGTGAGGAAACCTGCATATCTAGAGAATTCTGGAGATATTTGTAAACTACCAATCCGCATTGGAGCAGCGTGGTAGGTCTTAGCTCCAATCCTTCTCCTCAAAGAAAAAACGGAGAGAAGAGGCCTATTCCCAGAAGTTGGAGAGTAAACAGGCTACTTACTTACTACTTACTATTCTACTCAGCCGTATACCACGGTCAACTTACCTTACTCGCCTTTTACGACTCTGTGTATAAATTCACGTTTTCCAAAAACCACTGGAAAGGGAAAGGATTTGTTTTACTGAGTCAAATAATTGTCAGGTGACGTATTTACGATCCGGTTCGACTACGGGTGATTTATTGATCACTCAGTTCGAAAAGTTTCCCACCAAAAACCACTTACATAAAATCTATTGGAAACGAATGTTTTTGGTCATTTAAAAAACTCTCCCAATGTTAGATTTAATAATTTTGAGACATAATTTATTGAATGGGGCTTTACTTTGTCGACTTCCATTGTCTATACTCATATATAAAGCTGAAGAGTTTGTTTGTTTGATTGTCGCTAATTTCATGAACTACTGGACCGATTTGAAAAATTCTTTGAATATAAGATAGTCTGTCGAGGAAGGCTATAGGCTAAATAACATCACTTAGATGAATAGAAGAGGAGCAGCAATAAAAAATATAACTAAAACGGCTTTCTTTGCGTGCGCTATATAAACGGTGAAAGTTATTCAAAAAACATGTATTGCAAAATTGTTCCTCTCTAAACGTTGTAAATAAAAGTCCGCGACAGCATAAAAAAGCTATATATTTTAAGCTTAAATAAATAATTAATTAACTTAATAAAGCTTTTAAGGTTAACCCACTTTAGCCTTTTTTTTTTGGTTATCAAAATACTATATTACGGTTTTATTCTTTACAAGCTGGCGATTGCTAGTTATATATAAAGCTGAAAAGTTTGTTTGTTTGATTGTTATATCGCTCTAATCTCAAGAACTACTAGACCGTTTTGAAATTTTTTTGATTTTAAGATAGTCTATTTATTAAGCAAGGCAATATATAACATCACGCTAAGATATATAGGAGAAGAGCAGCAATAAAAAATATTACGAAAACGGCAAAACTTAAAGCTTTCCTTGCGTGCGCTATACGTTGAAAGTAATTCAAAAATCTCTTATAATAAAGTCCAGATAACTACTTTTATGTCCAAAATCGGGGAAACAAATTGTGACATAGTGATTTCCATGCTCGAAGCTGCTTGCAAAGCTAGTCTTTTATAAAAAGCGTACTTAACAAAAGCAATTTAAATAATAAGTTTTTGTTACGATTAGAATAAATGTTTTATAAGTTTCATTTCAAATACTTGTTTGAAATTAAATTAAAGTGAAATTAGATAGCGAAGCTTTGAGGTGAACGATTCAGAACAAAGCGGAGTTAGCTATAAATGCTTTTGTTTATTAGAAACTTCTTGTTAATTACATTCATTATATCGTTTTTGATTTGCATTGTGATGTTTTTACTGAAGAAGGTGTCAACCTTTATTAAACCAAGGGTTCCAATTAGAATAGAATAAGCGAAGAAAGTTTACTATAGAAGCATAATAATATTTACGCCGTGTGGTATTCGGCTGAATAGAATAGTACCACCCTCATTTCTTACCGAGGTGTCGTAAAAGGTGACAAAGGTAAGTCGTTCCGCCGTGTGGTATCCGGCTGAGTAGAATAGACCAACCTCATTTCTTACCGAGGTGTCGTTAAATACGACTAAGGTAAGTTAACGTCAGGCAGGCGGCCGGTCGTAAAAACGCCAAATCATGTGACAGCATGTTTATAACATGTTGTGCCGACCCCTCTTAGAGTGGGATAAGGGCAGGAGGATATATATAAGGAATAGAAGCCTTATGTAGCTTACAATGTTAAAGCGAGCGAAAGGAAAATGTTTGTTTTTAGAAAGTGAAGTAATAGTGACGTGAAATATTTACGATCCGGTTCGACTTGGGGTCAGTACTGTGGAGTGATTTATGGAGGAAAAATGCTTAAAACATACATTCTTGCGTTTACGTTTTTTACCCATATACTTTATTTGTGATGATTTTGTAACTAAAGAAAATTTGCCACGGTATCCGGCTGAGTAGAATATAAAACCCTAATATCTTACCAAGATGTCGTAAAAGGCGACTAGCGTAACTCAACCCGCTTTGTGGTATCTGCTTGAGTAGAATAGACCACCCTCAATTCTTACCAAAGTGTCTGTAAGGCGATTAAGATAACTTGACCCACTATGTGGTATCCAGTGCGGTAGAATAGACCACCCTCATTTCTTACCGAGGTGTCGTAAAAGGTGACTAAGGTAAGTCGACCCGCCGTGTGGTATCCGGCTGAGTAAAATAAACCATCCTCTTTGTTACCGAGATGTCATAAAAGGTGACTAAGGTAAATTGACCCACCATAAGGTATTCGGTTGAGTAGAATAAACCACCGTCTTTCTTTACGAAGTGACGTTAAATAAGACTAAGGTAAGTTAACGTTATGCCGGTCATAAACTACGTTGCCAAAACATTTGAAAACATGTTTATAACATGTGCCGACCCCATTTAGAGTAGGATAAAAGCAGGAGAATAATGATGAGAATTCTCCTACCAAATCACTTCGAAAATCTTTTTTATACAGTTCTACAAACTAGAGTGTTCAAATATAGTATAGCTTTAACCCGCAAATACAAAAGTAATAATAAAATTACTTTGCTATAATCCGCGATGAAATTTATCAATTCATGGATGGATGGAATTCATCGCGGATTATAGCAAAATTATTATTACTTTTGTATTATGGATCTACGCAAAGTAACGCCTAATTCTATAAATTACCCTTTGATTGATAATAGATAGCGCTTTTTAATGTTTTATTCCTGTAGAATTTACAAGATTTCTATAGCCTATATGCTAACCCGGTGTATAAGGAATAATTGTGCCAAATTTCATCGATATTAATTCAACGGATTTGTCGTGAAAGAGTAATAAACATACATCCATACTCACAAACTTTCGCATTTATAATATTAAGTAGGATTTCCGCCTACATTTGCGCAGCATTAGTAGTAAGTAGCGGCCTGTTACTATCCCACAGCTAAGAATAGGCCTCTTCTCTCCGTACTTGGAGATTAGGATTGGAGCTAAGACCTACCACGCTGCTCCAATGCGGATTGGTAGGTTACACATATCTCCAGAATTCTCTAGAGATATGGAGGTTTCCTCACGATGTTTTCCTTCACCGAAAAGCGTGTGATAAATTGCAATTATCAATTAGACACATAAGTTTTAACAGAAAAACTCATTGGTGTCTGCCCGCGTTTGAACCCGTGACCTCCTCGAAAGAGTCGCACAGTCACACCGCTGGGCTACCACAGCTTCAGCATTATGACAGCATTAGTAATGGAGTAATATATTATATTAAATATTCACGAACCGGTTCCATTACGGCTCGGCGTATTTCCTGTATATATAAACCCTGGTATACTTTATTTATATCAATTAATAATTAATAACCCTTGGTACGGATATAAACTTTAGTTGGGGAGATGTGTGACGGTTACCCGGTCACAGATTCAAACTCCGGGCAGGCAATAAGTTTATCAGCATACAAAATTATGTAATATGTAGTAAAGTTGTATTGCTTCGCTTTGCGATTTTGTCGTGGAGTCTATCTCCTGATGATGCTTCGGTTGCGGGCCGAAACGATTGCTGAGTTTGTGATAGTGAACGTATGTAGTGCTTGTGTATTGTGGTGTCGGTGATGGAGGTTTGTGCATGTGTTTTTACGAATCCTGCATGTATCAGGTATGAAAACGGATTGTCATCTCTACGATTAAAATTATATATGTTTTCGATTATACTTCATCGCGCACTATAGCAAAATAATTTTATCATTACTTTTGAATTATGGATCTCCGCAAAGTAACGCCTAATTAAATGATGAGGTAAAAAAGCTTGGATTTGAAAAATCATTCAGCTTCATACGAGTTTCTTTCTGGTTCTTCTCGGTAAGAGCAACATTCCGAACCAGTTGTGCTTCAATAATCATATTGATCCTTGACGATTCAAAAGTGCTTGAAAGAGCTTATTTGAATAAAGATATATTGATTTGATTTGATTTGTGCATACATCTTGTACTTATCGTCTTTTCTATAATAGGCGTAACTTTCGGACCTTTATATACTCATTTCATTTAATGTTTCTTTTTTTACCAAGCGACTAAAGGATTCGTGAAATATTCACAATCCGATTCGACTAAGGGTTGGAAACTCGACTCGATTTACGAGGCGTCTAAAATACGTGCTAGACCTGTTGCGTAATTTATTTAAATATATTTTTACTATTTATACTAATGTATTAGTGTAAAGTTATTAGAATGTATTAATTTATATTAATAAATACTTTGTGCACCTCAATTTATATTTCTATTGTTTAGTGTAACTTTAGGTAGGTAGCCTGTAAGAGATTGATATTAGTGATAAGGCCGCCTTTGCACATATTTCTGTTTAATTTTAAGTTTCATGTACCGAATTTGTTTTATGTGCAATAAAGAATTTTTTATTATTATTTATTATTATAATATATAAAGCTGAAGAGTTTGATTAATTGATTGTTTGATCGCGTATTCTCATCGCGCATTCTTTCAGTGTAAGATAGTCATTTTACTGAGACTGGCTATATGTTATATAGTCTATATAACATAACGCTAAGATGAATAGGAAAGGAGCAGCAATAAAAGTAGTACGAAAACGGCAACATTTATAGCTTTCCTTGCGTGTGCTGAGTAAACGGTAATAGTTATTCAAAAATCATATATTACAAAATTGTTCACCTCTAAAAGTTCTAAATAAAACTCCACGACAGCATATGTCTAGCTGTTATGGTTAACCAACTTTAACCATTCTTATGGTTATTGTTGACGACGAT
The DNA here is from genome assembly GCA_029227775.1 of Morpho helenor. Taxonomy (NCBI): domain Eukaryota; kingdom Metazoa; phylum Arthropoda; class Insecta; order Lepidoptera; family Nymphalidae; genus Morpho; species Morpho helenor. Next base: position 12,055,530 of record JARGCU010000002.1, read on the forward strand.
TTATTAGTTTTAATAATTAGTATGTTAACCACTATAGGATAAGTTTAGTTGTAAATAAAGTATACAACCCGTGGTCTTTTAATAACCTTTAGATTTAAGATAATTATCAAAATAAGTCTACTATACTAACTTTATAAAAACTACGTATAAGTAAGTAATATAGTTATAAGAACAATAATTGTTATTGTTAACTTGTTAAGTCACACAATAAAGGTTGTACGGATGCCAGCGCTAGGCGTGCATAAAACCGCCCCCTCCGGGCCCGATCGGTCACTTCGTCCGCCGGCACGATAGCGCGCGCACGCCTACACATCAAGAATAATCCGCAAGTTTCATGTCTCCGCTGTACCCAAAATATCCGCTACAGTTATCAAAAGACTATATTACGGTTTTAATGGTTCCACGCTGGCGATTGCTAGTTAATGAAATAAAATGGTTCTAATATAGAAAATACAAAAGTTAAATATTGTGAAAAATATCTTTAAATGATTTCCCGCTATCCCAATATCGATTGCAGTCCTTGTTGTGCCGACCCCACTTAGAATGGAAAAAGGTCAGAAAAATGATGATGAGGAAGTTTTGTTTTTATATTGTGATAAAAAACAAATTATACATTCAAATTAAATCTGTCACCGTCTCAAAAATTACAAAAGAATTCATTTTAAATATATATTGTGATTTTCATTGCTAAGTTTCTTTTTCGTTTCTCGGTAATGAAAACTGGCTTGAAGGCCAAAGTTATAAGGCTTAGTCAAATTGGAATTAAAAATGGCTTGATGGCGTTTTATTATATGGCTAAGATCTATACTAATATATAAAGCTAAAGAATTTGTTTGGATGTTTGAACGCGCTAATCTCAGGAACTACAAGACCGGTTTGAAAAGTTCTTTGAATGTAAGGACTGATATGAAAGATTCTTTATATGTAAAGTAGTCCATTTATCTAGGAAGAATATAGGCTATATAATATTTTTTATTTAGTTTAGCGAAACTAAATAAAAATATTACGAAAACAGCAAAATTTAAAACTTACCTTGCGTGCGCTAAGTAAACGATAAAAGGTATTAAAATCATGTATTACAAAATTGTTCCGCTCTAAAAGTTCTAAATAAAAGTCCGCGACAGCATAAATCTAGCTTTAAGGTTAACCCACTTTTGTATGGTTATCAACATACTATATTACGGTTTTAATCTTTGCACGCGGGCGGATTTACTTTACTATATTATAGTAAGTAAGTAAGTAGCAGTCTGTTACTATCACACTGCTGAGAATAGGCCTCTTCTCTCCGTTCTTGGAGAGAAGGATTGGAGCTAAGACCTACCACGCTGCTCCAATGCGGATTGGTAAGTTACACATATCTCCAGAATTCTCTAGAGATATGCAGGTTTCCTCACGATGCTTTCCTTCACTGAAAAGCGTGTGATAAATTGCAATTGATAATTGATAATTAGACACATAAGTTTTATCACAAAAACTCATTGGTGTCTGCCCAGGTTTGTACCCGTGACCTCCTCGAAAGAGTCGCACGGTCACACCGCTGGGCTACCACAGCTTCAATACATTTTATTATACCCTAGTATAAATATAATTTCGACTCTTACGAGGAACTTACACGCCCAACCCGCAACACCGCCGTATTGTTATGGAAATTTATCGCAATACTAAAACAAAACACCCATTAAAGCACCATTAAGTTATTTAAAACGTAGTTTTACCAGCCGAGGAAACATATTTCTTACCGCTCGACACTATGACGTGATATATTGGCTTTTACTGGCGAGGCTTTTTGCTAAACAAAGAAATAGTTTACTTTACTTTATTATTTTCTTTAATATTTTTTCCTTGTTGGTAAGAGCACCTTTCCGAACCAGTCGTAGCTTCATTGTAATTTGACGATTCGAAAGTGCTTGTAAAGGCCAATTTGAATAAAGAATTATTTGAATTTGAATGCTTTTTCTTTGCCGTCATAATCCACCCTCATTTCGTACCGTGGTGTTGTAAAAGACGACTATGGTTTGTCGACTCGCCATTTTGTATGCGTCTGAGTAGAATAGAGCACCCTCATTTCTTGCCGAGTTGTGGTAAAAGGCGACTAAGGTAAGTTTATGTGGGGCAGGCGGCCGGTCGTGTAAGAAAAGAAGAATTATTATCCCACTATAAGTGAAGTAGGTACAACATGTTATAAACATGTTACATGATTTGCCTACTTGCTTTACGACTGGCCGTTTGCTTGACGTCAACTTAACTTAGTCGTATTTTACACACCTATACAAGAAATATGGTCTATTCTACTCAACCAGATAACACACGGCGGATCAACTTACCTTAGTCGCCTTCGGTAAGGAATGAGGGTAGTACTATTCTACTCAGCTGGATACTACACAGCATACGTCCACATCGTCCCGCCGCGATAACGCAACGTAAAGAGCTCATGAATAAGAGCCCTGTATGGGCTTGGAACTAGTCGGGCTCATCCGATAAAATAACACGTGAGTATAGCCGGTTTCTGTACATTAATTATGAATACCACTCACGATAGTTTATAACGTAGTCAAAACAAGAGAAACTAAATAAACGGGGAAAAGTTGAGCTTTAAAATGAAATTACTCTCAAGCCTGGCTTCGCATACAAAAGCCAGTGTAAAATATATTATTTATTCTATTACCGTCATTCTGTATATTTACTACTTTGACCCGGTTTTAATACCAGCCATATAGACGGAAGTTGGTTGCAATATATAATACATTTAACTATTAAATCGTTCTCCTCTCCTTTTCCCACTCTAAGTGGAGTCGGCACAACATGTTTTTCGAGTAATTTTTTACCGGATGTCGTAAAAGGCGATTAAGCTAAGTTGACGTCAAGCAGACAACCGATCGTAAAATAACTAGCCAAAATAAATTTAAGCCGACCCCACCTAGAGTGGCAGGAGTATGACGATAATGCAATAACATGTCACAAATACACATCTCAGAGAACTTGCTTATCTCTTGAGAGTTTCTGAGATTTCAATGTTCCTCAATCTTTATTTCTCTCTCCTGTTCTATCCAATAGGGTAGAGTAGGCTTTTGCCCAGCAATGGGATGTTAAGTCTTTACTTTACGTCATGATATTTCTTATATTTTCACTGATCAAAATATTACAGATTGGTATTTCTAAAACTTTACCCAACACCGGATATTACTGGTTTGACCCGGTTATTACAACCAGGTCAAACCAGTAATATCCGGTGTTGGGTAAACTTTTAGAATTACCAATCTGTAATATTTTGATCATGGACGACACCCGGATAAAATATTGCTGATAATCCTTAATCAAATCTGTAATGGATCGTTTAGGTATTTAAATTATAAGGTCGGGATTTCGAGGATCTTCAAGATATGGTTAATAGGAAAACATATGTACTGTTAAAGAAGGTCCAGAAGTGGGTATTAATGAGACTTTAAACTATAATTCAACTTGTATTACCACACTCGCAATTAATACTATATCTACATGCAAATGTCACATCACACACGATAGCTTGTTATTTCGATGCCATCGAAACCTCCATTTGTTATTGCGCGTTACGCCGAGCACATCATCGGCTTGATCGTGCATTGCTGCCCTTTAAAAAGGCGGATACGTTTTTGAAGGTACTAATGTCGTACCGATCCGGAAACGCTGTCATAGGGAGATCGTTCCATAAGATGGTGGTGCGCGGAATGAAATTATTTGAAAACCGCACTGTAAGGTAGTACTGTAGTGTTATAAATGTATGTGTCTAATTGATAATTACAATTTATCACACGCTTCTCGGTGAAGGAAAACATCGTGCTTAAAACCTGCATATTACTTAAGAATTAGAATTGAAAGAGAGAGAGATAGGTGTAACCTACGCAAACCAGTGTAATCCGCATTGGAGCAGCGTGGTAGGTCTTAGCTCCAACCCTTCTCTCCAATAACTGGGGACACAAAACCTATGCCCAGCATTTTGATAGTAACATGTCGTTACTGTACTTTTTATGATTAGAATAATAAACACTCCTCATATAAAGGTCTTAACTTATTCTGTAAAGTAATTGGATAATTTCATATACGCCATTATTCCATTAGGATAATAGGGAAAAAGAAAATGGAATCATCTTGCGGGAGCATGAAGCATAATATATCTTAGCCATGTCATAGATTAGCTGGCAAAAAAAATGTATTTGCGGCTTGGTGCAATAAATTAACTGCTATTATGTTATTATGTATATATATATATTGCTCCTTGTCGTATCCGACAACGGCGACCCTATGCATTCCTTGCGTGAGCACGGATGTGGCTGGCAAATCCAAACTTTTTCTTGAAGGTGCGGTCACAGGTTGGGCAGTAGAGTTGACCAGCACTGTTATATGTATAATTATATGTAATTTTCGGCCGAGTTTTACGCAGTTGGCGACTCGCATCAAGGTCGAGCAGTCGCGTATCCTCAAAACATTTAATACCCTCCTTGACACGAAAACGCCAGTCTGACTTAAGTTGTGCGAAATTTTCCCAACCCTCAACAGGTAGTTTGCAAGCTTTTAGATGTCGCTTGAATACATCTTTGTACCGTAGGTACTGCCCACCAGATTTGCGTTTTCCACTTGCAAGTTCTGAGTAGAAAACAGTTTTTGGTAGCCTGTAGTTTTCCATACGGTAGACATGACCACACCATCTCAGCTGAAAATTCATTACTATAGCTTCTATTCCAAGCATATTTGAACGACGCAATACTTCTGTATTCGATATTTTGTCTTGCCACTTTATACGCAAAATGAAACGAAGACACCTCATGTGAAATTTATCTAATTTCCTGATATCGCTTTTATAGATACACCAGGTTTCTGCAGCATAAAGTAAAGTGGGAAGTACTATTGCTTTATATACGGAAAGTTTGGTATGAAGCTTACAGTCGTGTGACTTCCATACCCGGTCATTGAGTTTACCAAATACCGCAGCAGCTTTTGCTATACGTGCTGATATTTCAGAGATAAGAGTGTTGTCATTCCTTATTTGACTACCTAAATACTGAAAATTGGGTACTTCTTCTACTATGGAGTCTTTAATATAAATTGAAGAATGTAAAGCCGTTTGTCCTCTAGGGGGTTGTTGCAGAATTTTAGTTTTGGTGACACTTATAGTTAGTCCAAACTTGGTGCATGATTGCTGTAAAGCGTCGACATAATTTTGCAATACAGTTAAGTTGTCTGCCATTAAGCAAATATCGTCAGCATAGAGTATATCCATTACAGAAACTGTGGTAGATTTCGACTTGTTTCTAAATCGAGACAAATTGAATAAACTCTTGTCCGTTCTAACGTTTAATTTAATTTGATCATTGCAGGTCTTAGCGGCATCTTTCAGAACGGCGGCAAAATACAGATCAAACAAGATGGGTGCCATGACACATCCCTGTTTTACACCAGAAGTTACGGGAAATAAATCTGAAAGCTCCCCTTCGTGGGAAACCAGGGCCAGTGTGTTATTGTGAAACTGCTTCACCAATTCAATCAGTTGCTCCGGCAACCCAAACTTTGCTAGTATGATCCAAAGTGCTTCTCGAGGTATGCGATCGAAAGCTTTTTCAAGATCAATAAAGCACAAGAATAGAGGGCGATTCTGTTCTAGACTTTTCTCTTGGATTTGCCTAACAACGAATATCGCATCGGCTGTTCCTCTATTCGGTCGGAATCCACACTGCGATTCTGGAAGTACTTGATCCATCTGTTTAACTAGTCGAGAGGTGATTACATGAGCCAAAACTTTTCCTGCAGTCGGTAATAGAGAAATACCTCTGTAAGAGTTACAGTTAGTGATATCACCTTTACCTTTATAAAGTTTACAGATAAGAGAAAGTTTCCAGCTTTGCGGAATAGATGTTGTTTCCCACGCCTTAAGTATAATTTCAAACAGACGATCAGCCACGCTTGGGCCTCCATACTTAAAAATTTCGCTCGGTAAGCCATCAATTCCAGGTGATTTACCATTTTTTAATTTTCCAATTGCATCGCTATACTCGTCGAAGCTGGGAGGATTTGACAAATTGTTGCGCTGAGGTAGTTTTTCCATATCTTTAAGATAACGAAGGTCAACACAATTTCCATCATGATTTAAAACCTCGCAGAAATGTTCCGACCAACGCTGAAGGATCGCTTTCCTATCCGTAAGTAACTCTCGTCCATCTTGCGTTCGAATCGCTGCTGATTTTCGCATACATGGTCCAAACACGGTCTTGATGGCATCATAAAATTTCCCTAATTGTTTCGAATCCGCAAAATGCTGTATTTCTTTTGCTTTCGCAGACCACCATTCATCTTTAAGTGCTCTAATTTTTGATTTTAATCTTTGTTGCAGTATTTTTTGAGAGTTTGAATCGCGAAAATTCTTTAAGTTACGCCTATTTTCCTTTAAGAGTTTCTTTATTTCATCATTTGAATCGTCAAACCAGTCTTGATTTTTTCTTTGTTGCTTTCCAATTACGTTTAAGGCACATGAGTTCAAATTAGTAGAGCATTCTTTCCAGATGTCCTCAATGTTATTATCTAAAATGACCATGTGCCTTTGTTCATTAAACGCAGTGTCTAGCTTTTCCCGCAATTGATCAGAATGGACGAGTTTTCCAATATCAAGTTTTGCTGGTAGCCTATGTGATGCACGAAAAGGAGGCTTAAGGTTTATGCGCATTTTGGACCTTATCAGGCGGTGATCTGTCCAGCCTTGGGCTCCGCGCATTGATCGCGTAATAAGTACATCACACAAATCTTTCTTGCGTACTATAACATAATCCAGTAGATGCCAATGTTTTGATCTTGGGTGCATCCAAGAGGTCTTATATTTCTCTGGTAAGCGAAAATACGTGTTGGTTATGCAAAGGTCAAATTCAGCACATAGGGTTAAGAGTTCAAGTCCATTGCTGTTACATTTACCTATTCCATGCCTGCCTAGAACTCCATTCCAAATATCGTATTCTCTGCCTACACGAGAATTAAAGTCCCCCAATAAAACAATTTTATCGCTTTTAGGAATTTGCACCAAAACTTGTCGAAGATCCTGGTAAAAACTGGCTTTATCTTCATCGGAGGCTGTTAAAGTTGGTGCATATATACTGATTAGCTGTATATATTTTTTAGATGCTAGTTGCATGCGCAAGGTCATTATTCGGTCATTAACTCCCTTAGGTAATTCTTGTAGAGTATTTGCCAATTTGTTTCTAACTGCAAAACCAACCCCACTACTTGCCTTCTCGTTCACATCTTTTCCGATCCAATAATAAGTATAGCCCCCAAGTTCTTCGCGGAGGACGCCATTGCTATGTAGGTGAGTTTCACTAATCGCTGCTATGTCAATGTTATAACGGGCTAGTTCTCTTGCAATAAGGGCAGTTTTCCTTTCCGGGCATATATTAGAATCGTTATCTTTTAAGGTTCTTACGTTCCAAGCTCCTAATACTAATTGTTTTGTGATTGTTTTATATATTCTTTTTCGACCGCGTAATATCGATGTTCAGATGCCCGCGATATGACACCTAAATTTTTATGAAGCGAGCTATTTTTAGGCCACCTTTTCTAGGCCCCTCCTCCGTGCGAAGGAAAGCAGAGTACTCCTCAACAGGGCTGCTTTGTCACTAGATGTGCTGCCGAACCTGTAATCCCACTTCAGCTTATTCCAGGAGCGACCACTCTCATCTAGTCGCCTACGTGCAGAACTCTAACTAAGATTTGGACACATCGTTGTCCTCCTCCCACCATCAGGTCTCCATCGCCGCAGGTCTTTGAGTCCGTATTGCCAAGAAAGAGAAATGCCAGGGTCATCTACGCGTGATTTTGATAAGTGGGTAAGCAGTTGCGCTGGTGCAGACCCACTCTTTAGTCCCAGATTAATGTCCACTAGTGGATTGGATGCCCAATACGACTAGTAAAAATAAGGGATGTAGTGATATGGCCGTATACCATTAATAGAACCCTGATATACGCCCTTTACGGTGCATCACATAACCGTGCTGCATCGCTACAGTTGCCGAGGCCTTTTGGCATATTGCCATTGCTCGCCTTCCATACCGAAGCAGACTTTTGTACAAATGGGGGGAACACCCAGAGCAAGGCTGCAGTCACCAGAGTAACTACAACCCCCCCTCCACTAGGTTTAGTCCACGGGTCGACGTGGCTTACCGGGGTGTGGCCGCTGCGTACAACAGCTACTTGGAGCCACTAGCGGAGAGTTATGAATGTTTATAGTTTAGTCATACATGCTCACCAAGTCGACCAGAACATTACGACCATGAGTAACTAACAAACATCCACTACACCCCATTATTATGTATATAGTAATGGGAGGAGCGGAAGTATTAGCTGATTAATCTGAAGTGCTTTATGTCGCCGACTATTCTCATTTCCTTATATAGGGCTAGCGTAATAAGTTCCAGAGCCTGAGTAGTTTCTTGGACTATCTGTACGTGATTCAATCAAAAATGAGGAGATCCGTAGAATAACTAAAGTCACCAACATATTTTAGCGTGTCACAAAGCATAGTGACAATGGGTGAGGCACATAGTGCGGAGAACCGATGAGCGTTGGGGTCTTAAGTATTTAGAATGGCGACTCTGCACTAGACAGTCGTCCTTAAGAGGTGGATTGATGACCTGCAAAAAGGTCGTGAGGAGCCGCTAGATCTAAGTGCCACAAAATCGTGATGTGTGGCCTTTAAAGAAACCTATGTTCACCAGTGGACGTCCAACAGTTGAAGGATAGAGAGTAAGAGATATATCGCGAGAGACAAGAAGAGATAGGACGCGTAAAGAGCTCATGAATAAGGGCCCATGATGGGCTTGAAAGCCGGGCTAATCCGATATCAAGGATGTGAGTATAGCCGACTATTATACCTGAGCCGAGCTTCTGCAAGAAGTAAAAAATTGTAAGAATTATATTTTTAAAAGGGCATTTGCCAATTTCTTTACTGACTCTTCACAGAAGGAGTGATTGTCCCAACAAAGAGGAGAGTTGATGATTCACAAAGCAGCAGTGTACAAATATATCATAAGGCATATTTATATACAGACTGTCTGTTACGCTGTCACAGCTAATCTGCTGTACCAATATTGATGTAATTTTACATGGCTAAAATTTATACACCGGGGTTATATATAAAATAAAGAATTTGTGTGCACAGGTAAAAAAGTCACCTTCAGAGTACTTTAACACTTAAGTTGGCATGTTCGATAAAAACGGGTACCACTAGTAAAAAATATTTCAATTTTGTACACAATTGTTAAGTTGTGATGGCCCAGCGGTGCGACCGTGTGAATCTATAGAGACGATCACGGGTTCATACCCGGGCAGACACCAATGAGTTTTTCTCTTAAAAACTTATGTGTCTAATTGATAATTGCAATTTATCACACGCTTTTCGGTGAAGGAATACATCGTGAGGAAACCTGCATATCTCTAGAGAATTCTGGAGATATGTGTAACCTACCAATCCGCATTGGAGCAGCGTGGTAGGTCTTAGCTCCAACCCTTCTCTCCAAAAATGGAGAGAGGAGGCCTATGCCCAGCAGTGGGATAGTAACAGGCTGCTACTTACTTACTTACACAATTGTTATTATTTTCTTATGTTTCGCTTCAGCTTTTGAATATGCGCGTAGTCTTATCATATCGTCTTTTACCGCAATGAATGGATTAGCGCGATGTTTAGCGAAATTGCCCCCATTCCAAACGCCCGTTGCGGATACGTGATAGCGGTCGGGGAATTACCCCTATTCACAGATACCTTACCGACTTCGGGCAGTTTCATTTGCTTAATGAAAACCATATTGTTTAAAATTTGTATCGATTGTGATCGTTAGGTGTAGGAGTGGCTTTAAGTTATATCCAATTACTGCTTGGAGTAATGTAATTTACTAAATAATGATAATAATGCTTGTCCAGACAACCCCGTGTGATATCTGGCTGAATAGAATAGGCCGCCCTCATTTCTTACTGAGGTGACGTAAAAGGCGACTAAGGTAAGTTGAACTACCGCCAGGTATCCGGTTGAGTAGAATTTACCACCCTCTTTCTTACCGAGGTGTCGTAAAAAGCGTCTAAGGTAAGTCGACCCGCCTTGTGGTATCCGGTTGAGTAGAAATGACTAGCCCCATTTGTTACCAAGGTGTCGTAAAAGGCGGCTAAGGTAAGTTGACCCACCGTGTGGTATCCGGTTAAGTAGAATACACCATCCTCTTTCTTACCGAGATGTCGTAAAATACGACTGAGGTAAGTTGACGTCAGGCAGGCGGCGGATACCACACGGCGTTAAATAGAATTAAACTATGAATATGATAAAAAATGAACATAAATCTTTCACCGTTCATACAGTATAAAACCTATTCTCTTACGGCCTCGCATCGAAAGCTCCCTTGGGCTTAGAATGAAATATTGAAAATAATATTATTACGCTTACTCGAAAACACTTTTACGGAATGTTGGTGGAACCTTTACTCGGAAACATTACACGCTTTTATACACAGGAATGATTTTTTCAAGGGACACGTTTTCTCATATTATGTGTAGGGTAGGCATATTGGGTGGAATAGTCCGGAATAGGAGCTGATCACCCGTCCTGCACCGACAGGCGTCCCCGAAATTAGATAGGGTAGGCATATTGGTGTTTTAAGAATACGGATAATACACTCTCCTTTTAATACAAATAATAATAATAATTTTATTCAATTGTAGATTTTAAACTTTCGCGATTCATACTGATTATTATATAAACATACGGGTCACATCGCGTTATAATCGATTTCACAGTTCGTGACCACGGTGGATGCAACTCTGCCGAAACGTTGAACCTTATACAAAGGTAATCGATTATAACGCGATGTGACCCGTATGTTTATATAATAATTTTATTCAAATCTACAAAGGCTCACGATTGTTAGTAACAAGAAAAAAAACTTATAGACTATGTTAGTAAAAGAATATACAAATCCTTATCCAAAAAATTTACATTACATACATATACATATCTTATTGTCGAATTAGCAACTCCATAAATCGTTTATATATGGGTGACACCATTTTACACACTAACGTACTTAGGATACTGTTTGAGCATGAGCGAAGTTTTGAAGGATGGATGATTTTTCCTTAATACCGCGTAAATAGCACTGAACAGATTTATTTATTATTCAAATTCAATATATTGTAACTAAACTATTTATATTAATAAAAGAAGTATTCTAAATCAGTTTTATTCTTTTCATAAAAAAATGCTAAAATGAAATCAAAGCAAACTCTCATCCGCTATCCGCGGGCTAGCTGCTAATGACAGCGGCTGTCACATCTCCCACGTCAAAATGGCGCGAAAGGCTGTGGCAAGATGTGACGTCATGGCTTGCTTGCTTGCTTGCTTGCAGTAACGACAAGGCGGCGTTGTTACAATCTTAATATTTAAATGAGTTAATCTTGTATATATATATATTTTCTGAATCTCGGAAAGGGCTCCAACGATTTTCCTGAAATTCAGCATGTAGGAGGTTTTGGGGGAGAAAAATTGATCTAGCTAGGTTTTATGTAAAAAAAATATTGTTTTATCCCTATTTTTGGGCATTAAAAAACACTAACATTTATATTGAATTGAATTTTCGCCATTAACTGTAAAATCGACGTAGCTTATTCGATTAGCGGGCAGCCTCGAGAAATGTGACTGCCATGGATCGATCCCGACTAAATAATTGTTTTTTTTTTTTTAAGTTTTTTTTTGTAAAAAATTACCGAGCGAAGCTCGGTCACCCAGATATTATTCTTTAATAGCAATCGAAATATATTGTAAAGCCAATTTAAGAATACCTATAATTCAGTGGTTTTAGCTCACTTAATAAGCTAATCCTAATCCAACTAATATTATAAATGTGAAAGTTTGTGAGTATGGTTGTATGTTTGTTACTCTTTCACGGAGAATCCGCTGAACCAATATCGTTGAAATCTGGCACAATTATTCCTTATACACCGGAATAACATATAGGCTATAGAAATCTTGTTAATTCTACAGGAATAGGACGACATTGAAAAGCGCCATCTATTATCGACCTATCACACGACACAAGTCCAGGCAAACGAAGTTGCGGGTAAAAGCTAGTCTTTGATTATTAAATCATCATTCTTCAGCCCTTATCCCTCTAAGTGGAGTTATTTTACGACCGACCGCCTGCTTGACGTCAACTAATCTTAGTCGCCTTTTACAACACGTTGGTAAGAAATGAGGTGGTATTTTCTACTCAGCCGGATAACACACGGCGGGTCAGCTTACCTTAGTCGCCTTTTATGACACCTCGGTAAGAAATAAGGGGCGGTCCATTCTAGTCATCCGGATACCACACGGCGAGTCAACTTACCTTAGTCGCCGTTTACGACACTTTGGTTAGAAATAAAGGGGTGTTCTATTCTACTCAGCCGGATACCACAAGGCAGATCAACTTACCTTAGTCACCTTTTACGACATCTTGGTAAGAAATGTGGGTGGTCTATTCTTCTCAGTCAAATTTAGTGAAACAAGTGTAACAATACTTATAATTAAGTGGTGTTAAGTAACTTAACAAGCTAATCTTTGATAATTAAATGTGCTTATAAAACTTTCTTTATAACAAAGATTATTCCCCTTTAATTTGACTCCTATGTCAAGAAGATTAAATAAACAAATCTCAAGTTGATGAATGGAGTTAACCCTATAATGGAATATTTTGTTTAAAATTTAGGGTGATCTATAGCTAATCTTCGCGGGAGTTTGTTTGCGCGTTGATTGATGAATGTTCGTAGACGATTTGCCGAAAATCAAACCAAATGTTTGCTAAAGACCGGCAATAAATTATGTCGTTTATTAATTTCAAAGCCTTGGCGCGTGGCCCTTTGGAATTAACTTTGTTATCAAAATTATAAAGGATTAGTGAATGTTGCTTTAGAAATCAATTAGAAAATGTTTATCTGTGACGTCACGTTTTTGTTAAATGTAAATAATAATAATTATTATTGATATTGGCCTGCTTAAGGCGGACGACAATTTTTTATATTTTTAAATTATTTTTTTTTAATATTTTGTTTTTTATAATTAGGTTAGGTCTAAGACTAAGGCGACTAAGGTAAGTTGACCCGCCGTGTGCTATCCGGCTGAGTAGAATAGACCAATCTTATTTCTTACCGAGGTGTCGTAAAAGGCGACTAAGGTAAGTCGATCCACGGTGTGGTATCCGTCTGAGTAGAATAGACCACTGTCATTTCTTACCGAGGTCGACTCACCGTGGGGTATCCGCTTAAGTAGAATAGATCACCCTCTTTCTTAACGAGGTGTAGTAAAAGCCGGCTAAGATAAGTTAGCGTCAGGCAGGCGGCCGGTCGTAAATAAGTAGCCAAAACATGTAACAACATGTTTAAAACATGATGCACCGACCCCACTTAGAGTGGGATAAGGGCAGCAAAATTATTATAATGAATGCTCTAGACAATGCTAATCCAACACTTTGTTGCAAATATCGTTTAAAAAATAACAAATTTCTTTATCACATTCAATTATATTCCATAGAGAATTATCGTCTGTTTATTTTATAAATTCAAGTTTCTAGAAATCTACAAATAATAAGTAAAATAATACTAGAAAAATAACACATTAAAATGTAAATTAAATAAATGTTAGAAAGTTTTTTGATAAAAATAGTATTATAACTGAGAAACAAATAATAGGTAAACAAAAAACATAAAATACTCTGGCATAATAAACTAATATAAATAAATCTACCCGCAGAGGATATTTAGAATGGAGGAATATTTTCAAAGCGCTTATAGACCTCCATTAAAACTTTCGGCAGTATTTAATATCATTCGAGCGCCAATTTGAAATGAAAATGTTTTATCTAAAGTTTAAAAAGATATCAGTAAAAATTTCTGCAAGTTCGCTCAAGGCGGTTAGTTAAGCGATCGCTTACAAAAGTAAATTTAACCGCGTTTCCGTACTAAGCACATTTTGATGGACTTCTAAGAAATTATTATATAAATCTTGGACTTTTTATTGCATCTTATGTACGTATTAACATAATCCTTGTGATATCCGGCTGAGTAGAATAAACCACCCCTATTTCTTACCGAGGTGTCGTAAAAGACGACTACGGTAAGTTGACGTCGGGCCTGTCTGGCTGGTAAGAGGGTCGGCAGAACATGTTTTAAACATGTTGTTCCATGTTATGGCTAGGTATTTTAAGACAAGCCGCCTGCCTGACGTTAACTTTACCTTACCTTTAATGAGACCTCGACCTAGGCTGGTCTAGTCTACTCGGCCGGATACCACACGGTGGGTTGACTTACCTTAGTTGCCTTTTACGACACTTCGGTGAGAAATTAGGGTGGTCTATTCTACTCAGCCATATACCACACCGCATGTTTAATTTTTTTGAAATCAGTTTTGATAATCAATCGCACTAAGAAGCGGAAACTACATTTTAGAATAGGGAGAATATAAATGATAAAAGATGAAAAAGATATTATAGGATAGGAATAGTAGGACAAATGTTTGAAAGTTATTTAAAATTATTATTTTTCATTGTTGCAGAATACCTATGCGTCCGCTGAAGGTCTTCAGTCAGGAATGCATCAAGACGAAGAAATGACAAACATCATAGCAAAATGGCACACAAATGTTGGGAGACATGGCTGAATATAGTGCTCATATGTTTCGCCACTACAGCTACGTCTGACTTTACAACAGAATGTCAACGGCCTTGTGATTGTAGATGGCAATCTGGTAACAAAGCTGCAATCTGTGCTAACTCAAGCTTAAGAGTCGTGCCAGCCAATCTCAGCAGCGACATACAGATACTAGATTTATCTAACAATAACTTACTACAGTTACATCAAGAAGTTTTTAAAAGAGTGGGTCTAAGTAATCTGAAGAAACTCTTTCTCAGAGACTGTAATATAGAAGTTGTACACAAAGCAGCATTCGTAAACTTAGCAATTATGATAGAATTAGATTTATCAAAGAACAGAATAAGAAACCTGCATCCAGATACTTTTAAGAGCACGGAGAAACTAAGGTTAATAAACTTAAGTAACAACCTCATTGATAAATTAGAAGATGGACTATTCCGCAATTTGAAATACCTCCAAAAAGTTGCGATCAGTAATAACAGAATCGTTAGAATAGGAACCAAAGCGTTTGTAAACTTGCCACAGTTAAAGATATTGAGAATCGATGGAAACAATTTGAGTCACATGAAACCCGAAACTTTGATGGCGCTCAGAAACTTGTCGGGATTGGATCTACACAACAATCCGTGGAGATGTGATTGTAACTTACAAACATTCAGAGATTGGGTGATCAGCCATAACTTGTACACTCCACCGACCTCGTGCACGGAGCCCGCCTCGATCCGTAGCAAACTTTGGAACGAATTAGACTCTTCAAACTTTGCCTGCCGGCCTACGATATTGGAGCCACTCCCAGACGCAACTATCAAAAGCTATGAGGAAAACGTGACTCTAATTTGTAAAGTAGTAGGCAATCCCACACCAGAAGTTATTTGGAGGTTTAATGGGAAAACTGTTGAGTTGAGATCGTTTGGAGAAATACGGTACACGGTTACTGAGAACACTATGGACTTGATAAGATGGGTGAATTTAACGATACTTCACACGAGGTACAGTGATAGAGGGAATTATACTTGTGTCGCTGAAAATCCTGGAGGCAAAGATGAGAAGACTTTAACTCTTATTTTATCGAGATATGGTGGAGCGGGGACTATAGCTGGTATGGACGCTGATTCCTTTGCAATTTTAGTAGGATGTTTAACATCGATTGTAATCATATTGGGGGCTATTTTTGCTGTATGCTACTTTACTACTCAAAACAGTGAACTGAAGAGACTAATAAAGACAGACACGCGTTCCTCGAATGGAGAAGCGTTAATAGAAGGCTCTGTCGCGTCTGAAGCTGAAAAAGGCTCCAAGATGGATGTTAATCCCGTGACTAAGCCTCCGAGGAAGTACGAAGCGCCGACCCTTGCCGGCGCCGCTACAGAAATGTCGGAGCTTAACAAGACTTTACTGGATAATGACTCCGTTTTAGGTAAGTTGTTAAACATTTTTGTTGTTACGTAAATTTAAAAGTCCTTAAGTCGTTCGTAAGCCCCTGAGTTACGCTTCCATTTGCCATTTTTTATTTTTTGTAATGGAACAAAACAAGTTTATTTTTATCCAGTAAATTGGTTTCATAAATTGAATGTGTCATTTTTTATCTCATTACGATGGTCCTTGCAAAATGCATACCCTACTAATATTATAATAGTAATTCATAAAGTATTAAAAACAGAGAAAAGACGCTAGTCCTATTCTAGCATATATTATAAATGCGAATGTTTTTGAGTATGGATGTATGTTTGTTACTCTTTAACTGCGAATCCGCCTGAAGCATTGAATCCGCATTGAAAAGCGCTATCTATTATCAACGTATCACGTGACAACAGTCTAAGCGCAGTCTAACGCAAAAAAAAAATTGCCATAAAAAATTTAATATAAGAGAACACATGTAACATTTTATATAAATACATGCACCCAGGCTCAATGAGCCAATAATATCATATTTTCATCAGATAGAAAATGCTGGCTCTCGTCGGGAATCGAACCCCCGACCCGCTACTCGATATAAATATAGTTAGTCAGTCAATATAAATTATATGTTAAAAAAGCTAATCAAATAAAAATACGTTCGTCATCTCAAGGCATAAAATAGAAATAGAAAAAAAGGCATCTATTAAAGTAAGCTAGTTCCGCTTGCTAAAGTAATATTGGCTTACTTTGGTAACATTGCTATAAGGAACTTTATACATCTTGTTTACACCTCATCGTAAAGCTCACCGTACACTATTGATTGTTTACCTGTTTATTTATATATTTCTATGGACATTTCAACTTAAAATAAATTATTCTGATCTCATTATACATGTTCCATTAATTATAGGCTATCTCATCATTCATAAAAACAATTAAAGCTACCGTACAATAATAATGTCAATTATATATATTATTAATATTATATTAATTTATCTCTTAATATTATGTTATATTTACGTAAATAATTAAAATAATAATAATATTTTTTATTCTACTAACTTATGTTTAAGCTATTTCACGTTGAAATAAAAAGTAAAATAATATTTAATCTAACAGTAAACAGTAACATAGGTACCATTAATTTTGATTTAAATTTAAATTTATAACATCGGTAAAATTTAAATTAAAAATCAAAATAGTTTTCATAACGAATCTCAAACATAGATTTTAAACACATTTGAGCCATTTACAAGTATATCGCACGCTTACTATTAAAATGACCTAATTAATAAAAGTTTTTTTAAGGCAAATTACATTAAAGCGTAGCATAGCGCCTACAAAACGCGTGAGTGTTAAAGAGACCCATAGGAGTACCTTCGAAGAGCAATAAAACACTAATTTTTTATATTAGCGCAATGTCATAAATAGCATTGAAATTATTATTACAATATATCTGACTCAATTAAGCCTCATTTTCAGTTAGGTCACTTTAAAACTAAGCATTTGATTTGTATGTTAAAATACAGTAGAAACTCAAACGCAAGAAGCACTATATCGAAGCAATTGGGTGTGTGTGAAAAAAAAATTCAATTTACAAGGAAAATTTGATTTCATTAAAGAATATATGTATACAATGTCTATAATTTTATTTATTTTTTATTGAAAAAAAAACCGTCTGAACGTAGAAATCGTCTGGAACGATTATTTTAAGTCCACTATAATTAAGATATTAATTTCTTCTCTTAAAGGTTTGAAAATTGAGTTTTTTCGTGAAAAGTTCAAAGAAATAGGCATACTTACTGTCACACACTGGTTCTTCTCGATAAGAGCAACATTTAAAACCAGTAGCAGCTTTATTAAATCTAATTCCTTAACGATTCTAAAGTGCTTGCAGAAGCTTACTTGAATAAAGATCTATTTAACTTAATTTAATAATGCATGCTCAGTAAAAGAGTACAAATTGCGAATGTGCGCGTAGCTTAATAAACGTTTTATATTTTCCTTTGCCGTATCACAAAAACAAGTTCTTAAATATTTACCTTTCAATTTCCTGCCTATTTCCGGGACCCGTAACTTATTTAATAAGGATAAATATGAAATATGTTACCGTATACGAAAGGACATTTTTATATAGGTATTGAATTTAATGTCGTTATGGGACACGGTTGGGTGGTTTTTGGTATTTGATTTTCTATTAAAAACCCTTAGTTATACAATTATATTTTATTATACCTTAGTTATAAAATTACTAATTTCCGTAAAAAATTAAAATCGTGGACTCCTTAATTAGTCACGGGTTTTTGTTGTGGAATATATTCAACTTTATAGAAATTTTACCGGCATCCCGTGTGCTATCCAGCTGAGTAGAATAGAGCAACCTCTTTCTTAACCTTCTTCTTTAACCAAGGTCTCGTGAAAGGCGACTTAGGTAAGTCGACACGTTGTGTGGTGTCCGTTTGAGTAGAATAGACCACCCTCTTTCTTACCGAGGTGTCGTATAATACGACTAAGGTTAGTTGACATCAGGCAGTCGGCCGGTGGCAAAATACGTAGTTAAATCATGTGACAACATGTTTATAAAATATTGTGCCGCCTCCACTTCTTTATTCAAATTGGCTGTTACAAGCACTCTTGAATCGTCAAATTACAATGAAGCTACTACAACTGGTTCGGAAAGGTGCTCTTCTTTCGGCGCCGAGAAGAACCAGCAAGAAACTCCCCTCTACTATTAAACAATAACAAAGAGTCACCTTTTACGACACCTCGGTAAGAAATTAGGGTGGTCTATTCTACTCAGCCGGATCCCACACGGCAAACCTTTCTGTAAACAAGTCCAAAAAAATGAACTTAATGACCACAGACAGACTTTCGCATTTATAATATTAGTAAGGATAATATCTATCCGATATATTCAACGAGTAAATCAAATAT
Organism: Morpho helenor; assembly: GCA_029227775.1. Lineage (NCBI taxonomy): Eukaryota > Metazoa > Arthropoda > Insecta > Lepidoptera > Nymphalidae > Morpho > Morpho helenor. The sequence goes on from JARGCU010000002.1 coordinate 12,074,541, forward strand.
TCGCTCTATTTTACTTCATTGCAGAACGACGTCGTATTACCGTATAAAAAGAGCCAATAAAGACAAATATAATATTCTATTTATTAGGATCCGTCTTGACTTCAAAGCAATATCCGGACAGACACTATAGAGACTAGTTCGGGCAGATTTTAGATAAGGGTAAGATGGAAAAGAGAATATTAATATTAAAGGAAAATACAAAAGTAATGAAAATATAATTTGCTATAATGTGCGATAAAAGAAAATATATGTAATGCTAAATGTAGAGTGTACTGTCTGTTCTTATACCTGATATATGCAGAATTTGTTTGGCCGCCTGCCTGACGTCAACTTACCTTATTCGTATTCTACGACAACTTGGAAAAAAGAGGCTGATCTATTATTCTACTCAGCTGAATACCACTTGGCATGCCAGTGAATTTCTACAAGGTCAATAAATTCCACAACAAACTCACGTGAAAAATTACGAGACAACCATTTTAATTTTTTACGGAAATTAACGTTAAGTAGCGGCGTGCCATAGTCAACGTTCACACAGCAGCGGTATCGCTAGCGACCAGCGACTTTATAGAATTCCTGCGATCGAAACGCAACAATCGTAGCGATGTTAAATCGCTGCTAATATTTACGACCAAGCGCCAGTTTTCCATTCGCCAGCGAGTCACCGGCGGTCACAGTCTTTGTCGTGTATATCCTAGATTCTTCCCAAAATCTCCTTGTTTCCAATTTGATCACGTGTCTTTAATATAGACAGTTCTTCGATAATGAATTCATCTGTAAAGACCGTTCATTTTGTAGCCAGTTCTTAGCCCTTTTTTGCTTGGTATTCATAAAATTTCCATATAAAAAGATTCAAATTACGGACTAAAAGTTTTTGACCAAGTCAAAGATAGTTACACTATATCTGTCGCACAATTCTTCATAAATTACCAAAGTCGACAGCTGACTATTTTCATGGTACATTCTTTTATCGTTGTCGTGACTTGGACCATAAAAAATTAACGAGGTTACGCTCCTTTGTGCCAAGGCTCGGTTGAAGTTAAGGCAGTGAAACCTGTGCCAAATTTTCAAAATATCAAAGAGTTGAAATTAGTTTTGTCTGCGGAAATATTTTTCTTCAGTCCACGGTCGAAGAATTTTTAGACTCCCGACAATTGTTTCTGATTTTGACTTTACACAATTTGTTATTTCTGCCCTTTATTTCTTTAGGGGTTCATTTATTAGGCAAAGTTTGTTTGTTGTAAAAGGAAGGCTTTACATTATTTCAAAGAAGTTGAGTGCACTCAGATGATTTGCGTAGGTTTATAAAAAAATCCGGTACTTTCAAATATTAGTTTATAAAATATAATCGCTTTCGACACCTCAGTAAGAAAGAGGGTGGTCTGTTCTACTCAGCTAGATACCACAGGGCGGATCTACTTACCTTAATCGCTTTTCCGTCACCTCGGTAAGAAATGTGGATGGTCTATTCTACTTAGCCGGATACCACACAGCTGGTAAATGAAATGACGTGTATAAAATTTATATCTAAAGATATGATATATGTATGTGAAGAGTTGATCTAACTACTATTTGAAGATTGTTAATAAATTTTTATTAACGCAATACGATTTCTAGTTAGGTCTAGTTTAATGAAAAAAACAGCAGGAAATAGATAAGCATTTTAATTATATTTTAACTGATAGGTGGTAAAAAAGACTTGCAAAGACATACCATAATAGCGTTTCCTTAATTCTAAAAAAGTAATTGTAACATAAAAAATTGCGATGCAAAGCGAATAATTACTAAAGCACAAAAATTTTAGGAAACGTCGTCATTTTCTTCAAATTCTGAATATGACTACGGTATCCAGATGTATCTAGTTTTAATAAAGGATATATATTTTCTAGTTAATAAATATTATATTTCTTTGTTACAGCACCCAATGAGGACCAGAACCACTCCGAAAAAGAACAGCCGAAACTTACCAAAGAAGTTCTAATGGACAGACTTTCCCAAGATTCTCAAGCTTATCCACCTGATTTGCTCTCTTTCCCACTACGAGCGACAAACCAGATATCGCCTGCCAGCGGAGTCGCATCAGCCCAAGATAGATCCCAAACATCACACCATATAGACAGTCCTAAATCACCAACATATGGAATAGAGTCCATTAATTCAGTACTATACAGTAGACTCCAAAATTCAAATTACCAAGAAATACCATTAGTCAATACAAAAGGTTACGTAACGCTACCCAGAAGACCTAGACTGAGTTATCCAGAGAATAGTTTAAGACCACAGGTATTTTCAACGTTAAACGGCGTTTTACCCTATTATGACAACTTTAATATGAAACTTTTTGGAAACGGTGGTAATTATTACAGTCTTAACAAAAGCGAAATGGATTTGGGTCCAGTTAATAAAGAAGGATATCTTGAAGGTTCCGATGATATTGAACCAGCACCGTCTCCTGCACCAGGAACTCCTCACGCCACTGTCCCTCGAAATAGTCTTAGTTCTCCAAACATTCATAACCAATTGCTTATGCTACAAGCTATGTCCAATGGACACGCGAGGAAATCTTCCGAACATAAACCTTTGAAAGTAACTTTGATGGAAAACGAAAGTCTTTTAAATTCGAATCGAGATTTAAAAATAGGATATAGTGTTAACATTGCGAATACAACTTTAGCTAAAGCGAGAACGATATCGAATCCTGTAACGAAGCCGAGAAAGCGAAATTCTGGAGAAGTGAAAGAGACATTTTTGAATACGATCGAAAACGCAACTCAAGTGTAAAAATTTTATCGTAGGTATATTATTAGGAGAAATTTTTGCGAAGCGAAAAGTTTCGTATTCGCATTATTCGAATGACATGTTATTAGGGCGGGTAACGTTGATAAATGTGATTTGCTTAGTTTATATTTATGATGTCATAATAAGACGTATTGTAAATGAAATAAAAGATGTAACGAAATTTAATCGGTAACATAAATACTTGTATTATAATATCTTTTAAGGCCTATTCAGTTATAAATACTATTTTTACGCAAAAGCTGACGTGTCAGTATTTTTTATTGTTATTCTAGGTCAAGTGGAAATCCCAATAGGCCATGTCACTATTAATATTGACCGCAAAACTTATTTGTTAATTCGTTGCTCGCCATTACACAGTGGAAGTCCATTTTACGTTAATCAACCAAGAATTCGCAAATTGTAATAAAAGAAAAAGCATTGTACACACAGACGCGATTGCGTTTGCTCGTATGTCTTCTCTAAATGAATTCTGAAATTGTACTGCACCTATATGATAAAAATGTATCTATAGACTGTTAAAATCAGTTGTCAAATTAAATAACAAATTAACTTAAAATTATTCTTGATTTATGCTTTAGCATGATGATTTAGCACTCGTTTGTTAAAATTATATTTTCACTATATGAGGTATATTGTTACACAAAAGAAATACACCAAATTTGATAACTTATATTAAAATTGTATCATTTACTAAGGTTACTTTGATAAAAGGTTTATTTTAAAGTCTGATATAATACTTTAATATATGTTGGATGGACAAATTACAAAAGATGTTTCGTAGCATCCCCAAAACATTTTGAGTCTTAAGTACAACAGTTAATTGTGAGCTGTATAATGTTTCAATTACAAGAATTTAAACTAGAAATAATATTTTAAATTCTCTTAGGTGATAACAAATACTGTACCCAGTTTGGATAACAAAACGTCTATTTATGAATGTACATCAACCGAAATTGCTGCTTATTACATATTTTATTATTCTGTTTTAGATAATACAGAAATAGTAACATTATTTCTTTGATAAAGTTTGAAAAAAGTTCTACTACATTTAAAAAAAACCGTTTGAATGTATTATATAAACAATAATGGTTGTATGTACTTTATTGACTCCGAAACGACTGGACCGATTTTAATGAAATTTTTAAACAATCTTCAGAATGACCCAGCGGATATCCTGTAAAATATGGTGGCGAAGTATTTTTTCAAACTTTCAAACTGTTGAGTTCTATTTCAAGAGTTTGAAACCAGACTGAGCCAAAGCAACGTGTGGCTGGCTAGTAACCTAGCTAGTTGAAGATAAATTGAGATTTACATAGGTGTTTCAAACTATAAGGCTGAGCTTATACTTTATCGTTTCAAAACGCAGATTTCTAAACTCAGCCGTATTGCAAAACGGAATAAATCCATGTTTATACCACGCCATTCAATATAATATATCCTGGCTATTAAAAATAACTGTAGCTTTTAGATGTAAATTGTATATTATATTATTTAAATAAATCCGTAATTCTCATTTAAATATTGGTGCTTATGAAGATATTAATGAATTGCATTATTTATAAACAATACAAGCTATTACTATCTCGTTGCCGCCAAAATGATGTTTATAGAAAGGTTTAGACACATTTAGCAAAAATGAAAAAAAAATACAATAATTATAGAAAATTTATTAGAAAATTCATCGCCAAAACTACTAGTTTATATAAAACCGGCTGTAAATTTTATTCTGCTATTACTAACTTTAAGTATTTTAGTGATAAGCTTTAAGCCAGGTGTGTCTAAGCTCTTATAGAGTATAGTTTTCATATAGATAATATTGTATAGAGAAATACCTAATAACATAATATCATAATTTTAACCGTTTCAACTGATCGCTTTACCGGCTAGTAAATTTTAACCTTTGTTTTTGATTGTATAAATGTAAATAAAAATTATAGTTACTATGTGAGGTCAGTAACTCGAATGATACCTTGTTAAAGTCCTTGTACTTCAAATGAACATTACTGGATCGTTAAACAATTTTGAGATTTTATTATATAATATATAAATTGCTTATATTAATATTTTATGTTATTTTAATAATTTTTGACAGTGAGGATGGTATATGGACACAGTTTTATAGTATCGCAATGCCATCCTCGCAAATGTAGTCCTATTTAATTTAATTATAAAGTGTTATAAACATGTATATACAGAAAAGATATATAAAGAAATTGAATTGAACTGAATTGAATTGATGCTTAATAAAATTGAATTAGTAAGAATAACAGTTATAAGCCGCACAACCAAATGCTTTTCTTTTAAACTTTTATCGCTAAGTAGGTCATTAGATTGTTATCAAGTACAGTTTTGAATAAAGTTTGTAATCAGTAATTACCTAGTAAACATTAAATTATAATTTTTATAAAGCTATTCACGAACAGGAGTAAAAAAATTTATAAAATGAAATTAGAAAATCGCGAAAAAATTTTAGTAAATTAAAATGAAATTTAATTTCCTGAAATCAGATTTATTCAGACTATTAAATTATTTATGGTAAATAACTATAAGAAATTTTGTGATTAAAAAAAATGTTTTAATTTTATAGTCCTTATAAAGCATTGCGATGTAAGACGCATCTGTATGTATTAGGCTTAACACTGTCAATATGTTTGAGTTCACTGACCTCACATTAAAAATTAACGTCAAAATAAAAAAAGTGAAAGATTGTAAATTATGGCGTGATTTATGTTGGATGGACCAATAGCATGGGATGATATGATACTGGTGTAATAAATACAATTTTAAATACATGAAAATATTTTTTATTTGTTCTCCATAATATTGTTAGAAATGGAAATAGTTAATAGTCGTTTCTAAAGTTTTTGCATATTGGCAACACTGTAGTCACGTGACCAATCGCAAAGTAGGGTCAAGTGAGAATCTATACTAATATATAAAGCTGAAGAATTTGTTTGTTTAAACGCGCTAGTCATAGGAACTACTTGACCGATTTCAAAAATTACTTACTTATTCAATTAATTACACTTTTTTTTACTAATTATTCTAAATAAATGAACAATATTTAACTAATATAATAACCGTGTGGTATCCGGCTGAATAGAATAGTTCCACACTCATTTCTTACCGAGATATCGTAAAAGGCGACTAAGGTAAGTTAAACCGCCGTGTGGTATCCGGTTTAGTAGAATATACCACTCTCTCTGTTATCGAGGTGTCGTAAAATACGACCATGGTAAGTTGACGTCAGGCAGACGGCCGGTCGTAAAAAGGCAGCCAAATCATGTAGCAACATGGTGTGCCGACCCCACTTAGAGTGGGATAAGGGCAGGAAGATGATGAATAATATTTAAATTTTTTAATTCTTAATTTTTACAATAAAAAATAACTTATTGAAAATTATTGTAATTGACAAAGTTAGTAGGCGAAACTATTAACCTCGCAAATATTAATATGTACTGATGTGTTATAGTTCATACTAGTAAGGTTATAACAGTTGGCGGAAGAAATTTCTGTACACTCTTGTGTGGTAGCTTACAGTACTGTCTGCTTAAATAAGACCTATTTAACACTGTAATGCACAAATAAAATATTTGATTTAATTTGATTTGATGCGAAACTCGCTCGCGTAGACCGCAATAGACACTACTAGTTTTTGAAAATATCGTCCTAAGAATGCTTTTGTGAGGACAGACTTCGGATTATGGCGTTGTAAAGTCGAAGACAAGTGATATGACTGAGAGTTAAGACACCATCGCAAGTTTGTCAAGAAGCCACGATTGAGTAACGTCATATATCTGCATTACTAGTCAGTAGTGATAATTTCTTTTACCACCATTCGGTCGCCAGAGTCTTTTTGGACTTGGCTAAAAACTTAGTCGATTGAAGGTAATTTTCCCTTTACCTTTGTATATATAGTGACAGCCTTTTACTAATCCACTGCTGGGCATAGCCTCTACGTTTTAGGAGAAAAAGTTTGGAGCTAAGACCTACCACGCTCCATTGCACATATCCTTAGAATTCTCTAGAGATATGCAGGTTTCATTACGATGTTCACCGAAAAACGTGTGATAAATTGCAATTATCAATTAAATACATAAGTTTTATTAGAAAAACTCATTAGTATTTGCCTAGAATTTGAACCCGTGACCTCCTATAATAAAGAGTCGCACCGTATCACCGCTGAGCTATCACAGCTTATACAACCTTTTATATAGTAGCCTTCAAATTGTTAATTTAGTAAAAGAACATACTGTTTCATAATTTCCGTTGTATGAGTCTATTTTAAACAGTCACGCGACAAATTAGTAATTTTTCAAAAATAATCAACGTTAGTTGGCCGTAATTGCGTAAACTTAATAATCTAATAGACGTAGTGGAATATTCCTAATTATTCCTATTACATTGAAACAAGTAATATCTTTCTTGCCGTGTGGCATACGGCTGAGTAGAATAGACCATCCGCATTTCTTGTCGAGGTATCGTTAAAGGCGATTAAGTTAAAAGGCGATATTGAAGTTTCATCAAGGCAAAGATGTACTTTTAACACTTACTTCAGCAAATTTACCGAAGTGGAATTATATATGGTCGACACCAAGAACAAAAACTTCGTTAGCTAAGCGATTCTTTCGATGCACTGCGCCTTTACTGTACACATGTGCAAACAAAAACTTAAACATTCTACATAAATCTAAGTATAACTCTCGGAGGGCACTATTCGATTGGCTGTTGCACAAAAATTATAATGAAACTGAACATATCCTCAACCAAAGCAAATCATAACGAGACAAACATCCAATCTAAATTAAGGAAAGAATTATTTTTATGAAAAGTCATAAAATTAAATTTCGATATACATGATTTACACACTCGCACGCGCACAGACACACATACACACACACAATTTCTTGAATTAATAATATTTGGCCTTTAATTGGAAGTTTTGAATTAGAGTTAAAAATAAGTCTTTAGAAAGAAATAATTACTTCGACTTTGAAACCCGACTTGCCAGGCGATTATTGTCATTTCAGCGAATTATATAATTAAGGCCAGACATGAAAGCTTTTTCGCAGAAGTTTTTGAATCGTTTAACGTTTTGATATCGACTTGCAAAAACGTTTTAGTTGAATTATAGCCAAAGAATTATGAATCCAATGACATTCAAATTCAAATTTAAATTCAAATTCAAAATATTCTTTATTCAAATAAACTTGTAAACAAATGCTTTTGAATCGTCAACTCTACTGCTGGTTCGGAAAGCTGTTCCTACCGGGAAGAGCCAGCAAGAAACTCGTCGGTTGCTCTTTTAAAAATATAATTCTTAATACTAGTTACATTTAATCGTTTCTTTCTTGTACAGGGTCGAACAATATCTATATCCACGCATTCTTATCTTCTAAATAATCTTCAATAGTATAGTAAGTAGGCTTTCTGTATCAGCCTATTTTTAACAATGTTTTTAAACTGCTAAACATGTGCTGTATTTTTAAACATTCTGACAATTAAGAGAAAACAGAAATAGTTAACTATAAGCTGTAGGGTCTTTGTTTGCGTCAATTTCAATATTAAAATACCCCCAATTAATTACTAATTCCTGGTTGACCGAGCCTTGGTCGTTAATTTTTTTTAAAGATACAAAAAAAATGTGATAAATAAACGGGTGTGGGTATCGAAACTAGGTTTCGAACCCTTTTTGGTGCGCGCATTACCATTAAGCAGTCACAGCTTTGCATTTGACAGTTCAAATTATGAGATGAGAAATTATCTATTCCTATTTTTGTAGTTTTTTTAGTGCCCAAAAACATATAAAACGAGATTTTTCTAAAATAAAAACTAGCTAGATCGATTTTTCTCCCCCAAAATCCCCTACATGCTAAATTTCAGGAAAATCGCTGGAGCCGTTACCCAGATTCCGAAAATATATTTATATATATACATACAAGATTAACTCATTTAAATATTAAAGATTTTCTATTGTCTTTATTGCGGATTATATCAAAATATTATAATTACTTTAGTAACGTTAATTATACTTTGAAGCTAACTTTTCATAACACTCATTATAATATCAAGTAATTAGTTTAAAATACCTAGTGTACCATGAAAATGTTACAAACAGAAGTTTTGACGTTACATAGACGCTATATAAATTGTTGCCGTAAACTTTGTCTAAACCTAAATTGTATTAATTGCTTTACCCACACCTATGTTCGCGTCAATTTAATTGTTAAAATACGGTCAATTATTCTCTCTTCTTAGATATGATATGTATAGGTATAATAGAATAAAAGCCTAGTTACAACCAAAGCCAAGCCACGATAGCTAAGCACAATAACAGCCAAGCGAAAGCCAAGCGGTGACATTATCCGAATAAACCAAGACCAGCTGTTTGTTTTTTATTTCATTACCCTCATATATTTATAAAAAAGGTCGAATATATATTATAAAATATGTGATCAACCTTTATTTATATAAAGGTTGATGATATATATATGGTATTATGGGTGACAGACAACTGGTAAATATATACATACCTACATTATTTAAAATAAATACTTAAATTCATATATACACCCAGACTAGAAGAACCAATTTTTTTCCTTAATTATGGTTTTTGGTGGGAATCGAACCCGCGAACCCTGGAGCTGAAGAGTCACTGTCAACTGCACCAAGGCCCAGTCAAGTTTTTAACAGCGTCTATCTACCATTTGGTCACCTTTTTATTATTATAAATACACTATAAATTATTGGCGATATGCCTAAGCGAAATTTCCCCAACACTAACTAATGTGTAGCCCTCGAAAAATGTTTTTAATAATGAACAAAACCCAGCTACCTCGTAATTACAGTCGCGAAAACAACCTTTCCTAATTTAATCAAATTTTCACACCCAGTAAAGTAGGGAAAACAGCCGAAAACTCAATTAGCGGTAATGGCCGCTCTTTATTCTACCCACAAACACCGGCAAGAACTCGATTGTGCGAGCATTGTCTGTGTTTTGTATGCCAGCGAATGAGGCCAACTTTCAAAGTCAAAACTCAAATTAATAAGCTTAAATAAACTCTGTAACATATTGACTCTCAAAATCTAAGTGTAAATAATACTCGTATAAACTCTTTTATACTTCAAATTGACTTTCAACGTCGAAACTAAAATTATTAAGCTTAAATAAACTCTAGTACTTCTCATATTGACTCTCAAACTCTTAACTTAAAATAATACTCGTATAAACTCTTTTGTACCACAAATTGACTTACAACGTCGAAACTCAAATTAATAAGCTTAAAAAAACTCTGTAACATATTGACTCTCAAAATATTAACTGAAAATAATACTCCTATAAACTCTTTTATACCAAAAACCTTTCAATGTCAAAACTCAAATTAATAAGCTTAGATAAACTCTGTAACATATTGACTCTCAAAATCTTAACTAGAAATAATACTCCTATAAACTCTTTTATACCACAAACCTTTCAATGTCAAAACTCAAATTAATAAGCTTAGATAAAGTCTAAAACATATTGACTCTCAAAATCTTAACTAGAAATAATACTCCTATAAACTCTTTTATACCACAAGTCAACTTTCAACGTCGAAACTCAAATTAATAAGCTTAAATAAACTCTGTTATTTCACATATTGACTCTTTTATACCGCAAAACTTTAAAAGCCAAAACTCAAGATAATAAGCTTGAATAAACTCTGTTTTTCGCATATTGACTATCAAAAATCTTAACTGAAACAAATAAACTTATAAAACTCTCAAAATAAAAACTTACAATAACTGTTTTATTCTTTAAATAGGCTTTAAAGAAACTCAAATTCATAAGCCTAAGGAAACTTTTAAAATCAAAACTAAAATTAACTTTTTGTTACGGAGATGTTTAAGAAGTTTAATATCTAAACTATTGGAATACAACCATCACAAAAGTTACTTATATGACTTTGACGATACTAAATGGCTGTGACATTAAATTCTGCATAATCACACAGCATATTGGCTTGCGAAGACAAAATCCCAGGTAAGAGGGTTTCTGAACTGGGTTCTCATCACAAACAATATCAAAAAAACTAGTGATAATTTAAACCAACTTTCAAATACACTTTTTTTATACAGAAAAAAACCCCTTATGGGTAACGCCGCCCGACGGGGACAGGCGATGGTTATGTCGGACTCGCACCGGATAAAACGACCTGTGTGCTCCACCACGCTGCTGATGGCAAGGACAGGGTATCGTTGTAGACATTGCCCCCATCACCGCCGACAGCCGCTCTGATCCCAGAGATTCCACCACCGGGTAGGGACTTCTCAAAACAAAAGTCCCCCTTTCGCTAACCGATGCATCGGGAACAACAGATGCACCGACCGCCTCGGGGACCTGTAAGCCATATACCCCCTTCGGAACACCCGAAGTTCTCCAGTTAGGGCGGGAGACCCAGGTAGGGGTCCGCCGCTATAAAAGCGGCAGTACGTTGACGATCCGAAATAAAAACAGACGGATAGGCCTCTAAATCGCTTCCCAAAGTTTTAAGTTCAAAACGTAAATAAATCTCACAAAATTACTCCCCTCCGAAGTTTTTACGACTGTCTGCGTAAAGAGGTTCAGCTTTTGCAGATTTGTTTAAGAAGTATTCGAAGTAGTTATGAGGAATATTAAATTTCAAAATGAATTTCGCGGAAGTTTCCACTTCAGCTCGCTTTGCTTTCATATTTTTGTATTACTATTTCAAAGAATTCACATTGAAGTTTTAGAAGTAGGGGATTATTTTGCAGGATAGCAAAAACGTAGTTTATAAGAAAAAGGTGATTGCTGAATCAATTTTAGCTTTGCCATTACAGCTGTTTAAAAAAACTACTAAAAGGCTGATGCAGAAAACCTTCTATAGTGTTTATTACATAGATAATAGGAATTCCCGAGCAGTACAAAGAAGTACAAGACAGTAGCGACTAAATATATTAATTAACTAGTTATAGAAATTATATTTTGAAAAGAGAAACATCATCATCAAATCATTCATCCTCCTGCCCTTATCCCACTCTAAGTGGAGTCGACACAACATGATATAAGCATGTTTTTATTTGGCTAGGTATTTTACGACCGGCCGCCTGCCTTACGTCAACTTAACTTAGTCGCCTTTTACGACACCTCGGTATGAAAGAGATTAATCTATTCTACTCAGCCGGATACCACACGGTGAGTCAACTTACCTTAGTCGCCTTTTACGACACCTTGGTAAGAAATGAGGGTGGTCTATTCTACTCAAACATATATTACTATGAACATTACGATAAAAAAACCAAAATAAATTCATAAACGGTTAACTTAAACCAATTTAAATCAATTGACAACAGACATTAAAACTCTCTGAAGATATTTTGAACGATAATTAAATTTGACGACGACCCGGCATATTTTGAATGAGTAATTTGAATTTTAAATTACTTTCCAAAAATTATGCAAAATATGAATGCGAATTCACGCTTGTAAGACCTCGGGCGAAAACTTGGCTGTATTTACACCAGTGATGTTAGTATAAAATGAATGTTGCTTCCGCGGAAATACCTTCATTTTATTCTATTATTGTCATTTTGAACGTAAAAGTTGTTATTGTGAGTTAACCATAAGAGATAGAGATATGCTGTCCCGGACTTTTCCTCCCTCATTTCTTACTGTGATGTCAGTATAAAATTAAGCTTTTTCCCGCGGAAATATCTTCATTTTATTCTATGATTGACATGTTAAACGTAAAGTTGCTATTGTGAGTTAACCATAAGAGATAGAGATATGCTGTTGCGGACTTTTTTGTAGTATTTCTTTCGATTTATAATTTTCCAACACATTACTTAAACGAATCTCTGTTGGTTTGCGTAGTGCATGCGACTATAGGTACGACCCAGTAAGCGAGTTTTTTTACAACCGCGTGACTTCAAAACAATTTACATAAAACTGTAATGCATCACTTACTGAAACCTTTCGGAAGAATAGCGCTATCTTTGAGTACAAACCGTACACAAATCGGTTGAGTAGATTTTGAGAAAATCGATCACATACAAACAAACAGCTTTTAGTGACATGGTTTTATAATAAGTATAGATATAGATTTTATATACCCCGCCCTTGTTTTAAACTGTTATAAGCGATCTTAAAATACTGCCGAGTGCTATCCGGTTGAGTGGAATAGACCACTTTCATTTCTTACCAAGGTGTCGTAAAAAGCGGCTAAGGTATGTTGACCTGCCGTGCGATATCCTGCTGAGTAGAATAGACCTCTCTCATTTATTACCGAGGTGTCATAAAAGGTTACTAAGGTAAGTCGATCCTCCGTGTGGTATCCGGCTGAGTAGAATAGACCAACCTCATTTCTTATCGAGGAGTCGTTTAATTAAAGTTTCATAAGATAATGTGGTGTGGAGATCCCTTTAAAAGACCTTTATCCAGCAGTAGATCTAACATTTGAAAAAAAAATTAAGTTATTTCTATGTTTTATTCGTTAAATAAAGCCTTATCAAACTCCTTCTTTGAATGAATGAATATGTTTCCGAACAATGTTTTTCTAATTAATTTATTTAATAGAATGGGTGCGAACATCGGGTATATAAGACATCAATTAATTAAACAGTTATAGCATTACCGCAGATGTATCAAAACTAGATGTGCCATTAAACTTTTGTAAACAAAGAAATAAAAAGTTATTCACACACTTCCAAACACATGCACACACACGCACACACACGTACACACATGTGACAGATACCCAGAAGTAAAAGTAAAATTTATAGTGTATAGACAATATGATGGAAGAGCGGAGTCTTCTGGCACAGATATATTCAAGCTTAAAAGAAGGCTCCAACCTTTTTTCAACGTTTGTAAATCTGTTGATGAAATAAAAGATTTTTATTTTTCATAGTAAATAACGAGTATAATTAACTTATGAATATTCTCCCCCTCCCCCCCAAAAGGGGGTAAAAGAAATAAAGTAAAAACTTTAAAAGTTAAAGTAAAAACTCCGCAAAGTACCGCCGAGATTCTTGCTCGTTCACAGTTCTGGTACCAAGCACCACAATTCAAAAGTGCTTGTAAAAGCCAAATACGTAAACTTGTATAAAGATTAAATTGAATTGAAATTTGAAAACTAAATAGATATAGTTATAGTTTTGATAATTGAAATCGAAAAACAAATACCTTTATGTCGTTTCCAGTAAAATCTATGTCCAACATAAATGAACTTAACGAATTAATTGGCCAAGTTTTTTTGCGGGACTAAATAACGCCCCTGTCGATAAATTTATAAGTTATGTAAAATATGAAATACACTAACTTTTTTATTAATTACGCATATACCATTATCGAAAATATTATTTCATTTGCTGTATAAAAGTAATGATATAATTATTTTGCTATAATCCGCGTTTTTTACAAACGCTAGTAAATTACTTTTGTATTTAAATGTGTTTTGTATTTTGTAAAACATTAATTTTGTATTTATATATTAATTTTGTATTAAACAGTAAGTAAAAAATTGTATTAATTTTGTATTAAACATGACCGAGCCTTATCACTATCACTACATATTATAAAACAAAGTCCATATTTCCGTATGTACGCATAAAACTTTAAAACTACGCAAAAGATTTTGATGCGGTTTTTTTTAATAGATAGAGTGCTTCCAGAGGAAGGTTTGTACGTATAATAATATTCAATACGGAGTAGAGAAATGCTGTAATTTTTGAGGTTTCTGTAAATAATTACATTTTTTTCCGCTTACATTGCAAACGCAGGCTAAACCATACGAGATTTATCAAAATGATGTACTAAGTATTTATACACATTGAAAAGGTCTACAGAAAAGTCCGCGATGGTATATATCTATCTCTTATGGATAACCCACAAAAGCATTTTTTGTCATTTACTTTTGACGAAAAATAATGCCTAATGTTCAAAGCAATTTTTATACAATACAGCATTAATCCTTATCCAATTAAGTACCTTAAATAAATTGTTCATTTAATATAGATCAATATGGCCGTTTACAGCATGTAATTTAAGTGAACATTTTCGGAGATATTACAGATTTAAAATGCCGTGGGGACGCCGTGCTTCACCCTATAGCACTTCGAATCTTTTAAGAGTTTGTTTAAAGACATTCTGTAATTAATTGTAAAAATAAAATACATAGGTAAAATGTCAAAGTAAATAAGTGATAATGTACTATATGAGTTTAGATATTCCAAAGATAGCAGGAAATCTTCTTGGTATAGGGAAAGGAAATTGTTTTTCTCCAAACTTAACGCTTGCGGGCCACGGGCAGTAATTAATAAATCAAAACTACTGGATCGATTTTAATCATTTTTTATACACTGACTGACATGGGATATATATTTTATACCCGTGCGAAGCAGGGGCAGGCCGCTAGTAATGAATGAAATATTAATTATGAAAGATATTTTGTTAAAATCTGCGATCAATGCTCATAGAAAAAATACTTATTAAATGGAATGATGGTGTCTATCTCCTGATGATATTTCTGTAACGGGGTGAAAAGATTGTTGTAAATTGGTGGTGGGGGTATGTAGTGAATGTGTGCATACCAATTGTGCATGTATCAGGTATGAGAACGGATAGTACTTTCTACATTTAGCATTCATTTGCAAATAAAAAAATTAAAAGCAAAGAGGTAGTGGTTATATTCGGGGCTTGATCCCGCGTATTTATATTTCTTTAATCTGCCCGTTCTCCACTGAGATGTGACAACTTTACAAATGACAGCAAAAATAGTCTTTTCTATGCAATATCAATTTTAGGAATTTTTCAATGCCAGAAAATAGGGTTAAACGATATTTTTTTAAATAAAACCTAGCTAGATCGATTCCCCTAAAACCCCTACGTGTTGTATTTCAGGAATTTCGTTGCACCCTTTTCCGAAATTCGGGAAATATACATATATATACAAGATTACCTCTTTTATTACTTTTATTTTATTTACTTTCTCAAACAAACACCAATTCTATAAATAAGAATAAGGCTGAACAAATTCAAAATTATATTTTTCCATCTATTAGAAAAGTCCCGTACATCCTAAAAATATCGAATAATACCTAAAGAAAAACCCTGAATGATATTTTAACCAAGATAAGTAATGGTTATTACTTTCATAAGTGAACTCCATAAATTTCTTTAACATTTGACCTCTGTAAGAAAATGTGCCTTCTTAAGTATATATTTCATTTTTCTGCTGCCGAAAATGATCGATTTGTTCGAAGTAGATGTTACTTTATGATATTTCATCATCATCTTCCTGCCCTTATCCCACTCTAAGTGGGGTCGGCACAACATGTTACAAATATGCTGTCATATGATTTGGCTGCGTTTTTACGACCGGCCGCCTGCCTGACGTCAACTTACCTCTGTCGTATTTTACGACACCTCGATAAGAAAGAGGGTGGTCTATTCTACTAAACCGTATACCACACGGTGGGTCAACGTACCTTAGTCGCCTTTTACGACACCTCGGTAAGAAATGAGGTTGGTCTATTCTACTCAGCCGTTTACCACACGGCGGGTCGACTTACCTTAGTCGCTTTTACGACACCTCAGTAAGAAATGAGGGTGGTACTATTCTATTCAGCCGGATGCCACACGGCGTGTTACTTTATGAAATTTCATAACAATAAAATAAATGGTTGTAATAGTTTGCAGTAAATGTTAGAAATTTATACCTTAAGCTTACACGTGTTTGGAGGCAAAATAAATGTTGGGGATTTAACTAATTACTATATTTTTACAACGTCGCTTTGCAATATTGTCGTAGAGTCTATCTCCTGATTAGCTTCGGTTGCGGGGCGAAACAAATGTTGAGTTTGTGATAGTGAATGCGTGTAGTAATTGTGTTGTGGTGGCGGTGGTGAAGGTTTGTGCATGTGTTTTTATAAACCCTGCATGTATCAGGTATGAAAACGGATAGTCCACATATTTAGCATTATATATATGTTCTATCTTTATGGCGTATTATAGTTAAATATTTTTATTATTACTTATATACTATGATTACCCGCAAATTAACATCTAATAGAAGCAGAAGTTTAGGTCTCCTATTTAAAACTTATTATTATTTCGTAAACAACCAAATCAAATCAAATCAAATTAAAAAAATCTTTATTCAAATAAGGTTGTTACAAGCACTTTTGAATCGTCAAGGATCAATTAGATTTAATGAAGCTACAACTGGTTCGGAATGTTGCTCTTACCGAGAAGAACCAGAAAGAAACTCGGCGGTCAATCTTTTAAACATTTTCAATTTTCAATATTTAATTGTGCTTAGCCGTGTGGTATCCGGCTGAGTAGAATAGACCGTCCTCATTTCTTACCGAGGTCTCGTAAAAGGCGACTAAGGTAAGTTGACCCACCGTGTGATATCCGGTTTAGTAGAATAGACCATCCTCCTTCTTACCGAGGTGTCGTAAAATACGACTAAGGCAAGCTGAGGTCAGGCAGGCGGCCGATCGTAAAAGCGCAGCCAAATCATGTTACAGCATGTTCATAACATGTTGTGCCGATCCCACTCAGAGTGGGTTAAGGGCAGGAGGACGACGATTATTTAATTGTGCTCTTCGAAGCATAAAGGATTTCAAATCCAAACATGTTTACCTTTTAAATAATCTTTAATTGTGTAATGCTTTACATATAAACATAGTTTGCCTGTAAGAGATTGCTTATAGCAATAAGGCCGCCTTTGCACGCCTTAAATGTTTGATATCCCTATTTTGCTTCTGTTTTTCTATTTTATTGTGGAATGTGCAATAAAGTTTTATAAATAAATAAATAAATAAATAGTTTGTACACTTAATTTAAACTTTTCTGTTGATAAGTCTAATATAAAATAACAATAAAAATAACTTCAAGGTGAGAAAATAACAGCTAAACACACTGTTATTCTTGCTCAGCGAAAATCGTGATATATTCAATGGAAAGCGGGAAAATCCACATCTCACCTTGTTATATTTTATTCACTCTTCACTGGAAGCGCGGGAATTTATAGCGATACTGAGGAAAAGCTATTTACCTCAGGAAGCCGACCCGCAAAGAGGATTTTCCAAGAAAATTATGTTCAAGGTTCATTTATGGAGGAAAAACTTCAGCATAAGTGAATTTATTATTGGTCATTTCAGAAGCTACCTGAGAATATTTTATTGGTCACTTTTGAGAAACTACTGACAATTACACAATATTCATCATCATCTTCCTGCCCTCATCCTACTCTAAGTGGGGTCGGCACAACATGTTATAACCATGTCACATGATTTGGCTGCGTTTTTACGACCGGCCTGCCTGACATCAACTTACCTCAGTCGTATTTTACGACACCTCGGTAATAAATGAGGGTGTTACTATTCTATTCAACCGGATACCACACGGCGTTTTTTAAAATGCTGTAATATAATACCATTTACTACATTGGTCTTTACTTATTGGTCTGTGTAATAGAGTTCAGTCCAGTAACGCCTACAGACTAATTATCCTACAATTTATCACACCCTCACAATCGTTTACAGATAAGCTGTCACCACAATCGGCTTGAGTGATGGCGACGATCCATCATCCAGGAATATGCACACCCCCTCGTTGTTTGCAGACGCATTACCTCCATATTGCCTTTAATGATTGGCCACGATTAACGCGCCTGTTTACTTTGAGTTTGTAATTAAGTTTTTTTTTAGACTTGTCTACAGAAAGGTTTGTTGTGTGGTATCCGGCTTAGAATAGACCACCCTCGTTTCTTACCGAGGTGTCGTAAAATACCGCTAAGATAAGTCGAAGGCAGCCAAATCATGTAACAACATTTTTATTGCATGTTGTGCCGACCCCACTTAGTGTGGGATAAGGGCAGGAAGATGATGATATATTTTCTATTTATTTAATCGCGGATTATAGTAAAATAATTTCATTATTTCTTTTGTATTATGGGTCTCCGCAAAAGCACGCTTAATTCTATAAATTATTTGAGAAAATGCTTTAATTTTTAACTCATTACAGCTTGATATAAATTTTCTTAGTTAGTTTAATTAGTTAGTTCTTCTCGGTAAGAGCAACATTTCGAACCAGTGATAGCTTCATTAATCATATTGATTTTTAGGTATACCTTGAAAACATATTAGGGACTTTTTGTTAAGTTATTCGTAAAGAAATCCCATATGCATACATGTTTCAAAAAGAAAAAACTTTAAATAATTGGTAACTTTAAAAATATGATTTTAAATTAAGATAAATTAAAAATCAATGCAATTATGATAAGCTGGATAAAATACTATCGCCCCCGGGTGGACTCGAACCACCAACCTTTCGGTTAACAGCCGAACGCGCTAGCCGATTGCGCCACGGAGGCTCTTGGGACGCTGTGTCGAACTAAGATTGTGATATACGGACGCACATTTGTACACAAAATGATACAAAATACTATCGCCCCCGGGTGGACTCGAACCACCAACCTTTCGGTTAACAGCCGAACGCGCTAGCCGATTGCGCCACGGAGGCTCTTGTGATATTACATTAAACTTCTAAGATCTCTCGAGAAAACAAAAATTTCTCTCAGTCTTCCAGGATTGACCTGATTTGTGCGATGGAGATATTTTAAGGGTTAAATAACTCCTTATTAGGAATGTAACTTGTGATGTTTAGGAAGGTGTCTACACTTGTAACACAGGCATTCCCTAGCACAAGTGTTGAATCCTTTTCCGAATTATTCTGTGATTATTAATTATACAAAAGTAATTATATTACTATAATCCGCGATAAAGGATAATATATGTAATGCGAAATGTAGAGTGTACTATTCGTTCTCATATTTGATACATGCAGAATTTATAGGAACTCATGCACTACCCGACACCGATAACACAACAATACACAAGTACTGCACACAGTCACCACCACGATCTGAACAATTGTTTCGCCCCGTAACGACACGACTTTGAAGTCGTGGAGTCTATCTCCTGACGATGCTTCGGAGATAGACTACATAACAGGAGATAGACTCTACGACTTTGAAGTCGTGGAGTCTATCTCCTGACGATGCTTCGGAGATAGACTACATAACAGGAGATAGACTCTACGACTTTGAAGTCGTGGAGTCTATCTCCTGACGATGCTTCGGAGATAGACTACATAACAGGAGATAGACTCTACGACTTTGAAGTCGTGGAGTCTATCTCCTGACGATGCTTCGGTTACGGGGAGCCTATGGAGCGAGCTATGCTCGGAGTGTCTCTCGAGGATAATATCAGGAATGTGATTATCCGCGAGAGAATCAGAATAACTGACATAGCTAGCAGAATAAGCAAGCTGAAGTGGCAGTGGGCCGGTCACGTCCGTCGCAGGACTGATGGCCGTTGGAGCAAAGAGTCCTGGAGTTGAGACCGCGTCTTGGCAAACGCAGTGTAGGGCGTCCACCGTCGCGCTGGACCGACGATATCACGAAGGTTGTTGGGGCCAGGTGCATTGCGGAGAACCGGGATGTCTGGCGCAGACGTGTGGACGCCTATGTCCAGCAGTGGACTGCGATAGGCTGATGGATGGATCGATATGAACCAACCACTGCCACATTACTCCGCAAAAGCCATCTTAAATCTAGTATTTTATTGTCTATATATATCGCGATCTAACGACTTTGTAAATCCATCTTATTCGCGTAGTCTGAAATAAACCAAACTGTAATGAGGTCTTGAGGGACAAGTCAGCACGTATTTTGATACAGACCCGATTTATTCCTGCGGGAATAGCAAGATATAGTAGCATTTCTTGGATATAAATCTTTGTAACTGAAACATTCTGAAGATTATAGAAGACATTATATTTAACTGTAAGTTATTATAATCATTAAAAAAATATTTAGAAACGCTTCACCGTGTAATATCCGGCCGAGTAGGATAGACCACCCTCATTTCTTACGGAGGTGTCGTAAAGGGCGACTAAGGTAAGTTTATCCGCCGTGTGATATCCAGCTGAGTAGAATTGACCATTTTCGTTTGTTACCGAAGTGTAGTAAAAGGCGATTAAATCGAAGGTAACTTGACGTCAGGCAAGTGGCCGGTCGTAATTATTTTTTTTACATACTAAGTATAAACAGCCATCAATTTTGATGTACCGCAGATAAAAACGTGTGAAACCTAGGCTTTATAGGTAAATGATTACCGAATAAAATTGAAAAATATTTTTGAAAGCTCTTGTATCTCACGGGAACACATATATACAGTGTAAATCGAACTAATGACGTCCCTCTGGACCTCGTTATATTATTTGATACAAACATCTAATCGACAGATGGATTGATGGCAATATTGAAAAATATTTGAAAAAAAATATCTTTTGCCCGCGATGGCGACCAGTTAAAAACCCTCCACCCTTTCACCCTTTTTACCAAAAATGCCCTGCCGGATCGTTTTTCCAAAAAAAAAACATTGTGTTAGTAGGAATAACAAAAAAACATTTTTTTTATTTTATCTCCATGGCGGTCATTGATTTAAAAAGTATAAAAGTCGTTTTCCCTTTTCAAGCTTAAAAAAAAGTAAAGTAACGGCCTGTTACAATCCCACTGCTGGGCATAGGCCCCCTCTCTCCTTTCCTCGAGCTAAGACCTACCACGCTACTCCAATGCAGATTGGTAGGTTACACATATTTCCAGAATTCTCTAGAGATATGCAGGTTTCCTCACGATGTTTTCCTTCACAGAAAAGCGTGTGATAAATTGCAATTATCAATTAGACACAAGTTTTAATAGAAAAACTCATTGGTGCCGGAATTTGAACTGTGACTTTCTCGAAAGAGTCGAACGGTCACACCGCTGGACTATCACAGCTCAAGTTTAAAGGTTTAGGTTAATAGTACATTAGGCTTTTATGTGTTGCACAGGAAGCGCATTGTAAAAAACTCGCCTAGCAGGAACTTTAGTCACTTACGCCGCGTAAATCAGCAAAGATACACTAAAGTAATGTAGTAGAGATTCGTAGATCTACAAAAATACTAAAAAAAAGTCTATAACAGTATGTCCCTATCTGTTATGGTTAACTCACAATAACTACTTTTATGTTAAAAATTTCGACTTGCTGAACGCTCAATGTTGTATGCATTCATATTGTCTAGATATTCTTAGCTAAATATTTTTCTTTCTTTAATTACAAATTGTTTTTATAATATTTTTGACTAAGAACAAAAAAATTATACGGGAACACTTTGTGACGCTGATTTCCACACAGGCAAAGTCGCACGCACAGCTAGTAATAAAATAAATAAAAAATTGAATATTTTTTTTACCGATCATTTTCGTAGCATTTTTTTAGTATATATCGAACACTTCTTTCGTTCATTAATTTCAACTCTACCTTGTACTAAGAATATTTTTTTACATTTTAATTCAATGAAGTATGATGATATTTTTATTTTTTTAACTATTTTTCAGAAAAATGGACGTATATTGGGAGGCATTTCCTTCCAGAGATTTTCATTTATAGCAACTTTATATACATCTCATCGCATTTTGAATTTCGAAACAAATCAAAACAAAAAAGCCATTTTACGAGGCAATCGCGAACGACAGTCTACGTTGTAGAAAAGATAAAAAAGTTATAACGAGTGACGCTTCTTCGATGGCACTTTAAAGATAGTTTTTATTGTTCATTTTAACCTTTAAGAATCTTAGTTTGGTACAGTGTCACAAGAGCCTCCGTGGCGCAATCGGCTAGCGCGTTCGGCTGTTAACCGAAAGGTTGGTGGTTCGAGTCCACCCGGGGGCGATAGTATTTTGTATCATTTTGTGTACAAATGTGCGTCCGTATATCACAATCTTAGTTCGACACAGCGTCCCAAGAGCCTCCGTGGCGCAATCGGCTAGCGCGTTCGGCTGTTAACCGAAAGGTTGGTGGTTCGAGTCCACCCGGGGGCGATAGTATTTTGTATCATTTTGTGTACAAATGTGCGTCCGTATATCACAATCTTAGTTCGACACAGCGTCCCAAGAGCCTCCGTGGCGCAATCGGCTAGCGCGTTCGGCTGTTAACCGAAAGGTTGGTGGTTCGAGTCCACCCGGGGGCGATAGTATTTTGTATCATTTTATTTGAAGCATTTATATAAGCAAGTTTACATTCAAGTATTCTTACTTTAACTTAAAATGTACCATTAAGGACGAATACGCTTTTTACTAAAAGCAAGGTTTTACACACAATGAAAAAGTTATGTTAAAAGTGAACTGGTTGCCTATATATATGTTTATTACAAAACAAAGTCCCCAAATCTGTCTGTCTGTATGTAACCGATTTCACAAAATGTTACAAACGGATTTTTTTTTGTTTTTACTAAAAGTGACTGAAAGTACAATTCTTCCGGAAGCTTTAGGTTAATTGATACAATAGTATGGTTTTATGTATATTGTGTTTAAAAGGTTGCGCAGTTGTAAAAAAACTTGCTGGGAGATTTGGTCGCGTGCGCTGCATAAACCAGCAGAGATACACTAAAATAATGTACTAGAGAATTGTAGATCCATAAAAATACTACAAAAAAGTCAAAAACAGTGTGGCTCTATCTCTTATGGTTAACTCACAATAACTACTTTTATGTTCAAAATTTCAACTAAATACGTCGAACACCACGTAAAGTCACAGCTGGTACACAAATAAAACATAGTGATAGTAAATAACTACAAACACATAAATGACCTAATAATAGTTCGGACAAAGTAATATGTTTATATTTATTGTGTGGTGTATGACTTAAGCACAGGCTCAAACACGCACTAATATTATGTCACTACATGTCCACTCTCGCCTACGTCTCTGATCATACTGACGCGGTGCGCTTAAAACAACATGTTTGGATATTGATGTATCTGTGATATGTTTGTGCCTTAATACGATTTTTTTTTCGGACACTTACTAAAGCTCTTAGCCCTAAAGGCTTTTATAGCGTCATCGAGAGGATGGTCAAGCACAGAAGCATCGTCGGGTGTGAGAAAGGTGGAGAGTGAGTATCGAGTGAAACTCCCAGCATCCTGGAGCGTTTCCTTAAGGGTGCCTCATGTGAGGCTGGACCTCAGCTTAAGCGACGCGCAGGGGACGACTATCTAAGACTTGTGAAAAGTCCTAATGTCATAACGGAAGGGGTTGTCACATACGCTCCTTATATAAGTACTGTTCAGACAAAATCTTAGGCGGAAGCTTATATTTTATAAATACGATTCTGACATCATTTCGTTCCCGGAATTGTTCAATTCAAAATGTTGTTAATCAATTTTCAAACTTTCGCAGGCCTATAGTGTTATGTAACCCAGACAAATGGAGTAACTAACAGTCACATCGTCGCGTATCTTAAATAATTTCTTTTTTTCCTTTCTCTTTGTATGTTTTTCTAAGCCGTGTGGTATCCGATTGAGAAGTATAGACCTCTTATCGAGGTGTCGCAAAAGGCGACTAAGTTAAGTTGACTCTCCGCGTGTTATCCGGTTAAGTAGAATAGACCACCTTCTTTCTTACCAAGGTGTCTTAAACGACTAAGGTAAGTTGGGTCAAGCAGGCGTCCGGTCGTCAAATACGTAGCTAAATCATGTGACAACATGTTTATAATGTTCTGCCGATCCCACTTAGAGTGGGATAAGGGCACGATGGGTAAGACAAAGATAATGATTGTCGACCGTGCAAATAAAAACTTGCCAGAAGTCCCACGAATTGCGGATTGCGACGACGTACAATCATATATCTACCTCGGAGCGCTGATTTCTGACAGCGGCGGGTCCATTGACGAAATAAAACGACGCATAGCAATCACCAGATCATCTATGGACAAGTTGAAAAAAATATGGAAGAACAGGAACATCACCAAAGCCATCAAATGATGGCTGCATTTGACTGCAATCTTCACAAATTTACCAGGAAGGCAGCCGTCCGCAAAGAATGGCGTCGAATAGTCAAGAGTGCCACCAACGACGACCACAACCACTCTGTTAAGAGTGTAGCTACCAAGAAGAAAAAAGACATATATATCTTCCTGTCCTTATCCCACTCTAAGTGGGGTCGGCACAACATGTTTTTCTCTTCCATTCTGTCCTATCTTTCGTCAACAGAAAAAAGACATGATGATGAAAAATTTCTAGCTAGTTGTATATAAATGATAAATATCGATGTAATAAATAAAATAGAACCGCCGTCCTTACATTGGAAAAAAATACATTTACTATATTCATTTAGTACTTTTTTTAATTTAAGTATCGCGATGTTGCGGGTATACCTTGTTTCATGTATATCTTTTATTTGGTAAAGCTGACGGTGTAAACGCGGCCGCCTCTTTCGTCACGAGTTTTGCGAGTTTTGGTCCCATTTCAATATTTTAATATAATTTACGACTCAGATATTGCATTTAAAATTCAAATACGTATAATTCGCTCGTAATAGAATGGGTTGGATTTCAAATCCAACTTCTGACTTATCCCCCTCAAAATATGTTGTAAATTGAGATTTGAAATTGTTAGAAGCTGTTAAAATACTTATCAT
This sequence comes from Morpho helenor, assembly GCA_029227775.1. NCBI lineage: Eukaryota > Metazoa > Arthropoda > Insecta > Lepidoptera > Nymphalidae > Morpho > Morpho helenor. The sequence goes on from JARGCU010000002.1 coordinate 12,099,870, forward strand.
TCATCGTGAATTTTAAATGACTTTCATATTATTTTAAAGTTTTGTTCTAGATTATTGTATTATTATTCTTGTGTCTACTTAAATTTTCTAAATCTAAAAACGTTCTACAAATAAAAATTCAAAATATTCTTTATTCAAGTAAACTTGTAAACAAGTGATTTTGAATCGTCAACTCTACTGCTGGTTTGGAAAGCTGTTTCTACTGAGAAGAGCCAGCAAGAAACTCGGCGGTTGCTCTTATAAAAATGTAATTCTTATTACTAATTACATTTCGTCATTACTATTTCATACAGGGTCGAGCTATGTCAAACATTCTTATCATCTAAGTAATCTTCAATAGTATAGTAGGCTTTTTGTATAAGTCTTTTCTTCAAAGTCAAAGCTAAAATTGATTGTGGAATTTTATCATAGAATCTTATACCCAAACCCACAAACGCCTTAGGTACGTACTTTTGCAAGGGCAAAGCAGGAGCCGCAAAGATATGTCGGTTCCCACTTTGTCTATTATATACATCGCCAATCTTTTTATAATTATGTATATTTTTATGAACAAAAATTTGTAAATATATTTTTAATAAATTATATACATTAAAGTTATATTTTGAAAATTACAACCGCTGACTTTCTCACTGTTTCAAAAGAAGCTGTTCCTACTGAGAACAGTAGAAACAGCTTTCCCAACCAGCAGTAGAGTTGATGATTCAAAAGCACTCCTTAAGTTTACTTGGATAAAGAATATTTTGAATTTTATATGAGTTAACACTAAACGCAGTGTGGTATCCGGCTGATTAGAATAGACCAACCTCATTTCTTACCGAGGTATCGTAAAAGGCGACTAATGTAAGTTGACGTCAGGCAGGCGGCCGGTCTTAAAAACGCAGCCAAATCATGTGACAGCATGTTTACAACATGTTATGCCGACCCCACTGAGAGTGGGATAAGGGCAGGAAGATGATGAGTTAACACTAAAACGCTACTAAAACAACATTTTATGGTAAATATAGAAAGCTCTTAAAAACACATCTCCATCATAACAGATGGTTGTCAAAAGATGTGAAGTTTTCGCTCGTATTTTCTAAGAACAAAGTTTGCGCGCGACGTTCTCGGCAAGTTGTGGATGTGACCAAGTTTTGTCCATTGAAACCTCCAAAGACTGGTGTTCAGACCTTAGAGGAATAGTTTTATGAATATTAACTTGGAAAGTTTTGAAGCATTGATTTATGATTTGATGCCTACTGATAAAAGAGAGATAAGTGATTTTAGGGAATCTAACTTAACTGAGTTTGTAAAGCGTATGACATCCTATCCTATTAATATTATAAATGCAAAAGTTTGTGAGTATGGTTGTATGTTTGTTACGCTTTCACGGCGAATCCGCTGATCCAATACCGATGAAATTTGGCACAATTATTCCTTATATACTGGGATAATATATAATATATAAAGGCTATAGAAATCCTGTTAATTCTACAGGGATAGGATGACTTCCAAAAGCGTCATCAATCTATCACACGACACCAGCCCACGCAAACGGAGTTGCGGGTAAAAGCTAGTATTTTATAAGTACAACAGTCACAAGGTGACCGGGCTTTGCCCCGTGTTTTTTTTAAGATATGAAAAAAGCAATATAAAAATTAAAAAAGTAAGAGAAGACTGGTGATACCTGGGACTCAATCTGGGGTATTATCACTTCCGTATCCGGTTGAGTAGAATAGACCATCCTTCTTTCTATCCGAGGTATCGTAAATGGGATTAAGGTAAATTGACGTCAGGTAAGCGGCCGGTCGTCAGATAACTAGCTAAAACATGAAACATGTTTAAAGCATGTTAAGCCAACCTCATTTAGACTAGGATAAAGGAAGAAGAATGATGATAATACGATAAATTTTGTAAATAATACAAGCATGGGTTTAATACAAATACAATATCGAGTTGTAGCAAACAAACTTCAGTACCACAACAACATGGTAAAGTTTGAAACAAATAGCGATAAAATATAGATATAACTTTACTCGTGTTTTATATTAATTTTATATAAGCGTTATGAGAATTTATCGAATAGTACCTACAGTAATAAAATGTGCAAAAATCAAATCGCCCCCGGGTGAACTCGAACCACCAACCTTTCGGTTAACAGCCGAACGCGCTAGCCGATTGCGCCACGGAGGCTCTTGTGACGCTGTGTCGAACTAAGATTGTGATATACGGACGCACATTTGTACACAAAATGATACAAAATACTATCGCCCCCGGGTGGACTCGAACCACCAACCTTTCGGTTAACAGCCGAACGCGCTAGCCGATTGCGCCACGGAGGCTCTTGTGACGCTGTGTCAAACTACTTTACTATTTCTGGTATAAAGATATGTAATGAGTAAAATAAAAGATAAAAGGACAAAATCATAAAAGACAATATTCATACAAATAGAAGCAATAATAAAAAGATGAGATGCTTGTAATTTGTATAAACTGTAGTATCTTAATAAGCTTTAGTAGAGATCTCAAGTTCTCCGATAAAAGGTATTTCGCTAAGAACTCGGCATCTCAGAATACCAACAAAATTTATCTTTCCATCTGTTTTTAATTAATTTCATGCAGTATAAATCTATACAAATCGGGAAACGGGAATTTTATATCTTACTCATATATAGTATCTTTATATTTAAATGAGTTAATCTTGTATATATATATTTTCTGAATCTCGAAAATGGCTCCAACGATTTTCCTGAAATTCAGCATGTAGGAGGTTTTGGGGGAGAAAAATTTGACCTAGCTAGGTTTTATGTAAAAAAAATATTGTTTTATCCCTGTTTTTGGGCATTAAAAAACACTATCATTTATATTGAATTGAATTTTCGCCATTAGCTGTCAAGTCGACGTAGCTTATTCGGGTAACGGGCAGCCTCGAAAAATGTGAATACTGAGGATCGATCCCCAACGAAATAATTGTTTTTTCTTTTTTTTTAAGTTTTTTTTTTGTTTGCAAAAAATTACCGAGCGAAGCTCGGTCACCCAGATATTAATATCTATACTAATATATAAAGCTGAAGTTTGTTTGTTTGTGTTTTGATTGTTTGATTGTTTGAACACGCTGATCACGGGAACTACTGGACCGAATTGAAAAAATATATGAGTGTAAGATAGTCCATTTATCGAGGAAGGCTATAGGCTATATAACATCACGCTAATAATAAGAAAGGATCAGCAATAATATTTTTTTACAAAAACAGAAAAAATTTAGGTGATAGTTATTCAAAAATCAATTTGAATCTTTCCACGCGGGTTGGCGATTGCTAGTAAGGAATAATTGTGCCAAATTTCATTGATATTGGTTCAGTGGCAGCAGTAAAAAACATTCATCCATACTCACAAAATTTCCGATTTATAATATTAGTAAGAAGTAAGTTTAGACGCGGAAACTTTACATACAGATAGACTTCAGCATTTATAATGTTAGTATTGTCTAAAAAAAGCTTGAAATATCATAGTTTTTAAATTAAAAGTTGTATTTGAAGCGAAATATTAGTCTCTTCAAGCCAGAATCTAAGAAAATGTTACACAAAAATTTCAGTTGTATTGCAAGAACTCGGAATGGAAAAGTAATATACGAAGGTGGGATAAAGAAGGCGAGCTTTGAAAAGCCACATCTGGTGAATTTTAAAGTTTAAGATTAGTTTGTATTTTTATATTTCACTTTATATGTTTTGTTTAATTCTAAATATTTTTCATTCATTTTTCTTGTGCAGGATGGATGAAGTGGCAGATCTTAAAAATAATATGTGACCTCCGAATGAAGTAAAGGGAAAAATTTCAAAACGGTCATAAGATCTGTCGTAGTCTATGGATCAGAATGTTGGGCAACGAAAAGACGGATGAAAGAAGAGTGCATGCGAATGAGATGAGAATGTTAAGGTGGATAAATACACATAAATGTGTTTTTATTATAATCCCAAAGAAAATATGAGTTTTTTTTATTATATTATAGCCAGGCATATAAAGCAAATCAATATTTCTACAGCTCCGAATTCCATCAATCATCATCCTCAAGCCCTCATCCCACTCTAGGTGGGGTCGGCAAAACATGTTATATAACATGTTGTCGCATGATTCGACTAGGTATTTTACGACCGGCCACCTGGCTGAGGTCCAGTTACTTTTGTCGTCTTTTCCGACACCTCAGTAAGAAAGAGGGTGGTCTATTTTACTCATCCGGATACCATATGCCGGGCCAAATTAACTTAGTCGCATTTTATAATACCTCGGTAAGAAAGAGGGTGGTCTATTCAACACAGCCGGATAACACACGGTGTCCAAATTTCATCAATATTGCTCAAATTGAACCAAATTTCATCAATATTGATCCAGCGGATTAGCCGTGAAAAGCGTAACAGACATACTGACTTTGTATTTATAAGTTTGGAATACAATCCAAATTACAGCGTTCATTTCTGTTAAAAGCATGAAAAGATTGCATTTTCAACTCTTAGTGAAGCAACGACCCCTACTCTGGGCTGTTAAGCGAAACGAGTTTATTTTAACCGCAATTTGTCAAAGTCAAGCCGAGACTTACAAGATCGCGAAATGAAAAATATTTTATAAGAATTAAATTATGTTATGTTTAATACTTATTTTTAATTCATATGCCAAATGTAAACGAGATTATTTCTTATTATAAAATTGGTACTAGCTTTGTTTACGAAACTTTAGAATCAATATGAGCTTTACCATTACAGCAGTTTAAAAACACTTTTAGAAACTAACTATACTGTTGAGGATTACTTAGATGATAAGAATGCGTAGATATAGCTACTCTTCGACCCTGTACAAGACAGTAATAACTAAATGTCACTAGTAATAAGAATTGTATTTTGAAAAGAGCAACCGTCGAGTTTCTTACTAGCTCTTCTCGGTTTTCCGAACCAGCAGTAGAGTTGATGATTCAAAAGCACTTGTTTACAAGTTTACTTGAATAAATATTTTGAATTTGAAAAGCACGTGAGTAATTGTAAATATCAATTAGGTTAGTTTTAATAGAAGTAGAACACTAAGTGTCACTTACTACTACTATCTCTTACTACCTAAGTAGTAGAACAGTAGTAAAAGTAGAACCTTCTAAGTAGAAGAACACTTCTAACAGTCGCACAATCTCACTACCTAAATAGCAGAACTGTAGTCGAAGTAGAACCTTGTGAGTAGTAGAATATTTCTAAGAGTCACACGATCTCACTATCTAAGTAGTAGAACAGTAGTAAAAGTAGAACCTTCTAAGTAACAAAACACTTCTAAGAGTCAACCGGTCTCACTATGCGTCTATCACTTTTTCAAATTAGATTAAAACCCTACGAATTTTCAATTAAAAATATATTCCAGAATCGAGAAGTATTCGGAGTTTTCCATTTATAACAACTTTATATCCATCTCATCGCATTTCGAATTCATTTCGAAACAAATCAAAACAAAAAAGCCATTTTACGAGGCAATCGCGAACGACAGTCTACGTTGTAAAGATAAAAAAGTTATAACGAGTGACGCTTCTTCGATGGCACTTTAAAGACACTTTTTATTGTTCGTTTTAACCTTTAAGAATCTTAGTTCGACACAGCGTCACAACAGCCTCCGTGGCGCAATCGGCGAGCGCGTTCGGCTGTTAACCGAAAGGTTGGTGGTTCGAGTCCACCCGGGGGCGATAGTATTTTGTATCATTTTGTGTACAAATGTGCGTCCGTATATCACAATCTTAGTTCGACACAGCGTCACAAGAGCCTCCGTGGCGCAATCGGCTAGCGCGTTCGGCTGTTAACCGAAAGGTTGGTGGTTCGAGTCCACCCGGGGGCGATAGTATTTTGTATCATTTTGTGTACAAATGTGCGTCCGTATATCACAATCTTAGTTCGACACAGCGTCACAAGAGCCTCCGTGGCGCAATCGGCTAGCGCGTTCGGCTGTTAACCGAAAGGTTGGTGGTTCGAGTCCACCCGGGGGCGAGGAGTATTTTTTCTGATTTTACCATCCAGTACATATACTCGTAAGACAGTAAGTATACTGTATTTTGTGTTTACCTACATTTTTGGTGCGTTTCCCAACTTTATTGCTACCATGACCCACCTTAAAAATTTTCTCATGTTCGTATTAAAAAATTGAATTGTGGCAGTCAAGATATATAAATGATAGGTTTTAGGACAAAGAATTTGATTTTGATTTGTTATGTTTAGCATTGCAATTAAATGAGCCGGAGCGAACGGGTTAAATTCCCTTAACAATCAAACTTTAATACATTAAATACATTTACATTTAATGTCTCTATACTTACACACACGGTCGTCCGTCCCCAAAGCAAGTGAATTAATATTTGTGTTATGGTAGACAGACAGCTGGTGAATATATACTCATATATTATTTAAAAACATACTTAAATACAAATACACACCTGGACTCAAAGACAAATAAATTCATTTTATAGAAAATGTTGCCCTCGGCGGGAATCGAATCCGCGACTCGCGAAACTGAAGGCAGGGTTACTACCCCCTGCGCCAACGGGCCATTCAAACTGTTATTATTTATTTATTTCTTTTTATACATATAGTTAGAAAAGAGAAAGAAAAAGAAAGAAAGCACATGTATAAAGGCGGACTTATCACAAAAACAAAAACTCGTGCGGACATTGATATTCTCCATATTCCTCTACGGAGTTGAAACATGGACACTCCAAGCAAGTGACCGTAGGCGCGTAGATGCCTTCGAGATGTGGTGTTGGAGGAGAATGTTGCGCATCCCCTGGACTGCCAAAAGAACCAATTTATCAATTCTCAAGGAACTCAACGTTTCAACTAGGCTTTCAACCATCTGCCTGCAACGAGTCCTTGAGTATTTTGGCCATATTGCGCGTAAAAGTGGTGATAATCTTGAAAAGATGGTCATCACCGGCAGAATCCAGGGGAAGAGACCACGAGGTCGAAGTCCAATGCGCTGGACTGATCAAATCCGTACCACTCTCGACAGCAAGATGTATGAGGCCATTCACGCTGCGAACAACAGACCCCGTTGGCGCAACATAGTTCGCACCAAAGTGATCCGTAGTGGGGGTCACGACCCTCAGCATTGAGGAAGACGACTTGAGGAGGAGGATCTCTAAAAGGGATCTCCTCCAGTCAACCTTTGAGTAACAAAAGGAAAAGGAAAAGAAATAAGGGGGTATCGCTGTGGGGCGTGTGCATAACATTGGGAAACACTGTTTTAGACAGTCACAATATCTTTCATGACATAGTTTTGTTATTTTAGAAGTTTACAAAGCTAATATTAACCAACTTAACTAAACACCTCTTAATACACAGAAGCTAAAGAAGTAATCGTAGTGAATTATATTACTTTAAGAGTCACTTTATTTTACTGTTAAATGTTCTTGCGATACCTAAGTGAGGGCTAACACATTTTTATTCCAGACAAAAGCACTTTAATAGCGTATACATTTAAAACGAGCTTTTATATCAAAGTTATAGTTATTTTACTTCATGAAGATATTAGAATTTCATAGAGACATTAAAATACGAGATCGAGACAAAATGAAATCGTAATAGAAAATGTATTCTGTTTATTTTGAACTTTTATCATCGCGATCGGGTCAGCACAACATGTTACAAACATTCGTTCTCATAACTGATACATACGGAATTTGTAAATATTCACGCCACCAATTACACATGTTATAAAACATGTTGTCACATGATTTGGCTACTTGTTTTACGACCGGCCGCCTGCCTAACGTCAACTTACCTTAGTCGTATTTTACTACACCTCGGTAAGAAAGAGGGTGATCTATTTTGCTCAATCAGATATCACACGGTGGGTCAACTTAACTTAGTCGCCTTTTACGATACTTCGGTAAGAAATGAGGGTGGTCTATGCCACTCAGCCGGATACCACACGGTGGGTCTACCTACCTTAGTCGCCTTTTACGATACTTCGATAAGAAATGAGGGTTGTCTATTCCACTCAGCCGGATACCACTCGGTGGGTCTACCTACCTTAGTCGCCTTTAACGATACTTCAGTAAGAAATGAGGGCGGTCTATTCTACTTCAACCGGATACCACACGGCGGGTTGACTTACCTTAGTCGCTTTTTACGACACCTAAGTAAGAAATGAGGGTGCTACTATTCTATTCAGCCGGATACCACATGGCGTTTTGATTTGATGCCGTCTAACTTAAGAAATTATTATCCTTGTAATGTTATAAATGCGAAAGGTTGTAAGTATGGATGTTTGTTTGTTATTCTTTCACGGCGAGCCAGCTGAACCAATATCGATGAAATTTAGCACAACTATTCCTTATACACTGAGGTAACATATATGCTTTAGAAATCCTGTTAATTCTACAGGAATAGGGTGATATTGAAAAGCGCCATCTATAATAAATCGATCACATGATAATAGTCCACGCCGTGTGGTATCCGGCTGAATAGAATAGTGCCACCCTCTTTTCTTACCGAGGTGTCGTAAAAGGCGACTAAGGTAAGTCGACCCGCCGTGTGGTATCCGGCTGAGTAGAATAGACCAACCTCATTTCTTACCGAGGTATAGTTAAAGGCGACTAAGGTAAGTTGACTCAACGTGTGGTATTCGGGTTAGTAGAATAGACCACCCTCTTTCTTATCGAGGCGGCAGGCCGGTCGTAAAATACGTAGCCAAATCATGTGACAACATGTTTATAACATGTTGTGCCGACCCCACTCTGAGTGGGATAAGGGCAGGAAAAAGATGATTATAATAGTCCACGCAGACGAAGTTGCGGGTAAAAGCTAATTATAAATAAAATCAGTCTCTCTATCTGAAAGCTGGATCGATATTGATGTGTTGGTTCAATGAAAGTCGATAGTACAACTTCTATAAAATAAGTAAAATTTGGTCCTTCAAGCCGGATACTGTTATCATATTAAAGATTTGTAATGCTCTGGTTTTTTCGCATTTTAATAAAAAGATTTATTTGTGAATGCAATTCTGAATTGCAATCACAAACATTATCCGCAATTTGAATATAAATCCGATGTAATTTCCATCACATTGCACCAGCGCTTGGAACGGATGAATCGATTCAATTTGTTTTTGATTCTAGGGTTTATGTGATTCAGAGAACTGGTGGTCATTTTAACTAGCTTTAGTTTGTATACAACTCATATTATAAAGTGTGTGTGTGTGTGTGTTGCTGCTGCTGAGTGTGTGTGTGTGTGTGTGTGTGTGTGTGTGTGTGCGTGTTTGTATCACCTTTTAGCTCTAATAATTAAACGGATTTGTACGAAATTTTTAACTAATGACGGACCTAATCCTAGAATAGAACTGGCCCGTTGGCGCTGTGGGTAGTGAACCTGCCTTCAGCTCTGTGGGTCGTGGGTTCGATTCCCACCGAGGATCAACATTTCATAAAAACAACTTGTTAGTTCCGCGAATCTGGGTGTATTTACCTATGTTTCTAAGGTTGTAGTACACCCTACATTTAGCATTATATATATTTATTTTTACCCGCAAATTCGTTCGCATGGACTGTTGTCGAGTGATATTTTGATAATAGATGGCGCTTTTCAACGTCATACTATTCCTGTAGAATTAACAGGATTTCTATAGCCTATATGCTACCCCGGTTTATAAGGAATAATTGTGCCAAATTTCATCGATATAGGTTCAGCGGATTCGACGTGAAAGAGTAATAAACATACATCCATACTTACAAACTTTCGCATTTATAATATTAGTAGGATAGGATAATATTTTCATTACACCCTCATTTCTTACCGAGGTATCGTAAAAGGCGACTAAGGTAAGTTGACCCACCGTGTGATTTCCGGTTTAGTAGAATAGACCACCCTTCTTCTTACCGAGGTGTCGTAAAATACAACTAAAGTAATTTGACATCAGGCAGGCGGCCGGTCGTAAAAACGCAGCCAAATCATGTAACAGCATGTTTATAACACGTTGTGCCGACCCCACTTAGAGTGGGATAAGGGCAGGAAGATGATGAGGATAATATTTTCATTACTTTTATATTACTGAAATTAACGCCTAATTCTATAAATTTAATCATTATTACAAATTAAAAAAAGCGCTGAATATAATCAAAATGTATAAAATCGCTACGTAAACCGCAGAGATTTGCAGAAAGTTTTGTAGGACCTCGTTAAAATACCTTCCCGCTCTCCTGCGGCGTCGATGCGAAAGTATTCCCGTTTTACCCTAAACGGAATTACAAAGGAGTATTGGGAACAATAGGTAATTAACACCCTCCAGACTCGCCCCAGCTGCGGCATGATTACAGAACGGGAGTCTGTAATAGGGCGGGGAAAGTATTCTATCAAATTAAGTTACAAGCTGTGATAGCTCAGCGGTGCGACCGTGTGAATCTTTGGAGACGATCATGGGTTCAAACCCGGGCAGACACCACTGAGTTTTTCTATTAAAACTTGTGTCTAATTGATAATTACGCCGTGTGGTATGCGGCGGAATAGAATAGTACCACCCTCATTTCTTACCGAGGTGTCGTAAAAGGCGACTCAGGTAAGTCGACCCGCCGTGTCGTGGCCGGCTGAGTAGAATAGACCAATCTCATTTCTTACCGAGTGTCGTAAAAGGCGACTAAGGTAAGTCGACCCGCCATGTGGTATCTGTTTAAGTAAAATAGATCACCCTCTTTCTTACCAAGGTGTCGTAAAAAGCGACTAAGGTAAGTTGACCCACCGTGTGGTATCCGGTTTAGTAGAATATATCACCCTCTTTCTTACCGAGGTGTCGTAAAATACGACTATGGTAAGTTGATGTCAGGCAGGTGCAAACATTTCGGTGACGGAAATCATCGTGAGGAAACTTGCATATCTCTAGAGAATCCTAGGGATATGTGTAACCTACCAATCCGCATTGGAGCAGCGTGGTAGGTCTTAGCTCAAATCCTTCTCTCCAAAAACGGAGAGAAGAGGCCTATGCCCAGCCGTGGGATAATAACAGGCCGTTACTTATTTTACTTAAGTTACTTCGTTATCGAATGATTGTTAGGGACGGATCTAGTTTTTGAAATTTACTATTTTGAAATGTTAGGAGTTCAAACTCCAGCCACCAATGAGTTTTTTTATAACAACTTTGAAGGAAAACATGATGAGAAAACCTATCTCTTAAAATTTTCTGAAGTATGTGTGACCTATTAATTCGCATTGGGGAAGGATGTTTTAAGTGACTCATCTTCAGCATTCTCCTGCCCTTATCCCACTCTAAGTGGGGTTGGCGCAACATCGCAATGTCGCGAAGTAACCGCCGCCTACTTATATAAATTATTTAAAAGAATTATCAAGGGAGACAAAGCCGTCCAAAAATGGAGAGAGGAGGCCTATTGCTCAGCAGTGGGTTAGTAACAGGCCGTTACTTTACTGAGAACATTGCAAATTTAGAAAATAAAATAAAATAAAAAAAAACATTACAAATTTAATTGAATATACTTCGATCAATAATTCGCCAAAAGTCCATCTTTTTTTGTAAATATGAGCTATGAGCTTTCGATATTAACGACAGTTATCGAAAAACCGTTTGCGCGAAAAACGAAGATGAACGACATCCATAAACCTTACAAATACGTTTCCTCTCAATTTACCCCCTCAATTTGATGGAGCGACACCTTTAAGGAGAAAATGGCTTTTGACCTCTGCGATATTGCTATAAATACATCGAGTCTGCAAAAAAATTATCCATCAATATAAATTTCGGAAAAACATGAAAATGAAATTAATCAAAAAATAGGTTTCGCGAATCTGAGTGTATTTATGTATCTAAAGTACATCCTACATTTAGCAATACATATATTTAATTTAAGCAATACATATTTTAATTAAGCTGTGATGGCCTAGCGGTGCGACCGTGTGAATCTCTAGAGACGATCATGGGTTCAAACCCGGGCAGACACCAATGAGTTTTTCTAATAAAACTTATGTGTCTAATTGATAATTGCAATTTATCACACGCTTTTCGGTGAAGGAAAACATCGTTAGGAAACCTGCATATCTCTAGAGAATTCTGGAGATATGTGTAACCTACCAATCCGCATTGGAGCAGCGTGGTAGGTCTTAGCTCCAATCCTTCTCTCCAATAACGGAGAGAAGAGGCCTATGCCCAGCAGTGGGATAGTAACAGGCCGCTACTTACTTACTTTTTATATTTAATTTTATCGTAGATTATAGCAAAACTATCTTTTACCCGCAACTTCGTTCGTGTGAACTGTTATCGCATGATAGGTTGATAATAGATGGCGCGTTTTTAGTGTCGATTCCATCGAGTGTTTGATTTCTGTAGAATTAACAGGATTTCTATAAACTATATGTTATTCCGGCGTATAAGTAATAATTGTGCCAAATTCCATCGATATTGGTTCAGCGGATTCGCAGGAGGGTTCGAAGGAGTTATTAACCCTTAACATATCTCCATCACAAAAATCAGGTCAATCCTGGAAGACTGAGAGAAATTTTTGTTTAGACGAGAGATCTTAGAAGTTTAACGTAATATCACAAGAGCCTCCGTGGCGCAATCGGCTAGCGCGTTCGGCTGTTAACCGAAAGGTTGGTGGTTCGAGTCCACCCGGGGGCGATAGTATTTTGTATCATTTTATGTAATAATTTACGTCCGTCTGTCACCCATAACACGAGTATAAAGTTATTTACTTTGGAGATGGAAGACTGCGTGTCCCATAAAAAATATATATATACGCAGAATTTTTTGCAAAATGAAGTATAACATAACGTGTGTATGTCCCATAAATAAAAATATATTTACGCAGAATTGTCCGCAAAATACAACATATAAATAAATTCTGTAGCCAAACACGAGTTATTTATTCACAGATAATGAAGCTTTCCCGTACAAATACGTACCTTCTCAATATCCTATATTTACTTCTTAGAGTAAAACAAGTCAAATAGATACATCAAATAATACTTATTCCAGTAATTCGATTTCTTTTGTTGACTTCCTTTTGAACTGTGTGTACATGTGTGTGAACATTTGATTATTTGTTATGATCGATATATATTGCTAGGAATGAAAATAGTCAATTGTAATTTCTTTAAATTCAAATTATTGTTTATTCAAATAAATTTGTAAACAAGTGCTTTTGAATCGTCAACTCTACTGCTGGTTTGGAAAGCTGTTCCTACGTACTTTTGCAAGGCGCAAAGCAGGAGCCGAAAGCTTATGTCGGTTCCTACTTTGTATATTATATACATCACCTATCGTTCTATAATTCTTTATATGTTTATGTACATAAATTAAATAATAACTCCAAAGAGTGTATTTGATACCTAATTTTGTTCTCTCAAAATTTTATCGATAGTCTATCGATGTTTAATCGTAGACTAATTCACGTCCACACACCAATCTCTAGTCGCCAGCGACTCGCCGACGATCAAAGTCGCTATATAAAAAGGGTAAACGCCCAAAATCGTTTATCAAAATTACCCACCGGCCGAACATTCCCTGTTAATCGTTATAAATAAACAATTAATATGCAAATTATAATTAAACCGGTATAAAATTAAAAGTGCATTCGCAATGAGCTATTATTGTATCGTTATCCGAAAATACGTTGCGTTATGGCAATAAATTTATTTGTTTAAATGACAATTAATTTGGATCTGTTGTATTTTATTTCACTCCAATTTGGGTAATGAGTGATAAAAGTATGAAAGGTGAAACAACTATTTAATATCAGTATCTGGTTGACCGTAGTTTTTTAAAAGATAAAAGATAAAAAAGGCGCCATGTTCGATTAGAACCCGGGTTTTGAATATATTCGCCCGTTACCCATCGGCTATCGCAACATTACGTTTGACAACTTAAAAATTCCTTTGCTTTCAATTCTGCACTACCAATTTTTTAATGCCCTAAAACCTAAGATTTTTCTCCCCCAAAAGCCCCTGCATGCTAAATTTCAGGAAAATTTTTAAAGCCGTTTCCGAGATTCAGAAAATATATATACACACACGATTAACTCATTTAAATATTAAATATTACAATGATATATTTAAATTTTTTTTCAAATAATAAACTAGTGAAGTTAAAAAAGTATTCAAAAAAGCTATTAACAAAATTTTTCAGAACGATACTTCAAAAAATATGAGGAATTCTTAAGGTTACATATTAAGCTCGAAAAACCTATAAAGCCCAGCTCTTCGCAGTTGGACATGAAATAAAAAGGGAATAAGACGTAACTATAAATTTTCACATGACGACACCCATAACATTCCTGGGACGATAAAAGGGCCTGTAACACGTGTCAGTGACAAGGGTTGTCACATGACGTGACATGATTTTTCGTGAACATGTTCGATAATAGAAATAAAGGTACAAGAATCCTTGCTTTACCTTTTTAACCTTTGTTTAGTTTGTGTTAATTCCGTTTCCTTAAATGTATTTTAAAACTGAAATCTTATATTTATTTATACTGAATACATTGTTATTGGTATTAAACTGTCATCTTTCCCTTATTCCACTCTGAGGGGGATCAACATAACATGTTATGAAATTGTTGTCACGTGATTTGGCTACGTATTTTAGGACCGGCCGCCTGCTTGACGTTAACTTACCTTAGTCGTATTTTATGACACCGCGGTAAGATATGAGGATGGTCAATTCTACTCAGCTGGATACCACACGGCGGTCCAATATAGCGCTCGGTCAATCAACCATTACTAACAAAGCCAGATCTCAATTGCTTTATATTTCTTTTTTTTTTAAGATTGAATTATCCCAAAAAGAAGGCGGTGACGTAATAGTGGTTGCGATAAACCGCAATGGCAGCTGCAGCGCGACCGTCCGGTTGGTCGCGCGACTTCATTGCTGTTACTCACCACTAGGTTCATAGCAGTGACATGTATTACAAAATACGTCCAACGAATGATTGATTAAAAGTAGTTAAGTAAAGTAAAGTATTACTCTCCCACTGTGGGGATTAGGCCTCTTCTCTTTGTAGAGAAAGATTGGAGCTAAGTCTCTCCGTTTTTGAAAAGAAGGGTTGGAGCTAAGACCTACCACACTGCTCCAATGCGTATTGGTAGGTTACACATTTCTCCACACACAGACTTCAGAATTCTCTAGAGATGCAGGTTTCCTCACGATGTTTTCCTTCACTGTAAAGCGTGTGATAAATTGCAATTACCCCCTGTTGTGTTAAAACTTTAACAGAAAAACTCATTGGTGTCTGCCCGGGTTCGAACCCGTGACCTCCTCGAAAGAATCGCACGGAGTTACGCTCGGCTATTACAGCGATTTAAAATAACGTTCATTAATTCGTTCAAAAATTTATTACAGCGTATGTTCAACCCTAATGCAAAACAATTTATAACGTCGCAATCACTCGTGCGTTATTACAGATCGTTCCAAGAGTCATTATTGTTGTTACAATCCGAGTTACTTTTGAACCCCTGCATTTCTTGAAACCCATAAACTGTTATAGCTCCGCTTATTAATATTTTTGGTTTATAATTCATAAATATTCTTCTTTCGCTTTCTATGTGACTTGGAGGTCGACAATCAGTTTAAATAAATAAAAAGAACTTTATTCAACAACATATTTCATACATATAAAATTTAACAATATCAACAGAGATTATTTAAAACATTCGTATATTCAACTCTGTTTTGGATCGATCGATGCATCAATTAGCTGAGGGAGGGGCCACTTTTAGAGAGGCCCCGATTCAGAGGTGATGCTCTCTGGGGTTCAGAGTTGATGCAGGCGGTGATGGGGGCAATGTGTACAACGGTACCCTGTCCCCGCCACCTGCAGCGTGGTGGAGCACTGACAGGTTTTTATTCGTTGCAAGTCCGACTGCCCCTCGTCCCTGTCAGGCGGTGACGACCCATAAAGGGTTTTCCTGACATAAAAAAACAAGTTCCTATGAGATTCTCTCTCTCTCTAACGACACTGTTTTCCTGTGCGAGGTCGCCATTCCAACACCTTAAAACCCCATAAATCGCCTATCGCATCTCCTTCTACGCACTTTGTGCCCCAACCATCGCTACTTCAGCTTTGCGACACGCTCAGCTATGTCGGTGACTTTGGTTCTTCTACGGATCTCCTCATTTCAGATTTGATCGCATAGAGATACTCCAAGCTGAGCGACACCGAGCTTTTAAATTGTCTAGTTACCACAAAATGTTATCATACAAAATATAATAAAAATATAATAGAAACAAACCATGACCCATATTTAGGTGCGTGTCGTGTCGCACGCATGACTGAAACTGTTTACTGCTTTGGCCCTTACATTGAAGGACTTTTATTTATTTAACAAGTAGATTTTGTCCAATTATAAGTCAAAACGCAGGTATTAACACGCGAATAAAACTTGTTTAGCTCTAATAGCAACACTTTATACACAAAAATCCATATCCTTCTTGCATTATGGCTGGCAACATTTTCTATAAATGAATTTGTTGGTCTTTGAGCCTGGGTGTATAGTTGTATTTAAGTATGTATTTAAAAAATATATAAGTATATATTCACCAGTTGTCTGTCTACCATAACACAAGAATTAGGTTACTTACTTTAGAGACGGACGACCGTGTGTGTAAGTGTCCCATATATTTATGTTTATTTATTTATTATAGTTATATGTTATAGCGGCTTTGTTAAGAAATCTGAAAACTTGGTAATGTCATTTCGTCTATATCGAACTATAAAGTGAAAAATAACTTTAAACTTTAAAAAACATATATTTATAAATTTTTATAATTATAATTATAATTTTTTTATAATTTATATTTTTTTTTTTAAATAGATCGAGATGTGGGTAAAAGAATGAATGCAGGATGGATGAAGTGGCGGCAGGTCTCAGGCACAATATGTGACCCTCGAATGCCTCTTAAAGTTAAGGGAAAAATTTATAAAGCGGTCATAAGACCTGTCGTATTGTATGGATCAGAATGTTGGGCAATGAAAAAGACGGATGAAAGAAGAGTACATGCAAATGAGATGAGAATGTTAAGGTGGATGTGTGGTGTGACAAAACTGGATAAAATACGAAACGAGTATTTAAGGGGAAGTCTAAAAGTTAGGCCCATTATAGAAAAGACGAGAAGTGCAAGATTGAGATGGTATGGACATGTAATGAGGAGGGATGAAAATCATGTGACCAAACGTGTGTTAAATTTGAATGTGGATGGATATGTGCCTAGAGGGAGGCCTAAAAAGAGATGGTTGGATTGTGTGAAGTATGATATGCATATAAAAGGAGTGGCGCCGGAGTTGACGAAAGATAGGACAGAATGGAAGAGAAAAACATGTTGTGCCGACCCCACTTAGAGTGGGATAAGGACAGGATGATATATATATTTAAAAAACAGATATTTGTATTTAGATACAAAAATCGTCGTTTTCAATTATATAAATATATAAATGCGACTTGCTTTACTTCTCTTGTATCAATAAAATGCGACCATATTTTATACTTGTAATGGTTTTAGAATCCCTATAAAGATATTGTGTTCAAGCAGCATTATTACACATACCATATATTGCGGAACTGTGGATATACATTTACTATAAACCCCCAAAATGGGGGAGCAATTTAGTATATTTTATTAGCGAAAAGCCGGCTGAATAGACCAAATTTATTTATTTATTTATAGATCTCCAACAAAATACACACTTCACATTACTCTAATACATTGAACAACTTAAAATAAGTGGTATTTTAATTAAAGGTAATAACAACTTTCAAACTAAGTTACGACAACTGAGAGATATAATTTAACTATAGTAATTTTATATAATCATAAAGTTTAAAAAAAAAGAAAGAATGAATAAAAAAGAAAATTAATACAAATTTCTTACCAAAGTGTCGTAAGAAGCGACTAAGGCAAGTTGATCCGCCGTGTGATATCCGGCTGAGTAGAATAGACCACCCTCTTTTTTACCGAGGTATCGTAAAAGGCGACTAAGGTTAGCTAATCTGCCGTATGATATCCGGCTGAGTAGAATAAACCTCCTTTATTTCTTATCGACGTGTCGTAAAATACAACTAAGGTAAATTGACGTCAGGCAGGGGGTCAGTCGTAGAATACGTAGCCAAATCATGTGACGACATGTTTAGAACATGTTGTGCCGACCCCACTTAAAGTGGAATAAGGGCAGGAGGAAACAAAAATTAGCGATAAACGCAATGTAATGCTTTTAATTTGACCATTGAAATATCCCACTCTTATTAACCTACGGAAGGATTGAAGGTAAGACCTACCACGCTGCTCCAAAGCGGATTGATACGTTACACATATCCACAGAATTCTATAGAGATATTAAGATTTCCTCACGATTTTTTTCCTTCACTGAAAACTTTGTAATATATTGCAAAACTCAACTAGACTTAAGTTTTAACAGGAAAACTCATTAGAGCCTTCCCGAGGTTTGAACCTGTGACTCTTCCAATAGATTCACAGATCTCACTGCTACGCTGTCATAGTTGATTACAAGAATAATCCAAGTTAGAATACAAAAGTAACCGCCACCACGATACACAAGCACTATATACGTTCACTATCACAAACTCAACAATCGTTTCGCCCGCAACCGAAGCAATTGCAAAGCTTTGCGATTTTGGTCGTGGAGTCTATCTCCTGAAGATGCTTCGGTTGCGGGGCGAAACGATTGTTGAGTTTGTGATAGTGAACGTATATAGTGCTTGTGTATCGTGGTGGCGGTGGTGGAGGTTTGTGCATGTGTTTTTTACGACTCCTGCATGTATCAGGTATGATAACCGATTGTCCATTCTACATTTAGCATTATATATATTTTCTATTTTACTTCATCGCGGATTATAGCAAAATAATTTTATTATTACTTTTGTATTATGGATCTCCGCAAAGTAACGCCTAATTCTATAAATTATCCAAGTTAGAATATTTGCTCAAAACGTCTGACGAAATTCCCAAAATGTATTTAGAATTTATTTTTGTATCTAAAGGAAAATAAGACGCCAGCAGAGTGGAAATCGAAAATAAATCTTATCATAGATCGGCGAAAGATGTAATGTCATTTGATTACTTCATTTCCCCACAAGAACGTTCATTGAACATCTGATACATCGCAAATTGAAACCGACGATCGCAGATTGCATACCTAAGTAAACTTGCTATATCACGTCTTGAGAAAGAAGCGAATTGCTTCACTGCTACAGAATAAATTTCCGTGAAAAACATTTTGTGACATTTTTTGCTACAATTTCAAAAATAAATAAATATACGGGATAATTATACTAACGGTCTGAATACTTGTGGTATGGGAATATAATTTAAATTAGTTATTAAGTACATACTCATATATAGTTCCCGCCGCGATAACGCCGCGTAAAGAGCTCATGAATAAGAGCCCCGTATGGGCTTGAAACTAGTCGGGCTCAACCGATAAAATAACACGTGAGTATAGCCGGTTTCTATACATTAATTACTCATATATACACCAAAAATCATATATATGTATAAGACATATATATATATCCTCCTGCCCCTATCCCACTCTAAGTGGGGTCGGCACAACAATAATGCTGTAACATGATTTGGCTGCGTGTTTACGACCGGCGGCCTGTCTGTACATTAACTTACCTTAGTCGTATTTTACGACACCTCGGTAAGAATATGTATAACACAAAAAAATATATTTATATTCGTGTGTGTGTATATTGTATGATATATTGAGGTGTTATGCACCTAAAAATTCACTATTTGAATAAGTTAAAGTCGCACTAAGTTACCACACGCCAGTCATTGTTTTTTTTGGTTTGTATTTTCTGTTATAATTTCACTCGAGTCGACCCGCCGTGTAGTACCCGGCTGGGTAAAATAGACCAACCTCATTTCTTACTGAGGTGTCGTAAAAGGCGACTAAGGTAAGTTGACCTACCGTGTGGTATCCGGTTTAATAGAATAGACCACCCTCTTTCTTACCGAGGTGTCGTATAATACGACTAAGTTGACGTCAGGCAGGTGGCTGTCGTAAAATCGCAGCCAAATCATGTGACAGCATGTTTACCTATAACATGTTGTGCCGACCCCACTTAGAGTGGGATAAGGGCAGGAGGATGATAAATAATAAAGCTAAAACGATAGACATGCTCAGCCCAAGGCTAATTTAATCTTCATATGTTCTAATTTCATTATTTAAGAGTAATTGACAATTAAGGTTATGTTGACCAAAATCATTACTTTATCTCATTATATTTAGGTTAGGTGTAAAATGTTTATGAAGTTAGTTAGAAGCTTGTTCACGTTAACGCGCTAAAATAGTTAGTGATTTTAGTTAACATTATATCAATGAGCGGGCACAAAAGCTTTTGTATATAGACAGAACTCAATTACATACTATCATAAATTAGTTTTGGGAATAATTTATGCTTAGCCCATTATCAGGTGAAATACTCAGAGACAATGTCGAAGGAAACCGCGTCGTGAGAAAACGCATGGCTAGTCTTAGCTTCTATCTTTCTACAAAAGGAATAATGAAATTATTTATCTATAATCCGCGATTAATTAATAATGCTAATAATGATATATCAAAATACAAAAGCTTTACACAGGGGCACTATCACAAAATCAACAATCGTTTCGTCCCGCAACCGAAGCATCAACAGGAGATAGACTCCATGACAATATCGTGCGACTTTGTCGTGTCGATCTCCGCAAAGTAACGCCTAATTCTATAAATTATTTAAGAAAGCGGGGTTCAAAGGGTACACAAAAATCAGGATTTATAAAAGCGACTAATGGGATCAATGGGATGGGGTGATGGAGTAGAATCTCATCAAAAAGACTTTATGTAACACAATTGAATTGTAACTTGTGAGAACACTTTTTAACTACGTTTCCACGTGTTATATATTGTGTTTCTTAAATGATTTTTGAGCTATGATAACCCGATGTGACCGTGCGACTCTTTCGAGACGGTCATGGGACCAAGCCCGGTACAAGGAGGTACTTGTTTTTTCTGCTATAAGTCCGCGTGATTCCCTGCGAGAGAAGTTTAAGGAAATAGGTATTCTTACATTAGCTTCACAGTATATGTATAAGCAATTTAATTTTTGTGCGTAAGAATATACATAATTATAAAAAGATTGGCGACGTATTTAATAGACAAAGTAGGAAGTGACATAAGCTTGCGGCTTTTGCTTTGTGCCTTGCAAAAGTACGTAAGTCGTTTGTGGGTTTGGGTATAAGATTCTTTAATAAAATTCCGCAATCAATTTTAGCTTTGCCATTACAGCGGTTTAAAAACACTATTAATAAATAATACAGAATACAGAAAGCCTATACTACACTATTGAGGAATACTTGGATGATAAAAATGCGTGGATGTAGCTACTCTTCGACCCTGTACAAGACAGTAATAACTAATGTAACTAGTAATAAGAATTATATTTTTAAAAGAGCAACCGCCGAGTTTCTTGCTGGCTCTTCTCGGTAGGAACAGCTTTCCAAACCAGCAGTAGAGTTGACGATTCAAAAGCACTTGTTTACATGTTTATTTGAATAAAGAATATTTTGAATTGAATTGAATATAAACTTGTCTAATTGATAATTGTAATTTATCACACGCTTTTCGGTGATGGAAAACTTCGTGAGGATACCTGCATATATTTGTGAAATTCCTGTTACATGTGTAACCAATCAAAGCGCTTTTGAGCAGTGTGGTAGGTAGGTCTTAGTTCCAACCCTTTTCTCCCAAAAATAAGTAGGCCCAGTGCCCAGGAGTGTGATAGTTACAGGCCGTTACTTTAAACTTGTCGAAACTTGCTTCTACATACTTTTGGCTGGCCCGTTGGCGCAGTTGGTAGTGAGCCTGCCTTCAGCTCCTCGGGTCGTGGATTCGATTACCGCGAGGGCCAACATTTTTTAACAGAAATTGGTTGGTTCCTCTAGCCTGGGTGAATATATGTATTTAAAATTATATAAATATAGATTTACCAGTTGTCTGTCAACGTACGTATTAAGTTACTTACTTTGGGGACGGACGACCGTGTGTGTAAGTGTCCCATATATTTATTTATTTACTTTACTATGCTTACTTATACTTTAATAAGAAAATGTGCCTGTAAGTTTAATTAAAAAAAAAATCAATTGATAACGGAGAAAATGGGTAACAGATAAAAAAATTAAATGAAAAGCAACAACTTTGTAAAGTTGTTTAACAATGACTTACACTCTCTGTTGAGTTATTAAAACTTAGTACACTGAGTTTGAAATAAACGAAATTCTCGTTCAAAGTAAATAGTTAAGAACGCAGATTATTTTAAAGCCGGCCGAAAGCTTTTGTCTCTAACTTAGACTTCTTTATTGCAACGTCACGAACCTTGGTTATTTAATTTTCTACAAAGAGCTTTTAATTTTTTTTATTTTTAATCTGTTTATTCATCATCACTCTCTTGCTTTTATCCCACTCTAATTGGGGTCGAAACATATTATAAATATGTTCTCACATGATTTGGCTAAGTATTTTACGACCGGCCGCCTGCCTGACGTCACTAACATTAGTCGTAATTTTACGACACCTTAGTAAGTAAGAAATGGGTCTATTCTGCTCAACCGGATATCACACGTTGGTTCAAGTAATCTTAGTCGCCTTTTACGACATCTCTGTAAGTAAAAGGGTGGTCTATTCTACTCAACCGGATATCACACGTATAGTCAAGTTATCTTAGTCGCCTTTTACGAACCTCAGGTAAGAAATAAGGGTGGTCTATTCTACTCAGCCGGATACCAAATGGCATGTGAAATCAATAGTTTAGTATCGTTAAATTGGGTAAAGAAAAATTTACACTGCATTTATAGGTCGCTCATAAAATTCGTTGTGCAAGCTGTGATAGCCCAGCGGTGACACCGTTTGACTCTTTAAAGGAGATCACGGGTTCAAAACCCTGGTAGGCACCAATGAGTGTTTCTATTAAAACTTGTGTCACCCCCATTAGCTCCAAACCTTCTCTCGAAAAACGGTGAGGAGAGGCTTATTCTCAGCAGTGGGATAGTAACAGGCAGCTCCATACTATGTTTTATGTTGTGGAATTCTGGAAGTAAAGCCTAATTTTGGAAATTATTTGAAATCTAACATGAATTTTTTATTCTTTATAAGACTTTTAGCATAACTAAATCCCTTTCAATATTGGATAGATGTTAAAGGATCCAAAATATTATTTGAAGTAGGCTTTTTTCCAACTACTGAAGCGATTTTCATTCAAAGTTGACTTCACAGTTGAATAATTTATAGAATTAGGCGTTACTTTGCGGAGGTCCATAATACAAAAGTAATGAGAATATTATTTTGCTATAATCCGCGATAAAATGATTTTATGATGATTTTATGATTTTATCGCGGATTATAGCAAAATAATATTCTCATTACTTTTGTTCACAGTTGAACGAAAACTAGGCTATGTACTGATATCTGTTTCGTATTCTATATACCTTTTTTAGATTTTAAACTTACATTTGTCATTAGTAATGACCCCACAATTTACAGGACACTAGTTCATGAACAAATTAATTTAATAATAAGGCTTCTTTTTTTTTTATTTACTGCAAAAATGTGCAAGTTATATCTATTTTACACGTTAGGACTATATAAATCATGCCCACGTGGAATGGTACCAAGAATTCTGGCAGCGTTTCCGCGCTGAATCGCTAAGCTGATTATTTGTGCGAAAAAGGAGCCAGCCCTCAGTCACCTGAAGAGACAATTAACCGAGTTGTTAAAACGGATTGAAAAATTTTTGCACTTTGACTCCATGGCCCTAGGTTCTTAACTGCAAACGGCACAAATATATAATTCTCGATGAGAGATGCATACTTCCGCCGATTGACGTAGGCAAAATTATTGAATTATTTTGCCATAATCCGAGAGTTATATTATACTTTGTTATCCTACCGTATACATGCAAAATTCGTAAAACGCATGGAAATTCATATAATTCTTCATTCAAATTGGCTTTTACAAGCACTTTGGAATCGTTAAGCTACGACTGGTTCGAAAAGCTCCTACCGAGAAGAAACAGCAAGAAACTCGAAGGTCACATATTTCAATATTTGTTCACAAATCAAAAATTACAATGTAATCTAGTGCGTAGCTGGTTGCAATTTAAATCCAAGCTTTCTTATCATTAACATAGTCCTCAATAGATGTGTATTGCAATACAAACCTATACCTCGCTACACTAGCACTACACTCATTCACGAGTGTTCAATCTATTTTTCAAGTAAATAAAGTGACAGTGGCGTTTAAGTTGAGTTTTTCTAAACCACAAAATATGCATTTATCTAAATATTTGTTAGAAAGGACCACAAAATATCTAATAACCATTGTTATCAAATTCTACACACCTGTGATAAAAACGTCGGGCTAAACATTTTAGAGCAACTATAAATAATAAAGCCTAACAATGGCACCTTCATTACAATATTATTATTTTTATTTGTAAATCAGTGTTTTATTTTACATTTGAGTCAAATTTTAAATATTGTGGTAAGTAAATATTTAGTTTTTATAAAATATTTTTCCCGCCATTTAAGAATAGCGGCCATTTTGTAGTCACGCGGCATCCCAGCGAAGCTTCCTTTGGCCGTTAATTATCTATTGTCAGCGTCGACTTCTTTCAGTCTTTTTTGTATTGTAAAAAAAAATATGTAATTTTATATCATAATTTTAATAAGCCCGTAATTTTTTAATTATGTCCATTTATTGTTATTTTTCCCGATTCAAACAGATAATTAATATATATTACATTTTTACTATATTATTCCCTAATCCTGCGAGAAAATGTTTTTTTTTTTTGCATTTTAAAAATTGGTCCAAACATATTATTTCATTATACTGAGTTTGGTAAAAATAAAATTGGCACAGTGTATTGAAATCCATTGCATATTTTCGTATTTATGCAAAAAAGTATTACAAAGTAAAATTTAATAAATTTAGAAAAATTATTTCACAAGAGTATGTAGTGCAAGATTAATAAATAGATACACTATTTAGCCATGTGGTATCCGGCCAAATAGAAAAGACTAACCTCATTTCTTACCGAGGTGTCGTAAAAGGTGACTAAGTTAAGTCGATCCACCGTATGCTATTTGGTTTAGTAGAATAGACCTCTTTCTTGTCGAGGAATCGTAAAGTACGACTAAGGTAAGTTAACGTCAGGCAGGCCGCCGATCGTACAAACGCACCCAAATCATGTGACAGCATGTTTGTAAAATGACTGGCCCGTTGGCGCAGTGAGTAGTGACCTTGCCTTCAGCTCCGCGGGTCGCGGGTTCGATTCCCACCGAGGGCCAATATTTTCTATAAATGAATTTGTTGGTTTCTTCGAGTCTGGGTGTATATTTGTATTGAAGTATGTATTTTAAAAACTATATAAGTATATATTCACCACTTATCTGTCTACCATAACACAAGTATTAAGTTACTTACTTTGGGGACGGACGACCGTGTGTATAAGTGTTCCATATATTTATATTTATGTTTTGCCGACCCACTTAGAGTGGGATAAGGGCAGGAGGTCGATGAAATAGATACACAATTGCAAATATAAAGCAAGAATTATAAGTAAGAAGCTAACCTATAAAGCTATATATAAGATTTTCTGAAAGCTCGTTAATGCTTAAGAATGCAGATTACATTAAAAGCTCGCTGAAGGCTTTGTTCCCGGCGACTGCTTTGTCCGTGACGTCACGAACTGCCGCCATTTAACTAAGTTATTCAGCTCACCATAAAAACGTCTTGTTTTTTTGAATAAGTGAACATATTTTTACACTAAAGAGCATTTTTTCTATTTAATTTTAATTTTAACATAATATATAGAACTAATACGCCGTGTGGTATCCGGCTGAATAGAATAGTACCACCCTCTTCTCTTACCGAGGTGTCGTAAAAGGCGACTAAGGTAAGTCGACCCGTCGTATGGTATCCGGCTGAGTAGAATAGACCACCCTCACGTCTTACCGAGGTGTCGTAAAGGCGACTGAATTGCCTGAACACAAATAAACAAACTCTTATACTCTTTATATATTAGTATAAATATCCACCAGAGAAAATTAGGTTTAAGAATAGAGTAGAAACCGAAATAAAATCGCATCCCGGAGTGAAAGAAATATAGTTTTATTCCGTAAGTTAATTTCCTCTGAAGAGAGATCTTAATGCGATGTGAAAGGTCACGATTTGAACCAGACTATGAACTATTGTCTATTTCCTCATTGGCTCGTTGGTGCAGTTGGTAGTGACTCTGCCTTTACTCCGCGGGTCGTGGGTTCGATTCCCGCCAAGGACCAACATTTTCTAACAAAAATTTGTTGGTTCTTCGAGCCTGGGTGTATATATGTATTTAAGTATGTATTTGAAAAATATATAAGTATATATTCACCAGTTGTCTGTCACCCATAACATAAGTATTAAGTTACTTACTTTGGGGACGGACGACCGTGTGTGTAAGTGTCCCATATATTTATTTATTGTGTTGCCTTTACCATACTAACATTATAAATGTAAAAGTTATTCTTTCTATCTTTTATTGTTTCATAGTTAATCTATACGCCGTGTGATATCCGGCTGGATAGAATAGATCAATCATTTCTTACCGAGGTTTTATAAAAGGCGACTAAGGTAAGTTGACTCGTTTCAACTTACCCAGGTACTAATTATATATCACAAATAATTAATGTTACCGGACGATTAATAGGAGACCAAGGAATGCGTCACATCTAGTGATGTATATTAAATTATAATCAATAATTATATCAAGTGCTATAGTTATGACCTATTGCATCTTTAAATAGATATCTTTTGACATAATTATTTAGGCGCCAGCGATTGTGGCGCCATCTTAAAGTTGTTAGAAATGGAAATAGTCAAATGTCATCTCTTTAGTTATTTAAAACTAAAAACGCGGTAATCACGTGATCAAGCAAAGAAGGGACTTAGTAATTGTCTATAAAATAGCCGAGCGAGTCTTGCTGTTAGATTTAACTAGAACGGTTATCATACTGTTACGCTGCTGGATTGAGACGTCATGGTACGATTATTAAACACCCACGTGCCCAGTCATGTTACAACATGTCTGAGGGAGTTCTGTTCCTGAGGTTAAACTAGGGTTGCTACCCGTACTATATTATATAGTATCGTACTATATTTTAGTTAATTGTACTATATAATATAGAAAAATAATGTAGGACAAAAAATACTATATTTTTATCGCTAATTCAATTGTCGCACTTTTTTTAATCAACTGTGAATGGAACGCACCCGCAGCACTGCATAGGGAATGTTGGAACGAAACTCATTCATGTATTTACGGGGCTTAGTTAGTAACTCTAACTCCTTTGTCATTGTCCAGCGAAAAGTAATAATAAATAATCATGGAAAAATAAATAATGATTTAAAATAGATGTGTACAATTTTTTTCCTGAATTTCCTAAAAATACTATATTTTTTTGATTTAAAAAGAAAAATACTATTTTTCTTTAAAAAGAAGGTGGCAACCCTAGGTTAAACCGAGCTAGTGTTTGTTTGGACCTTGCTTTTCTTCTTCTTTTACACTAATTTCAAATTTTCTTTTTAATTTATCATATTTATTGCTGTTTTAATTGAACAAATAAACAATGGCGTCAGTGTTTAATTTTTCACTCCAGGCTATGTTCGTATTATTAATCTTTAAGACAGATTACACGAGGAGCTTTCAGCTGACTGTCTACTTTAATAGTGGCTTTTATGTTTTTCAAAGTTGCGTTTTAAGTCATTAAGGAAGCATGCAGTTATTATGACGCTTTTATTCTACTTTTACTTTTACTTAGAAGTCCCATGTATTTTTTTTCGAGTTAGCCGTGTGGTATCCAGCTGAGTAGAATATACCACCCTTATATCTTATCGAGGTGTCGTAAAAGGCGACTAAGGTAGGTTGACCCACCGAGTGGTATCCGGTTGAGTAAAATAGACCACCCTCTTTCTTACCGAGGTGTCGTAAAAGGCGACTAAGGTAGGTTGACCCACCGAGTGGTATCCGGTTGAGTAAAATAGACCACCCTCTTTCTTACCGAGGTGCCGTAAAATACGACTAAGTTAAGTTGACGTACGGCAGGCGGCCGGTCGTAAAAAACGAAGCCAAATCATGTGACAACATGTTTGTAACAAGTTGTGCCGACCCCACTTAGACTGGAATAAGGGCAGGAGGATTTTGTTTTAAGTCATTAAGGAAGCATGCAGTTACTATGATGATTTTATTCTGCTGTGACTTTTGCGGCTTAGAAGTTCCTTGTATTTTTTTTCGAGTTAACCGTGTGGTATCCAGCTGGTAGAATATACCCTCATTAACAATACACCCTCATATCTTATCGAGGTGTCGTAAAAGGCGTCTAAGGTAAATTGACCTCCGTGCCATTTTTGCCGTAAATTGTCAAGTCAGGGTAGCTTATTCGAAGAACGGGTGGTCCAGAGTGATTTGATTTGATTTGAAAAGAAAATACCTAGTGTCCAGCCGTGGGGCTGGACACTAGGAAGGTGGCTTCCCTTTTTTTAGTTTATTTTTTTTAATTTGCAAAAAGACACCCAGGCACTTGTTATTAAATTACAAATTAATTTGATAGAATACTTTCCCCGTCCTATTACAGACTCTCGTTCTGTAATCATGCCGCAGCTGGGGCGAGTCTGGAGGGTGTTAATTACCTATTGTTCCCAATACTCCTTTGTAATTCCGTTTAGGGTAAAACGGGAATACTTTTGCATCGACGCCGCAGGAGAGCGGGAAGGTATTTTAACGAGGTCCTACAGAACTTTGTGCAAATCTCTGCGGTTTGCGTAGCGATTTTATAAATTTTAATTATAGTATAAAAACAAAAGTAATAATAATCTTTAATATTTAAATGAGTTAATCTTGTATGTATACAAATATATTTTCTGAATCTCGGAAACGGTTCCAACGATTTTCCTGAAATTCAGCATGTAGGGGGTTTGGGGGTGAAAAATTGATTTAGCTGGGTTTTATTTAAAAAAATCCCGTTTTATCCCTGTGTTTGGGCATTAAAGGAACTACGAAAATAGGAATGGATTCAATTCAATTTTCAATGAATGACGTTCAGGAGTTCATTATTTGCACAGAATACTTCGCCAATATCACGTAAGATTGAGAACACAGCAACTAACAATTTGAGCTGTCAAACGCAAAGCTGTGACAGCCTAATGGTAACGCGTGGACCAAAAAGTTTCGAAACCTACACACACCCGGTTAATTTTTTTATTTTTTTTATTGCATTTTTTGTTTTTTAGATACTATATATATATATAATGCTAAATATAGAGTGGAAAATCGGTTTTCAAACCTGATACAATAGGGTTTCCCGAAATCACATGCAGTACAAACCAATCAACAGTACATTACATATATGTATTTTCTATTTACTTTATCACTGATTATATAAAAAAAAATTATTATTATTTTTATCTACTCTGATACTATAATACAAAGATTATAAAACTGAAACCAAAATTGTTACGACAAACATTACGTACAGGCCAAAAATTAAAAATTAAAAAGTTTTATTACGATACAGGTCTTGTATGGACACCTGTATCGTAATATAACTTTTTAATCATAACGATACACCTATACAACCTCCAGCTGGACCAAGAAGGTTGAACCTTTACCTTAAAAAAATGGTTTCAATGAACGAGTCCGCGGCGACGCAACACGCATGCGCATTCGATGTTTGCGCTTTGGCGCTAACATTTGACATTTATAAAATCTTTATTATTTAAACAAAGTTTGATTTTTATTAATATTGTTTTACGTATTATAGTATGAGAGTAGATAAAGTAGTGTATGACTCTGTACATAACTTGGTCTTATAACACGAGTGTGTTTTAAAAAACGAGCCGCAGGCGAGAAACTCTTATTCAAATTCAACTTCAAATTCAAAATATTCCTTATTCAAATAAACTTGTAAACAAGTGCTTTTGAATTGTCAACTCTACTGCTGGTTCGGAAAGCTGTTCCTACCGAGAAGAGCCTGCAAGAAACTCGGCGGTTGCTCTTTTAAAAATATAATTCTTAATATTATTTACATTAAGTCGTTACTGTCTTGTACAATTTCAAAGAGAGTTATATCCACACATTCTTATTTTGTAAATAATCTTCAAGAGTGTAGTAGGCTTTTTGTATCAGCCTCTTTTTAACAGTGTTTTTAAACTGCTGTAATGGCAAAGCTGAAATTGATTGCGGAATTTTATTACAGAATCTTATACCAAAACCCACAAACGACTTACGTACTTTTGCAAGGCGCGAAGCAGGAGCCGCAAGCTTATGTCGGTTCCTGCTTTGTCTATTGTATACATCACCTATCGTTTTATAATTCTTTATTTTTTATGCAACAGTATCATAATCTACTATTGTACTACGGATGTCCGCAAAATAAGGTTTAGATTTATAAATGATTACTATTCTTCTTTGCCATAACTCAAAATGTAATGCGCTACTGCTATCCACCCCTATCTAACACAAATATCATCAAAACCTCATATGAAATGCATAGCCAGACCCCCTAAAATCAACCTTGCTTTATCTAGTGCAAACATATGCGATGAAAGAAATTCTATATAAAACCTATTTCGCAGAAAGCTTTGAAAAGCTCTGCATTTAAGGAATAGGTTTATTGCTACGATTTTGTTCATCATCGTTCTCATGCCCTTATCCCATTATAAGTGGGGTCGGCACAACATGTTTTAAACATGTTTCATGATTTGGCTAGTTTTTTACTACTAGCCGCCTATCTGACGTCAATTTACCTTAGTCGTCTTTCGCGACACTTCGCTAAGAAAGAGGGTGGTCTTTTGTACTCAGCCGGATACCACACGGTGGTAAATATTTACATACCACAAAATTTAAAATTTGACTCAATTGTAAAATATAACACTGTTTTATAAATAAAAATAATATTATAATATTGTAACGAAGGTGCCATTTTAGGCTTTATTATTTATAGATGCTCTAAAATGTTAAGTCAGAGGTTTTATCACAGGTGTGTAGTATTTGGTAACAATGGTTATTAAGTACTTTGTGATCTACCATTTTCTTTATTTTTTCAAATTTTAAAGTATTATTTATTTAAGCGGATTAAGTTAAATGCCATCAAATCGCCAAATGTAATTACAGAAGCTAAAATTAGTTAAGAGGATGCTTTTATGTAGAAGAACCAGCAAGAACTCAGTGCATACATCTTTCAAAAAATAAAAATATCGCGTTTATCATCATTCTCTCGCCCTTATCCCACTCTAAGTGGGTCGGCATATGTTTAAACATGTTATTACATGTTTTGGCTGCTTATTTTACGACAGGCCGCCTGTCTGACGTCAACTTACCTCAGTAACGTTGTACGACACCTTAGACCTTAGGGATAAGGGCAGGATGATGATGAAATGTTCCATGCTTCTTTATTCAAACAAAATTCATAAAAATATTCTCAATTACATACTATTTGATTTTTCACAAAAAGAAATAGTGAAATTTGTAATCATTTATAACTTACATTTTTTAGTCCTGTTATAACGGTTAATATAAAACCAAATTATATATATATATATATATATATTGCTTTAGCGGATTAGCCGTAATAGCAAAACAAACAGACCTTCGCATTTATAATATTAATATGTATAAACTCAAGCGCTTTTATAAATATCATCACACATAAATCGCGGTCGTGTTCATCTGTTCATATTTTCACCTCTCCTGAAAGCAGATGTCACAAAGATTTGCGGCGGTTTATATACAGTGGCCGTATAATTTGCATAATGTTTTAACATGTTCAAACGGATTTTTAGGCTCTCAGTTAAATTTGTATTTATTTTCCCCTCGCTAAATCCTTACGGCATATGCTTACCCATTAAGCACTAATCTATACATATATAAAAAGCTGAAGAGTTTGTTTGTTTGAACGCGCTAATCTCAGGAACTACTGTCCATTTATCGAGGAAGGCTACAGGCTATATAACATCACCCTAAAATGTATATTTATTTATTTATTTATTTATTTGGATCACCAACATAAGAAACAGTAACAATATGTAATATACATTTCCCGTGACTAAAATCTAACTGTTCTCACATTTACAGGTAACCACAGCATGCTATGTGTTACATAAGTAATCAAAATTTTAAATTATTAATAATATGTGTTAGTTTTTTATTTATTTATTTTTATCCTAATTTATAAATTATTATTATTTTTAATTTTATATTTATTACAATTTATTATATATTTAAATTTTATTATTTATTATGGGCGAGGTAAGTCAACTTTTAAAAGTTTTAATTTAAAATTGACAAGATTATCGAAGTGTATATCGATGTCTGGAATTTTCTTCGTATAATCATTGTATAGACGAGAAACGCGGACAACAGGTGAGTTACGACCTAACTCTGTCCTGCAAGCTTTAGGCACAAGCATATTTCCTGGGTGGCGTGGAATTCTAAGGGGAACATTAAATTTAAATTTCTCTAACAGGCAAGGACAATCTATAGAGCCATTCAGTAACTTATGGAGGAAGCATAGATCTAACTGAGATCGCCGCGAAGACAGTTGTCGAAGGTGAAAGTGGTCCAATTTGTCACTGTAAGTTTTGATACTTTTCGAGGTATGAAAGCGGTAGATTAACCTGCGAATTAATTTCTTTTGTACTCTTTCAATTCTCTCCCTGTAAATTTTGAAATTAGGATTCCACACCGTGCTACAGTACTCTAGCTTACTTCTCACGTAGCAGTTGTACAATTGGATGATAGTAGCTGGTTTTTTAAAGTCTTTTGTATACCTCAGCAGAAACCCTAAAGATCGGTTTGCTTCCTTTACGATTTTATCAACGTGATCTGAAAAACGAAGTTTGCCGTCCATCTGAATACCTAGGTCTCGAATTGACGGGACTTCTTTTAATTCTATTCCATCCAAAAAGTATTTTGATAGCAATGGGTTGCGTTTCCTGGTAAATCTAATATACTGACATTTAGTAGTATTTAAAGTATATGAGTAGTATATGAGAGTTTTTAGCTGTACTTGTGTTATGACATACAACCGGTAAATATATCTTTATTATTTAAATGAGTTACTCGTAATCTTGTATATATATTTTCGGGATCTCGGAAACGGCTCCAACGATTTTCCTGAATTCAGCATATAGGGGGTTTTGGAGGAGAAAAATCGATCGATTTTTTTAAATGAAAAAATCGTTTTATCCCTGTTATTAGGCATAAAAAAATTATTATCATTTAAATTTAATAAAACACTATTTTTGCCGTAAATTATCACGTTAGCGTAGCTTATTCGGGGAACGGGCGGTCTCGAGAACTAAAAATACCTAGGATCGACCCCCAATAATTAATAACTTTTTAATAATAATTTTTTTTCTTTTTGTTCAAGTTTTTTTTTTTATTTTGTAAAAAATTACCGAAGATGACTCGGTCAACCAGATGCCACTTTATTTACACATACATTATCAATACTTTTGTACTTTGAATTCAGCAAAGCAGGCGTTACTTTCAATTCTTTTCTTTTATTAAGTAAAAGAACACTAAAGCACTGTTCCGCTGTAGTGTTTAATTCTCACTCTGCAGTCGCACAATTAATCCTTAAGACAGATTACACTTAAAGCGCTTTCAGCTAATGGCCTGTTTCAACTTGCGTGCTTTCTATAATGGCTTAGGTGCCTTTAAAGCTATTAAAGAAGCCATTATTTTTCAACGTTTCAAGAAATATAAGCTTTGTATTATTCCATTATACAAAAGTAATAATAAACTTATTTTGTTAAAATCCGCGATAAACTGCGATAAACGATAATACGAGTATATATCGCGGATAATAGTAAAATAATTTTAATATTACTTTTGTATTATGGATCTCCGCAAAAATAATTCTATAAATTATTCCATTATGATTAAATATTGGTAATGTAAATAGCACACCCTCATTTCTTACCGAGGTGTCACAAAGGTGACTAAGGTAAGTTGACCCGCAATGTGGTATCCGGCTGAGTAGAATAGACCACCCTCATTTCTTACCGAGGTGACGTAAAATAGGACCAAGGTAATTTAACGTCAGACAGACGGTCGGTCGTACAATACCTAGCCAAATCACGTCAAAACACGGTTAAAACATGTTGTGCCGATCCCACTTAGATCCCACGTAGAGGATAAGGGCTGGAGAATGATGAAAAGCATTCATCATTCTCATGTTATAAATACGAAAGTCTCTCTGTCTGTCTGTCTGTCTTTCATAGCTTCTGTGCTTTAGTAATAATGATGATTTTGGTCATTTTCATCTTCTTAAAATTATCTGAAGGTATCTGTAAAAAAATTGCTATAAAAATCAACAGATACAAGTTATGCATGTTAATGCCTATTCCCTATAAGAATCCTGAGAGGTCCGTGGCGACTATAGAAAAACCTCCACGGGGTTTTAACTCGGAACTTTGAGAAACGGTGGTTTAAACGATAAGCAGCGTTTTTAAAATTCGACCATTTACAAATTTAAAAAAACAACAAATCCAATTAATACTAATCAGAATACATTTTTTCAATATTAGCATATTATGTCAGACGAAGATTTGTTCTTGTGAGAGTGGAATGTCGTGACATTTTCATAACATTTTACTACAAATGTAAAAAATATCTATAGCGATATGTGAAAAAAGTAACAATTTAATACTTATCTAAAGACGCATCCAAATAACTTTAAACGTGCCTATCCAAAAAAATATTAAGAGGCACATGACTAGAGTAAAACCTCCTAGGGGTTAAAATTTAGGACTTTGAGAAACTGTGGTTTGAACAATAGGCCACCCTAATTTCTTACCGAGATGTCGCAATGGCGATTAAGGTAAGTTGACCTGCTGTGTGATATCCGGCTGAGTAGAATATATATCCCTCATTTCATACCGAGGTGTAGTAAAAGTCGACTAAGGTAATTTAACGTCAGGCAGGCGGCCGGTCCTAAACTACCTAATCAAATCAAGTCACAACATGATTAAAACATTTTCTTAGCATTTTACTACAAATCTAAAAATATCTATACTGATCTACGAAGTAGTAAAAATTATAATACTCATCAGAAGAAGATTCCAAATCATGCATGTTAAAGCCTATTTTCCGTAAAAATCCTAATGGGTCCGTGACGACTGAATTTTTAACTTTGAGAAATTGTGGTTTGAACGATAGGC
This sequence comes from Morpho helenor, assembly GCA_029227775.1. Lineage (NCBI taxonomy): Eukaryota > Metazoa > Arthropoda > Insecta > Lepidoptera > Nymphalidae > Morpho > Morpho helenor. Next base: position 12,135,109 of record JARGCU010000002.1, read on the forward strand.
AGTGATTTTTAAATTCGAACAATTTATAAATTAAGAGCAAACGAAACAAAATAGCAATCCATATTAAATCAGGACCCATTTTCACAGTGTTGGCACCAGATGTCTCTGGCGAAGATTTGTTGCGGCGAGAGTGGACTCGTGACATTTGCATAACATTTTCACATAACGGATAACCAGATTTTATATTTATCCAGACGTAAATTGTATTTAAATGTTTTTGAAGACCAAATTTTATTGCATTTCTTTATCGCTTTTATATAAAAAGATTTTATATAATTAAAAATAATGCTATTGAATATCACTTTCTACAGTATTATTATATAAAAAATTAGCAATGTACATAATAGACAAAGTAGTAAACGACATTTGCTTGCGGATCCTGCTTTGTGCCTTGTAAAAGTATGTAAGTCGTTTGTTTAGGTATAAATTCTATAAAAAGCGCAACTGCCGAGTTTTTTGCTGTTACTTCCCGGTAGGAACAGTTTTCTGAACCAGCAGTAGAATTGACGATTCAAAAGCAATTGTTTACAAGTTTACATGAATAAAGAATATTTTGGATTTCAAAAAATTTGAATATTATTGTTGACGTTTTGTAGTCAATTTGACCCTCTGCATCTATCTGATTTTTGACAGAATCTGCTGCTTATTCCAGGAAGGTATGGATATATTTTTTTTAATTTGAATATACCTAATTTTTAAGTTCAGAATGTTGCTTTTACCGCAGAGGTCCAGCCAGAAACTCAAAGGACCTTAGAGATTTTAATTTAGATAAATAAAGCTGCAATCTTGTGCTAAAAAGGCTTTATACCTTCTATTCTTGTAAAATATTTTACGGACCATTATTACAATATTTCTAACAATTTTTAAAATTTATCACTTGGCTTACCAAACTTTGGCTAGCGGCCATTACTTTTTTGTGAAAACAAGAAAATTGGTTGACATATTTCAGCCACGCACGAGTAAGTCGTAGTTACACCACTTATCCTTTTGGGTAAGTGCCAAGTAGCTTCTGTGGTATAAATTTTTAAATTGTATTTTTGTTACCCTACTATACTCTAAAGATTTTGCAATATTATTTACGGCGTTTTGTGACTTAAAAATGTGAAATAAAATGTGATAAAATATTTGTGAAAAAAGGGTGGTATTGAAGGAAATGTATACAATGAATAAATTTTATTGATATTTTGAATTAAAATAAACATATACTGTTATTAAAATAATATATAATGAGATTAGAGTGCTGAAACTTTGAAGGACTACACCGCTTATACTATTGGACCCTTAAACCTACCCTTAAAATATTGGATTTAATTAATATACAAAATTGTAGCGGATGTATTTTTATTTTATTCCTATTCTCTTGCTATTCTCTTTCTATTCTCTTCCTATTCTTTTTCTATTCTCTTCCTATTATTTTCCTATTCTCTTCCTATTCCCTTTCTATTCCCTCAATATTCTCTTCCTATTTTCTTCTTATTCTCTTCCTTCTATTCCTATTCTATTTCCATTCTATTCCTATGCTATTCCCATTCTATTCTCATTGTATTCCCATTTTAAAATAATATACTACATCGTAGCCCAGGTCTTTGCGAGTTTGTAATTTGTTTTCCTTCCTATTCACTTCCTATTCCCTCCATATTCTCTTCCTATTCTCTTCTTATTCTCTGCCTTCTATTCCTATGCTCTTCCTATTCTATTTCCATTATATTCAAATTCTATTCCCATTCTATTCCTATGCTATTCCCATTCTATTCCCATTGTATTCCCATTTTAAAATAATATACAACATCGTAGCCCAGGTCTTTGCAAGTTTGTAATTTGTTTCTTGTCAGAAACTGCCATCCCACAGACAACTACTCTAGTCTATGGATGCTAAATTAAAAATATATGAATTTTGAACCTGCGACCAACAAGGTTCAACCATTGCTCCACAGATATTATCAATATAGAAAGACGTCGTGTAACATAATTTCATGTTAATAATTCACCGTCTGCTAGCACTTACCGAATTTAGCTCATAATTATAAAGTCCAAAGCGACTTCAGGAAGTCATGAATTTCAGGGCGAGATAATAACGAGTTATTCCTCCGGGGAGACGTTTAAGTTATAAGTAATTAAATTTTGTAACTGCTAACATTTTGGGGGTCATCGGCCTTAATTGAAATTAATAGCAATCGCGAAATTTGGATTGAAGCTATAAGAGGCACTGAGACTTTAAATTTACGACAATTAGCGAATTTAAATTAGTAGTAATTGCGGGGAATTGCGAATACAGAGATGTTTTGGCTTTACCCAAAGATACGCAAAAATATATGGTTATTCAAAGACCAAAGTAACGCCCTGTTATTTTTGTCTTTGGCCCACTGCTGGGCATTGTGCCTCCTCTAAGCTAAGGAGCTATTGTCCACGCTAATCCAATACCAATACAAATTTGTAAAATTCTCCAGGGCTATACAGATTTCCTCACGATACAGAAGTTATGTCAGAATTATTTTACTACATACTATTAATTGTAAATATAAGCAATAAATGCCAACAATTTTCCAATGGAAACAGTGATAAAACAATTTTTTTTTAAAATAAAACATCGATTTTTTCCATCCTAAACCACCTGCATGCTGATTTTCATTGAAACCGTTTGAGCCATATCCGAAATTCGGAATTCTTCATATATTATCTATCTATACATATTAAAAAAACAAAGCTGTCTATCTGTATGTGATCAATTTTCTCAAAATCTACTGAACGTATTTTCGTGCGGATTTCACTAAAAGATAGTGTAATTCCTGAGTAAGGTTATTATATACATAAGAATTAGAATAAGAATATCCTAATTTATATAATTGCACTACTATTCTAACAGTGTACATACAGTGAAGTATACAACAAACAAACAGTTGAAAATTACAGATATAGCAGTGCAATGCTATAAAATGGTAGCAACTCAGCGACTGTTGAGCTGGAAAGCCCAACACTGATTTTCAGTAGCAGCCAACTAATACTAATCCTAATACTAATACAGCTAACTAGAAAGAAAGAAAGAAAGAAAGAAAGAAAAATAATTTTATTTGTAACAACACACTACACAAGTATAATAACACACATAATATATTAAAACTAAAAAAAAAACAAGAACGCAGTACATAATCTAACTTGCATAGTGTGATGCCCCAAATTAGTGTCACCTCTCAGCTTTTGTCGGTCGTGATCAATCACTACCGACGCTGATTTTCAGAGGTCACCAACTGCTATCATCGTACGTCAGCGACTAAATCGTGCCCCCGTTCTGTCTTCGTCCCCGTCATTTCACACATCCTCTTAAATATACATGCACCCTAATAATTACACATGGCCAGACTAAAATAATAATAAAATTAAAAAATAATAAATAAAACATTACATAAATGAATGAAGAAAATATGGTAGTTCAATTCATAATGACCAATGTATTGAATACATTGATCATTATGAATTGATTTGTTGATTTAATAAATACACTTTATATTTTACCTTAAACAATCGTACTGTTTGTAACATACGTAACGGCGGTGGAAGATTGTTCCACGATTTTGTAGCAGCATAACGAAAATTTCCCTCAAAAGCTGCAGATCTATGAGGCTGCGTTAGCAGTAAATATGAGGATGCTCGAGTGTTAAACCTGGTGTTAACATCTGCTGACCACCATAACTTATCATACAAATAAGGTGGAGTTTTGTATTTAACCATTCCAAATACCAACGTAGCAAAATGCAACTTTCGACGATAGTCCATTTTTAGCATTTTCGCCTTATTTATATACTAATACTAATCCTAATCCTAAAACATTATATATATACAATGCATTATATATTTATGCCTGTTATAGACTTACATACGAACCTTAGTTTATAATGATTGTTGGACAAACTTGTATGTAAGTTGTTGGCGTAATAAAGAAATAAATAAATAAACATCACATAAAAACTTTGTGACATTCTAATTATGACGCGGCGGCAAGCATAGCTAGTATAATTTAATTCCGAAATTATAATTTACAATTACTCATTTAAATATTAAAGATATCACAGACATGTGCAAAAATATTAAAAAAAAATACTTATATTTAAATTTACTGTTATTGCAACTTTAACAAAACAAATGGCAACATTTACACATTCAAATACGGTAATTCGACTGTTCAAACGAACGTGTTTGTAAATAATTTATAGAATTAGGCGTTACTTTGCGGAGATCCATAATACAAAAGTAATAATAAAATTATTTTGCTATAATCCGCGAAGAAGTAAAATAGAAAATATATATAATGCTAAATGTAAGTGGACAATCGGCTATCATACCTGATACATACACGACCAAAATTGCAAAGCTTTGGGCTTTGCGATTTTGGTCGTGGAGTCTATCTCCTGACGATGCTTCGGTTGCGGGGCGAAACGATTGTTGAGTTTGTGATAGTGAACGTATATAGTGCTTGTGTATTGTGGTGGCGGTGGTGGAGGTTTGTGCATGTGTTCTTACGAATCCTGCATGTATCAGGTATGATAACCGATTGTCCACTTACATTTAGCATTATATATATTTTCTATTTTACTTCTTCGCGGATTATAGCAAAATAATTTTATTATTACTTTTGAACGTTTTGTATATAAATGCAAATTTTATCACATTTTAAGTTAAATAGGTCTCAGAAATATCTAGTCAGTTAATCTGGACCTAGTCGATATTGTTTACCCACTTGTACAGCTCTAGTATGGCTGAGCAAATACTGCGAGGTACAGCTTATTTACCTTATAACATTTTCAAATAAAGTTCTTATTTGTCCAACACTATTTTCCGTATATTTGTTTCATATCTATGTTTGATTTGTAAAATATTACGTGCAATTAAATACATCTTCCTACCCTTATCCCACTCTAAGTGGGGTCAGTACAACATGTTATAAACATGCTGTCACATGAGTTGGCTGCGTTTTTACGACCGGCCGCCCGCCTGACGTTAACTTACCTCAGTCGTATTTTACGACACCTCGGTAAGAAAGAGGGTAGTCTATTCTACTAAACCGGATACCACACGGTGGGTCAACTTACCTTAGTCGCCTTTTACGACACCTCGGTAAGAAAGAGGGTGGTCTATTCTACTAAACCGGATACCACACGGTTGGTTAACTTACCTCAGTCGCCTTTTACGACACCTCGGTAAGAAAGAGGGTGGTCTATTCTACTAAACCGAATACCACACGGTGGGTCAACTTACGTCAGTCGCCTTTTACGACACCTCGGTAAGAAATGAGGTTGGTCTATTCTATTCAGCCGGATACGACACGGCGGGTCAACTTACCTTAGTCGCCTTTTACGACACCTCTGTAAGAAATGAGGGTGATACTATTCTATTCAGCGGGATACCACACGGCGTATTAATTACGTGCAATTAAATAGTTAAAGGTAAAAAAGTATAGTCAAATCATTCAAATCAAAATAATCGTTATTAATAAGCACTTTCAAGCATTTTTGAAACGTTATGGATCAATGTGATTAATGAAGCTACAACTGGTTCGGAATGTTGCTCTTACCGAGAACAACCAGCAAGAAATTTGGCGGTCAATCTTTAAAACATTTACAATTTTACATTATAAAACGGCGGTCTTGTATGAAACTGAAAGGATTTTCATATCCAGGACATTTTTATCATCCAAATAATCTTGAATTTCGTAAATAAATAAATAAATATGCTTCACGTATAAACTTATTTCTTACACTTGATTTGAACTTTTCTGTAGACTGGAGACCAACAAATAAGCTGCCAACTCTCTCGACTCTGCTCAGTCGAGAAAAAGGAATCACAAGTGTGGGAAATTCTTGATAGATAGGAAGTCTGTTTAGGTATCACTGCATATCCTACCTAGTACTTTCGTACAAGAAAAGCCTTAAAAGATTGCAAGTGCTATATTTTGATATGTCACAACGCAGCGCGCTAAAAAAAGGTGCGTAAGCGTAAGGTGACCGCGCTGATCTTCAATTGACCTCTCGGTCCATATTCGTCCGGTTAAACAATTGAATAAGCCTGCACTCTTCAAAAAGCAATTCCGCAGTTGCCGCTTCGGTCCGCCGATCACTCTAGGCGTATACAACAAGCTTTTGTGACATAAATCCTACTAATATAACATTATCATTTATAAAAATTGTCAAACTATGATCTTAATAAATCTCTTTCCGTCTATCCGGATCAATATCATTTTTGTGATGGAGATATTTGCGGGGTCAGAGAGTGACATAAGCTACTGTTAAATTCAAGACTACAGTCCACACGAACGAAACTGCGGGTAAAAGCTAGTTATTAACAATAATAAAAAATAAACATCTGGGCTATAAATATTTCAGAGCGCCATTTGGCAAATTACTCATAATTCTTTTTTATCTTTGGCTGGAAGAAACCGACATTAGTCTATTTACGTAATTGCGGAAGGCGGTAAGTTTATATTGTGAAAGCTAAGCTGGTATGATATATTCTTTATGCTTCACAGTATATTTTAAGCAATCTAATTTATGTACATAAAAATATAAAGAATTATAAAACGATATACAATAGACAAAGCAGGAACCGACATAAGCTTGCGGCTCCTGCTTTGCGCCTTGCAAAAGTACGTAATTCGTTTGTGGGTTTTGGTATAAGATTCTATAATAAAATTCCGCAATCAATTTCAGCTTTGCCATTACATCAGTTTAAAAACACTGTTAAAAAGAGGCTGATACAGAAAGCCTACTATACTCTTGAGGATTATTTGGAAGATAAGACTGTGTGGATATAGCTCTCTTTGAACCTGTACAAGACAGTAACGACTTAATGTAAATAGTATTAAGAATTATATTTTTAAAAGAGCAACCGCCGAGTTTCTTGCTGGCTCTTCTCGGTAGGAACAGCTTTCCGAACCAGCAGTAGAGTTGACGATTCAAAAGCACTTGTTTACAAGTTTATTTGAATAAAGAATATTTTGAATTTTGAATTTATGTTTTCTTAAACAGAAGATCTTTTATCCAAAAGAGCCCAATTTCTTTATTAAATGTATATTTATTCAAATTGCTTATTCTTTATTCAAGTTGGCTTTAACTCTTTTTACTTACTACCAATGTTTCTACTCGAGCTGCCTACGGCGATTAATTCTTAAGTTGCATCACCAACGCACGCGAGCAATGTGGCCACTTGAAGGTTAGGTTTTACATTGTTTGCGAGAAAGTATTGTTCCATCCTTTCACTTTGACTGGCCCGTTGGAGCAGTGGGTAGTAACCCTGCCTTCTGCTCCGCGGGTCGCGGGTTCGATTCCCGCCAAGGGCCAACATTTTCTATATATGAATTTGTTGGTCTTTGAGCCTGGGTGTATATTTGTATTTAAGTATGTATTTAAAAAATATATAACTATATATTCACCAGATGTCTGTCACCCATAACACAAGTATTAAGTTACTTACTTTGGGGACGGACAACCGTGTGTGTAAGTGTCCCATATATTTATTTATTTATTATTTATTTCAATATAGGTACTCCCCGCAAACAAAAGTGTTGCTATTTGTTTCGAATGGACAATATCTTTAAAATCTTAATTTTAAGTGTAGAATTCTAACACAAGATGGCGGAATAAATATAGCTTGATTCAACAAAATCGAACGTGTAATCATCATGTCTAATGTTTACCTTATCGCTGCTTGTTAACGACAAGCGATTTGGCATTAAGCGGATGTATTCGCCGTTAAGCGACTCGCTCAAAGCGAGGGTGGGCGATAAATTGTATTTTGATTTACATTTAGATTTAAATTGCGATGTATATTTTTGCACGGTTCAATAAACTTTTCGACGGATTATCCTGATTTGTATTTAATATCTTTAATACGCCGTGTGGTATCCGGTTGAATAGAATAGTACCACTCGCTTTTCTTACCGAGTTGTCGTAAAAGGCGACAAAGCTAAGTCGACCTGCCATTTCTTACTGAGGTATCGTAAAAGGTGACTAAGGTACGTCGACCCACCGTGTGGTATGGAATTGAGTAGAATAGACCACTCTCATTTCGTACCGCGGTGTCGTAAAAGGCGACTAAGGTAAGTTGACGTAAGATAGGCGCGCGATCGGTAAATACCCAACCAAATCACATCACAACATCGTCAAAACACGTTGTGCCGACCCCACTTAGAGTGGAATAAGGGCAGGAGAATGATGATAATGATAAAGTGAGACAAAGTAATAAATAAAACAACTTTTAAACAACAATTTTATTTATTTAATAAGACATGAGATTATAACGTGATATTAATTTAAATAAAAATGAATGTGTTTATAAAGAAAATTATCGCCCGAACAGGGTCTGGAACCCTGGACCTTCGGATCTTCAGTCCAATGCTCTGCCATCTTGAGCTATCCGGGCTGTTACGTTACTCATTAATTATACAAATATATTTAGGACTAACCCTCTTTCGGAAAATACGACAACTCAGTAAGAAAGAGGGTGGTCTATTCTACTCAACCGGATACCGCACGGCGGGTCGACTTACCTAAGTCGTATTTTACGACACCTCAGTAAGAAATGAGGGTGGTACTATTCAGCCGGATACCACACGCGTTTTCTATACATAAACTATGCTTCCAAAATATTTTGGAATTATAAGTCACTAAATTCCACCAAAATGACATAATTGAATCGGTCCTAAGAATTTTTGGAGTAAAATCGGTTAAATGTATTTAATAAGGGAGACAATACTGTGCTGGAGTTTGAATTCAATTAAGACATAACATGAAATGTCTATAATCTAATATATAATATAATAAACTAAGGTAAGTTGACGTCAGGCAGGCGGCCGGTCGTAAAATACGCAGCCAAATCATATGACACCATGTTTGTAACATGTTGTGCCGACCCCACTTAGAGTGGGATAAGGGCAGGAGGATGATGATGAAATGTCTATAATGTCACTTAAAATTGCTTAAACTACTGACAAACATTATTTCGAATTTCATAACATTAAATATCAGCAGATATCTTATATAAAAATGTGTGTCTGTATGTCTTTAGACTCCGAAACGGCTGGATGGATTTTATTGCAACTTTGAGAAAATCTTTAGAATGACGTAATTGTCAAAAATGTTAAAAAAACACAAAATGACGCTTCACTCAAGCGATCAGAGTTACATAGTAATTGGCCCGTTGGTGCAGGTGACTGTCATCCTACTTTCATCTCCATGGGTGCAGGTTCGATTCCCAATGAGACCCAACATTTTCTAATTACAATGTAACTTCCATACTCAGATATTTATGTAATTTATGGAATTAGGCGTTACTTAGCGAAGATGGTTATGTATTTAAGGTAATTTTAAATTATATATCTTTTTATTTACCAGTTGTGTCCTAGCTTACTGACGACCGTGTATGTAATTGTCCCATTTTTAGTAAAAAAAATTATATAACCAATAGCTTTTATCCGCAATTTCATTTGCGTGTTTGACTGTTGTGGCGTGATAGGTTGATGACGCTTTTAAATGTCTTCCATTTTCTGTTGAATCAACAGGATTTCTATAGCCAATTTGTTATTCCGATGTATAAGGAATAATTGTGCCAAATTTCATCGATAATCGTTCAGCGGATTCTCCGTAAAAGTGTAATAAACTTTCTTCATACTCACAAACTTTCACATGTATGTTGTCGCCATTGACTTCCGCTTTGTATTTTATAGCAACACAGTCATGAAACAAGAGTATCGCGCCCTTTTAGATTAAAATGGTACCAACACTGTGACGTGTTGTTTCCGGTTGAGTCTTCCTATTGATAAAATGTTTCAGTTACATTCAGTCTTTGTTCGTCATTCAAGAGAAGTGCATCTCGGAACGGGAACAGTGGTATTCCTAATATATCGTGTTATTGTATATAGTGTGCGCTAACATGTATAACATGTATAATATAGCTTTTACCCGTGAAATCGTTCGCGTGGACTGTTGTCGCGTGATAGGAAAATAGATAGCGCTTTTCAATGTCATCTATTTAGTGAAGAATGCACAATTTCTATAGCCTATATTTTATCCCAGCGTATAAGGAATAAATGTGCCAAATTTCATCGATAGTGGTTTAGCGGATTCGACGTGAAAGAGTAACAAATATACATCCATACTCACAAACTTTTGCATTTATAATATTAGCAGGATAGGTTAGAAATTTAAGAAACCTCAATAGGCTTTAGCTGAAAATCAGTTCTGTGTGCTTCCTGCCGGGGCACACAGTATTATGCTGAGTCTAAAGCCTATTCTGCATTGTGCTACGGACATTTATTTATTTATTAATATTTATTTAGCATTTGTTTAATTTGTTAATGTACTGTTAGCACTTTTGTGGAATAAATATATATTTCTTTTTTTTTATTTCAAATTCCGAAATGTCTGAACGTCCCGCACGAACTGTAACACACTACTGAACCCGGCAATTATTCAATTAGCCGAGACAGCCAATTTTAGAGCATCTGCCGAGAAGATTTATTTGGTTGGAAATTTAATTATTACTGACTCTGGAATAACGACCTGTGAGAAGGTAATAATTTTGCAAAAATAAACAAAACACCGTAACGGAATCTCTTGCTTTTTGTCTCACACTCTGCTTAGGATATTTTTATATAATACATGATTTTTGAATAACTATTACCGTTTACTCAGCGAACGCCAGGAAAGCTTTAAATTTTGCCTTAGGATGTTTTTATATTTAATTTGTTTTAACGAATGTAAGACATTATTTTGTAAGGGTGGTCTATTTAACTCAACCGGTTACCACACGGTGGGTCAACTTACCTTAGTCGCCTTTTACGACACCTCGGTAAGAAATGAGGTTGGTCTATTCTACTCAGCCGGATACCACAACGGCGGGTCGACTTACCTTAGTCGCCTTTAACGACATATCAGTAAGAAATGAGGGTGGTCTATTCTACTCAGCCGGATACCATGGATGGCTAGTCAACTTACTTTAGTCACCTTTTACGACACTTCGGTAAGAAATAAGAATGGTCTAATATTCAGCCGGATACCACACGGCATTAAGTAAATAAAACGATTATTTTTAAAAATCGAGTTAAACATGCAATTTTTACATCACTTCTTTAGTTGTTAAAAGTTAAGTAAATGATTGGTTTATCGGACGCCCACCTGAAAAGGTCCCTAAAGCAGTCGATGCATCTGGTGATCCCGATGAATCGATTTCGGAGGGAGGGGACACTTTTAGAGAGGCCCCGACCCAGAGATGGCGCACTCTGGGGTTCAGACTTGCTGCTGGCGGGTTGGGGGCAATGTGTACAACGGTACCCTGTCCCCGCCACCAGCAGCTTGGTGGAGTACTGTCAGGTTTTAAGTCGGTGAGAGTCCGAAATACCGCTCGTCCCCGTCGGTGATGACCCATAATGGGTTTTCCTGACAAAAAAAATGTTTGGAAAATTTATTTGTTGACTATTGTTAAAAATAGTACGATATATTTTATTAACTATTCGTATAATTCATCAGTTACGTAACAGCCCGGATAGCTCCAGCTGGCAGAGCATTGGACTCATGATCCAAGGGTCCAGGGTTCGAGTCCCTGTTCGGGCGACGGTTGTTTTGATATTACATTTATATTCATTTATATTTAATTAATATTAATATTACCTACCTAATATTAATTCTGGTGGCTGAGCTTACTTCGGTAACTTTTTTAAAAATTCAATTTTTTTTTAAAGATTTTATTATCTGGAATCGATCCTGATGAATGAATGAGCTATAATGACTTAGATTATAACAGCATAATTAACATTTGCTTTCTCATAAAATTTGAGCCGTGTGGTATCCGTTTGAGTAGAATAGACCACCCTCATTTCGTACCGATGTGTCGTAAAAGGCAGCTAAGGTAAGTTGACAACAGGCATACGGCCGGTCGTAAAATATGTAACCAAATCATGTTGCAACATGTTTATAACATGTTGTGCCAGGGGGCAGGAGGATCTTCTCATAAAATTGTAGCAAGTTTTTAGTATCTGTAAACAGGTACAAAACTTATTTTTTTTTAATTAAACCTAGCCAGATCGAAACTAAATATAAAACCATCTACATACTAAGTTTCATTAAAATAGGTGGAGCCGTTTCCGAAATTGAGTTATATATATATTAAAGAAAACCTAAAAACCTGCTATTAGGAATTTAAACACGGGAAACATAAAACTGTTTGACTGCCCGTTAGCGCAGTGGGTAGTGACCCTGCCTTCAGCTCCGCGGGTCGCGGGTTCAATTACCGCCGAGGGCCAACATTTTCTATAAATGAATTTTTTGGTCTTCAAGTCTGGGTGTATATTTGTATTTAGGCATGTATTTTAAAATTATATAAGTATATATTCACCAGTTGTCTGTCTACCATAACTCAAGTATTTTAAGGATGATTCACGCTACACCGTGTCGCGACCGGGCCGTGCCACGGCCGGGGCACGGCCACCGTGCGCCGGCCGTGCCAGTCATTCATGTTACACCGGGCTGTTTGGGTTTATTATTTGCACGACTTATATCTATGTTAAGTAGCTTTTGTCAGCAAGTGATTTCATCTATCGATAGACTTGACGCCTAAGTAAATATGCAGTTTCACAATTTGAATTAGCAGCTATTGCAATTGCCATCGATGATGAAGTATTGGAAATTATTTTATTTGTTATCTAAATACTTAGGATGGCTCATGTCGTAAATCACAGGGCAAATTACACACATTCTAAACAATTTGCATTGTCCATTTTGCTGTTAAGCTGCTAAACTCACTAAGATTTGACGTTGACTGGTCTGCGGGCGCCCGGGCGCATATGTTTATGTTACAACGTGTCGGGGCCGAACCGTGCCGGAGCCGGGAAACAATACCCACCGACATTTCAACGCCGTGCCCCGGCCGTGCACGGCCGGGACACGGCCGGGGCACGGTTAGGCATGAATCACTTCATACTAAAAGTATACCATAATGTTCGACCGTGCCCCGGACGAGGCACGGCCCGGTCGCGGCACGGTGTAGCGTGAATCATCCTTTTTAAGTTACTTACTTTGGGGACGGACGACCGTGTGTGTAAGTGTCCCATATATTTATTTATTATAAAAATTGCAATAATATTTTCTTAACGTGTACAGATAGACGTCTGTCAATGGATTTAATTTTTTTTTAATATTTAATATATTAAAAAATTCTTTTATTTCAACAGATTTAAAAATAAATGTTACAAAATCTAGTTAATAAAATAAATAAAGTCCTAAATCTACATGCAGCTTTAAAAAAAATGTCCGCCCGGACAGGGACTTGAACCCTGGACCCTTGGATTAAAAGTCCAATGCTCTACCGACTGAGCTATCCGGGCCACATATTATACTAAAAATTTATAGCATTGTTGTAAAAAAAAATTATTGCATAGTTAACAGAAGAATACATAATATTTTTTTAATATTATTATTTTATATTACACCGTGTGGTATCTGACTGAATAGATTAGTACCACCCTCATTTCTTACCGAGGTGTCGTAAAAACGACTAAGGTAAGTCGACCCACCGAGTGGTATCCGGCTGAGTAGAATAAACCACCCTCATTTCTTACCGAGGTGTCGTAAAAGGTGACTAAGGTAAGTCTACCCACCGTGTGGTATCCGGCTGAGTAGAATAAACCACTCTCATTTCTTACAGAGGTGTCGTAAAAGGCGACCAAGGTAAGTTGAGGTCAGTCTGTATTAAAATACGAAGCCAAATCATGCCTCCAAAGATTTTCCTGAGATTCAGTATGTAGGGTGTTAGGACTCAGAAAAAGATGGGGTGGTTTTATTTTTTAAAAATCTCGTTTTATCCCTGTTTTTGGGCATTAAAAAAATTTTAAATGTAGAATTGAAAACAAAGGATATTTTTAGCTGTCAAATGTTGTGATAGCCGATGGGTAACACGCGGAAATTGTTAACAACCCGGGTTCGAATCCCACATATCATCGGCGCCTTCATTCTTTAAAAAAAAAATTTTTATTTTTTTTTTAATTTTTTTTATTTTTTTTAAAAAATTTTTTTTTTTTTTTTTATATCTTTAAAAAAATTACCGATAAAGCTCGGTCACCCATGTAATAATTTATAAAACCAAATAACATAGCCACATAATTATGGTAATAACAAAAATGTTTATTAAATTTCACTTGCGGTCAAAGCATAAATGGATTTCGCTATTAAAACAATTGCGAACAAACAAAACGGTGATTGCAAACCGCAAATACTGCGCTTATATATATATCACTAGCTTTTCCCCGCGACTTCGTTCACGTACTTCGACTAAGGTAAGTCGACGCGCCGTGTGGTATCCGACTGAGTAGAATAGACCAACCTCATTTCTTACCGAGGTGTCGTAAAAGGCGACTAAGTTAAGAAGACCCACCGTGAGGTATCCAGTTTAGTAGAATAGACCAACCTCTTTCTTACCGAGGTGTCGTAAAATACAACAGAGGTAAGTTGACGTCAGGCAGGCGGCCGGTCGTAAAAACGCAGCCGAATAATGTGACAGCATGTTTATTACATGTTGTGCCGACCCCACTTAGAGTGAGATAAGGGCAGGAGGATGATGATTCGTTCGCGTGGACTGTTGTCGTGTGATAGGCCGATAACAGATGGCACTATATCCTATTCCTGTAGAATTAACAAGATTTCTATAGCCTATATGTTATTTCGGTGTATAAGGAATAATTGTGCCAAATTTCATCGATATTGGTTCAGCGGATTCGCTGTGAAAGAGTAACAAACATACATCCTTACTCATAAACTTTCGCATTTATAATATTAGTAGAATTAGTAGGATTAGCAGGATAGGACTAGTACGACATGCGATTTTATTCGCGTCAATTTTATGTTAAAGTACCCTCAATTATCCAGTATGTTGTTTTTTTCCTCTTCCCGAAAAAACAATTTTCAAATTTTCTATGTTTTATGTTATCCAGGTATAAAAGCTTTAATTTTACCAAATACCATCAGTATTGCTTGCAACGAATTCGTTGTGCTGTAACAGACAGACAGACATATTTTGTGTAAAATCGAAGAAGTCAATGATTAGCACGAGACTGCAATAACAGTAACTGGGAATTTTATAGCTTGCATGTTACGAATGTTATGATTTATTTTGCTATAATTCGCGTTTGTTAAGAAAATCTATGTAATGTTAAGAGTAGGAAGCAAAAACCCTTCTCATAACGTATACATGCAGGATAAGTTACCGCACGTATCACAAGCACTACGACAATATCAACGATCGTTTCACCCCGTAACCGAAGCATCATCAGGTATCCAAGACAATCGACGCAAAATATACAAATAGTTCTACATCCTTCTGCCCTTATCCCACTCTAAGTGGGGTCGGCACAACATGCTACAAACATGTCACATGATTTGGCTACGTATTTTACTACCGGTCGCCTGCCTGACGTCAACTTACCTTAATCTGTATTTTATCGTGGTCTATTTTACTCAACCGTATGCCACACGATGGGCTAACTTACCTTAGTCGCCTTTTACGACACCTCGGTATGCAATGAGGGTGGTCCATTCCAGTCAGCCGGATACCACACGGTGGGTGGTCTTACCTTAGTCGCCTTTTAAGGCATCTCGGCAAGAAATGAGAGTGGTACTATTCTATTAAGCCGGATCCCACACGGCGTATATACAAATAGTTCAACCTCCACAATTACTTTTGCCATACTAAGCTACCAAACATATAGCTGTGGTAGCCCAGCGGTAACACCGTGCGATTCTTTCGAGGAGGTCACGGGTTCAAACCCGGGCAGACACCAATGAGTTTTTCTGTTAAAACTTGTGTCTAATTGATAATTGCAATTTATCACACGCTTTTCGGTGAAGGAAAACATCGTGAGGAAACCTGCATATCTCTAGAGAGTTTTGGAGATATGTGTAACCTACCAATCCGCACTGGAGCAGCGTGGTAGGTCTAAGCTCCAAACCTTCTCTCCAAAATGGAGAGAAGAGGCCTATTCTCAGCAGTGGGATAGTAACAAGCCGCTACTTACTAAAAAACTGAAGTTGGAAACATTTACTCCACTTTCGCCGTTAAACTACGGAAATGTTATTTGACTATTTAAAATTTCAAAATAATTTATATTTAAATCTCAAAATAGTTTTCATACTATACTTGGCTGCCACGTATAAAATTGAATTTCCTTTTGAGTTGTATACCGTGCAAAAATTCAAAGCATTTTTGTAGTGTTATTTTGCTATTCTATTGTATGGACTAATAATCGGTATTTTGGCTAACCTTTTTGAAAAGTTTACACTATAAGCATGATACCTATTACTTTTGAAATTTGTTGGTGGAGTCATACGTCCAATACTGGACGTTGAATGGGCCGTGATAAAAAAAAAAAACTTTTGAAATAATTTATTCCAACGTATTTTTTTTTATTTAATATTCAGCTTCCTCTAATATAGGGGTCAGAGCCGTGTTTTATCTCTTTTAATTTATATCTATTTCAAAGTTTTCGCCGTGTGGTATCCGGCTGAATAGAATAAATAGTACCACCCTCATTTCTCACTGAGGTGTCGTAAAAGGTGACTAAGGTAAGTCGACCCGCCGTGTGGTATCCGGCTGAGTAGAATAGACCAACCTCATTTCTTACCGAGGTGTCGTAAAAGGCGACTAAGGTAAGTTGACCCACCGTGTGGTATCCGGTTTAGTAAAATAGACCACCCTCATTTCTTACCGAGTAGTCGTAAAATATGACTAAGGTAAGTTGACCCACCGTGTGGTATCCGGTTTAGTAAAATAGACCACCCTCATTTCTTACCGAGTAGTCGTAATATGACTAAGGTAAGTTGACGTCAGGCAGGCGGCCAGTCGTAAAAGCCAAATCATGTGACAGCATGTTTATAACATGTTGTGCCGACTCCACTTGGAGTGGGATAAGGACAGGAATATAATGATAACTGTTATTATAGTCCTACGTATTATAGAAGATGAGCAGACTAAAATTTATTTATAGAAAAATTATTATTTTATAATAAAAAAAATATCTATCGCCCGGACAGGGACTTGAACCCTGGACCCTTGGATTAAAAGTCCAATGCTCTACCGACTGAGCTATCCGGGCACATGTTATATACACAAACTTAAACATTATTAAATTTTGGACTTGCTACTAGCTCTAAGCTTTAGTCACATTTCACTACAACGGTAAGAAATGAGGGTAGTCTATTCTAAATATTAAAAATCTAAAAGAAGAGAAAAAAACTAAGGTAAGTTGACCCACCGTGTGGTATCCGGTTGAGCAGATAGACCACCCTGGATTCTTACCGATGTGTCGTAAAAGGCGAATTAGGTAAGTTAACGTCCACTTGTAAATTACCTAGCCAATTCATGTTTTTAACATGAATTCAAATTTAAATTCAAATTCAAAATATTCTTTATTCAAATATACTTGTAAACAAGAGCTTTTGAATCGTCAACTCTACTGTTGGTTCGGAAAGCTGTTCCTACCGAGAAGACCCAGCAAGAAACTCTCGCGGATCTCTTTTAAAAAAAATTCTTATGACTAGTTACATTTAGTCATTAAACAATCATGTTGTGCCGACCCCATTTAGAGAGGGATTAGAGAGGGAGAATAAGAGAGGTAGGAGAATTATAATGATGATGGTCTTCAGTTAAAAATCAATTTTCGTTCAATGAGTGTAATAAAACGTATTAAATCTTAATATCGAAAAAACTCATTTTGTTATCACTAAGGATTTGGACACCGCCGGGAAAATTTACAATTTATTCTCCGTGCAATGCGAAAATTGTTTGCTCAGCTTGAATGATTCTTTGCCGCCTAAATTTCGTTGGCGTGGAGTTTATGGGCACAAATTTTTGACCTGATTTAATGAGAATATTTTGGGTATTTTATGATTTTTCATGTACCTACCCATAATCTGCAAATAAAGATGATTCGATTCGATTTGATTTAAAACTCGCTAAAGAAGTCACGCGTTACTATAGCTATATAGAAACAGACTAGTTTTTAATTTTCCCATTTCTTGTATTTTTGCAGGCGTTAGTTTAAAGTTTACTATAAATTCTAAAATCATCATTCTTCTGCCCTTATCCCACTCAAAATGGGGTTGGCACAACATGTTATAAACATGATGTAACAAGCTTTGTATTTTACGACTGACTGCCCGCTTGACGTCAACTTACCTTAGTCGTCTTTTACGACACCTAATTAAGAAATGAGGGCTGTTTATTCTACTCATTCGAATACCACACGGCAGGTCAACTTACCTTAGTCGTCTTTAATAACATCTCGGTAAGAAATGAGGGTGGTCTATTCTATTAAGCCGGATACAACAGGGCGTTTCATCGCTCAAATGTATAAATGTTATTTTAGTAAACATTCGGTTACCATAGCTCCATTGGTTAGTATAGGGAGGAACACAGTGGGGGAGCGGATGTTAACTTTATACCATTGGGGAGGGTAGTTAGTAGGGTAGGGGTGAGTCTCCCCCATACAACCCAAGTTGTACGTAAACGTTGTCAAAAATTCAAAAAACAACATTTATTGTTAGAATTGTGTTTAAATTATTATCAAAATACATTCAAAAATAATAAAAAACAATAAATGTGTATAAAAAGTATTCCCGCACCGGGAATCGAACCCGAGCCTCCTGGGTGAAAGCCAAGTATCCTAGCCACTAGACCATACGGGATGTATAAGGGTTGATAAAGTTTTCCCTTGAAATATACAAATATCGATCCAGGAATTTGCGAATCTCTCAAAGTTGAAACAAGCTTACGGTTCCAACTTTGCGATTTACAATAGTAGGTAAGTTGTTTGTATTGGTGTACGTTTTACAATGAAATTTGATGGTCAATTCTAGGTTTGCTATGTCTATAACATTTATGAATTTAAACTTTAGCCTGTTAAGTTATAATGAGAAGGTGACTTAACTTCACATTATATATCTTCATCATTTTCCTGCCCTTATCCCACTCTAAGAGGGGTCGGCATAATATGTTTTAAACATTTTACATGTTTTGGCTATATATTTTACTAGCGGCCTGCCCCTGCTTCGCACGGGTATAAAATATATATCCCATGTCATTCAGTGTAAAAAAATGATTAAAATCGATCCAGTAGTTTGATTTATTCATTACTGTCCGTGGCCCGCAAGCGTTAAATTTGGAGAAAAACAATTTCCTTTCCCTATACCAAGAAGATTTCCTGCTATCTTTGGAATACCTAAATTAATATAGTACATTTTTACTTATTTACTTTTACATTTTCCCTATGTATTTAATTTTTACAATTAATTACAGAATGTCTTTATATACAACATTCTTCCTTGTCGTTAAACAAACTCTTGAAAAAACGATATATCTGCTGGATTCGAAGTGCTATAGGGTGAAGCGCGGCCTCCTCATGGCATTTTAAATTTGTAATATCTCCGAAAATGTTCACTTAAATTACATGCTGTAAACGGCGATATTGATCTATATTAAATCAACAATTTATTTAAGGTACTTAATTAGATAAGGATTAATGCTATTCATAAGAGATAGACATATACCATCGCGGACTTTTCTGTAGACCTTTTCAAGGTGTACAAATACTTAGTACATCATTTTGATAAATCTCGTAGGGTTTAGCCTGCGTTTGCAATGTAAGCGGAAAAAAATGTAATTATTTACAGAAACCTCAAAAATTACAGTATTTCTCTACTCCGTATTTAATGTTATTATACGTACAAACCTTCTTCTAGAATCACTCTATCTATTAAAAAAAACCGCATCAAAATCTGTTGCGTAGTTTTAAAGTTTTATGCGCACAAGAAATGCGACAAACAAAGAATGCAACTTTGTTTTATAATATGTAGTGATGACCGTCTGTCTGATGTCAATTTACCTTAGTCGCCTTTTACGACGCCTCGGTAACATATGAGGATTGTCTATTCCACTCAGCCGGGTACCACACGGTGGGTCAACTTACCTTTGTCGCCGTTTACGGCACCTCGGTAAGAAATGACTGGTTATTTTCTTTACTGGGTTAGAATTTGAGTCTTACAAAAATGATTGAAAACATTTCACATCTGTCATGATAAAATAAAAAAACAGCAATTTTAAATCACAATTTCATTAACAAAAGCACCCAAAAATATAAGCAAGAATAGACAAGAATTCTCGACAGACTGCTTGCCGCGCAAATTCAATTACAGTACAAATAAAATGTCAGCCGTTTTCGCAAATTGTCAGTTTAGAATTCCTTCTAATAGGACCTTTTAGCGTTCTTGTACGTATAAGTTTGCCAATTCATGCCATTTTTTCACTAATATTTCTGTATCTGGGTGATCAAGGTGATTTATTAATAGTAAGTAAAGTAAGTAGTAAGTAGCGTGTTACCATTAGACTAACTCAGCTTTGATTAAGATTTTTGATTTGATTTGATAAAGATTTTTGTTGCTCAAAAAAGAGCCATACGGGCCATTTATAATATAAAGCAACGTGAGTCCCTTCGCGAAAAGTTCAAGAAATAGGCATACTTACTGTAGCATCACAATATATATATAGTAATATTTTATTCATACGGAAAAATATCCATATGTATAAGACGAAATTTGATGTATTATATCATAGACATACGAGAGGTCACAAAAAGCTTGTGATACCTGTGTCGCGACTCAGCAGAGTTAGCAACTCATTCGATGGTCTCGGTATTCGCTTTTACAATAAAATTCCGCAATCCATACTAGATCAGTCTACAGAAAGGTTTAAATTAAGTATAAGAGATATGCTTACACGTAAAGTATATTACAAAATTGAAGATTATTTGGATGATGAAAAAGCCTGGATTTGAAAATCATTTCAGCTTCATACAAGACTGCGGTTTAATAATGTAAAATTAAAAATGAATAAAAGATTGACCACTGAGTTTCTTTCTGGTTCCTCTTAGTAAGAGCAACATTCGGAACCAGTTGTAGCTTCATTAATCATATTGATCCTTGACGATTCAAAAGTGCTTGTAAGAGCTTATTTGAATAAAGATATTTTGATTTGATTTGATTTGTATTTTACAACTTGGTGCTGAGTAGAATAGACTATTATAATTTTCTACCGAGGTGTCGTAAAAACGACTAAGGTAAGTTGACCCGCCGTATGGTATCAGGTTACTCAAAGACTGACTGAAAGAGATCTCTTTTTGGGATAAGTCCGCCTTAAACATTTGCTTTTTTACTTTTTCTTTCTCTTTTATAACTATATGTATAAAAAGAATTAAATAAAGGCGACTAAAATATGTTGACCCGCCGTGTGGTATCAGGCTGAGTAGAATAGACCTCCCTCATTTCTTACCGAGGTGTCGTAAAAGGCGACTTAGGTAATTTGACCCGCCGTGCGGTATCAGGTTGAGTAGAATAGACGACCCTCATTTCTTACAGAGGTGTCGTAAAAGGCGATTAGGGTAAGTTGATCCGCCGTGTGATATCAGGTTGAGTAGAATAGACCACCCTCATTTCTTACCGAGGTGTCCTAAAAGGCGACTAAGCTAAGTTGACCCGCCCTGTGGTATTCGGTTGAGTAAAATAGACCACCTTCTTACCGAGATGTCGTAAAAGGCGACTAAAGTAAGTCGACCCGCCGTGTGGTATCCGATTGAGTAGAATAGACTACCGTTATTTCTTACCGAGGTGTCGTAAAAGGCGACTAAAATAAGTCGATTCGCCGTGTGGTATCAAGTTGAGCAGGATAGACGACCCTCATTTCTTACAGAGGTGTCGTAAAAGGCGATTAAGGTAAGTTGACCCGCCGTGTGATATCAGGTTGAGTAGAAAAGACCACCCTCATTTCTTATCGAGGTGTCGTAAAAGGCGACTAAGCTAAGTTAACCCGCCGTGAGGTATCCGGCAGAGTAGAATAGACCACTTTCTTACCGAGGAGTCACAAAAGGCGACTTAAGTAAGTTGACGTCAGGGATGAAGCCGGTCGTAAAATACCTAGCCAACTCTTGTGACAACATTGTTATAATATGTTGTGCCTACCCCACTTATAGTGGGATAAGGGCAGGAGAAACGCCAAAACAAAATATTTTCACAAATACCCTCGTTGAACTAAATTTATACTGGAAGGTTTTAATAATAAATCATTCAATAGATAATAATAAAAATAAACACAGGTTTCATCTTAGTTTTAGCTTAGATTTATGAGATGTTCTCAAGGATGTTATATAGTGAATATTTAGGTACAGGACGCTCGGAAAATGGAATATCAGAACGTGGCGACAGTATTGGAAGCGGAATAAAATGTGTGCTTAAAAGGCCTAACGCACCAAACAATAAACCATAGTTTAGGTTAATTAATAATTAAATTTATTTTATAGTAGCAATCGCCAGCGGCTCCGCCCGCGTGGAAAGTTTAAAACCTTTATATAACATTTTGATAACCATAAAAATCGTTAAAGTGGGTTAACCTCAAAAGCTAGACATATGCTGTCCCGGACTTTTATTTAGATCTTTTAGAGGGGAACAATTTTTAATATATGATTTTTTAATAACTTTTACCGTTTACTTAGTGCCCGCAAGGAAAGCTTTAAATTTTGTCGTCTTCTAATGCTGCTACTCTCCTACTCCTATTTATCTTAGCATGATAAACCTTCCTCGATAAATGGACTATCTTACACTCAAAGAATTTTGCAAATCAGCTTTATATATTAGTATAGATTTATAATGTATGTCTTACTCTCTCACACATAACATAAATATTGCAACATCTAATTCATTACATATTTATATTAGCTTCAATTTGCATTACTTTTATACAATACTAGCTTTTACCCGCAACTTAGTTTGCGTGGGTTGTTATCACGTGACAGGTTTATAATAGATGACGCTTTTCAATGTAATCTTATTCCTGTAGAATTAACAGAATTCCTATAGCATATATGCTACCCCGGTTTATAAGGAATAATTGCCAAATTTCATCGATATCGATTCAACGAATTCGCCGTGAAAGAGTGACAAACTTACATCCATTCTCACAAACTTTTGCATTTGTAATATTAGTAAGATAAAATAAATGTATTTCTCTTATGATGTGCGAGAGTAGGAGCCTAGTCGTCTGTGACACAAATCTCTAGAAGTCTACAATATATAGTCCCTTTCTGTAAACCTCGCGTGAGACGAGCAATAAAATATGTTCAGAGTGCGTCTACTTCAGATTCTAGTATAATAATTTTGTCAATAAATTTTAAGTCAATGCCATGTCAGACAATTGTCAATTTAATCCAGCGGTTTGCTGTGTCTATTTATCTCTGTCTAAGGTCATCCAAACAGGGCCTTTGTACGTGTTAGTGGCTTGTTCTATTTCTTATTCCAAAATCTTACAACAGAAAGTTTCATCAGATCACATCACGAAAACTGCAATTATATATCAGCAACTATAATTGTGCTTGTAAATATTTAATTGGTTATGTAATCCAACAAAGCAAATTCAATAAGTATATTTAAATTCTATATTCAAATAGTCTGTTTTCAGTACCTTTTCAATCGTCAATTTAAAGAAGCTACCACTGATTTGGAAGTTTGTTCTACCGAGAAGAACCAACAAGAAACTCGGAAAATAATCTTTTAAAAAACATAAAATTGTACCCATTCAGTATGGTGTTACGGACAGTTTATTATTAGTTTAAGTATCTGTTTGTATCATATCTGAATAAATGATTATTATTATTAAATTATATGATTGATAACATATTGATTACGTAATTGAGTGCAGTTAAAATATGCTACTATGATTCAAATAATCTTCAATTATAGTATCCTTTATGTAGCAGCATTGTTTTAAGATAATTTCTGAACTTGTGTAATGGCAAGTCTAGATCTAGACTAGACTGAAATTCCGACTATCGTTTAAGAGTCGTGGTTGAACCGGTCTCGTTGGATGGACGTATTGAAATGTACACAGTTTATTGCATAAAACTGTTTCTCTTATTGTCCTTCTATTTCAGAGCAATAACAAAGAGTTCGTTGAAACGTTTTAAATAAAGGTTTTGATAAAAAAATGACTTTTTAAAATCGATTTCTAGTACCAATATAGGTGAAATTATGGATGTGCGTCCATTTGTTTGTATCACATTAACGACCTAACGGTTTAGCAGATTTATGCGAAATTTTGCGCAGTCTATTATTTCAGAGTAAATGGTAAATAACTCTATTTTCATCTACAACTAAGTGAAATACAAATAAGTAATTATTTTACTTCTTTATATTGCACTAGTGGTATGCGCGACTTCGTTCGCGTAAACATAAGCGTTTAAGTACCCTCAATGATGCACATTGTAATGTGTTTTTCTAGTCCCGAAACCTTTATTTTTTTTTAATTTTAACTATTTATTTATTTGTTGTTGTTGATCTTAGGATTCAAATTGGATCCAGATAGAAGCTTCATACGCCGTGTGGTATCCGGCGGAATAGAATAGTACTACGCTCTTTTCTTACCGAGGTGTCGTAAAAGGCGACTAAGGTAAGTCGACCCGCCGTGTGGTACCCGGCTGAGTGGAATAGACCACCCTCATTTCTTACCGAGGTGTCGTAAAAGGCGACTATGGTAAGTCGATCCGACGTGTGGTATCCGGTTTAGTAGAATAGACCACCCTCCTTACCGAGGTGTCGTAAAAAACGACTAAGGTAAGTTGACGTCAGGCAGGTGACCGGTCGTAAAAACGCAGCCAAATCATGTTACAACATGTTGTGCCGACCCCACTTAGAGTGGGATAAGGGCATGAGGATATATATATGACTTTATACTGCGAGTTAATAAATAAATGAACCATTGAAACTGTCTAACCTTAATATCACGATATATCACTAGGGGCGTTCACAATCACTGACAAAAATTATAGGACCCTTATAAAAGTCATTATAATATGAAACAGTATTAAGTAGCTCCTTATCGCTACATTAAAGCAACCAGTCGGTGTTTATAACAATATTAATATTTATACCTCTTTACAATCAAGGGGGGAGCTTTCTGTAAACTCTATGAGCTGTTTAAGGTCGCTGATAAGCTTTACGACGATCCCTAAAGTTCAAGTTACTTAAGGCGGTCTACACGCTTTACTAATTTGCTGTGTAAAACACTATTCTACACAACTACCTGGTAAGTAACTTCTTCTTCCTGCCCTTATTCCACTCTAAGTGGGGTCGGCATTAGCATGTTTTAAACATGTCACGTGATTTGGCTCTGTATTTTCCGACCGGCCGCCTGCTTGACATCAACTTAATTTAGTCGCCTTTTACGACACCTCGGTAAAACATGAAAGTGGTCTATTCTACTCAGCCAGATACAACACGGTGAGGCAGCTTACCTTAGTCGCCTTTTACGACACCTCGGTAAGACATGAGAGTGGTCTATTCTATTCAACCGGATACCACACGGTCGATCGTGCAAGTGACCACATGATTCATATTATCATACAATCATGGATATCACCTAGACATTGCTTTTGGTGTGTGTCTGAAAAACCGATAATCACCGTTTTAGATGATCGTAGGCAATCATAGACGATGATTGGCGAGTACCTAAGTATGCCGCTCTGCATGATCATGCTTAATCGTTTAATCGCCGATTGTTAAGAGGGGTTAAATTTTTGACATATTTATTTTCAGAAAGGCTTGATTTATGGAAAACCTAGATTTAATTGTTGATAAATGATAATTATAACAGAACTAAAATTAATATAAGGTTGTTAATGTATCTATAATATATCGTTAGTGTATCAAATAAATAAATAAATAGGAGCCCATAAATATTATCCTACGTTTGTAGTCACCTTTATCTTTGCTAAGAAAATGTCTTTTAGTGATTCATAACTTTTTAGTATTCATCGCCATTGATGAGAGGTAATAAGGTTTATTTGTGCAGTAATCACCTTTTCCCCTTGGGGGAGGGGTGTAATTACTTGGACATTTGATTTATAGTCTCCCCTTGTATATTTGTGGTGTTTTATGCTGTAACTTAACTTGTAAATTTTTAAACAGTAGCGTAGGCAGTTATGAAGTGAAATATTGTTTGAATTTTGGGACTTAGGAGCTTCTTTCAGCGAAGAAACAATATATAAATATAAAGTATCTGGGAAACCTAGTCTTGCTCGGTGTTTTATTTTACAAGATAAAAAAGATGAAATTTGAAAAAAAAGAAAAAATATAATTGGGCAGGTATGAAGTAAGGCTCCTGCGTATTTTATCAGCTACCATATCTTTACGATAGCAAAAATAGTCTTTTGTATTCAATGTAAATTTTAACATTTTTTCTGTGCCTGAAAACAGGGATATTTTATTACTTCAATCCGGTGCATAGACTAGCGCTGTACAAAGCACAAGTCCGGCCTCACATGGAGTAATGTTCTCATATCTGGGCGGGTGCACCCCAGTACCAACTTAAGCCATTCGATCGCATACAACGCAGAGAAGCTCGAATTATTGGGGATAAGGCGATTAGCAAACAGCTGGACTCTTTGGCGATGCGTAGAAACGTATCATTACTGTGCGTTTTCTACCGTATCTTTCACGGAGAGTATTCCATTGAACTACATGACCTGATTCCTGCTGCTAAGATCCATAACCGCACTGTACGTCACAGGTTAAAATATCATCCTTACCGTCTGGATGCGTGGCGATTCACTACAGTAAAGTAAAATAGCGGCCTGTTACTCTCCCACTGCTGGGAATAGGCCTCTTCTCTCCGTTTTTGGAGATGCTACCACGCTGCTCCAATGCGAATTGGTAGGTTACACATATCTCCAGAATTCTCTAGTGATATGCAGGTTTCCTCCCGATGTTTTCCTTCACCGAAAAGCGTGTGATAAATTGCAATTATCAATTAGACACATAAGTTTTAAAAATTCATTGGTGTCTGCCCGGTTTGACCTCCTTGAAAGAGTCGCACGGTGTTACGGCTGGGCTATCACAGCTTTTTTAAATTTATTTTTTTCCGGTTTGTACTCACCACTATATTATATGTAGAACAATCTCTCTTTAGGAATGCCGTGAAAACGACGGTCGTTTGTGTGCTAATATTTTTTCTACTTATAGGCATATTTTTTTCTTTTCCTTCATAACATAAACAACCTTTACTTTAAACTAGATAATAAAACAGTCAAAGCCTTATCTGTCATATTAACAACTCGTAATTTGCAATTTAAGTTTCTTGTTTACGGTCCGTCAGCTACATTCCTTTTTGCTACTCGCGCTTCCATCTTTAGATACAAAATTCAATAAATACTTATTTATTTATTTATTTAAATTAAATTAAATGGAAGTTATACATTTTATTGCTAAACTATAAATAAAGATAACATGAAATTCATAACGTAAACTACGAAGATTAAAGAAAGAAAAGTATTTATTCAAACATTGTATAAAACATAGATAAATACACACACATTCACCTATAATATAATACCAATACATGAACACAAATACTTAATCTAAATTTTATACAGCCTTGGAAAAGGCTACACAACTCGGTATAAACTGAATGTCATTAGCAATGACAACACTCGGCAACGATTGTCAGCTGCAGCCGCCTAGGTGACAACACGGAAAATAGAGCAGACAACGTGGAGCAAAAAAATAAAAATAATTACACATTACTATAATTATAAAGGAACACACACAAAGTATTGAAAACAGAAAAAAAAACAATAAAAGTGAAAACCTTTTTGGGGTTGTGGTGGTGAATGTGTATATAGCTTGTGTGGAGTATTCGTGTTGCGTGTCGCGACGTTTTGTGGTACAGGTGATGACTTGTCCTGCATGTATAAGGTATGTAATTGTTGCCTGCTTCATACACTTAGCATTACATATATTCTCTTAACAGGCACGGATTACAGCAAAATAATTTTATTGTAACTTCTGTACTATGGAATTCCGCAAAGTAACGCTTGCTTCTATAAATCATTTCATTGAAAGATTGAAGGGGTAAACTAGATCTAAGTGGAGCGTAGCTTTTCAGTTAAAACTTCTGTTGAAACTGTTCAGAAATTGCAGAAATACACTTGTATTTCTGCAATTTCTGAACTGCACTCGTGAGTTTAATTTACAACTATTTCTTTGAAAATCTCAGAGGTTGTAAAGGATGTTAAAAATAAAGTTTCATTGTACCAAATTGTCTTTAAATATTTAGGTCATATTGCACATAGAGTTATTATATTAGAATAGGAAAGCCAGCCTAAAAGTTGCCTCCTCTTCCTCCTCTCGCATTCCTTATTACTGAGGGTCGTGATCCCTACGATTAGGAAGCAGACTTTCTCAAAAGACTTCCTTCCAACTGCTTCTGTCCTTGGCCATGTGGAGTGCATCATGCAGTTTGGAGTCCAGTGTGGCACGGATCTGGTCAAACCATCTGATCGGACTGCGGCCTCTTGGCTGTTTTCCATCTACTTTGCCGGTGACAAAGAGCTGCTCCAGACCATGACCATCTTTCCGGGCGATGTGTCCAAAGAACTCCCATACCCTTCGTAGGCAAATAGTGGATAGCCTATTCTTGATTTTTAATTCACGAAGGATATACTGGTTTGTTCGGAATGCTGACCACAGAATCTGAAGCATTTTGCGCCAACACCACATCTCGAAAGAGTCAATGCGATCTCGGTCGGCTTTTTTAAGCGTCCATGTCTCCGATCCTTAACTTTTAATGGAGAAAACCAACGACTTGACCAGTCTTATCTTCGTCTTGCGCGATATGTTGCGATCTCTCCAAATTATACTTACCTGGGACATAGCATTTTTGGCCATACCGATTCGCCTTCCTTTTCTCAAGAGCCAGTGTTGTTGATATTCGCTCCCAAGTACACGAAGCTGTCAACCTTTTCTAGTGATAAGGCACTTGTAGTCCGGACCGAATTATTACGATCTACCATCATGAGTTTGGTCTTTGAGTGATTGATTTTAAGACCCAGCTCCAAACAAATCCTTTCCATTTTACTGACGAGATTCACCATCCCGATTTTATTCGCAGCCAACAGTATTGTGTCATCTGCGTATCGGAGGTTAGTTATTCTGGTGCCACCAATAGTGACACCACCTTCCCAGTTCTCTAGCGTTTGTTTAACATCATAAAGGGGATGGATATACAGTTTGACGTCAAAAATAGCATCTGTACATAACATACTCTATGACAACAGCCGCATCTACACATATACTCTATGATACAAGCCAAAATATGTCAAAAGCTGCATCTGTACATAAGCACTCTATGACATTGATGTTGAGATAGCGCGTTGCGTCCGTCGCAGCCGGCCTTTGATTAATGTAACGACATAACATCCAATATTATTGCACTTTAACTCATCATTAATTATGACACTCATTAGCATTGCGACCGTCGGTTGCAGCGGACGTGTATACAGTTTTTGAGAGGCTGATGGCAGTTCTGAAGTGGATTTATGGACACTGAAACGCAGTTCGCAAAATGTATTTTACTGAGTAATTTTAGCTGTCGTATAGCGGTTTCAGATTGTTATTTAAAAAAATTGACGCAATTTTTCTATATCTTTAAAAAAAACAGATTTATTTGTAATATATTTATGGCGTTATTTGTATGAAATCTATGGTCATTAACTAATGCTATATCTTACTTATATATTGCGTTATTAAGTTGTGCACATCATTTTCCCACCCTTCCAGCTTCCCACTTTATTACTATATAACTTGCTTGCTTAGATGATGCTTCGCTGCTATGTCGTGGAGTCTATCTCCTGAAGTATCTTACAATTACTTAGAGGAAACAATTGTTGAGATTGTGGTGGTGAATGTGTGCAATGCTTGTGTATTATTTTGTGTATCCATGAGTTTTTACAAATTCTGCATGTATCAGGTATGAGAAAAATAGTACACTCTACATTTACCATTACATATATTTTCTTTTATGGCGGATTATAGCAAACTAAGATTTTCATTAGTTTTGTATTATAGACCTCCGCAAAATAACGCCAAATTCTATAAATTATTTAAATAAAAACAAGAAATTTGTCAATCCAAATGTTTTCTTTGTTCTCCATGTTAAAAAAGTCATCCATAATTTTATCACAGTTCCACAAAGCTTTGACTCCCAAAGGAATGTTAGAAAGCATTTTTATCAATAATATAACAATAAAAGTCATCAAAGGGCTTTGCCCGGGGGCGATATGCAAATACCCGGTCCGGATATCCGCCAAGGGAATCAAAGAACACCTTGAAGTTTTACTGATAACCGCTATATTTTATTCTGATCTTAGATATAAATATTTTGAGACGATATCTACATACATACACAACAGCCGTGTGGTATCCGACTAAGTAGAATAGTACCACCCTCATTTCTTACCGAGGTGTTGTAAAAGGCGACTAAGATAAATCAACCCGCCGTGTGGAATCCGGGAGTAGAATAAACTAACCTCTTCTTTATCGAGATGTCGTAAAAGGCGACTAAGGTCAGTCGAACTGCCGTATGGTATCCGACTGAGTAGAATAGACCACCCTCATTTCTCACTGAGGTGTCGTTATACTATAACAGACAGAGAAACCAACAGATAGACAAAAAAACAGACATATACAGAGTGGTACCGACGATTCGACATTCATTTTAATCCTAGATAGCTACGCACCTTAGCAACCTACATAAAAAATTCAGTTAATTCAATGAAGTACTTTAGCCACAGGATATTATTTTTCATTTTGAAATTAAACTTCATGATGTATATGGATCAATGACCAATGGCAGCATGCCATACAAAAATAAACCCTATAAACAATATTATACTCCTCTGTATTTATAAATACAAAAATGTAAAAATGGCCTTGGCCTTGCGGTCACCGCGCTGCGACCTTTGTATTTCACCGCTCCGTTTGATCTTCGCGGCGATCGTCATATCTACACCGAGCGCCGTACGCGCGCACTACAAGGTGAGTGAACCCTAATGAATGAGCGTGTTTCGCAATTTAAACATATTTATTTGTTAGAATATATATTTTTCTTAAATTCTATATTTAAATACATTCAATTATACCACAGTAATGTATTACTTCCAAGTGAGCAGTGAAGTTATTTAATGTCGTATCGTCGGTACCACTCTGTATATCTTCCTGTCCTTATCCCACTCTAAGTGGGGTCGGCACAACATATTATAAAATGTTGTCACATGATTTGGCTAAGTAATTTACGATCGGCCGCCTGTCTGACGTCAACTTACTGTAGTAATATTTTACGACACCTTGGTAAGAAAGAGGGTAGACTATTCTACTCAACCTGATACCACACGACGGGTCAACTTACCTCAGTCGCGTTTAACGATTCCTCTGCAAGAAATAAGGATGGTCTATTCTGCTCAGCTGGTTAACACACAGTGAGTCGATTTACCTTAGTCGCCGTTTACAACACCTTAGTAAGAAATGAGGGTGGTCTTTTCTACTCAACCTGATACCACACGGCGGGGCAACTTACCTTAGTCGCCGTTTACAACACTTCGGTAAAAAATGAGGGTGGTCTATTCTACTTAGCCGGATACCACACGGCTTAAATAAAACTATTCAGTAAAAAACGAAATAACTCTATTGACTAATCCATTTTAACTTCAAGTAACAAATTGTAAATTCCAAAGGTCCAATTAGAAATAGTACAAAAAAAACGTTGTTTACATAAACAATTGTATTGGAAACGCGTAACGCCGTACTTCCAGCTCGTTTACTGGTCTACTCGATACTGGAATCTATTTACATTATATTGAACCGTGGCACGTTTACAATATCGTCAACAATAACTTATTTCTCACAAACTGTACCTGTAAATTCATTTGCGGCAATTTAAGCGTTTAAATTAATTTAGTAATGCGTTTTTTTTCCTCTTTTTCATAAAGAAAAACGAGAACATCACTAAATAGTATAAAACAAAGCTGCGGTAGCCCAGCGGTAACACCGTGCGCCTCTTTCGAGGAGGTCTAGGGTTCAAACCCGGGCAGGCACCAATTAGTTTTCTAGTAAAACTTATGTGTCTAATTGATAATTGCAATTTATCACACGCTTTTCTGTGAAGGAAAACATCGTGAGGAAACCTGCATATCTCTAGAGAATTCTGGGGATATGTGTAACCTATCAATCCGCATTGCAGCCGCGTGGTAGGTATTAGCTCCAATCCTTCTCTCCAAAAATGGAGAGAGGAGGATTATGCCCAACACTGGGTGATATACTCAAAGTAAAGACAAAACAATTTGTCCGCAATAATTCCATTTTGTATTCGAGAATTCCGGATTCAATGTATTGCAATTTTGTAACTGATCCTGAATTTATAAGGTATGTGAAAGATTTCTGCTTCCTTTAGTTTGTATAGATTTTATAAACACACGCGGATTATAGCAAAATATTTTTTTTAAACAAGACACTGTCTTATCGATAAAATGTAAACGTGTTGTTACATTATTTGGCGAGCTATCAAGTAAGTCGGTGCTGTATCTTTTAAAAGCTTTGATAAATTTCCTGGATTCCGTTAGTGCTATCGTTTGCTCAACCAATTTAGTAATTGCTTTCTACCTTCAAACGACACAGTTTCGTAAGGTATTTAACTATTATAAAATAACTTGCTTTTACCCGCGACTTTATTCGCGCGGACTGTTGTGTAATAGGTTTATAATAAATCTTTTCAATGTTATCCTCATCATCTTCCTGCCCTTATCCCACTCTAAGTGGTGTCCGCACAACACGTTATAAACATTTTGTCACATGATTTAGCTATGTATTTTACTACCAGTGACGTGAACTTACCTTAGTGGTTTTTTTTTACATCATTTTAAAAATTAACGAGCAAGGATAGGTCACCACGGTTCGTATTTATTGTATATGAATATCATTGGTTGTGATTTTCTTTGTATAAAATTAATATTATGAGAAGAACAAAAGAACTTTGGTAGAGAATTTAATAAATTAAAAAAACTACTAAGGTATTGAAATTGCCTGAGTTTCAAAGTTTGATTACTAAGATAAAGTACTATGTCTAACATCTCCCGTATGGTCTAGTGGCTAGGATACCTGGCTTTCACCCAGGAGGCTCGGGTTCGATTCCCGGTACGGGAAAAATATTTTTTACTCAGAGATTATACAGAATTTTTTTTAAATATTATTCAATACGGATTATGCTTAATTACATAACTGTGCTACTCAAAAAGATCGCATTACATTTTAGAATATTTTATTATGTTATATGATATATAGAAAATAAACCATTTCTTTTAACGTAAAACGTATCTCCCGTATGGTCTAGTGGCTAGGATACCTGGCTTTCACCCAGGAGGCTCGGGTTCGATTCCCGGTACGGGAATAACTTTTTTTTTAAATTTATTACAAAATAAATATAATTACTATTATTATACTATTCTAAATAATTATCAACATCGTATTTAGTTTATACGTTTAAATTCGTGCGTATTAAATAACTATTTTTGTGGATTATAGCAAAATAATATTATTATCACAACTTTTATATTACGAATCTTCACAAAGTAACGCCTAATTCTACTAATTATTCAAAAGTAATGTAGAAATGCGTAGAATAGACCCCCCTCTTTGTTACCGAGGTGTTGTAAAACAGCTGAGTAGTATAGACCACCCTTATTTCTTACCGAGGTGTCGTAAAATATGACTAAGGTAGCTTACCTTAAAAAAACGTCGTAAACGTACTTAACAAAATCATATTACAATATGTTTAAAACATGTTTTGCCGACCCCACTTAGAGTGGGATATGGGCAGGTAATGGTAAATAACTTAATCAAATATATCAACAAATAAAAGAGCCTTTTCTACATGAGGAAACTCTTCATGGGTACTTCTATTCTTTGGGGGGGGGGGGGAGCAGTTATGTCGGATACCGCCTAAAACCTATAGTGTTCCACCTTACTGCTTGGTGGGTAGGGCAAAAGGTTGGTAATAACAGGGGTTTGATCCCGGGTATATAATAAAAAAAAATTGTATTACAAAAAAGAGCCATACGTGCCATTTACAATTTAAATCCGCGTGATTCCCTGTAAGAGAAGTTTAAGGAAATAGGTATTCTTACATTGGCTTCATAGTATAATTTAAGCAATTTAATTTATGTACATAAAAATATAAAGAATTATAAAACGATAGGTGATGTATATAACAGACAAAGTAGGAACCGACATAAGCTTGCGGCTCCTGCTTTGCGCCTTGCAAAAGTACGTAAATCATTTGTGGGTTTGGGTATAAGATTCTATAATAAAATTCCGCTATCAATTTTAGCTTTGCAAATACAGCAGTTTAAAAACACTTAAAAAGAGGCTGATACAGAAAGCATACTATACTGTTGAGGATTACTTAGAAGATAAGAATATGTGGATGTAGCTACTCTTCGACCCTGTACAAGACAGTAATGACTATGTAACTAATAATAAGAATTATATTTTAAAAAGAACAACCGCCGTGTTTCTTGTAGGCTCTTCTCGTTTAGAACAGCTTTCCGAACCAGCAGTAGAGTTGACGATTCAAAACCACTTGTTTACAAGTTGTTTGATAAAGAATATTTTGTATTTGAATTCACTTTTTTAGTCCGTCTGTTAACCATTAAGTTATCACAGCTTTAAGTAAAAGAGCTTAATGTCTTTTAACATTGGATCAATTAGGGAAAACTTTGCTAATAGTCCCTTTATTGTAGAGGGATAAGCGATCCCGCTTGTGGCGGAGAAATGAGGAGCAATCCGGGAAACGGTTGGGAATAAAAGAAGCATTTTCGTTCGCTAAATAGGTTAAAGCGACATTCTGAGCTTTTTAAGCTTTTGTTAGAGAATTTTGATTTGCGCCGCCGATGTAATCTAAATAAAACGTTTGATTAATGCCTATATCATCCTGCCCTTATCCCACTCTAAGTGGGGTCGGCACAACATGTTATAAAAATGCTGTCACATGATTTGGCTGCGTTTTTACGACGTCAACTTACCTTAGTCGTATTTTACGACATGTCGGTAAGAAAGAGGGTGGTCTATTCTACTCAACCGGATACCACACGGTGGGTCAACTTACCTTAGTCGCCTTTTACGACACCTCGGTAAGAAATGGGGTTGGTCTATTCTACTCAGCCGGATACCACACGGCGGTGTTTAATGCCTATATATTTATATTTAATACTAGTTTTCATCCACGACTTCGTTTCCGTGATAAGTTGATAATAGATGGCGCTTTTTAGTGTCATCTTATTTCTGTAGAATTAACAGGATTTCTATAGCCTATATATTATACCGAATATAAGAAATATTTGTGCCAAATTCCATCGATATTGGTTCAGCGGATTCGGCGTGAAAGAGTAACAAACATACATCCATACTCACAAACTTTCGCATTTATAATATTAGTAGGAAAAGTAGGATTTAAATGAGCTAACTTTGTATATAGGTATATATAAAATCTAAATTTCGAAAAAGGTTCGGTTTTCATAAAATTCAGTATGTAGGGGGTTTCGGAGATGAAGCAATCTAGCTAGGTTTTATTTTAACATATTCATTCCGCCCGTTACCCATCGGCTATCGCAACATTACGTTTGACAACTAAAAAAATCCTTTGCTTTCAATTCTACACCATTTTTTAATGCCCAAAAACACGAATTTTTTTTAAGTAAAACCTAGCCATATCGACGTTTCTCCCCCAAAATCCCCTACATACTGAATTTCAGTAAAATCGTTGAAGCCGTTTCCGAGATTCAGAATATATATTTAAATATATACACAAGATTATGTAACTCATTTAAATATTAAAGATAAAGATATAATTTCTTTTATCGCGGGTTACTGCAACTTAATAGTATCATTACTTTTCAAATTCAAATTCAAATTCAAAATATTCTTTATTCAAATAAACTTGGAAACAAGTGCTTTTGAATCGTCAACTCTACTGCTGGTTCGGAAAGCTGTTCCTACCGAGAAGAGCCAGCAAGTAACTCGGCGGTT
The DNA here is from genome assembly GCA_029227775.1 of Morpho helenor. Taxonomy (NCBI): domain Eukaryota; kingdom Metazoa; phylum Arthropoda; class Insecta; order Lepidoptera; family Nymphalidae; genus Morpho; species Morpho helenor. The sequence continues at coordinate 12,171,090 of JARGCU010000002.1, forward strand.
GCTCTTTTAAAAATATAATTCTTAATACTATTTACATTATGTCGTTACTATCTTGTACAGGTTCAAAGACAGCTATATTCACACATTCTTATCTTCTAAATAATCTTCAAGAGTATAGTAGGTTTTCTGTAGGCTTTTTGATATTTGTTACCTGCCAATTCACATTGTCACAGCGTTGTGGGTTTAATTTAACATTCTCAGAAGAAAGGAGGCCTTTGGCCAGCTGTTGTAAAGGACCGATTATATTAATCATAATAAAAACATCTTTAAACGACGGCTCAAAGAAGTGATAAAATTTTATGAACACATAAAAAAGACGCGTAAAAACAATAGATTATTTATCTTAAACACCAAATAGGCATACACTTTTTTTAGGTATTATATACCTAACGACATTTCTTAACACCGTGTGGTATCCGGAATAGAATAGTACCACCCTTATTTCTTACCGAGGTGTCCCAAAAGGCGACTAAGGTAAGTCGACCCGCCGTGTGGTATCCGGTTTAGTAGAATAGACCACCCACTTTCTTACCGAGGTGTCGTAAAATACGACAGAGGTAAGTTGACGTCAAGCAGGCGACCAGTCGTAAAAAACTAGCCAAATCATGTGACAGCGTGTTTATAACATGTTGTGCCGACCCCACTTAGAGTGGGATAAGGGCAGGAAGAAGGTAACGACATTTCTTAATGCTACTATCGAAACTCATCATTCTCCTGCCCTTATCAACTATAAGTGGGGTCGCACAACATGTTATAAACATTTAACATAATTTGGCTAGGTAATTTACAACCGGCCGCTTGCTTGACGTCAACTTACATTAGTCGCCTTTTACGACACCGGTGTGAAATAAGGGTAATCTGTTCCACTCAGCCGTATACCACGCGGCGGGTCAACTTACCTTAGTCACCTTTTACGACACCTCAATAAGAAATGAGGGTGGTCTATTCTACTCAGCCGGATATCAAACGGCGCATCAACTTATCTTAACCGCCTTTTACGACACGTCGGTAAGAAGGCAGAGCGGTCTATTCTAATCAGACGGATACTACACGGCGGGTCAACATATCTTAGTCGCCTTTTACGACACGGCGGTAAGAAGGCAGTGTGGTCTTTTCTACTCAGTCGGATACCACACGGCGGGTCAACTTATCTTAATCAATAAGGGTAAGAAATGAGGGTGGTCTATTTTATTCAGCTGGATACTACACAATGGTTATTACGTTTCTAATAATATTTTTATAGAAACTTTTAAGTGTAAAATATACTTTAATTAATAAAAAATCGCAAAAAATGAATTCACATTTTTGCTATTGTGGAAATTGAAAAGAATATTAATAGAAAAAAAAACATTTTCCCGTTTCCTTTGTCGGCACAGACGGCCAACGTATTCAAACAAAGGTTCTAAAGCAATTGCGAATATCTGTAAGAAAATCTCGCCAACCCATTTGGCGGCTTCAAATACTTATTTCCTTCTCTATCATTTCCCTGATCGCGGTTCATTTCATCGGTGTAATGATATCGCTTACCCCACAGAATAAAGGGGAACTGTGTATAGCATTTCGTTTCTTTGCCGCTAATTGGCGAAACCATTCGATTATCCGTCGGGGTAATTGAATTTGGGGTAATGACGGGTTTTGTATCTTTTGTAAAACTGAGTTATTCTTATAGTTTAAATACATTATGGGATAGAACGTTAAATTGCTTAATAAAGCTGTAACATCTTTGAGGTAATTATAATAGTTATTTAGTTTACCTTCGAGTTTCTTTTAACGATTTATTATTATTGTAAGTAGATCTATTTTCTAATAATTTTATATGAAATATCATTTGTACTAATATTATAAATGTGAAAATATATCTGTCTGTTTTACACATTTTTGACCTTTGAGTGACTTTGAGTACTTTTGAGTGACCTAATGTCACTTTGATACTTCAAAGTGGCCTAATTTAAAAATTTTGTTTATTGCAAATTGCAATAAAACGTAGCACCTACAAAACTTGTTTATTAAAACAAATCCATTATTTGAAAGAGCAAGAAAACACTAACTTTTTTTATAACTCGTAACGTGATGTTCTAAATGATATTGAAATAAGGATTACAATGTATTTAATTTAATTAACGGTTATTTTTAATTATGTCAATTTAATACTAAGCGTGCGGTCTGTCTGTTAAGCTATCAGGGCTAGTCCACTGGAGAAACACAAATAAAATTTGATACAATTAAGACGAATCTCGCAAACTCATTTGGCGGCTTCAAATACTTATTTCCTTCTCATTTCCCCGATCGCGGCACATTTCATCGGTGTAATGATATCGCTTACCCCACACAATAAAGGGGCACTGTGTATAGCATTTCGTTTCTTTTCCGCTAATTGGCGAAACCATTCGATTATCCGTCGGGGTAATTGAATTGGGGGTAATGACGGATTTTGTGTCTTTTGTATAACTGAGCCTTTTTGACCTTTGAGTTCTTTTGAGTGACCTAATGTCACTTTAATACTATAAAGTGACCTAATTAAAAAATGGTGTTTTATTGCAAATTGCAACGTAACACCCACAAAGCTTGTGTGTTAAAAAGCTTATAACTTTGAGGAGCAAAAGAACACTAGCTTTTTTAATAATTCGTAGCGATAATTTTGAATGAGAGTTAATTTTAAATTAGGTCACTTTAATACTAAGCGTGGGACATATTAGATAAAGAATTTTTTTAAAGTAAAATCCATTTATATATGTCAAAAAAAAACTATTAAAATTATCTAAAGAATAATAGAGCCTGAAAAATCGTAAGTCGAATTTCTGGAAAGGTACGTAAATGTTTGTTGAAAACGCCAATTATACGAGGAAAAATTCCAAAGTTTTTCCCCGTTTTAGCCTAATAAATGATCCTATTACGACAAGCCAATGAGGAGCAATGGATCGGGAAAACGATCACCAATAAAATATAATAAAACGGGGCTCATATCACGGCACGAACATTATCGGGGATTTGTCTGAATTTGGGCCACCGTCTAGATATTGGAAGTTGAAAATTGATCTTACACTATATTTAAGTCTTCGTTTTTAAATATCTCTTAAAATGATATATGTGGGTGGGTATGGTAATATTTAAATTTAATATTTAAATGAGTACACACACACACACACACACACGCACACACACACACACACACACACACACACACACACACACACACACACACACACACACACACACACATATATAACAATTGCAAAATAAAACTCTTGAAACGTCTTAATGGAAAAATCACTTTAATTCGCGTCTTACTCTTTAGGTGCGCCGGCATAAGAGAGCGCCATCTTGCATACATCATCATATCTCGCTTTCACACTGCTTCTCTCACTCGCACACGCTTTCGTTCAAAAACATTATCATCTTACATACTGCATTCATTCGTCTTAAAACATACTTTTATTTAATCCTACATATATATATATATACATTTACATATATATTATTATTATTTTTTATTTATTTGGAATCTCGGAAACGGCCCCAACGATTTTCCTGAAATTCAGCATGTAGGGGTATTGAGGGAGAAAAATCGTTCTACATAAGTTTTATTTTAAAAAAATGTCGTTTTATCCCTGCTTTCGGGCTCTAAAATTTTTATGAAATTTACGTTGAATACAATCACAATTTTTCCTTGTCAAACGTAAGGTAGCTTATTTGGGTAACAGACGGTCTAGAGAGCTACTTTATTTTTTTGTTCAATTTTCATTTTTTTTTGTATATAACATATATTTTAATATTTTTTTGATTTTCATTCGCCTCCTAATAAGTGAATTTCGCTTACATTAATATAAAATAAAGAAATAATTTATTAAAATACCTAAGTAATAATTACAATTATTGAACTGTAGCAATTTCAATTGTCACTTTAAGTTCGAAGTTTTGATGAAATTTTGTTCAGAGATAACGTGTTTAATATTGCCTCCAAATATTTTTGAGTATAATTATTTAAATACTTCTTTATACACAGACGTCTTGCCATATCCCGTATGGTCTAGTGGCTAGGATACCTGGCTTTCACCCAGGAGGCTCGGGTTCAATTCCCGGTACGGGAAAGGTTTTTTTATTTATCACAATAAGTTTCTATCCAATATGATGTACAGAGCGTACAAAATTAAAAATTGTACTAAATGCTCATATCCCGTATGGTCTAGTGGCTAGGATACCTGGCTTTCACCCAGGAGGCTCGGGTTCGATTCCCGGTACGGGAAACTCCTTTTTTATTTATCACAATAAATTTCTATCCAATATGATGTACAGAGCGTGCAAAATTAAAAATTGTACTAAATGATTACATCCCGTATGGTCTAGTGGCTAGGATACCTGGCTTTCACCCAGGAGGCTCGGGTTCGATTCCCGGTACGGGAAAATCCTTTTTTATTTATCACAATAAATTTCTATCCAATATGATATACAGAACGTACAAAATTAAAAATTGTACTAAATGCTCATATCCCGTATGGTCTAGTGGCTAGGATACCTGGCTTTCACCCAGGAGGCTCGGGTTCGATTCCCGGTACGGGAAAACTTTTGTGTTAATTCATTTTTATTTAATTAAAACCTAAGATTGCATATATTATTAAACATGAAATCTGTATATATTATTTTATTATGAATTATAATTTCATTTTAAACTAAATATCTAAATAATATGAATAATAATATGAATAATTTCTAATGTAGTTTATAAAATTACCACCATGAACTCGCAAAAATAACACGGTTATATTTTTAGAATATTTTGAATTTAATCATTCTTGTATTGTATAAGATTGGAATAGAATTAAATCAACACTTTTTTATTATTAATAGTAAATTTGTTTCGTCTTTCTGTACATATACCTATTTTATTTTATTTAAAAACCAATAACATGTATGTACTAAAGTTAGTACAAATAAAAGAAACACATAAAATTTGGCATATATTAACTTCATAACATACGTAATATATTTATTTTAAAGACATATAACATTAAAGCGAAAATTTATAGTGAAATTTTAGTATATAATAATTGCTAAATACTTTTGTAAGGCGCGTAGAAACTAACCTATTCAATTTCTACTAGTATCCTAAAATATAACTAAAAATCTCCATCATTAGCAGAGGAACTACTAATTCGTTTCGTATTCCCCCATTGATTTACCCTCATTTACCCGTTTGGAACGAGGAAGCAGTTTCAAGTTTCCTTAAGGGGCAATAATTGACATCTCAATTTGATGAACGTTGGGGTAATTCAATATGGGGTAATTATGGCTTTACGCACTGACCACTTATTAACTTATAAGTTAGTATGATAGGTAAATATAATATATCGAACTGACTCTTCAGAGAACCTCCAGATAGAACCTCCCTCTCGAGGTCACTATAAATTAGACGTTTTTGACCGTTTTAATTATAATTTTTTTTATTATTTGTCACTACATATTATAAAACAAAGTCGCATACTTTGTCCATATATCCCTATGTACGCATAAAACTTTAAAACTACGCAACAGATTTTGATGCGGGTTTTTTTAATAGATAGAGTGATTCCAGAGGAAGGTTTGTACGTATAATAACATTCAATACGGAGTGGAGAAATACTGTAATTTTTGAGGTTTCTGTAAATAATTACATTTTTTTTGCTGGCTAAACCCTACGAGATTTATCAAAATGATTTACTAAGTATTTGTACACCTTGAAAAGGTCTACAGAAAAGTCCATGATGGTATATGTCTATCTCTTATGGATAACCCACTATAGCATTTTTTGTCATTTACTTTTTACGAAAAATAATGCCTTATTTTTGAAGCAATTTTTATACAATACAGCATTAATCCTTATCCAATTAAGTACCTTAAATATATAGTTGATTTAATATAGATCAATATGGCCGTTTACAGCATGTAATTTAAGTGAACATTTTCGGAGATATTACAGATTTAAAATGCCGTGAGGACGCCGCGCTTCGCCCTATAACACTTCGACTTTAGCAGCTATGTCGCTCTTTCAAGAGTTTGTTTAAAGACATTCTGTAATTAATTGTAAAAATAAAATACATAGGGAAAATGTAAAAGTAAGTAAAAATGTACTATATGAATTTAGATATTCCAAAGATAACAGGAAATCTTCTTGGTATAGGGAAAGGAAATTGTTTTTCTCCAAATTTAAAGCTTGCGGGATGAATGAATAAATCAAAACTACTGGATCGATTTTAATCATTTTTTTTACACTGACTGACATGGGATATATATTTCATACCCGTGCGAAGCAGGCGCAGGCCGCTAGTTTATTTATAAAATATGATAGTTTAATTAAATTAAGTTTAACAAAACAATTTTCTCGATTGTAATTAACTGAAATACCCATAATCAGCGTGTCAGCTTCCAAAAAAGTACTTCAATCGTTTGCTGTTGTGTTACGCCCCTACATCCTCGCCAAGTTAATAACTCACACATTTGAATCAAGTTTTTCTATGATTTCATGCTTTAACTCAGAAGACATCATATTCAAGTCAAGGATCAATATGATTAATAAAGCTATAACTGGTTCGGAATGTTGCTCTTACCGAGAAGAACCAGAAAGAAACGCGGTCAATCTTTTAAACATTTTCAATTTTACATTATTAAACCGCAGTCTTGTATGAAGCTAAAACTTATACCTACGCGTACTATATATTACGTATAACATATTACGTACTAGCGGCTTGCTCCGGCTTCGCACGGGTATAAAATATCTATGAATGTTATTATACATATAAACCTCATAAGGTCAGCCTGCGTTTGCAATGTAAGCGGAAAGAAATGTATTTACGACATCACAATAGAAACCTCAAAAGTTACAGTATTTCTCTACTCCATATTGAATGTTATTATAAATATAAACCTTCCTCTTGAATCACTCTATCTATTAAAAAACCGCATCAAAATCTATTGAGTAATTTTAAAGATGTAAGCATACATAGGGATATAGGGACATAAAAAGAGGCTGATACAGAAAGCCTACTATACTCTTGAAGATTATTTAGAAGCTGTGTGGATATAGCTCTCTTTGAACCTGTACAACTTAATGTAAATAGTATTAAGAATTATATTTTTAAAAGAGCAACCGCCGAGTTTCTTGCTGGCTCTTCTCGGTAGGAACAGCTTTCCGAACCAGCAGTAGAGTTGACGATTCAAAAGCACTTGTTTACAAGTTTATTTGAATAAAGAATATTTTGAATTTGAAACATAGGGACAGACAGAGAATGTGACTTTGTTTTATACTATGTAGTGATAAGCATATCTCTTATACTAAATTTAAACATTTCTGTAGACTGGTCTAATATGGATTGCGGAATTTTATTGTAGAAGCGAATACCGAGACCATCGAATGAGTTGCTAACTGCTGCTATTCTTTGTTATTATAAATTTTCTTTAATCTGTTCGCCAAAAGTGATTAAGTCGGCGTATAACAATGAAAATGCCATAATTACTGTCGTTTCCATTGGGGGCTGTAAATCAAAGGTCTCATTAATAATGTAGGCAAGTCTGTCAGGGTGCGCTTCGTTAAAACAAGTTCTTGTTGACCCGAGATACTTTGCACTTTGTTTACGTTCGTCGAGTGTTTTGTCGTTTCGTCGTTTCTTTGGTAATATTTTCGTCGTGATTATCTTCATAAGTAGAGAATGAAGTTTAATATCTCAAATACAGCGTGTTTCGTAAACATAATTTTCGTTTGAGCAATATATCTTTAATATGTATTTAAATGAGTTAATTTTGTATGTATGTATATATATTTATACCTATATATACATACAAACTTTTTATACACACAATTCATCATCATCTTCATGCCCTTATCCCACTCTAACGGCGCATGTTATAAACATGTTGTCACATGATTTGGCTACTCATTTTACGACCGGCCGCCTGCCTGACGTCAACTTATCTTAGTCGTATTTTATGACACCTCCATAAGAAAGAGGGTGGTCTATTCTACTTAACCGGACACTACACGGCGCTTCGTACACACATCATTTTAAAAATTACCGGCTCGGTCACCCAGGTACTACGCTTTATTCGTACCAAATTTCTTTAATGTTGCATTATACGAGTTGCCTTGAAAGCAAAATATACAAATAGATAGATGGATACACGCTCTCACGATGAATCTTCTTCTTTCTCAACCGGTGGACGTCCACTGCTGAACATAGGTCTCCTTAAGGGATCGCCACAATCCACGATTTTGTGCGGCTTGGATCCAGCGGCTCCCCGCGACCTTTTTGAGGTCGTCAGTCCACCTCGTTGGGGGCCTACCAACGCTGCGCTTTCCAGTGCGAGGTCGCCATTCCAGCACCTTAGGACCCCAACGCCCATCGGTTCTACGTACTACGTGCCCCGCCCATTGCCACTTCAGATTCGCGATACGATGAGCTATGTCGGTAACTCTGGTTCTTCTACGGATCTCCTCATTTCTGATTTGATCACGTAGAGATACTCCGAGCATAGCCCGTTCCATCGCCCGCTGAGTGACTCTGAGCTTTCTTATGAGGCCCATAGTCAGCGACCACGTTTCCGATCCGTAAGTCATCACTGGCAACACGCACTGTTCGAAGACCTTGGTCTTCAAGCACTGAGGTATGAAATAAATGATGAATACACTCACTCAATTATACTACGTATGTTGAATTGATCAACATTTCCGTGTTTGCTTACACCGTGTATCGAATTTACTGAGAACGTGAGATACCAGCGATAGCTTGGCTTTTGTTCTACACTAGAATTTGGAAAGCGGTTTGTTGATACAAATGCAATTTGTATTAAGAAGTTTGTGATATTAATGGCATCCGGTTGATCGAGCCTAGCTCGGTAATTTTTTACAAAATAAAGAAAAAGAAGCTTATAAAAAAAGAAAAAATATTAGGTTAGGTGGGGCTCGATCCTAGGTATTTTCATATCTCGCGTTCCCGAATAAGCTACGCTGACTTGACAGTTAACGGCAAGAAAGTGTTTTTTTATATATTCGATGTAAACAGGGATAAAACTGTTTTTTTTTAATTATACCGTATAAGATCGTTTTTTTTTCTCCCCCAAAACCTGCATGCTGAATTTACAGGAAAATCCTTGGACTCGTTTCCGAAATTCAGAAAATATATATATACATACAAGAGAACTAATTTAAATATTAAAGATTAAATTAATTTGGTACAAATAAAGCATGCTTGATCTTGCTCGTATATCCTACTTCCTGCTAATATTGAATGGGAAAGTCTGTGAGTATGGATGCTTGTTTGTTATTCTTTCACGGCGAATTCACCAAACCAATATCTATTAAAGTTGGCGAAATTATTCCTTATACACCGGAATAACGTATAGGCTATAAAATCCTGTTAATTCTACAGGAATAGGATAAACTAAAAAGCGCTATCTATTGTCAACCTATCACGTGATAACAGTCCTCGCGAACGACGTTGCAGGTAAAAACTACTATTTTTTTAATTATTAATTTATTTATTCTATTCTACTCAGTTGGAAAACACACGGCGAGTCGAGTTACGGTCGCCTTTTACTACACCTCTGTAGGAAAGAGGGTGGTCTATTCCACTCAGCCGGATACCACACGGCAATAATTATAACGTTATATGAGCAATAATTACACAATTTGTATTACTTAGGTTCGCTTCCTTTACATTGCATAATGTACGATATTCCGAAAATTTACACCCTTATAAACTCCAGTCCTAAGTAAACCCACTCTAATGGTATAAGACCCTTAAGGAACCTAAAATAACAGACGGTACGTGGACTTTAGCACAAATTGAGGTTATTAAGAAAACTGTTGAATCAAGGTAACGTTTAAAAGTTAATTATTTAGGTCCTTAACAGTCTTTTGCAGTTGAGACCCTATGGTCATGGAATCAAAGTGCAATTTTTTTTATACGTTATAAATTATTACCCCTAAGTTACTGGCCACGCGTTGCTGTGACTCAGTCTGGTTTGGAATTCCCCTCTAAACAGAACTCAACAATTAAAAAAAAGTGCTCCGATCACCATAAAACTTTACAGGATCATCCGCTGGGTTTTTCAAAAGATTGAAAATTTCATTAAAATTGGTCCATCTGTTTCGGATTCTATAAAGAACAAACAGACAAACATTAATTTTTATACGTAAAAAGAAGATTTAATGACTTCTATCTCTAAGGAAAATATGCCGTGTGGTATCCAGTTGAGTAGAATTCACCACCCTTATTTCTTACCGACGCCAGGCGGGCGGCCGGTCGTAAAATACCTATTCTCCTGCTCTAATGGAAAAACCACTCCAAGTGGGGTCGGCACACGTTTTTAAAACATGTTGTAGCATGTTTTGACCCGCTGTGTGGTATCCGGCTGAGTAGAAGAGACAACCCTCATTCCTTACCAAGGTTTCCTAAAAGGTGACTTTAATAAGTTAAGCGTCGTGTAGTATCCGCTCGAGTATAATAGCACACCCTCTTTTCTTACCGAGATATCGTAAAAGGAGACTAAATTAAGTTGACCGTCCTGTGGTATCCGGCTGAGTAGAATAGACCAACCTCATTTCTTACGGACCTGTCGTAAAAGGCGACTAAGGTAAGTTGAGGTAAGGTAAGCTGAGTTAAGTAGAATAGACCACGCTCTTTCTTACCGAGATGTCGTAAAATATGACTAAAGTAAGTTGACGTCAGGCAGGCGGCCGGTCGTAAAAACGCAGCCAAATCATGTTACAACATGTTTATAACATGTGCCGACCCCACTTAAAGTGGAAGGGCAGGAGCATGATATCTTTAATGAAAATGCGAAAGTTCATGCTAAACTCATCCTTGGAAGTGGAAATGGCTCATTTCATTAAGTCAAGGAAATGAGAAGCGATTGAGTAATCGAACAAGGGAAGTGTAAGTAGATATGTTTTAGTTAATGAGTTGTAGATATTTTAACGCTTATTTTATGCTAGCAATGTAGCAACGCTTATTTTATACTAGCAATTTATATACGCTTATTTTATACTAGCAATTTATATACGCTTATTTTATACTAGCAATTTATATACGCTTATTTTATACTAGCAATTTATATACGCTTATATTATAATAGCGCGTGGAAATATTAAAACCGTTATATAATATTTTGATAACCACAAAAATGGTTAAAATGGGTTATCCTTAAAAGCTAGACATATGCTTTTCCGGACTTTTATTTAGAACTTTTAGAGGGGAACAATTTTGTAATACATGATTTTTGAATAACTTCTACCGTTTACCTAGTGCATTCAAGGAAAGATTTAAATTTTGCCGTTTTCGTAATATTTTTTAATGCTGCTCCTCTCCTATTCATCTTAGCGTGATGTTATATAGCTTATAGCCTTCCTCGATAAATGGACTATCTTACACTCAAAGAATTTTTCTATTCGGTCCAGTTGTTCCTACAATTAGCGCGTTTAAACAATCAAATAGACAAACTCTTCAGCTTTTTATATTAGTATAGATTCAAAGCTTTATTAAGTAACCGGTATAAAAGGAATATTTGTGATAATTTTCATGGATATAGGTACAGCGGATTAGCGAATTGGATACGTAAAAGACAGATGGACTTTCGCATTTATAATATTAGTGAGGATTCTTTAAACATAGCGAAAATAGCGAATATTGCTGTGTTTGTATCCGTGACCTCATCGAAAGAGTCGCAAGGTGTCACCGCTAGGCTATCGCAGCTTGTATATACCTACAAAAGTAATACAAAAATTATTTTGCTATAATCCGCGATGAAGTAAAATAGTAAATATATAATGCTATATGTAGAGAGGACAATCCGTTTTCATACCTGGTACATGCAGGATTCGTAAAAACACATTCACAAACCTCCACCACAATACACAAGCACTTCACACGTTCACTATCACAAGCTCAACAAAAACACATTCACAAACCTCCACCACAATACACAAGCACTTCACACGTTCACTATCACAAGCTCAACAATCGTTTCGCCCCGCAACCGAAGCATCATCAGGAGATAGACTCCACAACAAAATCGCAAAGCATTATTGAGTTTGTGATAGTGAACGTGTGTAGTGCTTGTGTATTTAGGTGGCGGTTGTGGAGGTCTGTGTATGTGTTTTTACGAATCCTGCATTTATCAGGTATGAAAACGGATTGTCCACTCTACATTTAGCATTATATATATTTTCTATTTTACTTCATCGCGAATTATAGCAAAATAATTTTAGTATTACTTTTGTATTATGGATCTCCGCAAAGTAAAGCCTAATTCTATAAATTATTTATATATAAGTTTAAATACCTATCGGAAACTAGACATTTACTTAGGCAAATGGCCTAAGTCATCTCCAAAAGACATTAAGTATCGCAGCGAACTATCTCAGAGCTCTAATGACGTAAATCTATAGAGGTATCTAAAATCAAGAATTGAACTCTACACTACGTAGTTTGCGGCGCACAGATAAGCGTATCGGCGCCATTCGGCGTATAGCTGATAATTTCCGCTGCAAGATGGCGTCATTTACGCTAGACGGTGGTGCTGTGTCAGTGCTAGCGATTTAATCTTGGTCCTAAAGTAACGGCCTGTTATTACCCTACAGCTGGGCATAAGCATGCATGGGCATGGATTTATTGAGGATTAAAAATGATAAGTCAGATTCTATGTATGTGAATATGATTGGATAATTATTTAAGTTCTTTTTTATTTTATATTTTTTAAATTCCCTGCATAAAAATTGTTGCCTCCAATTATTTGCCTAATACTTTATAAATTTATAATTTAACTTACTGGACGGTGTCATTATTATATAAACATACGGGTCACATCGCGTTGTAATCGATTACCTTTGTATAAGGTTCAACGTTTCGGCAGAGTTGCATCCACCGTGGTCACGAACTGACTGGAGCGCCGCGGCGTCTTCGTTCCCGAGTACTACAGTCATTATTTTGTTCATCTACCCGCACTTGAACCGCACAATCCATCTAAAGTCTGTTGCACACCACACTGATATTATCCGCACGCGATATAGCTTGCACCGATTTCTTTTTCGAGTTATATTTCGAGAAAAAATTTCCTCTAAACAAGTAAATAGGAGGACTTTGACCAGCACAAAAGTTACAATAAAATTAATTTGCTGTAATCTGCGTTTGTTAAGAGAATTCATGCAATGCTAAGTGTATGAAGCAGGTAACAATCACATACCACATACATGCAGGACAAGCTGCCACACGTATTACAAGACGCCGCCAACACCAACACTCCATACAAAGCACTACACACACTCACTACCACAACCTCTACGATCGTTTCGCCCCGTAACCGAAGCATCATCAGGAGGATAGGCTCCACGAACAAAAACGTAGCATTACATTTTATTAACATTTAACAAAGTAACGCTTGCTTCTATAAATTATTCTAAAAATTACTTGGACTAGCTATATTAAAAAAAAGATATTAATTTCGCTCACCCCGCTATAAATACAACCACAAACATTTCACCTCGGTACGCGGTAAACTGATGTCAATGTCAAACGATTTTGACACCTAACCCCTACGTAATAAGACCACATCAATGGAGTAGTGATTTAACAGATTTGAACTGTCTTTTCTAAACGGGCTTGAAATGTAGATGTCATTTGCGAGAGCTTTTGATTAAGCTGTATTTACAGTTTGCTAGGAGCTTTTTGAGCCGTGATAACTGAAGGGTGGAGTGCGTTACTCTTACAAAGGGTTTGCTGGATTAAATCACGCAGGCACCATTGAGTTTTCCATAAAACTGTATCTGCTTAATTGATATTACGATTACTTAAGTTATAACTTAAGATACTTTAGTTGGCGCAGTAGTCCCTGCCTTCAGCTCTGCGGCTCGTGGGTTCGATTCCGCCGAGGGCCAACATTTTCTATAAATGAATTTGTTGGTCTTTGAGCCTGGGTGTATACATGTATTTAAGTATGTATTTAAAAATATACAAGTATATATTCACCAGTTGTCTGTCACCAATAACACAAGTATTAAGTTACTTACTTTGGGGTACACCGACCATGTGTGTAAGTGTACAAAAAAAAATATCTACTTATATTATAAAGAGGAAAAATTTGTATGTATGTTTGTAATGTTTCCACACAAAAACTACTGGACCGATTTCAAAAATTCTGTCACCATTGGAAAGCTGCATCTTTACTGAGCAACGTAGGCTATATTACATAAAAATAGGGATCCGTAATAAAAATGTAATAAGATGTAAAAAAATTGTCATAAAAATCTGTAATCGTATGCGCTGCGGAAACTATTGATGATATATTTAACAAAAATAAATCTATAGTCTGACTTAGTGGACGTTCCACTGCTATGAGATCGGTATGCACGCGGATGAAACCGCGGGATATTAGTAGTAATTTATAGAATTAGGCATTAGTTAGCGAAGATCCATCATCATCATCTTCCTGCCCTTATCCCACTCTAAGTGGGGTCGGCACAACATGTTATAAACATGTCACATGATTTGGCTACGTATCTTACGACCGGCCGCCTACCTGACGTCTAGTCTTATCTTAGTCGTATTTTATGGCACCTAGATAAGAAAGAGGGTGGTCTATTCTACTTAACCGGATACGACATGGTGAGTCAACTTACCTTAGTCGCCTTTAGCGACACCTCGGTAGAACATGAGGGTGGTCTATTCTACTCAGCCGGATACCACACGGCGGGTCGACTTACCTTAGTTACCTTTTACGACACCTCGGTAAGAAAAGGGGACCAAACCATGCGATAACATATTTTGGCGACCCCACTTAGAGTGGGGTCGCCAAAATAAGGGGATAAGGGCAGGATGATAGTTACATAAAAACACTTATGGGTTTGGATAGCCCCCTACAATTTCCCATAATAGTAAGAGAGGTTCAGTAAAAACAACCCACCCGTTAAACCGATAGATTAATATCAACTAGGCAGTCATTTGATATCGTAAATCATAACTTCACGGCCAAATGAAGCGATTACCGTTGCGAATATCACATTTCACGATATTGCTTGTAGTGTACTTAGAATGAATGGTTTTGATCCTTTCTTCTTTAATATCCGGCTTAAAGGACCATAAAATATATGAATCCCAACAAATGTATTTTAATATAATACATGTCGCAATTTTAGTATTAAACTGACCGAATTTAAAATTAGTCTTCATCGAATTAGATACATTGCAATCCTTATTTCAACGCCTATCTATGACATCAAGATATGCACTATTCAAAAAGATAGTGTTTTCTTGCTGTTCAAAGTTATGCGTCTATTTAAAACTCACGAGTTTTATAGGCGCTACGCTATGTTTTATTACAATTTTCCACAAAACAACTTTTTTGAACTTGATCACTTTAGTACCGATTTGACAATATTGTAAAGGTAACTGAAAATCGATAGGCTGAAATAGGATGGCGCAACTAAACAAACCAAACCAACAACCAAACCATTTGGCAACCAAAGCCATTAAAGTCCGCTTCCGCTTCTGTACGATGCTGAAACGTGGACTGTTCGTCAGAAAGATCGACGAAAAATCGACGCGCTCGAAATGTTGTGCTGGCGGCGACTGCTAGGAATATCCCGGACTTCCTTTCGAACTAACACATCGTTGTTGCAGGATCTTTAAGTCAAAACGAGATATCTTCAACGTTGCAGATAAGAATGCTCAAATAATTCGGACACATCGTTCATAGCGAACATTCCATGGAAAGAATTGTTGTCCAGGGGCATGTTGAAGGCAAACGGATACGCGGTCAATCACCCACGCGTTGCACTGACCTCAAGATCAGTAACTCAAAAAACAGTAGTACAATGTTCTAGAGACGCTGAAAACTGCGACAATTGGAGTTACATTGCTAAAGCCACATAAAATCCTAATATAAATTGCAATTTCAGCATTTCGCTGTGAAAAATGATCTTCTAAATAATGTCATTGAAACATTTTGCTACAAATATCAAGACTAGTCAATCAGTCGCAATAATGTTTGCAGCGTATGCATTTGACGTCGCGTCGCGGATCGCAACATTAATTGCGGACATGACGAGCGGTCACTCGTTATCATATGTCAAATCACAACAATGGCGTACTAAAATTAACTCTGAATCTGTAAAGCCAAAAATATCATTTACAGACGTAGTGGTACAAAGAATCATTATATTTTTTACCGCCGAAACGGCACAGGGCACGCCTTATATACGATTTACTGATTTTTAACAAATAAGACTTTTCTTGATTATTATATAAACATACGGGTCACATCGCGTTATAATCGATTACCTTTGTATAGGGTTCAACGTTTCCGCAGAGTTGCATCCACCGTGGTCACGAACTGACTGGAGCGCCGCGGCGTCTTCGTTCCCGAGTACTACAGTCATTATTTTGTTCATCTACCCGCACTTGAACCGCACAATCCATGTAAATTCTGTTGTACACCACACTGATATTATCCGCTCTGCCAAAACGTAGAACCTTATACAAAGGTAATCGATTATAACGCGTTGTGACCCGTATGTTTATATAATAATCAGTATGAATCGCGAAAGTTTAAAAGAAAGACTTTTCTTGTAAAAAAAAATGCATTCCTATTTCCGTACCAGGAGTCAATAACTTAAGTTTATGTTTATCTATCTATCTATCTATTTATGGCTGCCTTGAAAAGCTTTATAAGCAGCCATAAATAGATGTAAAGACTAAAAAAATCTGAGTGCTTCACCACACTACTGGTGGCAGGGATAAAGTATCGTTGGACACATTCCCCCCATCCACGCCCTCAGCAACTCTGAAATCCAGAGTGCGCCTCTGGGTCGGGGCCCCCTCTAAAAGTGGCCCCTCCCGCCGCTGAACGATGCATCGAGAGCACTAGATGCATCGACCGCCACGGGGATCTTTTGAGGTGGGCGTCCGATAAAGCCCTACTTCATACATCGGAAGCACCAGAAGACCGTCTCGGGGTCCTTCTCAGATGTGCATTAATACCCATTTAGAGACCAAGAAGATATCAAAATTGTATACATAATTTAAGCCAGTACTTTGGGTAACTCCAATAGCAAAAACCAATTTTTTTTTATTTTAAATTTTTTATACAAATCACCAATTTACTCAATGGTTGACTGAAAGAGATCCCTTTTATGGATAAGTCCGCCTTTATACATGCGCTTTTTTTAATTTTTCTTTCTCCTTTCAAACTATATGTAAAAGAAAGAAATAAATGAATAAATTTCATATTCAAATTCAAATTCAAATTCAAAATATTCTTTATTCTAATAAACTTGTAAACAAGTGCTTTTGAATCGTCAACTCTACTGCTGGTTCGGAAAGCTGTTCCTACCGAGAAGAGCCAGCAAGATACTCGGCGGTTGCTCTTTTAAAAATATAATTCTTAATACTATTTACATTAAGTCGTTACTGTCTTGTACAGGTTTAAAGAGAGCTATATCCACACATTCTTATCTTCCAAATAATCTTCAAGAGTATAGTAGGCTTTCTGTATCAGCCTCTTTTTAAATAATAAAGTAAGTAGTAAATAAACTCATAACTCATAAGTAAAGATCTTATATTATATCTAAATTGTATTAAACGAAGTACGTAAGCAATAATATATACCATATTACTTATTGTGATAAAATAAATGTATACTAGTTCCAGTAATATTGTAGAAACATTTGGGAGTCAAGATTTATTATGCAATATACTTGAATGTAGATTTGATATATTAATTAATTAACAAGTCATATATTAACTTGAAAGCGCGTCTGATGCATGCTGCAGCTTGTCTTGACTTGGAAAGCTTGGATTAATTATTTTTGAATTTGAGTTATGAACTCTAAAATACCAACTCCAAATTCTTCAAAAGTACTTTTGGAATATAAAGTTATCTATTTAATACAATCGATTTAAATAGTATAAAAGTAAGGAATTTGTTTTGTTATAACTGATATACAATCGCCGTGTGAATAGAATATACAACCCTCATTTCTTGCCGTGATGTTGTAAAAGGCAACTAAAGTTATTCTACCCGCCTAAGTTGAATAAACCGTGGTGTCGTAAAAGGCGAGTAAGGTAAGTCTACCCGCCGTGTGGTATCCGGTTGATAGACCGCCCTCATTTCTTACAGAGGTGTCTTAAAAGGCGACTTAGGTAAGTTGACCCGCCATGTCGTATCCAGTTGAGTAGAATAGACCAACCTCATTTCTTACCGAGGTGTCGTAAAAGGCGACTTAGGTAAGTTGACCCACCGTGTGGTATCCGGTTGAGTAAAATAGACCACCCTCTTTCTTAACGAGGGGTCGTTAAATACGACTAAGGTAGGTTGACGTCAGGCAGGCGGCCGGGCGTAAAAACGCAACCAAACTTCACTTAGAGATAGAGATAGATATATCATCCTAAGAGGATGATAATGTTAGCCCGGTATATAAATCAAATTTAACGCGTATCAAACAGACCTACAGACAGTCTTATATATTTAATATTAATATAGTGTTAGTGACTTGCGTGAACGTGTCTGAAGCGAGGACAAGGGACGAGAGGCCGACACATGACTTGACCTACTTGCCGTTAAAATTGGAGGGAACTTTCTTTCCCTTATACAAAGTGCGGCGTGGCATGTCAAGAAGATTTTAATTTGAAAATCTCGGAAACTTCCTATCGGGTGTCGAATTTCCTGTTCTATTAATACAAGCAAATTGCCGCGTCTTCGGTTCCGAAAATAATACATTAAATTACACATTACAAACACGGTCTCCGTCCCCAAAGTAAGCAACTTAATACTAGTGTTATCGTAGACAGATAACTGGTGAATATATACTTGTATATTTTTTAAATACATACTTAAATACAAATATACATCCATGCTCAAAGAACAACAAATTCATTTTATAGAAAATGTTGGCTTTCGGCGGAAACAAATCCGCGATCCGCGGAGCTGGAGGCAGGGTCACTACTCACTGCGCCAACGGGCCAGTCCAATTAATTCACTGAACACTTAAACGTATAAGAAAACTTCTGTATCATGTATTTTTTATTCAAAACATAAAATAGGCTAGTATATAAAATAGTGGAAATGACGTATAATTTTAATATCTATAATATCTTCTTATATATAATAAGTTTTTTTATTTTATTTATATGGTGTAAAGCATAACTTTCATTTATATTTAATGAAGAAGCTAACAAATGTATTTCTTTATATAAGGATTGATATTAAACTTAAGAAAACAGTCTTGAAAATAATGTAGTATTTTAATTAAAATTTTAACATAAAAATTGTTATTGTAAATTAACTATAAGAGATTGAGACATGCTATTGTGGACTTTTGTGTAGTATTTTCCCCAAACGTTAAAGAATAAACCGCTGGATAAATTAAACGATTTTCAAAATTTCATTTACATTATGAAGTCTATAAGGAACATACACACATCCTTTCTCTTTTTTATATAAAAATGTCGATTTTCAAAATGTATAACATCGATATAGCCTCATTTGCATGCCCAGCAGCTTAACGGTTCGTTACATTTACACCGTCGATGTATTTCGAGTGGTCCGTAAATTCGCCAACTAATCTGTATTCAATCGATATAGGCGTGCAGTGTAAGCGATGAACCTTAGCGAGTAATATTATTTTGTACCTACCCTTCTGCGATGATCGCTGTCGTGTGATTATCTATGATCGGCATCAAGTGTCCACACGATCGTTCGTATTATCATACGATACATACGATCATAGGTATCACAAGGATTGTCAAAAAAATGCCCATGACCACTTACATGAGACACCATTACATAACTTACGCGGACCCCAAAAGACCTGCTCGTTCAACGGTTGTAATTCTCTATATATTTATTTTAGTTAATGTACTATTAGATTTTTGGAGTAATAATCACAAAAAATCGCTAGCCGCGCAGCAATAGCGCACGCGACACGCGAAAAGTCGGTAATTTATAGAATTAGGCCTTACAAAATCGCAAAACCGTTTTGTCGTGCAGTCTATCTCCTGATAATGCTTTGGTTGCCCACGAAACGATTATTGAGTTTGTGATAGTGAACGCGTGTAGTGCTTGTGTATTGTCGTGCCGGTGATGGATGTTTGTGCATGTGTTTTACGAATCCTGCATGTATCAGGTATGAAAACGGATTATCTACTCTCTCTACATTTAGCATTATATACATTTACTTGATCGCGGATTATAGCAAAATAATTTTATTATTACTTTTTATGTAATAGTGTCTCATGTAAGTGGCCATGGGTATTTTTTGATAATCAATTGTTTAAATCTAAACCTAAAATAATAAAATTTAAAATTTTGTGTTCACTAGGAGGTGGGAGGACACGGTAGCGGCGGTGGTCGTGTCTTTTCAACATGTTCTCTGTTGTTATCCATTAATTACGGGACACCTGTATATTTACCAGTTGTCTGTTGCCCATAACACAAGTATTTATTCACTTGGGGACGGACTATAGTCTGATTATTATATAAACATAGTTGTTAGTAGAGTTGCATCCACCGTGGTCACGAACTGACTGGAGCGTGACCACGGTGGATGCAACTCTGCCGAAACGTTGAACCTTATACAAAGGTAATCGATTATAACGCGATGTGACCCGTATGTTTATATAATAATCAGTATGAATCGCAAAAGTTTAAAATCTACTATTGCGGACCATAGTCTATGTAATATCCCATATATTAATTATAATTATAAAAATTTTCATTACGTTTCGTTTAATGTTTAAAAAGTAATGCTTAATTCTATAAATTACGTTCAGCAGATCGCTTATAACTTGGCCCACCTGAAGACAAATTTAGACTCGGCACTCAAAGCTAACCCTAAGGGAATGAAATTTAGAGCACGGGATCTCCGTTTCAATATTATTTAGAGTAGAATTTCATATTTCCTAACGTATGCATTACTTTTGTATTTTTCTTACAGCTCACGTTGAATCGGTTTCAAAGGCTTTCTATCTGTTTTGAATATTTTGGAATTATTGAATGTTAGTAAAGTGTCTTTGGATTTTTTGTTATTAAGTTACTTTATACTAGCTAACCCCGCTGCTTTGCCCACATGATCAGTGAGTGTGTCACAGTTTTTCTTAAGACTAAATACGAACTTGTTAAAACTTGTTCACAAGATTTAGTTGTAACTAATGTTGCCGTCAGCTACAGGATTGTGTTACCCAGTGTAATATGAATCTACTCATACTATTATCGCCAATATGTTTAAACCCATACTTTGCCCTTTACTTCCTATTATTTCCACTGATGAATACTGAATGACGCTCCAGTCATCTTGACTTCACCACGAAGACTACATAATGGCGGGAGTAAAGATGGCGCCGCCTACAGTGTGACCAGTATTTTATTCAGTATATATTCCAGCGAAATATTGCCAGCGAAATATTGAAAATATTACCAGCGACAACAATACAGTCATTAAAGTTGAAATATTTAAAAATTTCCACACAGAATTTGAATTCAAATTTTACTAATTAGTAATCTTTTCTCAGTGAATTATCATACCATTATTAGACCGTTCAGTTTAATATTTCAACTAATTATGCGGGACTTGTTAGCAATTTATAATGCTAATGAGCGGCGTTATATGTGCCGGGCTTTATACGTGACACACGGATGGTTAAAACGGCAAATGTTTGGTTTAAATTCTCAACTTTTCGCTGCATTATTTTTTTAGGTTTCTTTATATATCTTTGAATTAGCGGTAGCGGAACGGCTAGGGTAACGGACTTGTGTACGTGGTCGTGGGTTCGAATCCCGGCCATTATAACCCTCTCTTAACACAAGCATTTTAGCTTACTAGTATTATATAAGTATAAATTGTTCGTAACCTTTATAAAATAATAGTATCTGGGTGACTGAACCTGTGCTCGGTAATTTTTAAAATGATGTAAAAAAAATTAAACTTAAAAAGACATTTAAAAGAAAAAGGAAAAAATTGTGATTTTATTCAACGTAAATTTCAAATCAATTTTATTTTTATATTATGATTTTAATTGCAAATCGACCAAAAGTGATTTATATTTGCTCTTCACCGTTTTAGTAAAAACCTTTTAGTACCTACCTTTTAGTAAACCGTACAAAAATAGTTTCAAGTGATTTTGAAAAAATACAGTACAGAGAGCTTTTGAAGACGTTTGAGACGTTTGAGAGAAGTTTTATTACAAGTATAGATCGCTGAGAAATGATATATACAATTTGTTTGGACATTATTTACAACAGTGTGTATCAATTAATAGTGTGTTTACACACGTTATCTGGGTTGAACACATGCAGAGTTACGTGTTTATGATGTGTTATGGCATATACATTGCGAATTTACCTCTACAACACAGACTTTTTAGACACTGCTTGACCATAGACTCGTCTGATGGTAAATTATGCACGAACGATTGAAACAAAACTTCTTTACGCTTGGGAAGTGTTGAATGTATCACAGATAGACAGATAGATAGACTAATTACTACTAATTACTGAAGAAAAACACTAGAATACACTCCGCGACAAAATCGCAAAACGACGCAACTTCCAAGCACAGTTATATAGTAATTGCTTCAACCCCCCTCACTTGATTTTAGCTTCGGACACGTCTACATAATAAGGGTCGGAGTTTAACCAATTACTATACTATGCTACTAGCTTGGGTGATGCGCGCTTTGTGATTTTGTCGTGGAATTTATTTTGTGATAATGCTTCAGTTACGGGGCGAAATTATTATGAAAAATGTAATAATCATGGTGCTTTTTAGTGCATGATTTTTACAAATTATTTATGTATAAGGTATGAAAATTAATAATACTTTTTGAATTGCGTAGATTTTCTCTAATATTCTATTTATAGCAATAGAACTCCGCAAAGTAACGCCTTATTCAAAAAAATCGTTTTAATCGTTGAAAAAAATTATTTTATAGATAATATTCAAAAAATTGAAAACGGGGTAAATATATAAAACGGTCGTAAGACCTGTCGTATTGTATAGCTCAGAAAGTTGGACGATGAAAAAGACAGATGAAAGAAAAGTGAATTCAAATGAGATGAAAATGTTAAGTTGGATGTGTGGTGTGAAAATACTGGATAAAATACAAAATGAGTATATAAGGGGATGTCTGAAAGTTGCGCTCATTAAAGAATAGTCGAGAAGTGCAAGAATAAGATGGTATGGACATGTGATGAGGAGGGATGAATCATTTCACCAAAGAGTGCTAAATATGAATGTGGATGGAAAATATGAATGGTGAATGGAAGAGAAAAACATGTACTGACCACATTAAAGTGAGATGAAAAAAGGCGAATACATATCTTTAATATTTAAATGAGTTAATCTTGTATGTATATATATTTTCGGAATCTCGGAAACGGCTCTAACGATTTTCCTGAAATTCAGTATGTAGGTATGTAGGAGGTTTTGGGTAGAAAAATCGATCTAGATAAGTCTTATTTTAAAAAAATGTCATTTATCTCTGTTTTCGGGCTCTAAAATTTTTTGAAATTTACGTTGAATACAATCGCTTTTCACTGTCAGACGTAAAGTCATGGTAGTTCATTTGGGGAACGGGCGGTCTAGAGAGGTGAAAACTTCGTGAACCTAGAATCGAGCCCCACCTGCCCTATTATTTTTCATTTTTCATTTTTCTTTTCAATTTTCTTTTTTCTTTTTTTTATATCTTTTTAAAAATTACCGAGCAAGGATCGGTCACCCAGGTACATTTATCTTTTTTATCTAAATTTATCTATATCTAAATTCAGTTTTTATACTATAATTATGTTCGCCCTATAGAGTTTAGAACCTTGAATTCCTAAATTTCAAAGCTCGTGTTTATTAAAGTATAAAGGTCAAAACGTATAAATGAAACAACATATTAGATTTTCATGTTTTTATTTTGCCAATATTTACTTAAACTAATAATTTAAAACTTAATCCATGTTATTAAAAATTATAATCGAATATTAAAATAGTTTTTTTCTTCTCTTCTTTTTTCTTCCTTGCCACATTTCCCTTCATTTTTCGCATTAATTCTTTGGTTGTTACTGCTTTGCTTCAATACTTAATATTTTTGTAACTTCTTGAGAATTTTCCTTTTATTTATATATTGAAATTATTCTAAAACATGAATATATAATGGATATTTTTATGATGAATGTTTTGAATATATTTTAATATATTATCTTAGATAAAAAATACAAATGTAATTTTAGTTTGAAACTATTTTATTGTTATTATACTTTTATATTATTATTTCAATATTATTTTCATATTCTTAGCATAGGTAGTGCTTATTTAATATATTTTTATTAAACGTTGAACTAATAACAAATGCTATAACTAAAATTGCAAAATATATTAGTATAAAATATTTTATTTTGTTATTAATAAACAAACAATTAAATGTATTTATAGATAAGAAATATTTTTGTAATAAATAAATTTGTTATTCATAAACAAACAAATAAATGTATTTATGATAAATAGATAACATAAAATATATACGAAGATATGACGAATGGATAAGATAAAACCTATAATACATACCAATAACAAATATGGAAATTTTCTTGTAGTGAAACTACTAGACTGTCTGTCTGTATGAATATGATTTTCATACAGAATTTGGTCGTTTATCATTCTCTAGCACAATTCCGCGGAATAAAAATGTCTGCTCTCCAGAATTCCCTTTTCGGCATTTCCGACAATCCGCATCCGGTCCGCGTCTAGGACATCTGTCATTTCCGAAACCTCCAAACCATGGAAAGCGAAAGGAGAAATCAAAATCTCTTTCTCTGTGGTCAAAATAATGGGGTCCATGCGGATGGTGTCGATGGAAACCTGGGCAATGAGGTCCGAGACCCTGCGGGCCGTGTCCGTGCTTGCCGAAGCCATGCGGGCCGAAGCCGTGCGGGCCGAAGCCGTGCGGGCCGAAACCATGCGGGCCGTGTCCATGCGGGCCGAAGCTATGCGGCCCGAAGCCGTGCGGGCCGTGTCCATGCGGGCCGTGTCCATGTTTGTGGTGATCTGGCCCGTGTCCAAAATGTCCCGGAAAATGTCCGTGGTGGTGGAAATCGAAGAATCTATCGCAACCGTGTTCCCTCATTTTGATATTTTACTACGCAATACAATGTCAATTATTATTGTATTGTTATTTTTACGTCTAATTCTGTTCAAACTCAGGTAAAGACTGCGGATTAATCAATTATAGCTCGTTTATATACACGTTGGATGGCGCAATGTTGTGAAATATCGTAATATAGATTTTTCCAAGTACTTCAAACGTTTCTGTGTAAATGCGTTTCAATCGCTTGGTGAATAATGATGTAAATAACGTGAAAATGTACCATCATCATCCTCATCATCTTCCTGCCCTCATCCCACTCTAAGTGCGGTCGGCACAACATGTTATAAACATGCTGTCACATGATTTGGCTGCGTTTTTACAACCGGCCGCCTGCCTGACGTCAACTTACCTCAGTCGTATTTTACGACGCCTCGGTAAGAAAGAGGGTGGTCTATTCTACTAAACCGGATACCACACGGTGAGTCAACTTACCTTAGTCGCCTTTTACGACACCTCGGTAAGAAATGAGTGTGGTACTATTCTATTCAGCCGGATACCACACGGCGTAACGTGAAAATGTACCAATAAGTATAAAGTAAAGCTTTGAAATATTTTTTATTAAGACCGTTTAATATTAATTCTAAGGTTTATCACAGAAGTAATGATAGAATGATTTTGCTAAGTGCAGGAAGCAAAACTTATACCTTATACCTGTTCTTATACTTCATACATGCGGGGCCAATCATCTGATGCACCGGTTAGTGGAGGGGGCTTCTCTTTCGAGGGTTTCTCTGGAGGAGGTGTTCTCTGTGATCTGAGCTGTTGGTGGGGACGGGGGCAATGTGTACAACGATACCCTGTCCTTGCCATCGGCAGCGTGGTGGAGCACACAGGTCGTTTTAGTCGGTGCGTGTCCGACATAACTGCCGCCTGTCCCCGTCGGGCGTGGTACCCATAAGGGATTTTTTCCTGTATAAAAAAGGGCCATTCACCACACGTATCACAAAACGTTGCCACCAATAACACATTACACAAGCAATGCACACATTAACTACGACAATGTCTACGATCGTCCCATAACATCGTGGAGTCTATTCTCTTCATGATGCTTAAGTCACGGAGCGAAGCAATTGTTGAGTTTGTGATAGTGAATGTGTGCAGTTCTTGTGTATTGAGGTGACGGGAGGTTTGTAGTGCATGCATTACTAATCCTGCGTGTATTAGGCAAAACGGATAGACTATATTTAGCATTATGTATATTTTCTATTTACTTTATCTTGGATTATAACAAATATTTATATAATTTTATTACGTTTGTTTGTATTAACGCCGTATGATATCCAGCAGAATAGAATAGAATAGACCAAACTATTTATTACCGAGGTGTTGTAAAAGGCGACTCAGATAAATTGACCTTCCGTGTGGTATCCGGCTAAGTAGAATAGAGCACCCCCATTTCTTCCGAGGTGTCTTAAAAGACGACTTAGGTAAATTGTACCCGCTGTGTAGCCACCGTCTTTACCGAGGTATCGTAAAATACGACTAAGGTAAGTTGACGTCAGGCAGGCGGCCCGTCGTAAAATAACTAGCCAAATCGTGTTACACCATGTTGTGCCAACCCCACTTAGAGTGGGATAAGGATTAAATACCAAATAGCTTTCAAATGATTTAGGAACCAAGCGAAGACTAATAGTATTAAACATTCGTAGCGAGAATTGCATAATATTTCACAATATTTCCCAATATTATGTAATCCGCAAGGACATGTCAAAATCTTGTGAAACCCTATAAATTTTTAATGGTAGACTGGTGAATATATGAACATCATCTTCCTGCCCTTATCCCACTCTAAGTGGGGTCGGCACAACATGTTATAAACATGCTGTCACATGATTTGGCTGCGTTTTTACGACCGGCCGCCTGCCTGACGTCAACTTACCTCAGTCGTATTTTACGACACCTCGATAAGAAAGAGGGTGATCTATTCTACTAAACCGGATACCACACGGTGGGTCAACTTACCTTAATCGCCTTTTACGACACCTCGGTAAGAAATGAGGTTGGTCTATTCTACTCAGCCGGATACCACACGGCGGGTCGACTTACCTTAGTCTCCTTTTACGACACCTCGGTAAGAAATGAGGGTGGTACTATTCTATTCAGCCGGATACCACACGGCTAACTGGTGAATATATAAACACTTGAAGTAAATAAGGCACTAAGTACCTAAAAATTAAAATTCGAACTAAGTATGCAATTTGGTTCTAAAAGCCTTAGTTCGAAATTGCATACTTAGTTCGAATTTTAATTTTTAGGTACTTAGTGCCTTATTTACTTCAAATGTTTATATACTTATATATATTATTTATTTATTTTTTATTAGACTAACTAATAGCATTTTACAATACTTAATTTAACAAAAACATTGTTGATAATATACTCTAAATCTGTGTAAAACACCTTTAAAAGTCAATACACAATTACCAGTATCCTTGCCTAATACCTCGTTACAATACGAAGTAATTAGATCGTATTGTAACGAGATGAAAAAATAAAATATATATGTAAATATTAAAGATAAAACAGAAAAATTAAATATTAAACAGATGAGTTAATATAGGTGAGATATTAATATATATAAATTTTTTAAATACATACTTAAATACAAATATACACCCACGTTTGACTCGTTTCTTCTTAATAAAACACTTCTTATATGTGTTAATCTTGTATGTATATATAAATTTTCGGAATCTCGGAAACAGCTCCAACGATTTTCCTGAAATTCAGCATGTAGGGGGTTTTGGGAGAGAAAAATCGATCTAGCTTAGTTTCATTTTATTTTTTTATCTCTGTTTTCGAGAAAATGCTAAAATTTATGTTGAATTTCAAAGATAATTTCCATAAAACGTCAAGTCACAATAGCTCATTTTGGGAACGGGCAGTCTAGAGAGATGAGAATATCTAGTCGATCCTTACCGCCTCAGCTATTTTTTTTTTCATTTTTAATAATTAATGTATAGAAACCGGCGATACTTCATGAGCCGCGTAAAGAGCTCATGAATAAGAGTCCCGTATGGGCTTGAAACTAGCCGGGCTCATCCGATAAAATAACACGTGAGTACAGCCGGTTTCTATACATTAATTATGATTTCCACTCACGATAGTTTAAATTCAAAAATCATTTTTAATATTTGTTATTTTTTTTATATTTAAAAAAAAAATTACCGGTTACCCAGTTACTATAATATTATATTACAATATTTTTCACCTACATGAATATATTCACCAGTTGTCTGTCCCATAACATAAGTATTAAGTTACTTTGGAGACGGACGACCGTGTGTGTAAGTGTCTCATATATTTATTTATTATTCAAGTTTTCACTTCTTCCAGTAACTAAATTTATTTAAATAATTTATAGAATTAGGCGTTCCTTTGCGGAGATCCATAATACAAAAGTAATAATAAAATTATTTTGCTGCGAAGAATTCTTCGCGGATTATAGCAAAATAATTTTATTATTACTTTTGTAAATTTATTTAATTTATCTCGAGCAGATATCAGCGGGTACAATATGTAAGGATTAATAATTAAATGTACCTATTATATATAAAAGTTAGCAACCCCTGGTGTAAAGCGCTTAGCGGTTATAATTCCGCAATCTTCCTAAGTGTCACAATCGGCTTTATGAGGGATTTTGTAAGGTTTACATAACGCACGACCAAATAATGTGCACTCTTTGCTGTTATAATCTAAGTAAAAAAACCTTAGCCGTGTGGTGTCCGGCTGAGTAGTATAGACCAACCTCTTTCTTACCGAGGTGTCGTAAATGGCGACTAAGGTAAATCGACCCGCCGTGTGGTATCCGGCTGAGTAGTATAGACCAGCCTCTTACTTGCCGAGGTGTCGTAAAAACGATTAAAGTAAGTTGACGCCTGGTAGGCGGCCGGTCATAAATACGTAGCCAAATCATGTGACATATAAAATGTTGTGCCGACCCCACTTAGAGTGGGATAAGTAGGAGGATGATAACGATTCTTCTAGCAGGCGAGTTTTTTTACAACTGCATAACCTCTTCAACACAAGAATATAGGCACATAAAACCGCAATGTACAATTAACCTAAACCTTTCCAAAGAATTACAGTACCTTTTACTGAAAACCATACAAAAATCTGTTCAGTAGATGTTGAGAAAATCGATCACTTACAGACAGACAACTTGGGGACTTTATTTATAAGTGTACTAGTTGGGCTTCGCCCGCGTGGAAGTTTCGTGGAAATGTATTTAGTTGAAATTTTGATTATAAACGTAGTTATTCCGACTTTACCATAAGAGATAGAAACATGCTGTTGCGGACTTTTTCATAGTATTTTTGTAGACCTTCCATTCTCAAACTACTTTAGTACTTTAGTATCTTTATTGATTTGCGCTGCCTGACTTAAGCTCCAAACAGGCGTTTTTTTTTTAAACTGCGCAATCCTTTCAACACAAATTAATTAAACCGTAATGGACTATTAACCTTTCGGAAGAATTTCATTGCCTTTTAGTAGAAACGTTACAAAAATCAGTTTAGTACATTTTGAGAAAATCGATCACAGTCTGATAGACAGCTTTTTAGGACTTTGTTTTATAGCAAGTTTAGATAAGTATAGTAAACTGTGATAGCCCAGCGGTGTGACTGTGCAACTCTTTCGAGAGGGTCACGAGTTCAAACCGCGGCAAGGACCAATGAGTTTATCTATTAAAATTTAGGTGTCTAATTGATAATTGCAATTTATCACACGCTTTCGGTGAAGGAAAACATCGTGAACAACCTGAATATCTTTAGAGAATTATAGGGATATGTGTAACCTACCAATCCGCATTGGAGCCGCGCGGTAGGTCTTAGCTCCAACCCTATGCCCAGCTGTGGGATAGTAACAGGCCGTTACTTTACTTTTATAGATAAGTATACACTTTTAATTTGTTGCACTATAGTTTAGCGTATGTAATTCTTCTCGTAGGCAAGCAATGCGGTTTTCAGTGCTGATATGATAACAGCTCATGGAATAATTCCTATTCTTAGTTACTGTGAGACAATTCTACATAAAATCTAACTCTATAGTTGCTATTCAAATTAAAATACTGTCCATTTATAATAATTGTAGAAGAAAAACTGAAAACGCATATAAAGGGCGGTACTGACCATACGATATCTTTAATATTTATTTATTTATTTATTTATTTGTTTGTTTGTTTGTTTGTTTGTTTGTTTATTTATTTATTATGACAAGCCAATAGCATTTTTCACATACTTATTAATACACTTTTTCATAAGGCAAGTTCTAGGTACAACACTTTTTAAGGCGTTATCGTAGGTAGTTAGGAACAAAAATTATTTAAAGTACTAAAAGGAGACAAAATAAATTATACTTACAGGAAATTTTGATAAAAACTATTACTTAAACTTAAATCAGGCGAGGAAGTTTATTTTTATATTTGAATAGAAGGTCGTGGAAGATGTCTATATCTTGGGAATTGTGCGTTATAAGTGTTCATGAGTCGCTTAAATGGACTATTATGACCTAAATTAGTTCTTGAATATTTAAATAAGTCTTTATTTTTAAATGAATCGTATATGTATATATATGCATATATGTATGTTTTCGGAATCTCGTAAACGGCTCCAACGATTTTCCTGAAATACAGCACGCAGCAGGTTTTAAGGAGGAAAAATCGATCTAGATAAGCTTTATTTTAAAAAAAAACCGTTTTATCCCTGTTTTTGGGCATTAAAAAAATACAAAAATTTAAATTTTTTAAGTTCTTTTTTTATTTTGTAAATAATTACCCAGCAAGGCTTTGTCAACCAGGTACTTTATTTGACTGGCCCGTTGTAGCAGTGGGTAGTAACCCTACCTTCAGCTCCGCGGGTCGCGGGTTCGATTCCCGCCGAGGGCTAACATTTTCTATAAATGAATTTGTTGGCCTTTGAGCCTGGGTGTATATTTGTATTTAAGTATGTATTTAAAAATTATATAAGTATATATTCACCAGTTGTCTGTCACCACAATAACACAAGTATTAAGTTACTTACTTTGGGGACGGACGACTGTGTTTGTAAGTGACCCCTATATTTATTAAAAAAAAAAATCCAGTTACCTAAAGACCTTAACATAAAAAATCAGTTATATTTAGCTACAGGAATTATTTTGCGTTTTGAATAAAAGATACATGATATATAAGGGTGAATGACCATTCCTCATTGCTTTCCATTTCGTATGTAATGCATGACTTTGACCGAGAGACTGAAGTGAAATAAATAAAGATAAATTTAGTATGTAGCGGGTTTCGGGGGCGATAAATCGATTATTAAGCTAGGTTTCATTTATAAATAATGACATTATGTCACTGTTTTCAGGCACTGAAAAACTGTTACAAAATTATTAGGAATAGAAATGTTAATTTCGCTGTCATTTACAATTTAGGGGTCTAAATGACTCCCCGGATCTAGTCCCGTCACCATTATTTTTTCCTTTTTTTTAATTTTATCGTTTTTATATCTTCTATATAAGAGGTCACTTGAAGATCATAGCGGTCAAATTCAAATTCAAATTCAAAATATCCTTTATTCAAATAAACTTGTGCTTTTGAATCGTCAACTCTACTGCTGGTTCGGAAAGCTGTTCCTACCGAGAAGAGCCAGCAAGAAACTCGGCGGTTGCTCTTTTAAACATATAATTCTTAATACTATTTACATTAAGTCGTTACTATCTTGCACAGGTTCAAAGAGAGCTATATCCACAAAATCATATCATTACCATATTATATCCTCCTGCATTTATCCCACTCTAAGTGGGGTTGGCACAACATGTTATAAACATTTTGTAACATGATTTGGCTGCGTTTTTACGACCGGCTGCCTGCCTGACATCAACTTACCTTAGTCGTAAAATACAACTCCTCGGTAAGAATGAGGGTGGTCTATTCTACTACACCGGATACCACACGGTGGGTCAATTTACCTTAGTCGCCTTTTATAACACCTCGGTAAGAAATGAGGGTGGTCTATTCTACTCAGCCGGATACCACACGGCGGGTCGACTTACCTTAGTCGCCTTTTACGACACCTCGGTAAGAAAGAGGTTGGTCTATTCTCCTTAGCCGAATACCACACGGCTAAAAACCATATCATCACCATAAACATTTTTGCGCTGTTGTTATAGTCAGGGCAATAAAAGTACTTGCAATTTTTTTAGAGCCTTTTAATCCAGAGCCATTTATCAGAATTCCTGTGTATCCTACATAAGTAAGTAAGTAGCGGCCTGTTACTATCCCACTGCTGAGAATAGGCCTCTTCTCTCCGTTTTTTGGAGAGGAGGATTGGAGCTAAAACCTACCACGCTGCTCCAATGCGGATTGGTAGGTTACACATATCTCCAGAATTCTCTACAGATATGCAGGTTTCCTCGCGATGTTTTCCTTCACCGAAAAGCGTGTGATAAATTTTTAATTAGACACATAAATTTTATCAGAAAAACTCATTGTCTGTCCGGGTTTGAACCCGTGACCTCCTCGAAAGAGTCGCACGGTGTTACCGCTGGGCTACCACAGCTTGTATCCTACATAAAGTTTTTCAATTCCATTGTAATATCAAACGATGAGTTAAAACGTTATTCATAACAACATAGGGTAACCGCTGATCTTACCCCGAAACGAAATTATTATGATTTTCCGCATGAACAACGGGGATAAACATCCCGGGAGAAATAACCCGTGTCCTCATAAAACAATGTATTTGATGCCGACAGAGTAACCCGGCTACGGAAAAGTGAGGTAAGTTAAAAATAAATAATTTATAGAATTAGGTGTTATTTTGAATGAATGAATGAATGATTTCTTTATTGCACAATAATAATAACATACAAATAACACTACTATTGCTTCTAAAATAATTAAAGAAACAAAACAAATAACATTAAAAGAAAAATATCGTACAATTAAAATATTTTGATAATACAAAAGTAATTATAAAATTATATTAATATAATCCGTGGTAGAGTAATTAAAAATTATATACAGATGCTAAATGTAGAGTGGAAGCCGTGTAGTATCCAACTGAGTAGAATTGACCACCCTCATTTCTTACCGAGGTGTCGTAAAAGGCGACTAAGGTAAGTGACTCACCGTGTGGTATCCGGTTAAGTAGAATAGACCACCCTCTTTCTTACCGAGGTGTCGTAAAATACGACTAAGGTAAGTAGACGTCAGGCAGGCGGCTGGTCGTAAAAACTCAGCCAAATCATGTGACAGTTTATAACTTGTTGTGCCGACCTCACTTAGAGTGGGATAAGGGCAGGAAGATGATGATTACTTTTTTATTATTTAAATGAGCTCCAATGATTTTCCTGAAATTCAGTATGTAAGGGGTTTTAGGGGAGAAAAATAGATCTAGCCAAGTTTTATTTAAAAAAAAATCGTTTTACCCCTGTTTTTGGGCATCGAAAAATACTGACATTTACATTTATTTATTTACATTGAATATAAAACACTATTTTTGCCATTAATTGTCAAGTCGGCGGGACAGTATGCGAGACACGGGCGGTCTCTAGAAACGAAAATACCTAGGATCGAGCACCTTCTAACCAATTATTTTTTTTCTTTTTTGTTTGAAGTTTCTTCTTTTACATATTTAAAAAAATTACCGAGCAAGGCTCGGGCACTCAGGTGCTTACTTTTTTATTATGGATCTCCGCAAAGTAACGCCTAATCCTATAAATTATATACTTGTACCAAACTCCTATCTAAAATAGCTGTGGTAGCCCAGTGGTAACACCGTGCGCCTCTTTCGAGGAGGTCTAGGGTTCAAACCCCGGGCAGACACCAATGAGTTTTCTAGTAAAAACTTATGTGTCTAATTGATAATTGCAATTTATCACACGCTTTTCGGTGAAGGAAAACATCGTGAGGAAACCTGCATATCTCTAGAAATTCTAGGGATATGTGTAACCTACCAATCCGCATTGGAGCAGCGTGGTAGGTCTCTTAGCTCCAATCCCTTCTCTCCAAAAAAAAAAAAAAAACGGAGAGAAGAGGCCTATGTCCAGCAGTGGTATAGTAACAGGCCGTTACTTACTTACTTACCAAATTAAACTCCAGTACTGAACTCCAGTCTGCAGTATGTTAAGAAAAATAAGGCATTTTTAGTTCCGTCATTATTTAAAGTTTGAAAAATATGTTAAAAGTGGGTTATGTCGCTTTGGTGAACTCCGCGTGAAGTACAACCACAAACAGTTTATAGTACGGTTACGCGTCGTGAAACGTGATTTTATAAGGGTTGCACAGAATTGGGTAATAGAAAATATGTCATTATGATGTTACCAAAATTTTTGGATTTATTTTTATATCCCGTTAAGTAAACAGGGATAGGCAAATTTGTAAATTGTTATTTTTATCGGTGTAACTTTGTTGACTGGCTCGTTGGAGCAGTGGGTAGTGACCCTGCCTTCGGCTCCACGGGTCGCCGGTTCGATTCCCGCCGAGGACCAACATTTTCTTTAAAATGAATTTGTCGGTCTTTGAGCCTGGGTGTATATTTGTATTTAAGTATGTATTTAAAAAATATATAAGTATATATTCACCAGTTGTCTGTCTACCATAACACAAGTATTAAGTTACTTACTTTGGGGACGGATGACCGTGTGTGTAAGTGTCCCATATATTTTTTATATTTATTTTATTTATTTGTTTCTTTTAAGTCGTGTGGTATAAATCTTGACTCTATATATAATATCTTTATTTTATATAAAAGAAGATATATACTCGTAAAGCTGAAGAGTTTGTTTGATTATTTTAACGGCTTAATCAGGACCTACTGGACCGATTTGAAAAATTCTTTTAGTATTAGATAGTCCATTTGTCCAGGAAAACTGTATACTATATACACGCTAAGATGAATAGGAGAGGAGCAGCAATAAAACATATTGCGAAAACGGGATAATTTAAAACTTTCCGAGCGCTAAGTAAACGGTGAAAGTTATTCAAAAATCTCTTATACTTAACTCACTATAACTAATTTTAATGTTCAAAATTTCAATTCGAAAAAAAAAATTGTCACTAGTCAGCTAGTAAAATAATATCCCTTATCTCACTCTAAGTTGGATCGGCACAGCATGTTATAAACATGTTGTCTCAGGATTTGGTTAGGTATATTACGACCTGCCTGACGTAAACTTACCTTAGTCGTCTTTCACGACACCCCTGTAAGAAGGAGCGTGGTCTATTCTAGTCAGGTGGATATCACAGGATGGGTCAACATACCTTAGTCGCTGTTTACGACTCCTTGGTAAAAAATGAGGGTGATCTATTCTACTCAGCCGGATATCACACGATGGGTCAACATACCTTAGTCGCTGTTTACGACATCTCAGTAAAAGGGGGTGGTCTATTCTACTCAGCCGGATACCACACGGCGGGTCAACTTACTTTACAGTAAAAATTCATTATTTCGTAATATTTCGCAATATGTGAGCTATTTTGCATTCACGTATAGGAGAAAACGTAATTTCTCATTGAAAGGGGCATAACCCAGGGGTTGGCAACCTCTTGATTCTTAACGAAAATTTATATTTAAAAAGTTTAAAGTTTTAAACCGTATGTGACTCGCGAGCCGCGGGTTGCCGACACCGAATATTTTAAAATTACATTAAACTTTGGATACAATGTTTGTGACAGAAATGTGACCGGAATCAAAGTAAACTCATGTATAATTACATGCTTAACAAAGATGGGAATTTACAAGTTATAGAATCAACAATATAAAACGCCGTCAAGTGTAAATATAGAAAATAGAGTGACCATGTTTGTACATTATATTATTTATTTCTGAATATACAGTAGATTTCGAGAAAGAAAGAAAGAAAGAAAGAAAAACTTTATTTATAACGTACACCACTAAGTTTTACATATAAGGAGACAATAATTATGATAAATTTATTTGTAAGGGCGTGGTGTGACGCAATAAAATGGGTAACCACCACCGCCACCACAATACACAAGCACTATATACGTTCACTATCACAAACTCAACAATCGTTTCGCCCCGCAACCGAAGCATCATCAGGAGATAGACTCCACGACCAAAATCGCAAAGCTTTGCGACGATTGTTGAGTTTGTGATAGTGAACGTATATAGTGCTTGTGTATTGTGGTGGCGGTGGTGGAGGTTTGTGCATGTGTTTTTACGAATCCTGCATGTATCAGGTATGATAACCGATTGTCCACTTACATTTAGCATTATATATATTTTATATTTTACTTCATCGCGGATTATAGCAAAATAATTTTATTATTACTTTTTTTATTCATTCCTATATTATCTTCAACACATAGGTTTTTGTCATGGAGCCTCTCCTGGTGATGTTTCGGCTTTGCGTTTAAATGATCGTAGAGATTGTCATAGTGAACGTGTGTAGTGTGTTATTGGTGGTGGTGTTTTGTGATAACTAATCCTGCATATATAAGGTATGTGAATGGTTTCTGATTTCAACATTTAGCATTACATAAATTTACTTAACAAACGCGAATAATAGCAAAATTATAATAACTTGTGTACCTATATCTGTAAGTGTATTAAAGATAATGGAAGATGAAGGTATTTAGTGCAACTCCAGTTATGATTAGAGCCCACTCTATTAAGGGTAAGAAAATTATGATTATGATAGAAAATCCAGAATTCATAACTTGAGACACTAATAAGTAGTAATTTATAGAATTACGCGTTACTTTGCGGAGATCCATAATACAAAAGTAATAAGAAAATAATTTTTTAATCCGCAATAAAGATAAATAGTAAATATATATAATGCTAAATCCTGGACTATCCCTTTCCGTACCCGATACATGCATGATTTGTAAAAATACGTGCATTACCTCCACCACCGCCACCACAATACACGAGCACTACTCACGTTCACTATCACAAACTCAACAATCGTTTCGCCCCGCAAGCCCCCGAAGCATCATCAGAGAATCCACGACAAAATCGCAATAATAAGTAGTACATGAATTTTTAATATTTAAATGAGTTAATCTTGTATGTATATATATATTTTCAGAATCTCGGAAACGGCTACAACGATTTTCCTGAAATTCGGCATGTAGGGGGTTTTGGGGAAGAAAAATCGATATATATAAGTTTTATTTAAAGAAAATGTCGTTTTATGACTGTTTTCTCTAATTTTTTTTGAAATTTGCGTTGAATACAATCACAATTTTTCGCTGTCAAACGCAAAGTCACGTTGGTTCATTTGGAGAACGGGTGGTCTAGAGAGGTGAAAATACCTAGGATCGAGCCCTACCTGCTCTATTATTTTTTAATTTTTCTTTTCAATTTTTTTTTAATTTTATTTTATTTACATCATTATATAAATTACCAGGCAAAGCCCGTCAAGTACTATTTCTTTATGTATAGTAAGCAATTTTAAAAATATTACAGGCTCATTTTAAACGATGGTCACCCTCGTCTCGTCTTAGAAGTTCTGAAGTTACTATGTGACATGATGTTCTTAAGAACATCGTACTTTAAATGACAACTCAAATTATACTCTACGTACTGTACATAAAGTTTATATTGGTGTAATAGGGTTTCATCGTCGCCTCCTATGATAACAGACACTTGTGGCGTCATCAGGCCGATTGTGATTCAACGATCGAGATCGGGATTTACGTATGATTGTACTTAAACTGATAATGATAACACTGTTTTAAGAGTTTATAATATAGTTTCACCACTATTTGATCATTTTTTATCGCTTACAAATGGCTGTATTGATGAAAGCTAATAAGGTAATAAGCTTTTAATTACAAATATAATTCCGTGACTGCGAAGCTGAAATTTCCAAAATTCTGAGCATATAGCATTCGTATCAAATCAAAATAATCTTTATTAAAATAAGCTCTTTCAACCACTTTTGAATCGTCAAGGATCAATATGATTAATGAAGCTACAACTGGTTCGGAATGTTGCTCTTACCGAGAAGAACCAGAAAGAAACTCGGCGGTCAATCTTTTAAACATTTTCAATTTTACATTATTAAACCCCAGTCTTGTATGAAAGGATTTTCAAATCCAGGCATTTTTATCATCCAATCTACATTTTTCTAATATGCTTTACGTATAATATTTTTTACCGAGGTGTCGTAAAATGCGACTAAGGTAAGTCGACCCACCGTGTGTTATCCGTCAATATGTAATAAACCTGACGTGAACTTACCTTAGTCGTATTTTACGACACTTCGGTAAATACGAGGGTGGTCTATTCTACTCAGCCGGATACCACACAGCGGGTGACTTACCTTAGTTGCCTCTTACAACACCTCGGTAAGAAATGAGGGTGATCTATTCTACTGAGCCGGATATCACACGGCTATTAATAATAGCATCAGTATTTTTTAGTATTTAGTTTCTGGTTATCCCGATTCCGATTTCGCAATCACAATTCCTCCGCATCTCCTCATACGAGAAACCGTTAAACTTTTGCCATGAGACCTTAAGTCGTTTCAACGTTTATCGGCAGTTACTGCACGGTAAGGTTATTTATAATTCAGAAGTAAAATGACATTATATAAACTCGGTTCATAGTTATATTTCTTTTAGGTGTTTATATTGAGCAATATCTATATCAGGGCTTCTTAAACTGTGGGTCGCGACCCCCAGGGGGGGTCGAGACTACTGAAAGGAAAAGACGTCGCAAAGATCTGATACTTTTCAATCATTATTGATACAACTACATGGCTGCAGCTGTCCTTTAAAGAACTTTTCTAACAATGATTTATTGATATTTCTCCTCCTAAGTTCCTTCATTACCCCTTTTCATTCAATTTAATTAAATAGATTTTATTAAATTTATGATTGGTTAGTTTACAACAATTATAAATAAAATTTTAAAATTAGTATACACACTACGTACAAATATAAATACAAATAAAAATCATACAAAATACTATTCTAGTTTTATTATAACTATTTTTTGAAAAAAGTGGCAATGCTAAACTGTTATTTACATTGTAAAATAGTGCGATATTACATCTACATCTACGGTTAATATATATTTCATTATATGGAGGAGGGGGTCGTTTAAAATTTCCTAAGCTTGAAGGGGGTCGCTATATAAAAAAGTTTAAGAAGCCCTGATCTATATAATACATTTCTGACCAAAATATTGAAGTACCTAACAATTGTTACAAATCGATTTCAGTTTAATTTCCGTATAACAATAAATTATTTACCTCCTGTATTAACTGGCTAATAAAGTTTGCCACAAACTGATATAGAAACAGTATTTTATTTATCAGACTCAATTATAAATATGTATATAAATATATGGAACAACACGCACGGTCGTCCGTCACCAAAGTAACTTAATACTTGTGTTAGGGGTGACAGATATAAATTATACCATCATCCTTCTGCCCCTATTCCACTGTAAGTGGGGTCGGCACAACATGTTACAAACATGTTGTCATATAATTTGACTACGTATTTTACCCTGCCGCCTGCCTGACATCAACTTACCTTAGTCATATTTTACGACTCCTCGGTAAGAAAGAGGGTGGTCTATTTTACTCAACCGGATACCACACGGCGGGTCGACTTACCTTAGTCGCCTTTTACGACACCTCGGGTGTCGTAAAAGGCGACTAAGGTAAGTCGACTAAGGTAAGAAATGAGGGTGGTACTATTCTATTCAGCCGGATACCACACGGCGTACTAACTAAAAAAATAATAAAAAATTAAAATATATATATAGTAAGTAAAGTAAGTAGCGGCCTGTTACTATCCCACTGCTGAGAATAGGCCTCTTCTCTCCGTTTTTGGAGATAAGGACCTATAACGCTGCTCCAATGCGGATTGGTAGGTTACACATGTCTCCAGAATTCTCTAGAGATATGCAGGTTTCCTCACGATGCTTTCCTTCACCGAAAAGGGTGTGATAAATTGCAATTATCAATTAGACACATAAGTTTTAACAGAAAAACTCATTGGTGTCTGCCCGGGTTTGGAACCGTGACCTCCTCGAAAGAGTCGCACGGTGTTACCGCTGGGCTACCACAGTTTTTATTAGCAGCGTTTTTGTGATATATATATGTATAAATTATACTGTTCTTTAGATATGTTCTGATCAATTCTCGAACCAACCCCTTCCAATACAACCTATTTCAGTTAACATATTCCGTCGCATCACTATACGCGCTAAACAGATATTATCATGCTAAATTGCCTCCCAGACAGCTTAACTAACTTGACGTGAAATATGCATTCAATAACAACCCCTATCACGGGGCATTAAGTGTGATAAACGTGTACTAACGTTGACATAACGGAGGCCTGTGACTACATACCGTGAAAACTGTTCACCGTATACCCGTATATCCTGATACACACTGTCGGTGAAAACTTCATATCTCCTATTTGGTTTAGTTTGATATGAGTAATAAACTTTAATAATTTCTTCAAAGGGATGCGGGTATCTGTAAAATGTGGGATTCCTTTGTGAGCGTAGAAAAGATATCGGCCATACTTACTGCTTAATAATATTATTCAAAAGTAATGAGAATATTATTTTGCTATAATCCGCGATAAACGACAAAAATTGCAAAGCATTGTCGTGGAGTCTATCTCCTGACGATGCTTCGGTTACGGGGCGAAACAATTGTTGAAATTGTGGTGGTGAATGTGTGCAGTGCTTGTGTATTGTTGTGCCATCGGTGGCGGGTAGCGCATGAGTTCTTACAAATTCTGCATGTATCAGGTATGAGAACGAATAGTACACTCTACATTTAGCATTACATATATTTTCTTTTATCGCGGATTATAGCAAAATAATATTCTCATTACTTTTGTATTATGGACCTCCGCAAAGTAACGCCTAATTCTTTAAATTAAATAATATTATTTTCGAAAATTTTTATCCGTTTTAACACCACGGTTAATTGCCTCTTCAGGTGACAAGAGGGCTGACTCCTTTTTCGCACAAAGAATCAGCTTAGCGATTCAGCGCGGAAACACTGCCAGCATTCTTGGGACCATTCCACGTGGGCATGATTTATATAGTCCTAGCGTGTAAGACATTTAAGATATATAATATAACTTGTACATTTTTGCTTTTTTTTTTGCACAAAAAAAATCGAAAGTAATACTTAAAATATATCATCATCATTCATCACTCTCTTGACGTTATCTAAGTGTGGACGAATTGATATGTGTTAAACATGTTGTAACATGTTTTGGCTTGTCATTTTATGACCGACCGCCACCTGAGGTCACTTTACCTTACTCGCCTATTACGACACCTTGGTAAGAAATGAGGTTAGTCTATTCTACTCCGCCGGATACCACACGCCGGGTCGACTTACCTTAGTCGCCTTTTACGATACCTCGGTAAGAAATGACGGTGGCCTAAGCTGTACTAAGCGGTACTAAGCTGGATACCTACTATCGGATAATTATCATATTTTGGTTATACATGCACAAGCACAAAACCTCCACCGCCGCCACCACACAATACACAAACACTACACACATTCACTATCAGAAACACAACAATCGTTTTGCCCCGCAAGCGAAGCATAATCAGGAGATAGTCTTCACGCAAAGCGACGCTTCACCCAGGTAAGCATAGTATATACGCAACCCCCACAATTTTTTTTACTCCAAACACATGTAACAAAAACAACAACCTAACATGTTTTGTAATTTAAACAGGTTTTAATAAGTAT
The DNA here is from genome assembly GCA_029227775.1 of Morpho helenor. Classification (NCBI taxonomy): domain Eukaryota; kingdom Metazoa; phylum Arthropoda; class Insecta; order Lepidoptera; family Nymphalidae; genus Morpho; species Morpho helenor. Next base: position 12,212,936 of record JARGCU010000002.1, read on the forward strand.
TCCTATTATAAAACGCAACTGGTATTTTTACCGTTAATCAGAGCTACAAAAATGGTATAATTATGACTTTTATACTGTACCGTAACATAAGAGTTAAACGTTTGATATAAAATACCCTACATAAACATCATAAAAGTCTTCCATAAAACACAATCATCCATCAAATCGATATGTAAATTTAAATCCGGTTCGAAGGACCAATTTCTTAACAAGAAACGATAGAATCTCGACACAAATTGTATTGAAAACATCCCTGACGAATAGCTTTCAAAATGTAACAAGATGGCCGACTCTAATATTTTTTACAGTGTATCTTTATCTGTGACGTAGCCCGCACTTCACGATAAGGAGGGTAGGGGGGTTTATTATGTGGTTTTACGACTCACATTTCTCGGAGCAGTGGATATGTTTTAGACAGCCATCGTATACACATCGCTGAAAGGTTTTTATTGGTGTCGCTTCTTGAATCTTGATTTTTATCTTAAGTTACGTTGACCTAGCTTTGATAGTGTGGTCATAGCACACCCTGGATAGACAACAATGTTTTTTTCTGTCAAAACTTGTGTTTAATTGATAATTGCAATTTATCACACTTTTCGGTGAAGGAAAACATCGTAAAGAAACCTGCATATGTCTAGAGAATTCCGATGATATGCGAAACCTACCCAGCCGTATTAGAACAGCGTGGGGTCTTCTCGAATCCTTTTGATCCAAAATGGAGAGAGGAGGACTATGCCCAGGAGTGGGATACTAAGGGTCTATTACTTTATTTTTACGGACGAACTTTTAGATACAATTTCTCCTATTAATCTTTCTAATATTATAAATGCGAAAGTTTGTAAGTATGGATGTATGTTTGTTACTCTTTCACGGCGAATCCACTGAACCAAAATCGATAAAATTTACAGTTATTCCTTATACACCCGGTTTAACATACAGGCTATAGAAATCCTGTTAATTCTACAGTAATAGGATGACGGATGATCGTGGCGACTATAAACGATCACACGATCATCGATTATCGCTTATAGTGAAGAGCAGGCATTAGAATGAAGAATTATATCTGTAGTAATAATACTAATGCTAGACTTATGTGCTGTAAAGCGAATTAAATGAAATGAAATGCAAGAAGCACGTACATCGCTCCGCTACGAGAGAAATTTTAATGAATCCTTGCCCTCTTCGATTGACGCAGCTTAAGATTTACTAGATGAGTTAATATTATATTTTTGTACTCCTTTTTTTTTAAATGTCTCTTTAAGGGACCGCCACACTCCAAGATCTTGTGCTGCTTGAAACTATAGCCTAGTTTCAACCCACGACCTTTTTAAAGTCATCAGTCCACGTCGTAAAGGTCTACCGATGCTGCGTTTTTCGGTGCGTAGTAGGTCAAAATAATCGATTTTTAAAATAATTCATTATTTTTATTATTATTTAGATTAAGACTGTTCCCAGTTGACACCGCCTTGTGGAATCCGGCTGAATAGAATAGACCACGTTAATTTATTACCGAGGTGTCTTAAAAGGCGACTAAAGTAAGTTGGTCATATAGTGTCCGGCTGAACAGAATGTGGTCTATTCTCATGTCTCTCTAATCTATCTCTATAATCGATTATTTAAAGTAACCTCTTTTTCTATTTTACTCTTTTTCTTGTTTTTTAAGATAAAATATGCATTGTTGGATGACACCAATGTAGTCAAACGACACATTTTAATTGAATTTCAGAAACAGCAAATCTGTTATTATTTCTTGGTAGTTTAATTAGCCTTTATTATAATATACTATTATTATTAGAAAAGGCAACTTTCCAATTAGTCATAAAAAATCGTTTTTTAAAAAATCGATTATTTATTAATCATTTTATTCATTATTCATCATTTGATTCAGCATGCAGGAGGTTTTGGGGGAGAAAAATCGATCGAGGATTTATTTAAAAAAAATCCTTTTATCACTGTTTTCAGGCATTAAAAATTACAAAAATTCAAATTGAATATATAAAACACTATTTTTGCCGAAAACTGTCAAGTCAGCGTAGCTTATTCGGGGATGGGTGGTATCTAGAAATGAAAATACCTAGGATCGAGCCCCACTTACCCAATTAATTTTTTCTTGTAGTAAAAGTAAAGTAACGGCCTGTTACTATCCCACTGCTGGGCATAGGCCTCCTCTCTCCATTTTTTGGAGAGAAGGGTTGGAGCTAAGACCTACCACGCTGCTCCAATGCGGATTGGTAGGTTAGATTTTTTCTTGATTTATTTTTATTTTTTGTATTAAATATACCTTACTATTAAATATCATAATCACTTCTAGTAAAACTTATTCCTCGACAATCTACCGAAGACTTGCATTAATTAACTCAAAGGAAGATTTTAATGAAAATTATATTAATAAGTAGACACCCTAGTCTTAGCGCAGACGCGTCTAACAGCTTAAAAGCTTTTTATTGGTAAAATATTTAAATTCTCATCACCTTCATCATCATTTTCCTACCCTTATCCCACTCTAAGTGGGGTCGGCACAACATTTTATAAACATGCCGTCACATGATTTGGCTGCGTTTAACGAGCGGCCGCCTGCTTGACGTCAACTTATCTTAGTCGTATTTTACGACACCTCGGTAAGAGAGAGGGTGGTCTATTCTACTAAACCGGATACCACACGGTGGGTCAACTTACTTTAGTCGCCTTTTACGACAGCTCCGTAAGAAATGAGGTTGATCTATTCTACTCAGCCGGATACCACACGACGGTCAACTTAATTTAGTCTCCTTTTACGATATCTCGGTAAGAAATGAGGGTGTGCTATTATACTCGAACGGATACTACACGACGCTCAACTTACATAAGTCACCTTTTAGGAAACCTTGGTAAGGAATGAAGGTTGTCTCTTCTACTCAGCCGGATACCACACGGCGGGTCAAAACATGCTACAACATGTTTAAAAAACGTGTGCCGACCCCACTTGAAGTGGTTTTTCTACTAGGGCAGGAGAATACCATAAATAAATTTATAGTCGAATTTATCATTTAATAAAAAGTTTAAATCGTTTCAAATAAAACTTACTCTTTTAAAAGGCCGCTTGCAATTCATCGGACTCAAAGTTTCTATAAAGTTTTATTAAAATCGGGCCAATATTCTTTGCGAGTTCGTGTATTGAATAAAGATTCGACTCAAGTTGGAGTTGAAAAGAGTTTCGAATATCACTAAAGACGATATTAATGGAAAAGCTTTTATTGCTGTAGGTTTCATATTTGCTGTGCACATTTATTTACAGTACTTATATATACAGTTTTGATATCGACTTTATTTTATTTTCTAGACTCATTTAGATTTCTAGTTTAAGTATACTCTAGCTGTGCTTCACCAGCTTTTGAAATTAGTGTATTTAAAAAACAAAAATAATAATACAGTTATTTCGCCATAATCCGCGATTAATTTTATCGCGGATTATAGACTTACATATAAGCTGTGATGGCCCAGCGGTGCGACCGTGCGAATCTCTAAAGACGATCAGGGTTCAAACCCGGGCAGACACCAATGAGTTTTTCTATTAAAACTTAGAGGCCTATGACCAGCAGTGGGATTGCAACAGGCCGTTACTTACTTACTTTTTTAATAGACATACAATAGTCGCCTTTTACGACACCGCTATAAGAAATGAAGGTGGTATATTCTATTCAGCCGGATACCACACGGCGGGTTAACTAACCCTAGTCGCCATTAACGACACCTTGGTAAGGGAAAGTGTGGTCTATTCTATTCAGCCGGATACCACATGGCGGGTTAACTTACCTTAGTCGCCATTAACGACACCTTGGTAAAGAAAAGGGTGGTCTATTCCATTCAGTCGGATACCACATCTAAATTATCTTCAATTGTAAAATATGTTTTACGTGTAAGCATACGCCGTGTGGTATCCGGCTGAGTAGAATAGACCACCCTTTCTTACCGAGGTGTCGTAAAAGGCGACTAAGGTAAATCAACCCGCTATACGGTATCCGGCTGAGTAAAATAGACCACCCTCTTTCTTACCGAGGTTTTGTAAAAGACGCCCAAGGTAAGTCGACGTCACGCAGGCGCCAAGTCGTAAAATACGTAGCGAAATCATGTGACAACATGTGTATAACTTGTTGTGCCGGCCCCACTTAGAGTGGGATAAGGGTAGGAGAATGATGATGATTTTCACTCTCTAGTTAATATAGGAGAGCTTTTTATATAAGTAAGTAAGTAAGTAGCGGCCTGTTACTATCCCACTGCTGAGAATAGGCCTCTTCTCTCCGTTTTTGGAGAGAAGGATTGGAGCTAAGACCTACCACGCTGCTCCATGCGGATTGGTAGGTTACACATATCTCCAGAATTCTTTAAAGATATGCAGGTTTCCTCACGATGTTTTCCTTCACCGAAAAGCGTGTGATAAATTGCAATTATCAATTAGACACATAAGTTTTACTAGAAAACTCATTGGTGCCTGCCCGGGGTTTGAACCCCAGACCTCCTCAAAAGAGGCGCATGGTGTTACCACTGGGCTACCACAGCTCTCACCACAGCTTTTTATATGTTTCACGTAAACTTCTAAAACTATTATAGTAATACCAGCTATTAATTTAAAACACAACTTTGTAAATACATCCTCGTATAATAAGTAGAACTTGGTGAAGTCTTGATATTTACTTGATAGTTAGTGCAATTTAGTTTCGAGTTTGCAAGAGATTAAAATACTTGTGAATATTCAGGCATGCGAGTGCGCGTGTACTTAATAAACTTTGTTACGAATAACCTCTTAGTGTTAATAATTTGCTTCTTAATGAATAAAGTAGGGTATAAATAAATAATAATAATAAATAAATATATGGAATACTTACACACACGGACGTCCGTCCCCAAAGTAAGTAACTTAATACTTGTGTTATGGTAGACAGAAAACTGGTGAATATATGCATAAACATATTTTTTTTACAGCAAAAATGTACAAGTTATATCTGTCTTTAATAACTTACACGCTAGGACTATACAAATCATGCCCACGTGGAATGGTCCCAAGAATGCTGGCAGCGTTTCCGCGCTGAATCGCTAAGCTGATTCTTTGTGCGAAAAAGGAGCCAGCCCTCTTGTCACCTGAAGAGGCAATCAACTGAGGTGTTATAACGGATAAAAAAAAATTTGCACTTTGAGTCCATGGCCCTAGGGTCTCGACTAAATATTACTTAATATTTTTTAAATACATACCTAAATACAAATATACACCCAGGCTCAAAGGCCAACAAATTCATTTATAGAAAATGTTGGAAGTTGGGAATCGAACCCGTGACCCGCGGAGCTGAAGGCAGGATCACTACCCACTGCGCCAACGGGCCAGTCAAGTCGGGTACTTTTATATTAAGTGTAAGAGATGTGCTTACACGTAAAGCATCATTCTCCTGTCCTTATCCCACTTTAAGTGGGGTCGGCACATGTTAATAACATGTCACATGATTTGGCTACGTATTTTAAAACCAGTCGCCTGCGTGCCGTCAACTTACCTTAGTCGTATTTTACGACACTTAGATAAGAATGAGGGTGATCTTACCGTAGTCGCCTTTTACGACACCTCAGTAAGAAATACGGGTGGACTATTCTACTCAGCCGGATTTCACACGGCGTATGCTTACACGGAAAGCATATTACACAATTGAAGATAATTTAGATGAAGTTCCGCCGAATGGTATAGAACACCCACATTTATTACCGAGGTGTCGTAAAAGGCGACAAAAGTAAATTAACCCGCCGTGTGGTATCCGGCCTAATAGAATATACCACCCATGGCCATACCAATTATCCTACGAATTTCCGCTTCGCATGAGCTGGTGTTAGAAATGCTGGAGTCCAGATAAATCCATCAATAAAACCATAGGGTTACAACCTTACAATTTATCATAGCCACGCCAGGGTGCTTCAATTATGGTTGAAATTCTGACAGACATACCGCACGTTACCTCGTTAATAGTTCTCAAATAATTGAAGACAAAGTTTCACATTGTAAAGCGAAATTCACCCTCAAACTTTGTTACTAATTGGTATTGCGTAACATTTACCCTGTTAAGTGTAACAGGGTAAATGTTACGCATTTATTTGTTTGCAGTGGCAACTGTTCCCCTCTAAAAGTTCTAAATAAAAGTCCGCGGTAGCATTAGTCTAGCTTTTAAGGTTAACCGACTTTAACCATATTCATGGTTATCAAAATAATATATAACGGTTTTAATCTTTCCATGCGGACGGAGCCGCTGGCAATTGCTAGTATAAATATATACATGATGATTCTCCTTCCCCTTTCTCACTCTAAGTGAGGTTGCACAACATGTTATTACTGTTTTGGCTAGTTATTTTACGACCAGCCTGACGTCAACCTACCTTAGTCGCCTTTTACGACATATTGGTAAGAAATGAGGATTGTCTATTCTATTCAGCCGTAAACCACATGGCAATGTCAACTGAAAACAGCGTTGTTGAATAAAAAATGTTTTGAATTCAATTTTCATTCAAATCTATTAAATAATATTAAACAATCCTAAACTAATATGTGGATAATTGCCAAGTTTCCAAAATCAATAATAATATTATTATAACGAAAATACAAGTAACTAAACTACTAAGTAACTTAACGTCTAGTTAGATATGCCCCAGAACTCGTGTCGAGACTATAATACGAACTTGTTAAAACTTGTTCGCAGGATTTAGTTGTAACTAATGTTGCCGTCAGCTACAGGATTGTGTTACCCAAAAGTAATGAGCTAATATGGATCAACTCATACAGTCATTAAACTTGCAAATCCTACTAATATTATAAATGCGAATGTTTGTGAGTATGGATGTAATATGTGTGGTAACTTGTCCTGCATGTTTAAGGTATGTGAATTTCCCTGCTTCACACACTGAGGATTACATAGATTCTCTCAACATAACATCTGTACTATGGAATTCCGCAAAGTAACGCCTGCTTTTATAAATATAGAAAAATTCAATTGAGCTGGTCATTTATTCTTTACATTAAAACCAGTAAATTTTAAACGCTCTTCGTCATTATTTGTCACATTTCCTTTAAAAAGTTCATCTACCATTCTTGCTCCCGCAACTAATCCAGCCCACGTCTCTTCAGCAATTTGTCTTATATAAATCGGATCTAGATGAAATCCTTGTGTTCCCAATCCAATACCTGGTAACTCTAAAGTAAACGTTAAACGAGCACCTATAGAATGAGCATAATCTTCAGCAGCACCTGATGTTTCATAATTAAGAACCAAAGCCGAATTTCCAACTGTATACCTCGGTAATTGTGGTACAGAAAGACTATCTATAACTTCAGCCATTTCAATAGCAACAGAATGTAGAGCTGAATTGTGTTCAGAAAGAGATCCATCATGTCCCCATGGATATAATATCATACTTCCAAAACTATGTAAAGTGACATACAAAGCTAATCTGTCGAGATGTTCCTTTAGTATTTTATCAACTGCTCTAACTTCGACTTCAGAAAATGGTCTGCTTCCTGCATAAGTGTCGCTGCAAGGGTCGTTACTTGTCCCAACGGTATTCCAAAAGAAGTCATAATTTCTGTTACCGTCGACTCCTGGACATGTATTGCTTAATTTGTGTTGGTCAGTGGAACGAGTTTTACGCCACATGCGTGCCTGAAATTTTAACATACATGAAAGTTACAAAAAGAAATTTGAAAGGAACAATAAATCAACTTCTTATCCCATCCTAAGTTTTATTGCTTAGCAATAGACATTTTAAACTTTTTCATCATCAATTTTAAAGATAAATCAAGAGTTTAACGCAAGTCCCTTGCAGAAGATTTGAGCCAAATTGCTATAACTTGTCAAGTTTCTTGCTGGCTCCTCTCGGTAGGAGAAGACTTCTCGGACAGCTTCCCGAACCAGCAGTAGAGTTGACGATTCAAAATTACTTGTTCACATTATTGAATTTGCTAATGGTGCAGATGCCATGAGACAGTATTTCTGCGCCTTATCCCAAAGTGATAAAATAGAAAAATATACAAATATAATTCAATGCATAGTATATGGCTATGTTATTTATTCTGTAGATTACAAAATGATCATCGGACTTTATTGATTTATCCATACAAACATACAATCCTATATTATAAATGCGAAAGTTTATTAGTATGATCCATCCATACTTACGAGTACTATATTATATTATAAAGCAAAAGTTTGTGAGTATGAATGTATGTTTGTAACTCTTTCACGGTGAATCCGCTGAACTAATATCGATGAAATTTGGCACAATTATTCCTTATACACCGTTATAACATATAGACTATAGAAATCCTGTTAATTCTACAGGAATAAGATGACACTAAAAGCGCCATCTATTATCAACCTATCACGCAATAATAGCCCACGCGAACGAAGTCGCAGGTAAAAACTAGTGTATTATAGATACGAAAGTCTATCTGTCTATAGCACTCTCAAGGCGAATCTGCTGAAACAGTTTTGTTAAAAATTTAGCACAAATCTTATTTATATATCGTGCTAGCAAATACAATGCAAAAAATTTCGTTTTTCTTTGCAAATATAAACTCAATTAATGGTCTTTTCAGAATTAAGTTAAGAACGAAAGCTAGCAAATGACCTTATAGCGTGTAAAAAAACTACTTACAACATCAAACGAGTGCTTGTAACCATCTGGGTTTACTACTGGGAACACTATCCAGTCAAATTTCTCTAAAAGATCGGTTTCAGTGACATTCTCAACTAATTTGTGGATAGCGTAAGTGGTCACTGGCGGGGTTATCCATTCTCTAGCGTGGATCGCAGCGTCAATAAAGATAACCGGTTTACCATTTTGAAAATTATCTTTGGAAATCTTCAGGTACTTAAGCGGGCGGCCTTCGAAGGAATTATCTGGTGTAACCAAAGTAGCGATATCTCTATATTTCTCAGCGATTGTGTCTAAATATTCGTAGATCTGTAAAGAATGAGAGAAAGAGTTACCATATAAATTTAAAAATCCATTGTTTCATCTACTGCAGAATAAATGGATTCCTTTATAAATAGATGTGATTATAGTATAATGCATAATACTATAATAATATTCAATCTATACTAATATATACAAAAAAGCTGTGGTAGCCCAGCAGTAACACCGTGCGACTTTTTCGAGAAGGGCAGATACCAATGAGTTTTTGTGTAAAAACTTATGTGTCTAATTGATAATTGCAATTTACCACACGCTTCTCAGTGAAGGAAAACATCGCGAGGAAACCTGCATGTCTCTAGAGAATTCTGGAGATATGTGTAATGAGGTGTCGTAAAACTAAAGTAAGTTGACGCAAGGCAGATTATTACCGTTTGCTCAGCGCACGCAAGGAAAATTTTAAATTATGCCGTTTTCGTAGTGATTTTTGTTGCTGCTTGTTTCCTATTTACCTTAGCGTGATGATATATAGCTTACAGCCTTCCTGAATAAATGGACTATCTTACATTGAACTAATTTTTTGAATCGGTCGAGTAGTTCCTGAGGTTAGCGCGGTCAAACAATGAAACATACAAACAAACTCTTCAGCTTTATATATTAGTAAAGTAACGGCCTGTTCCAATCCCACTGCTGGGAATATGACTCTTCTCTCCGTTTTTGGTGAGAAGGGTTGGAGCTAAGACCTACCGCGCTGCTCCAATGCGGATTGGTAGGTTACACATATCTCCAAAATATCCTGGTTTCCTCGCGATGTTTTCCTCCACCGAAAAGCGTGTGATAAATTGCAATTATCAATTAGACACATAAGTTTTAACAGAAAAACTCATTGGTATCTGGCCGGGTTTGAACCCGTGACCTCCTCGAAAGAGTCACACGGTGCTACCGCTGGGCTGCCACAGCTTATTATTTAGCTCGAATTTATTAATATTTACCAATTATTAATTTTTGTAATCGAAAATGTTTTGGTTAGTTCATTCACTTTATATACTTTACTAGCGGCCTGCCCCTGCTTCGCACAGGTATAAAATATATAGCCCATGTCACACAGTGAAAAAAAATTAGTAAAATGATCCAGTAGTTTTGATTTATTCATTACTGCCCGTGGCCCGCAAGCGTTAAATTTGGAGAAAAACAATTTCCCTCTCCCTATACCAAGAAGATTTCCTGCTATCTTTGGAATATCTAAATTCATATAGTACATATTTGCTTATTTATTTTTACATTTTTCCCTATGTATTATATTTTTACAATTAATTACAGAATGTCTTTATATACAACATTCCCAGCTTTCTTGTCATTAAACAAACTCTTGAAAGAACGACATGTAGCTGCTAAATGCGAAGTGCAATAGGGTGAAGCGCGGCCTCCTCATGGCATTTTAAATCTGTAAAATCTCCGAAAATATTCACTTAAATTACATGCTGTAAATGACCACTGGACTTTAACTTAAATAATTAAGTAATTACTCACCACTTCGAGGGGTTGATAGTTCTCATAAGGTACCCATTCCCTATTAATCGAGCGGGTAGCTTGTCTTTGGTTCTCTATCAGAAGATCATCAATATCCAATCGCCTGCAATTATTTAAAGCTATATCTTACAATTACAATAGTGGCGAAATCTACCTTCGTATTCTAATAATATTGTAGCAGCCTAAAAATTAAACTTGCTTGATCGATATATTGTCTCCGAAATATACTACAGACTAATTTTTTTGAACGTTTTCGAAATTCAGATTATATCTATACTAATATGTAAAGTTTGAGAGTTTGTTTGTTTGTTTGAACGCGTTAAGCTCAGGAACTACTGGACTGATTTGAAAAATTCTTGATGTGTAAGATAGTTTATTGAGGAAGGATATAGGCTATATAACATCACGCTAAGATGAATAAGAGAGGAGCAGTAATAAAAAATAGTACCAAAACGGTAAAATTTAAAGCTTTCCTTGCGCGCGCTGAGTATACGGTAATTTATTCAAAAATCATGTATCACAAAATTGTTCCGACAGCATATGTCTAACTTTTGAGGTTAACCAACTTTAAGCATTTTTATGATTATTAAAAGACTATATTACGGTTTTAATATGATCTAAAATTGCTCGATCAAAGGTTACCTGGGTGACGAGCTTTTCTGGATATTTTTAGAAGAAATAAAAAAGAATAAATTTGAAAAAAAATACGAATTTATTTCGAATTGATTCGTGTATTCCGAATTCGAGACCGTCCCCCAATTGATCTATCATGACTTTGCTAATGTCAGGGTAAATAACTTTTGTTTTCTAATAATATTGAACCAGTTTGATACCAATTTGAACCAATATTGAACCAGTCAGCGCTTGAAAATAGGGATAAATAGACATTAAAAAAAACACCTTTAAATTAAGTTATTGCCCCTAAACTCCCTGCGTACTAAGTCATAAAAGTCATTGAGGCCGTTTCCGAAATTCAGATCATATATATATAAGACTAGTAATCGCCAGCGGCTCCGCCCGCATGGAAATATTAATACCGTAATATAATATTTTGATAACAATAAAAATGGTTATAGTGGATTATTAACCTTAAAAGCTAGACATATGCTGTCGCGGACTTTTATTTACAACTTTTAGATGGGAACAATTTTGTGATACATGATTTTTAAAAAACTTTCATTTACATCAATTATATAGCCTTCCTCAATAAATGGACTATCTTACACTGAAAGAATTATTCAAATCGCTCTAGTACTTCTTGAGATTAGCGCGTTCAAACAATCAAACAAACAAACAAATAAACAAACAAACTCTTTAGCTTTATATTTTAGTATAGATAAGCTCATTTAAAGATAAAGATAAAATCGCTACAGTTACCAACATCAAACATTTATCATAACATATTAAATTAAAACACAACTGCAAATACAAGTTATCAGATATTATATCAAATCCTACGATAACGTTATGCAATAAATAATTGATATTTGATAAACGATATTCGGGATCGTTATCAGTAGCATTTAGTTTGAATATTTACTAATAAGGCTACAAAATATTTATCACCTTTTAATAATTAAAATTCTATTATGATTCTGGTATAAGTCGCAAATTGGGCTCTCTCATTGGAAATTATGAATTGCTACTTCTTTTTTGAAATTTTTTACTTTTCTATTTACATTTATCTCTTATAGATGTTGCTGAGAGCATAGACAGAATAATTAAGCTTTTTTCTATCAGTATAAAAATCAGCTATTTGCTTTTGTTATCAATATAAAAATAACTTTAATATTTAAATGAGTTAATCTTGTAGTATATATGTATATATATATATTTTCGGAATCTCGGAAACGGCTCCAACGATTTTCCTGAAATTCAGCATGTAGAGCGTTTTGGGGGAGAAAAATCGATCTAGAAAAGTTTTATTAAAAAAAAATGTAGTTTTATCCCTGATTTCGGGCTCTAAATTTTTTTTGAAATTTACTTGAATACCATCACAATTCTTCGCTGTCAAATGTAAAGTCATGGTAGTTCATTTGGGGAACGGGCGGTCTAGAGAGGTGAAAATACCTAGGATCGAGCCCCACCTGCCGTATTATTTTTCCATTTTTTTTTCAATTATGGATTTCAATCATGGAGCTAAGACCTACCACGCTGCTCCAATGCGGATTGGTAGGTAACACATATCTTCAGAATTCTCTAGAGATATGCAGGTTTCCTCACGACGTTTTCCTTTACCTGAAAGCGTGTGATAAATTGCAATTATCAATTAGACACATAAGTTTTAACAGAAAAACTCATTGGTGTCTGCCCGGATTTGAACCCGTGACCTCCTCGAAAGAGTCGCACGGTGTTACCGCTTGGCTACCACAGTTTTCAATTGCTATACTTTATTTTTACTAACTCCACGTTAAAAGGTACTTACTCTTTGACATCTTCAGCATGAATCCAATGTTCAATATTCTCATTGCTCATCAAGTTGAGGAATTCAGACTGATGAGATGGTTTTACTATTACGACACCTTCCCTGTCTACTGCAGGTTGGTGAATGAAATCTAATTCTAAATCCGAAATCAAACGACCCAATGTCTTGAGCTGAATAGTATTGGATGGTTTCACATAGAAGGATTTCCATCTGAAACAAAATCGAAATATGTTTATAAATGATTCGAATTATACCAAATATGTTCATCAACAGGAGCTGCGATTCGAATTCAAATTCAAAATAATCTTTCTTCAAATAAACTTGTAAGTGCTTTATGCAAAAAAATATTAAAAGTATGGCTAAAAGTACTAAATTATGAGGAAACAGAAGCTCTACTGGAACCAGACTTATAATTGTGAAGAAAATAAATAAATAAATAAAACTTTTATGACACATGTAACTTATATATAATTACGAAGACACACACACAACACACACACACACACACACACACACACTCGCACGCACGCACGCAAACACCACATCCAACTAAATACAACAATAATTATAGATAGATATATAAATATAAATGTTATAGATATATAAATGATATGAATAGTAAAAAAACCATGTAAGCTTATTACTTTTGTTATTGAAGAGCGAGATTCTTCTGATACAGGCATTGTCATGCTTACTAGAAGGTCTCAATACCCTGTTATTAATTTTAAGCATGAACAGAAATAAACATTATTATTATTATTATTATTGCTATTTTTTCTTTAATTATTTTTCTCCCATTTCAGGGGATTTCCTTACTCTTTCGCGAGCTTTTAGCCAAACGAAAGGGCAACTTTATGAAGTATTTGATGAATGTGTATTGTGCAGTGTATAAGTTGTGTTATATGGGTATGAAAATATCTCTATAATATAATTAATCTTGCATTGATAAAAATTTACGAACTATTCGACATGTGTTCAGTATAACTGCCTTTTGTAGAAGAATGTATGTAAGTGGGTGTATACAGAGAGATTTGAGACCGGCGTGGAGCGATTTGGGTATCACTCCTGTTGTTGATATTATGATCGGTATAATTTTTACTGTTTGAGCTTTCCATTGTGATTTTATTTCTATTGCTAGATCCGAATATTTTGCAAGTTTTTCCGCATGTGTGTTTGTAATATTGTGTGTGTTTGGGATGGCTATGTCTATTAGGTATACAGTTTTCGTCGTTTTGTCGTACACAGTTATGTCTGGTCTGTTGTAGTGAATTGTTTTGTCAGTCAGTATAGTTCTGTCCCAGTAAATCTTGTAGTTTGTGGATTCCAATATGTTTTGTGGTGTATATTTATAGTAAACAACTTTTTCCGTAATAAGTTTGTACTGGAATGCTAGGTATTGATGTATAATACTGGCAACCTGATCATGTCTGTGTTTGTAGTCTGTTTGTGTTATTGATGCACAAGCTCCAGTTATGTGTTGTATAGTTTCAGAGTGCTTGTGGCATCGTCTGCATATGTCTGAGTGCAAATCTTTAATTATAAATTTACGGTAATTCCTAGTGTCAATAATTTGGTCTTGAATTGCTTGAATGAATCCCTCTGTTTCGGGAAACAATTCTCCTCGCTTAAGCCATGCGTTAGATGCAATTTTATCAACGCATGGGTTAGTCAAGTCGAGTCGATGTCGTCCGTTATTATTATTATTATTAATCTACTGCAGCTTCGGAAAGCTGTTCCTACCGAGAATAGCCAGAAAGAAACTCTGCGGTTGCTCTTCCGAAATATCATTTTTATAGCTACATTTAGTCATTACTATCTTGTTCAAAGGTTAAAGAGTACCTATATTCACGCCAATAAAATGCTTGTTGCAGTCAAAGAAGTTTATTATTCAAAATAGAGCAATAAAATTATGCAAATAATTGCTCTATTAAAAATACAATTGCTCTTTTAAAAATACAATTCTTAATACTAGTTACATTTAATCGTTTCTACCGTTTCGTTATTTTTTGACCGTGTACAAACACGGTCAAAAAATATATATGTCCACGCATTCTTATCGTCTAAATAATCCTCAACAGTTCTCCTAATCCTCAACATTTCAAAATCATTTATTTACAAGTTTACTTGTAATAAATAATATTTTAAGTTTGAATATCACCTGTATATATCTGTTATCAAATAGGTAAAAAAAACTCACCCTTTATATATCTCGTGTTTTGCGTAAACTGTCACAATTAAAAATACAACTGCGATTCTCATATTAACTATCGATTACTAAATTCACTAATATAACTCACGTCAAATTTAATTAATACACTTTGAACTCTGAGCGCTTTTTATACCACGACGTTTCAGCAATCCGGCATTTTGACCATATTTATTAATTTTTATTTTATTTTTTTATTTTATTTAAGTACCTCCAGTAGCTACTACATTTAAATAAATTAATAAACTATAAACATATTAATATCGTTCGTTAAATGCGCAGCTTATTAAGGTAGCCACAACATGCATAAAACAAGTTTTATTACTTTACAAGTTAACAATAACAATTTTAAAATTAATGTTAAATATCTGGGTGACCGAGCCTTGCTCGGTAATTTTTTACAAAATAAAAAAAAGAAACTTAAAAAAAAAAATAATAGGGGAGGTGGGGATCGATCCTAGGTTTTTCATTTCTTACGCTAACTTAACAGTTAATACCAAAAATTCAATTCAATATAAATTTTAGTATTCTTTAATGTCCAAAAACAGATAAAATGATTTTTTTTAATAAAACCTAGCTAGATCAATTTTTCTCCCCCAAAACCCCTACAGGCTGAATTTCGGGAAAAACGTTGGATCCGTTTCCGAGATTCCGAAATATATATATATATATATATATATATATATATATATATATATATATATAAATATATATATATATATATATATATATATATATATATATATATATATATATATATATATATATATATATATATATATATATATATATATATATACAAGATTAACTCATTTAAATATTAAAGATATTACAATAATGTATTGTATCTAGCTACTTCTAAAGTATTTACGATGTTGCTAACTCCGGGTGATTTTAATCCATGGCCATCTGCTAACTGAAAGTGTTTACAATGATGCCACTGCCGGGGTGCCTGTCTACAACGCAGTAACAAGTGCTATGGACATGTGCTATAGAACATGTCACAATAGCAGCGACAACTAAATGGGAGTAAATCCTACACAATGATACTTTTTTTATGTCAGGAAAACCCATTATGGGTCGTCACCGCCCGATGGGAACGAGCGGCGGGTATGTCGGACTCGCATCGACTAAAGACCTGACAGTGCTCCACCACGCTGCTGGTGGCGGGGACAGGGTACCGTTGTACACATTGCCCCCATCCCCGCCAGTAGCAACTCTGAACCCCAGATTGCGCCACCTCTGGGTCGGGGCCTCTCAAACACACTGATACTAACCTAGCTTTACACAACAAAACTGTTCAGTTATTGAAAATAGAGTTAACTGATACAATAACAGTTCAAACTGAAGTGCTCAGGCGTTATCAACAGTCTTTCCAAACCGTATCTCATGAATTGAAAAGGTAGATAAACTGACATTTGAGATGATTTTGATCTTAAGATATCGTTGTTTTTTTGTATGTGCGTTAGGATATTTGATTATTACTTTGTATTTTTATATAAAGTATTTTTTCTATCATTGATTTTTATATAAAGTATTGTATTTTTAGTATGCATATCATTATGGGGAGCGGGGCCTTTTGACACAGGTGTTGTTTCACTTAAAAGAAGGTCCCAACCTTCGTTTTGTAACTTTATGTACTAAACGAAAAATAAAAAAAAATTATTATCATCATCAATGACAATCATATAATAGATCCAAACACTATCTCAAGCACACCACGTCAGTAGCACCAGAGCCGCGTACGAAGGTGGACGTGTGACATAATATTAGTGCGTGTTCGACCCTGTGCTAAACTCATACAATACAAGTAAACCCATTAGCCACAGTAAGCATGTAATTTTAAGTATTACTATTTAAGTCCAGCCTCTAGAAATATACGATAGAACAGATGAAACGTAGAACTTAAATATACTTTAAATCTTCACATGTAATCAAAGGTTCTATATCACATTGAGACAAATAATTTAGCATGTCCATTACATCCAAAGTTAACTCCAAGAAACGTTTCCGTTTGAACGTTGTAACGTTGAAGTTGAACCCAACTTGAGAAACAGAAGCACGATTAATTCTTACAACTCTACCCACATTTATTAGTTGAAACTTCTTGAACGAACTTTGAACTTTGGTAGTCTTGAAGTAATATTGATTTGCATTAATCTATATTTATATATAATATACTCATGTATATGATCATATTTAGAAAACTGAAGATTTCATAAGTAACTATTGCTTTAATACAAGGCAAAATATTTCAGAAATTGATCAAACTTATGCACATATTCTTATTATATAGTATGAATTATATCTGCCTTAATCCTTTAATTTCTGAAAGAACAAATAAGTGTCTATCCAGGATTGAAACCCACAAACGATTGCTGGGGAGCATTTGCCCAACCTAAGACAGGAGGGCTAATTGGAGGAGGAAACACTCACGCATATCCTACGTGACTACCCTGACCTGATTCATAATCGTCACTTTCCAAAAGTCGCACGATATTTCCCCAAAGAAGACAAAAAATCTCGTTGCCAAAAAGATCTTGGAATTCTTCTCGCCAAGAAGGAGGATTCTTCTAGGAATATTTGCAGTGCATTGTGAGCAGTGTAAGTCATAATGGACTTGACCCAGCAACACTTTGACCTTGAGGGCCTCAAGAGGCCCTGCCCTCGAAATAAAAAGAAGCATATAAATTATTGTTGGTGCATCCATTAAGGAAAATTAAAAAATTAAAGATCATGATGCGGATAAATAATTTTTTTATTTTACAAAATTACATCAATTTCTTAACTTGTTTCCAGAGCTCTTCTAACTCCAGCTTTCACGCCTTCCCAAGTCTCTATAACGACTTGCTCTATAAAAATTGGATCCATCCAATAACCACCAAAAAGACCAGGCAGCACCAATGAATAAGTCAACGGCACTCCAACACTGTGGGCATAATCGATAGATGTCCCAGCCATACCTGAGCCACGCATCAGACCAGCGTTACCAACTCGATAGTCAAAGAAATTGGGCAACTTAGCAGCATTAATAGCTGTCGCCATGCTGATTCCAACAGCATGCTGTCTTAACGCGTGCTCTGATAAAGAACCATCAAGGGCCCAAGGATACATGATCAAGCTGCCGAAGCTGTTGAAGGAGATGTACATCATGATTCTGTGTTCGTGCAAGATGTCCCTTATAACTTTTGTCTCTACTTCGGTGAAAGGATGGGCACCGGCGTAAACATACGAGCAGAGGTTTTCACTCGTGCCAATGGTGTTCCAAAAAAAGTCAAAGTTGCGGTCAATATTTACTCCAGGACATAAACGACTCCAGGGATCGTCCACAAATGATCGGGTTTTTCTCCATGCGATACTCTGAAATATTGATTCAAGATAACAAACAATAAAAAATCTTATAAATAAAGTTCCCATAAATAAAATGATCATTCATCATCAGTGTTGGACTTCCCAGCTCAACTATAGCTACTATTTTATGGCTTGCAATGCTAATATCTTTATTTTTAACGTTTTGTTCTGTTTTATAAGTTCACTTTTAGAATAATAGTGCCTCATTCCTTACCATTACCATCATTACCTTCTTATTCTTATTCTCCTACCCTTATTCCACTCTAAGTAACAAACGGTACAATATATGTTCATGTCCCTTTCCTTTCCGTCATTTGTCAACTCTAAATAAAATTATGTTCTATATTATTCTTTGTCTTTCTGTCAGTCAGTTACTCTTTCACGGTTAATTATCTGGACCAATACTAAAGTATTTTGAATCGAAGTTTATCTGGCAAATATATATAGGATAAAAAAAAACTTTTTCTCACAGCAGCATAACAAAATACATCACTCAATTGAGGGCACTTTAACGCTTAAAAGTAACGGACTGCCATACAACTGGGCATAGGTTTCCTCTCTCCTTTTTAGGAGAGAAGGGTTGGAGCTATCCAATTACTTTACAGAATAAGTTAAGATATTTATATAAGGAGTCTATTTATTATTTTAATCATAAAAAGTACAGGAACGGCCTGTTACTATCATAATACTGGGCATAGGTTTTGTGTCCCCAGTTATTGGAGAGAAGGGTTGTAGCTAAGGCCTACGTCGCTGCTCCAATGCGGATTGGTAAGTTACACATATCCCTTGAATTCTCAGAGATGCAAGTTTCCTGACGATGTTTACCTTCACCGAAAGCGTGCGATAAATTGCAAATATCAATTAGACACATAAGTTTTAATAGAAAACTCATTGGTGTCTCTTGGTGTTTCAGTTCGTGAATCTCTTGAAAGAGTCACACAGTTTCAATGCTGGGCTATCACAGCTATCTTTGATCCTTAATGGTTACTTATATAAACTTACTTCTGTAGGAAATATATTTTAAAATGTAATATTAGAAAAAAAGTGTTTTAGAGACCCAATAAAAGTATCGAATCCAATTCAAAATGTAAAATAATAAGGACTTTTCCTTTTCAAAATAATACTCACAACTTCACGAGAGAACCTATATCCATCTGGGTTTACAATTGGCAACAGGATCCAGTCAAATCTATCCAATAATTCTGGATTGCACTCTAAGTAGGGTCGGGACAAAGTTTTTTAAACAAATTGGTAGGAGATTTGGCCAGGTATTTTACGATTGGATGCCTGCCTGATGTAAATTTACTTTAATCGCCTTTACGACAACTCGATAAGAAATGAGGGCGGTCTATTATACTAAACGGGATACCACACGGGTACTATTAGAAAAACAAAGTCTCAGAAAGCCAAAAAAAGTTTTCAACCCAATTTTAAAAACGTAGAATAAAAGGAAAAGACTATATTACTCACAACTTCACGAGAGAACCTATATCCATCTGGGTTCACAATTGGAAACAGGATCCAGTCAAATCTATCTAATAACTCTGGATCAGTAACATTTTCGACTAATTTATTAATGGCGTAGGTCACTGGAGGTATGGACAACCATTCGCGGCCATGCATACCGCCATCCAAAAAGATGACTGGCTTCCGAGGATCCTCAAAGTTTGTGGTGGACACTTTCATGTACTTTATTGGTTGGCCGAGGAAAGAATTTGTAGGAGTAATAACTTTGGCCACATTTGGATAGGTAGCTGCGATGTCGTCCATGTAGTTATTTATCTGAATTACATAAAAAATTAGAACCAATATTCGTAGTTTATCTTGTGTTTTGTTGTGTGGTATCCGGCTGAGTAGAATAGACCACTCTCTTTCTTACTGAAGTGTCATAAAAGACGGCTACGGTAAGTAGACGTCTTGCAAGCGGCCCGTTGTGAAATTACTAGGATTATGATGAATCTTTGACTGGCCCGTTGGCGCAGTGGGTAGTGACCCTGTTTTAAGCTCCGCGGGTCGCGGGTTTGATTCCTGCCGAGGGCCAACATTTTCTATAAATGAATTTGATGGTCTTTGAGCCTGGGTGTATATTTGTAAGTATTTATTTAAAAAATATATAAGTATATATTCAGCAGTTGTCTGTCATCCATAACACAAGTATTAAGTTACTTACTTTGGGGACGGACGGCCGTGTGTGTAAGTGTCCCGTATATTTATATTTATATATTTTATTTATTTATCTATACTTAATATATAAAGCTGAAAAGTTTGTTTGAATGCGCTTGAATCACCGAGTAGTATCCGGTTGAGTAGAATAGATTACCCTCTTTCTTACTAAAGTGTCGTAAAAGGCGACTAAGGCAAGTTGAACCACCGAGTGGTATGCGGTTGAGTGGAATAGACTACCCGTATTTCTAATCGAGATATCGAAAAAGGCGACTAAGGTAAGTTGACCCGCCGTGTGGTATCTGGTTGAGTAGAATAGACCACCCTCTTTCTTACCAATCTGTATAACTAAGGTAAATTGACGTCAGGCTGTATACAAAAATAAATACTCGTTTGGTCACATGATTTTCATACCTCTCAGTATATGTCCATACCATTTCTAACTTACAGTTCTATTCTTATCTGCTCGTATAGTAAGTAAGTAAGTAGTAAGTAGCGGCCTGTTACTATCCCACTGCTGGGCATACGCCTCTTCTCTCCGTTTTTGGATAGAAGGATTGGAGCTAAGACCTACCACGCTGCTCCAATGCGGATTGGTAGGTTACACATATCTCCAGAATTCTCTAGAGATATGCAGGTTTCCTCACGATGTTTTCCTTCACCGAAAAGCGTGTGATAAATTGCAATTATCAATTAGACACATAAGTTTTAATAGAAAAACTCATTGGTGTCTGCCCGGGTTTGAACCCATGATCGTCTCTAGAGATTCACACGGTCTCACCGCTAGGCCATCACAGCTTTTTCTGCTCGTATAATGGACGCAAAATTCAATCTTCCTCGTATAAACTCATTACGTATTTTATTCTAGAAGCAAAAGAAATCTACTGTCATGACAAAATGGAATGTTTAAATTTTTACCGCTTGAACACTCTGATATTGATTATACGGCAGTTTGCCACCAATTCTGGTCGGATTCCTAGATTTTTTGTCCTTGAACATCTTATCTTCTCGGTCAAAGTGGCTGTAAGGCAAAACAAACTTCTAATTAATTAAATAAAGAATATCTTTAATATTTAAATGAGTTAATCTTGTTTATATATATATATATATATATATATATATATATATATATATATATATATATATATATATATATATATATATATATATATATATATATATATATTCCGAATCTCGGAAACGGCTCCAACGATTTTCCTGAAATTCAGCATGTAGGAGGTTTTGGGGGAGAAAAATTGATCTAGCTAGGTTTTATGTGAAAAAAATATTGTTTTATCCCTGTTTTTGGGCATTAAAAAACACTAACATTTATATTGAATTAAATTTTCGCCATTAACTGTCAAGTCGGCGTAGCTTATTCGGGTAACGGGCAGCCTCGAGAAATGTGAAAGCCAAGGATCGATCCCGAACTAATTAATTGTTTTTTCTTTTTTTTAGGTTTTTTATTTTTTTGTAAAAAATTACCGAACGAAGCTCGGTCACCCAGATATTAAATCTTAAAAGAGGACTAGGGTCAAAGGGGACTAGACTCTAGTCGGACTCAGTAAATCTGTTAAAAATCGATCCCTTTCAAAAAATTAATAAATAAACATGGACTATTATAAACACATCCCCAAAGTAAGTAATATTATACTTGCTTTATGGGTGACAGATTGTAAATATATACTTATTGTTATATAATTGTTAAATACTTAAATACACTGCGATCCGACGAACCAAATTAGTTTTACAAACAAACGCGGATTATAGCAAAATAATAAATCATTATTTTATATTATGGAGCTCGCAGAGTAAAGCTTCTACCTTGACAATTTAAAAGTGCCTGTAAGTAAACTTGCTAGATTAAAGATTCTGATTTGACACGATACATTAAACTATTTTTTTTAAATATTGTCACTCGGCAAAAACCGAACCCGCTACCCTTACAGCTGAATGGGCAAGTAAAAAAATACTTACGCTTTCAAATCTCCAGCATGTATTCGATATCTAATACCAAGTTCGTCCAAGTTGTCCGTAAAGCTTTTCTTCTTATCCGGTTCAACTAAAACCAGACATTCCCGCCTAATAACCGGATATCCGTATACGTCCAGATCATATTTCTGTAATATCAGGTTCAAAACCTCCAGCTCGTCTTGGTTATATGGTACCACGTAGTATGAGGTCCATCTGGAAAAAATATTGACGCATTGACTTTAAAGAGCTGGAAAAAATATTGTCGCATTGACTTTAAAGTGCTGGAAAAAATATTGACGCATTGACTTTAAAGAGCTGGAAAAAATATTGACATACACACATACACAAACATAGCATTTCTAGTATACATATTTGTAACAGCATGTTTTTAATACAACCTTCTTCATAGAGTTGGTAAGTAAAGTCAGTAAGTAGCGGCCTGTTACTCTCCCACTGCTGGGAATAGGCCTCTTCACTCCGTTTTTGGAGAGAAGGATTGGAGCTAAGACCTACCACGCTGCTTCAATGCGGATTGGTAGGTTACACATATCTCCAGAATTCTCTAGAGATATGCAGGTTTCCTCACGATGTTTTCCTTCACCGAAAAGCGTGTGATAAATTGCAATTATCAGTAAGACACATAAGTTTTAACAGAAAAACTCATTGGTGTCTGCCCGGGTTTGAACCCCTGACCTCCTCGTAAGAGTCGCACGGTGTAACCGCTGGGCTACCATAGCTTATTGGATTTGGTAATTAATATGAAAAAGCAATGTGGCTGTCATATATATGTCATGGAGTTGTTGCGAAAGAGTAAATGGGTTGACTTTGGGAAATTGCTTTTTATTTATTGAATAGGTATAAAGGAGAAATCCGCTGTGTGGTATCCGGCTGAATAGAATAGTACCGCTCTCATTTCTTACCGAGGTGTCGTAAAAGGCGACTAAGGTAAGTCGACCCGCCGTGTGGTATCCGGCTGAATAGAATAGTATCACTCTCATTTCTTACCGAGGTGTCGTAAAAGGCGACTAAGGTAAGGTGACCCATCGTGTTGTATCTGGTTTAGTAGAATAGACCACCCTCTTTTTTATTATTGAGGGTACTTATAACTTTAAATTGGTTTGAACAAAGTTGCGGTTACAGTAAGATACAATTACAAAAATATTCACCCATCGTATTCCTCGTTTTTGGCGAAAACAGTTGCTATAAATATGCCAAGGATCCAAACTTTCATTTTGGTGTTCAAATTAATACTAATTTTACAAACAATAAATAAAACTGAAATCTAATCAAGTAATCCTTAGCAATATCGTATTTAAAGCCAGATGTATTTATTAAATTACTAGCAGAACCCGCGATTGTGTTCGCGTCAACCTAAATGTTAAAGTGCCCGCAGTGACCTATTCATGACAGGGTAAATGCGCGGATAATGAAAAAAAATTGTATTACTAAAGGGAGCCATAAGTAGCATTTACGATTTAAGTCCGCGTGATTCCCTGCGAGAGAAGTTTAAGGAAATAGGTATTCTTACATTTGCTTCAAAGTACATTTTAAGTAATTTGTACATTTCTGTGAAAGAAACATCGTGAATAAACCTGCATATCTCTAGAGAATTCTTGGGATATGTGTGACCTACCAATTCGCATTGGAGCGTGGTAGGTCTTAGCTCCAATCCGTTTCTTCAAAAACGGAAAGAGGAGGCCTTTTGCCCAGCTGTGGGATAGTAACAGGCCGTTTCTTTGCTTTACAATTAATGAAAATAATCTTTTGTTTTCTTACTTTTGTAAAGTGAAACATAAAATCAATAATATAAAATTAGATATAGTATACAAATGTTATCAGCAATATACAAATTGTAAAGGCAATTCAAATTCAAATTCAAAATATTCCTTATTTGAATAAACTTGTAAACAAGTGCTTTTGAATCGTCAACTCTACTGCTGGTTCGGAAAGCTGTTCCTACCGAGAAGAGCCAACAAGAAACTCGTTTAAAAATATAAATCTTATTACTAGTTACATTGAGTTCAGTAGATTTTTAGTAAACCGACAAGCAGACAAACAGATTTTAGAGACTTTATTATAAGTATAGATAGTCAGGTCTTAGCGATTAGCTTATCTTGGTGGGTATTTTTTTTATATACAACAGCTGAGATACGTAAAGCCGTGTGGTATCCGGCTGAGTAGAATACCACTCTCATTTCTTACCGAGGTGTCGTAAAAGACGACTAAGATATGTTGACGCCAGGCAGGCGGCCGGTCGTTAAATACTTAGCCAAATCATGTGACAACATGTTTACGACCCCACTTAGTTACAACGACCCCACTTAGAGTGGGAAAAAGGCAGGAGAGTGATGAGCTAAATTAATACGCGATTCCGTCCGATTAGAGAAATTCAATTTTAGCGACAATCTTTATTACAACATGTTTATAACATTTGTGCCGTCCCCACTTAGAGTGGGATAAAGGCAGGAGAATGATGAGCTATGATGATAATACGCGATTCCGTGCGATAAGATCAATTTATAAATTATTACAAATTTAGCCCTTATAATAAATAGACTTCTTAAACACTTGTTAAAAACAGTTTAGAACTTGTTCCTACCGAAAATAAACGGTTATGAACTTGATAGTTGCTATCTTTAAATGATAATTTTTAATTTTGCAATCGGGACATGTAAATTAACTGACTTTATAACATTTTAAGAATTAAAAGACTGAATTCTTTAATTATTATTATCTTGTTTATGGCCTGTGCAGCGCATATTGAGCGCAAATCACTCTGCCAGTGTCACGTAATATGGCAAACACACGAGTAATGGAATTTAGAATCTGCCTCGAAGAGAATGCACCAAATGAACTAACTACCTAAAATAATACAAAATATACATATATGATTATGGAATGAAATAAAATTAACGATATAATCAAAATAGTTACAACTTTAAATTATTATCTACAATAAATTTACACAACTTTTTAACAAAAGGACTAGTGACTAACATCAACAGGCACTTTATGTTGGTAGGACGATGAATTTCAAATGGGAGAATTTCATACAAAGAATATTTGAGCTTAGGACAGTTGAAAACAATATGATCAGTTGCACCTTCATCCAAACCACATTTACAAATCTTTAACCTTTAGTTTTGCCAGATGTAAGGGAGTACACGCATGGCCATGGCGAAGACGGCAGATAATTGAGGTAGTTCTCCGGTCTGCTCGACGGTAACGAAAAAACCAAGGGACTTTAGGGATGTCTGGTTGAATAGAAGCATAATATTTTCCTTTTACAGTTTTAGAGGCCGCCCAGAATTCATTAATTATGAAGACCCAATAAAGCGCCTTACAAAATTTTACGTTTTAGACTTTGCGACATTGCTATATCTTAACTTATAGGTCCTTTTTTCGTTTTCATTGCATTATAATATATCTTTAACTGAGATCTCAGCCTATGTCGTTTTTAAATCCATGTGTTTCTTTCAACCGCGTAAAACCCCACACGCGGGAATTATGATTAAAAGTAGCCCATATGTTGCTTCTCAACCTTCCCTATCTTTCAGAAAAAATCGGATATGCTGGCTTTAACCTAAACCTTCCTAAAGAATTGAATTGAAATAATCTTTTAGTAAAAACCATACACACATCTGTTTGTGCATGTGTTTTTACGAATCCTGCATGTATCAGATATGAAATCGGATATGTTTAGCTTTATATAAATATAGAGCACTAGTAATTGACCGCTTTGTATGAAATATAAAATAATAAGTGTTTTGTTTGTTGTAGCTAATAAAAAATATTAATTAATAATATAAAACTTTAAAGATTAGACAATGGGCTACAATTGGGCAGTTGTTAATAGATGGCAAAAGGTAATTACAAATTATTTTTTATTAGCTACAACAAACAAAACGCTTATTATTTAATATTTCATTCAAAACGGTCAAGTACTAGTACATAGACAATAATTAGTGCCCTTACCTTATATATTTTGTATTTTTACTTTACCGCCGACTACAGCAAAATAATTTTATTATTACTTTTGTATTATGGATCTCCGTAAAGTAACGCCTAAGTGAATTAAATTATAACATTATCAGATTACAGTTTAATCTCTTTAAGGTTAAATATAACTGGGTTAATCGAACGAGATATATTTTAATGTCCCAATACCATAATTATCAATAAGATTAAACCTCATTTGTTAATTGCTGTTCGAACAACATTGTTTGGTCAAATATGTTTAAAACAATTTTCTTTTTAACCTTTATTTGTTTAGTATACAGCAAACACGAGGAATACCATGGGTGAGAAAATATAAATATAGAACCGGATATACTCACGTCTTATCGGGTCTATCTGGTTAGCCCGATTAGTTATCTTGGCGGGAACTCAGTTCCCGTCAACGTCGTTTTAAGAGCTCATGAATAAGTGCCCCGGATGGGTTGTGAGACAAAATTTGTCACTCATTTCGTACTGAGCCATTAATGTTTGTATTAGGTTATTATATATGTATGCTGTGTATCATAGGAAGTAGATACAAATGTTTTTTCTTTCTTTTCGTTCTAATATACCCTTCATTAAGTTCCACAGATTTTTTCGTGTTGAAAGCGTGATGGAAGCGGCTTCGACCGCGTGAAAAGTTAAAAACCATAATATAATATTTTGATAACCATAAAAATGGTTAAAAAGGGCTAACCTTAAAAGTTAGACATTTGCTGTCGCGGACTTTTATTTAGGACCTTTAGGGGGGCACAATTTTGTAATACATGATTTTTTAATAACTATTACCGTTACTCAGCGCATGCAAGAAAAACTTTAAATTTTGCCGTCGTCGTACTATTTTTTATTGCTGCTCCTCTCCTATTCATCTTAGCGTGATATTATATAGTCTATAGCCTTCCACAATAAATGGACTATATTACACTCATTAAGAATTCAAATCGGTCCAGTAGTTCCTGAGATTAGCGAGTTCAAACAATCAAACAAACTTCAGCTTTATATATTAGTATATATTCTCAGCAGTGGGATAGTGACAGCCCGTTTCTTTACATTTACATATAATCAGATAAGTTAGGTATATATTACATATACAGGGTTATTACTAAATCAAAACAGGACATTGTACTTTACATATACGAAAATTTATCACCTTATCGTCTTAGTGTCCAAAAATAATTGATTTAATTAAATTCTAAGATTCGCTAACGCAGATTAGAGGATATATAATGCGAAATCATGACATATAAGCTATTAGATTAAAATTTGGCCAATACATAACTTGGCAAAGATGTTTAAAGTTATTTTCATACTATTTTTCTGTAGTTATTCAGTTTATGCGAAACATGAAGAATACGAAGGGTGAGTTCACTGATTTTCTACTGAACTGGATTGTATACTCTACATCATCCTCCTACCCTTATCCCACTCTAAGTGGGGTCGGCATATGTTATAAACATGCTGTTACATGATTTGGCTGCGTTTTTACAACCGGCAGCCTGCCTGACGTCAGCTTACCTCAGTCGTATTTTACGACTCCTCGGTAAGAAAGAGGGTGGTCTATTTTACTCAACCGGATACCACACGGTGGGTCAATTTACCTTAGTCGCCTTTTGCGACACCTCGGTAAAAAATTCGGGTGGTCTATTCTACTCAGCCGGATACCACACGGTAGGTCGACTTACCTTAGTCGCCTTTTACGACACCTCGGTAAGAAATGAGGGTGGTACTATTCTATTCAGCCGGATACTACACGGTGTGGATTGTATACTCTACATATTCCAGTAATTCTACAGCGATTCATCACGATGTTTTCCTTCACCGCAGTGCTATAAATTGCAAATATAAATTCAGCGAAAACTTGTCTTTTCAAAATGTAATTCAAATTCAAATTCAAAATATTCTTTATTCAAACAAACTTGTGTACAAGTGCTTTTGAATCGTCAACTCTACTGCTGGTTCGGAAAGCTGTTCCTATCGAGAAGAGCCAGCAAGAAACTCGGTGGTTGCACTTTTAAAAATATAATTCTTATTAATAGCTACATTTAGTTATTACTGTCTTGTATAGGATCGAATAGTATCTCACGCATTCTTATCATCTAAATAAACCTCAATAGTATAGGCTTTCTGTATTAGCCTTTTATTAATAGTGTTTTTAAACTGCTGCAAAGCTATAAATTAATTGTTTTAATCATCATCCTGCTTATCCCACCCTATGTGGGGTCGAAAAACATGTTGTATCATTAAGAGTTATTGCCATAAATTAAGCATTTAACAAATATTTATCTTTAATATTTAAATGAGTTCATGAAATTCGGCATGTAGGAGGTTTTTGGGGGCAAAAATTCGATCTAGCTAGTTTTCATTTTAAAATTAAACTTTTCGCTGTCAAACGTAAAGCCATGGTAGCTCATTTGGAGAACGAACTATGAAAAAAAGAGTAGAGAGGTGAAAATACCTAAGTTCGAGCCCCACCTGACTAACTATTTTTTAATTTATTTAAATTTTTATTTTTTCAATTTTTTTATATCTTTAAATAAATTACCAGGTACTTAGCATTAATTGTGCACTTAACGATTATTGCCATTATTTTCAGATACACCTTGTATGGAGTTAGAGTACAAGAACCGGAGCAAAATGACAAACTTATGGACATAGTGGAGCGGTTTAATTTGGATGTTTGGACTTATGCGAGCCCTAACAATGAGGGTTTAATTCTCGTTGCACCAGAATTGAAGCCGCTATTTGAAGATGAGATATCTGCTATCGGCGTTAATTACAGAATTGATACAGAAAATATAAAGGAGTAAGTTAACGCTAAAAGTTTAATCAAATTCAAAAACGAATGATAATATATTGCTAAAGCCGAGTGGCATCCGGCTGAGTAGAATAAAACACCCTCATTTGTTACCATGGTGTCGTAAAAGGCGACTCAAGTAAGTTGACCCGCCGTGTGTTATTCGGCTAAGTATATTAGACCGCCCTCTTTCTTTCCGTGGTGTCATAAATGACTAAGATAAGTTGACGTTAGACAGGCGACCGGTCGTAAAATACGTAGCCAAATCATGTTGATAACATGTTGTTACATAATTTTAGGTTATAGGGGTGTAAGATGTGAATGAAAACAAAATAACGTTACATTATTTTTGAGTTATAGAATCCCGCAAAGTAACTCCTAATTCTATAAAATATTGACTAATTGTATAAAGAATTCACTTCCTTCCTTCCTCAATTTAGTCCGGACAGAGAAAAAGTATATTATCATATATTTTTATGTTATGAAACCCTGTAAAGTAACACCAAATCCATAAATTATTGCAAATAACTCACTTCCTTGCTCAGTTATTCATTCTTGACAAAGTTGTCGTGGTTGATGTTGTTAAATTGTCATTACGTGCTTATATATTTATTTATAAAAAGGAAATCTTCGTTCCAAATTCTTCTTAGACTAAATGCTTTGTGTTTTTTTACAGAAAACTGGATCTAGAAGACACATTAATGGCACAAGCCCAACTTAGAAGCAATAGGACTGACAGATTTGGCTTATCTTTTGATGTCATTCATCGTTTTGCTGTGGTGAGCATTATATTATCAAGACCAAAAAACAAATCACCAAAAGTTATTTTAAATTTCTTAAACGCAGTTTTTATAAAAATAAAACTCACATGACTTAGATGTGCTTATTTGAGTAATTTTATGGATTAAGAAGCAAAAAATACATCTTTCTATTTTCAGGTTGACAGATATCTAGGGGACGTAGCTAATAGATTCCCACGAGTGGCCCGCGTTGTGACTGGTGGGAGAAGTATCGAAGGTCGCAACATCAGATACTTGAGAATATCATCGAACAACTTCGCGGTAAATATTTCAGTTGTTCAAAAATATTTGTTGACAATCTCAAAATACCCTAAGTCTTAATAAAATACATAAAAAGGATTTTGTTCCTGAAGGCAAAGCCAATATTCTTATTCAATATACTATATTAACCAATATATATACCCTTCTCTTGTACCGAATATCATCAATATTGATCCAATGGATTTAAAGCGAAAAATTAACGGACCGACATTCGCATTTGTACAATCAATTTTTAGCCTTGGTCTTGAAGACTACATAAATGATAAAAATCATTAATTTAGCTAATCTTCGACGTTGCAAAAGATAGCAATCATAAAACTACTATTTATGAGAATTAAATTTTGAAAAGAACAGTTACCCAGTTTCTTGCATACTCTTAGTAGAAGCAATTTTCCAAATCAGTAGAGTTGACGATTTAAAAACACTAGTTACCAACTTATATGGAATAAAGAATATTTTGAAATTAAAAGAAAAGAAAGTATATGAATATTAAAACCCCATTTATATTTCAGGATAGAAATAAGCCAATCGTTGTCATCCAATGTCTCCTACACGCTCGTGAGTGGGTCACACTCCCAGTGGCTCTGTGGGCCATCCAGCAGCTGGTGATAAACGTCACCGACCAAGATCTGATAAGAGACGTTGACTGGATTATAATTCCCATCGCCAATCCTGATGGCTATGAATTTTCTCACACAAGAGTAAGTATTTTATTTCTAGCTTTTGAAGAAATCCTAAAGAACTAGAATACGAAGACTTTATACAATTTGAGTTGTTTCGTAAATTAAATTGTCCATTTCTCATTCTAAATCTTTCTGATCAGAGATTCTGTAAATAATCAAGCAACCCAAACGATCTGTATCCAGCTTTACCAAATTTAAGAACTAACTTTTTTACTTTTCATTACAGATGTTGAGTGCATCCAAATTTTCAAAGTAAATTCTTATTGTTAGGTTTTCCTATACAAGAGTTAGTCTACTTCTAGATTTCATAGAGAACTGCAAATAGAAGACTTACTTATGACAATTTAATCATTAAATTCTTGTTCAGATTCCTTATGATTAAAGACTGCTGTACGCATGCTAAAGAGAACTTTCGTAGACTAATTTAGATATAGTTAAGCCTATTAATTTTATGACGCAGCGGGAAGAACTGTATGATCAACGCTTTTCTTACAGACACGTATGTGGAGAAAAAATCGAAGAGCAGGCGCATGCCCTGGCGTTGATCTCAACAGAAACTTCGGCTTCAACTGGGGAACCGCTTCCAGCAATAACCCTTGCAGTGACACCTTCCACGGCGCGAGAGCATTCTCTGAACCTGAGTCTGTAGTCACCAGAAACATCATCAGTGAATTCAGGGGTCGAATCGGTCTTTTCCTCGACATCCACAGCTTTGGGAGTATGATCCTCTTCGGTTTTGGGAATAGACAACTCCCGCCGAACTCGGCAGTGCTGAACAGAGTAGGCGTTGACATGGCTCGAAGAATTGATGCTGTTAGGTGGTCACAAAATCGTCTATATCGGGTTGGAAACAGCGCTCAAGTACTTTACCTAGCTTCAGGAGTTTGCGCTGATTACGCCCAGTCCCAAATCGGCACTAGACTTTCCTACACCTTTGAGTTACCAGCACACAGAAATCTGAATAACATTAATGGTTTCCTTGTTGACCCGGCGTTCATCCGTCAAGCTGGTTTCGAAACTTGGGAGGGAATTAAAGTAGGGGCGCGTTTTGTCGTTCGCAACAGAGCTCTACTTTACGGAAACTTCTAATTCCACCTATAATAATCCGTTCTTTGCTCAACTTCATACAAATGATAACTATACAAAATATTTTGTAAATAGCATTAGGTAACATTGAGACTTATTTATAAAAGTTGGATTAACAAAGTCCGTTTTGTACCGAACTAAAAGTCTTGAGAGTGTCATCAGCTATGTCACTCTTAAAACCTTGGGCTATCCCCGTGTCGTAGCTCACACTAATCCGTTTTTCCTTCTAAAATAAAAGAACAAAAAATTCAAACAGACTTTACATTTATATTATTAAATTATACAGCTTCAACACTTGCACTCTTTTATTTGCATTTATTGCTGTTCTAATTGATAATTTTTATATTATGAGAGTTATATAACGATCGAAAATTCTATTGAATGCCTACTTAACTATTTCAAGATACAATGACTTAATTCTAAGATTCTGTAGAACTATCGTTCTTTTCTTTATTCAAATCTTATCCAATTCTATAAATTAAAAGCAAACAGGAATATAATAAATTTAATAAATAATCACAAGATGTTCTACACCAAACAAACTTAAGTCGGAAATCCTGTTGTTTTTCAACACAGGTAAGCAATAATGGGGCGAAATTCGAGAAATTCCTTCGCAAAATTAGGAATAGTGTACACTGTGAAGACTTGAATGAAATTGGAAAGTTTTACAATTAATATAGTATTATCTATACAAATATAATAAACGCGTAAGACTGTTTGTCTGTCTTTCTGAACCACTTATACGGCTGGACAATATTGATGAAATTAGGACAATCAATGCTGGCACTGAAAAGTGAAGATCTCCTGATGATGCTTCTCTGCAATGAATGTTGAGATTGGTGTAGTGAATGTGTGTCGTGCTAATGTTATTTTGAGGATAATGGTAATTTGTAGTGTATGTGTTATGAATACTGCTTGATATGTAAACATGAACAGTACTTTTACCATTATATATGGATTCATCGTGGATTATAGCAAAATAGTTCATTAAATTGTTTACAAATTATTTGCCCGTTGGTGCAGGTTGCAGTGACCTTTCCATTAGCTCCGCGGATCGCGGGTTCGATTCCGAACGAAGGCCAACATTTCTACAAAAAATTGTTGGATCGTCGAGTATGATTGTATTTATGTATTTAAATAAATTGACCTGTTGTCTGTCCCTCATAAAACAAATATTATGTTTCTTATTTTATGGACAGACCGTGTTTGCAATTGTTGCATATATAAAAAACTAATTATATCCCGCGGTTTCACCTGCGTACATACCGATCTCATGGAAAGTCTACTAAGTCGGACTATATATTTTTTTGTTAAATATATCATCAATAGTTTTCGCAGCGCATGCGATGACAGATTTTTATGACTAATTTTTTACACCTTATTACATTTTTATTATGGATCCCTATTTAAAAATATGTTATGTAGCCTATGTTGCTCAGTAAAGATGCAGCTTTCTAATGGTGAAAGAATTTTCGAAATCGGTCCAGTAGTATTTGTGTGAAAACATTACAAACATACATTACATATATACAAATGTTTCCTCTTTATAATATTAGTATAGATAAGTTAATCATATTAAAATCTTTTAATAAATAAGAGCGTTAAACAAAATTTCATGTCCCTACTGTTAACCGTTGAGGAGTTCCCTCGTCTGGAGACAATCCTAGTAAGAGCATCAGATTACAAAGGAAAAATGGCGTCACAAGGAAAGAAACCGGGAACGTGCAGGTGCCTGATAAACGGCCACTGCTATGAGTCCTGGATCCAGGCACACACACACTCGTGGACACTTCGCGAGGTGTATGAATAAAAAAATATATCATTTATACCGTGTACACCGAGCTTTAGAGACAGGAGGAAGTGCTAAGGAAAAATATTGTCTTCGAGCGCGACGTGACACCATGCCTCGTGTCCTCTACTGGACATTTATTAGTGATGGAGATTTGTTTAAGTCAACGCGAATGAAAATCAACTAAGATTCGCCTTAAACGGGCTATTTTTAACTGTTAACCTATTTATTTACGACTGCAAATGTTTTTTATCTGTCTCCATTGCTAGCATTTAATAGATAGCAATTTAAAGAATTAAGCGTTACTTTTCGGAGATCCATAATACAAAAGTAATAATAAAATTATTTTGATATAATCCGCGATGAAGTAAAATAGAAAATATATATGTATAATGCTAAATGTACAGTGCACAATCAGTTTTCATACCTGATACATGCGGGATTTGTAAAAACATATGCACAAACCTTCACCACCGCCACCACAATACACAAGCACTACATAAGTTCACTACCACAAACTCAAGAATCGTTTCGCCCCGCAACCAAAGCATCATCAGGAGATAGACTCCACGGCAAATTATGCTTTGCGATTTTGTCCACATGATTTAGCATTATATATATTTTCTATTTTACTTCATCGCGGATTATAGCGAAATAATTTTATTATTACTTATGTAGTAGATAGGTAGTAGTTATTTATTTTAAAATTTCCACTGTTTTGACAAATACGAGAGTTATTTCTGGTATGTACAACACATTTTAATTCTACTTTCAAAATGGCGATTTTAAGTTATATCTGTTTACATGAGTTCACTTACTTGTATATTTACATAAACAATATAGTGGTTTTTTTTCCGGACTCTAACCAATGCTGTTAGCTCTAGAAGCTGACAGCGTCACCGAGAAAGTGGGCGAGCGCAGAAGCATCGCCGGAGTGAAAAACTGGGAGAGCGAGTCTCGAGCGAGACTCGCAGCATCCTGGAAGCGTCGCCTTAAGTGTGCCTCCTGTGAGGCTGGACCTCGGCTCAAAACGACGCGTTGTGGAGGACTGTATCGGACTTAGAATGAAGTGGTTTTATTATACGGTATTGACGTGACAACGTCTTAAATTAGGTTGCGACTCATGTACTCAAAATGTAACGCCCGCTCACGTCTGTTACGATGAGTCACCGAACGAAAGAGAGGCCCGCCGGACTGACGAATGCCTTGCGTCTCTCTCCCACTCCAATCCATCACATTTAAAAAGACGTTGTCACGTAAAATCTTTGCCCGTAAAACCGACTTTACAGACAACCGTTTTTTTATAATAGGTATAGATTATTCTCCAACCCCTATCCCTCTGAAAGTGTGGTCGGTACAACATGTTTTTCCCTTCAGTTCCACTTTACACTTTCCATCCATATCTTTTTCGGCCTTATAATTCAAACAGGCAGATTCACATTAAACGATTTTAAAAAGGTATATTAAATTTCTTCTGGTTCGAACACTGAGTTGGTTTTTAAAATGAGTTTTTCCCCGTTGTCAACATAAGGGACGATGGGGGATCAATTTTCAATTTGGAATTTCCCTCTCAACTGGAAACTTTTTTTAATACTGCGTCACGGGCTGTCAAAAGTATTTGGTAACTTTGATAATTGACAATGAGATTGAAAAAAGTAAGATTTATCTTGCTGATCGTTTTTTTTTATTCAGGTAATTCGTTTATCTTAATAGTTTACGTATATTAGTTAGAACTAGTTTGTTCAGATATTTAAACATCATGTAAGCGTCAAAGTTTGTTTTCAAATTTTAGATCTATACTAATTTATTAAGCTGAAGAGTTTGATTTTTTGAACGCGCTAATCTCAGGAACAACTGGACCGATTTAATAATTCTTTGAGAATAAGATAGTCCATTATGGAGGAAGGGTATAGACTATAAAACATCACGCTAAGATTGAATAGGAGAGGAGCAGCAATATAAACTATTGCGAAAAAGGCAATATTTAAAGCTCTCCTTGCGTGCTCTAAGTAAACGGCGAAACTTATTCAAAAATCTCTTATAATTAACTCACGACATCTACTATTCTTTGTTCTAAACACACACACACACACACGCTGGCACAGTTAGTAATGTATAGAATTATACGTTACTTTGCGGAGATCCATAATAAAAAAGTAATAATTAAATTATTTTGCTATAATTTGAAAATATATATAATGCTAAATGTAGAGTGGAATATCCGTTGTCAAACCCGATACATGTAGCATCCCCAAAAACACATGCACTACAAACCTCTACCACCGCCATCACAATTCACAAGCACTACATCTACTCACTATTACAAACTCGCGAATTATGGAATACCGCAAAGTAACGCCTAATTATATAAATTATTTAAAAAATTATATAAAAAATACAGCATAAATGTACAAGTTATATCTATCTTAAATTACTTACACGCTAGGACTATACAAATCATGCCCACGTGGAATGGTCCCAAGAATGCTGGCAGCGTTTCCGCGCTGAATATCTAAGCTGATTCTTGGTCCAAAAAAGGAGCTTGCCCTCTTGTCACCTGAAGAGGCAATTAACCGTGGTGTTAAAACGGATAATTTTTTTTAGCTCCTTGACTCCATGGTCCTAGGATCTCAACTGCAAACGGCACAAATATTTATTGTGAAAACAGAATAATATTGTGTAAACGAAAAAATAATACCAAATTTCTCATTTAAACTTTAATTGCATGGGCTATAATCGTAGAACTTAATGTAACATGAAATTACTCTTGTCTTCATTAAAACTTTGTATACTCTGTGGTTGCAATTCTCGCACAAAGGGAATTATATTTTTACGCACATACGTGAACTTTTTTGGTCAATTTATGTTAAAGTTTTTTGGGTTCCAAGGCTTAAAGATACAAGTTAAAAAGGCTTTTAAAAAGCTTTTAACTAAATTTACTATCATCATTCTCCTGCCCTTATCGCACTCTAAGTGGGGTCGGCACCACATGTTATAAACATGTAACATTATTTGACTACGTATTTTACGACTGGTCGCCTTCTTGACTTCAACTTAAAATAGTCGTATTTGACGACACCTCGGTAAGAAAGAGGGTAGTCTATTCTACTCAACCGGATACCAGACGGTGGGTCACCTTACCTTAGTCGCCTTTTGCGACACCTCGGTAAGAAATTAGGGTAGTCTATTCTACTCAGCCGGATACCACACGGCGGTTGACTTACCTTAGTTGCTTTTTACGACACCTTGATAAGAAATAAGGGTAGTATATTCTACTAAACCGGATACCACACGGTGGATCACTTACCTTCGTCGCCTTTAGCGACACCTCGATAAGAAATAAGAGTGGTCTATTCTACTCAACATGATACCACACGGCAGGTAACCAGACACTTCGTGCCGGGCCAACTTCCACAGATACCTCCCGAAACAACCATGTCCAGAAAGTATGATTAAAATATGAAACACCTACCCCCACTTTGAGTGGGATAAGGGCAGAAGAATGATGATGATCAGATTGGAATGAAATTGAGAACCCCACTTCCGCTAATTACAACTAAAAAAAACAAATAACATTGATTATTTTTGATTCTGACAAGTGCATAATATTCGGGAAACAAAAGAAAAAAAAGTTGTTAAAAGGAGGTAACCAAATTGAGACATATGGAATTCGAAAAAAAAAATTTTTCTTTGCAAATTTTATTAGGTGACTCCACGTTTAATATTAGTGGTCTCAGTGCTATATACATCAAATACGTGTGTCGCACACGTGATATAGTATTATTAGGCTGAGTGCAGAGGCTGTAAATCTGTCTGCAGTGAATCTGTCCGGATGAACGTTCTGACGTTGGAGTAATAAAGCGGTTGGCATTGAGGGACGAATGTGTTTACCATTGGTTAAAATTAGTCATAGATGGATATAGAGTACATAAAGAATAGACCCTTGAGTATTGGAAGGACGAACATGTAAAGAAAAACACGATGGTAAAACCATCACTAGATAAAAAGGCAAGAAATACAAATACAAAATATTCTTAATTCAAGTCATATCATGACGAGTCGTTTGAAAACAAGCAGGGTATAAGTAAAAATCATGCTGTAAAACTGATGAGCTTGTAGGTTTAAGATAGTGGCGATCAAGACGGAAAAATTCAGCGTTGATAGACTTTTGACTAGTTGGATATATGACTTGAAAAAGGTCACGGGGAATAACGCTGAATGCAAGCGACATAAAATCGTGTGACGTTGACAAATCTTCAAAAGACCTGTATTCAGTAGTAGAAGTGCTGGTTGAAAAAGAAGAAGAGTAAAGGCACATAGTAGTAGGTTTAAGATATTGGATAGGCGACAAAGAAGCGAAACGTATAGCGTCAGTAGAAAATCCGCTGAGTGACACGAGAAAAAGAAGATGATACGAGTAAAAAAGAAGACAATAAGAAGAGGAAAAGGTGACACTAATAATTTAAGGAAGAAAAAGAGAAGACTCTCTAAATATTCCATACACTACCACGTCAATAATTTTTCCGCAAATGCACTAACTTGCAAAAACTAGAAAAACGTTACAAACAGATAGAGTAAAAGCAATAATAATTTTAGTATACAAATGTAAATAAACTTTATGAAAGATTTTCCAAATAATTGTCAGCACAATTGCTGTACTGAAATTTGATAAATTTCAATTCGATTTGTTTTACTATATCAATGTATGGACAAGATACCAATATTTAATCAGAAATAAATTCATCATTAACTAGAAAATAAAGGAAATATCATAATGTAAAAAATACATCGATACAGTGTTCTTTATTTTTTTACTCTTTTTTATTTGTTATATAAAAAGTGTACAGAAAATAGTCTAATAGTCTATAGAAAAGTTACAATAGATTTCCTTAAAATACTGCGAAACTTTACAATTATTGTTGTCAGAAACGAAAGTAGTCAAATATCATCTCTTTAGTTTTAATACCGGATGTACTGGCAACGCGATAATCACGTGAAGGGTGCCGCTTATTTCTGACAGTATATATATGACTGAGCTTGCACTGGCGAGGCCGGTCTTGTTTGCGAAATTCAACTCATACATGAGTTATTAGATGCTTACGCTGCTTGATCGTTTCATCACTACGTCTTGCTGTAAAGTTTGACTTATACAATTATTATAATATATTATATTACCCACATGTTTAGATCGTGTTACTACTTGTCTTCGTCTACTTCGTTTTGGTTAAAACTAGCAGTTTGTGGAGTTGAAGTTAATAAATGTGGTGTTACTAATAAAGTACATTTGATTTGCGTTTGGGTATCTAATTTGTGAAAGAAAACTGACCAGCAACGAACGATCACAGATTAAAAAAGGATAGAACATTCTTCTTCCTCCTGCCCTTATCCCACTCTAAGTGGGGTCGGCACAACATGTTATAAACATGCTGTCACATGACTTGGCTAAGTATTTTACGACCGACCGCCTGCCTGACGTCAACTTACCTTTATCGTATTTTACGACACCTCGGTAAGAAAGAGGATGGTCTATTCTACTCAACCGGATACCACACGGCGGGTCACCTTACCTTAGTCGCCATTTACGACACCTCGGTAAGAAATGAGGGTGGTACTATTCTACTCAGCCGGATACCACACGGCGCGTCGACTTACCTTAGTCGCCTCTTACGACACCTCGGTAAGAAATGAGGGTGGTCTATTCTACTCAGCCGGATACCCAACGGCGCGTCGATTTACCTTAGTCGCCTCTTACGACACCTCGGTAAGAAATGAGGGTGGTACTATTCTATTCAGCCGGATACCACACGGAGTTAAAAAAAAGGATAGAACAGTATAAATTTATACATACATTGGCTGATGGAATGTTCCCGATTTGACTCGGCTAGGAATTCTATTTTAAATTCAGTGAGCTCGAACAAATTGCAAGTTGGTGCCTTCCATAGTATATTGTCAAAACCTGATTCGGAGGAAGCATGCAATTTGTTCAAGCTCTTTTTGATAAGCTCCGTACAATAGTGTGATTAGTCTAGTTTTAGGGTATAATAGGGCTGACATACACATGTTGTGTAAAAGCCCTTTAATTACAGAATAAAAAAAAAATAAAAAAAAAAGTATAAATTTAAAAGAATATCCTCATTATCCCTTACTAATTGCATCGCATGTATAAATGAAACTGGCGCATATGAACATCTATTAATAACAGTTCTCGATCAATCGTCGAATGAATAAATAATCGGATGTGCTCTAAATGGTTGATGTATTTTAAAATTTAGGGTATCGTGAAATGTGTGATAATGATTAACTAACTTATGCCCGTGTCTTCGTCCGGACTTGCAGTGGCATTTTAACTAACTGCTTATTTATTTCAGCTTTGCCATTACATCAGTTTTAAAAAGAGGCTGATACAGAAAGCCTACTATACTCTTGAAGATTATATGGAAGATAAGAATGTGTGGATATAGCTCTCTTTGAACCTGTACAAGACAGTAACGACTTAATGTAAATAGTATTAAGAATTATATTTTTAAAAGAGCAACCGCCGAGTTTCTTGCTGGCTCTTCTCGGTAGGAACAGCTTTCCGAACCAGCAGTAGAGTTGACGATTCAAAAGCACTTGTTTACAAGTTTATTTGAATAAAGAATATTTTGAATTTGAATTTGAATTTGAATATGTTTTTTATTGACCATAAAGTAGAGGAATCACAAACAAGAGAGTCTACTCATCCTCCTGCCCTTATCCCACTCTAAGTGGGTTCAGCACAACATGTTTAACATCACGTTATAAACATGTTGACACATGATTCGTCTAGATATTTTCGACCGACCGCCTACCTACCGTCAACTTAACTTAGTCTCCGAATCTTAATCCGCCGAAAAAATATCGATGTAATTTGTCACAATTACTCCTTATACACCAGTTTAACATATAAGCTATAAAATCCTGTTAATTCTACAGGAATAGGATGACATTGAAAAGCGCTATCTATTATCCACCTATCACGCGTTAACAGTCCACGTGAACGAAATTGCGGATAAAAACTAGTATATCAAAATTCAAAATATTCTTTATGCAAATAAACTTGTAAACAAGTGCTTTTAAGTCAATTCTACGGCTTTTAGAAAGCTGTTCCTACCGAGAAGAGCCAGCAAGAAACTCGGCGGTTGCTCTTTTCGACATTATACTTATAACTAGTTACATTAAGACATTACTATCTTGTACAGGGTCGAACAGTAGCTATATCCACACATTCTTATCGTTCAAATAATCCTCAACAGTATAGTAGGCTTTTTGTATCAGCCTCTCTTTAATATTGTTTTTAAACTGCTTTAATGGCAAAGCTAAAATTGATTGCGGAAATTTATTATAGAATCTTATACCCAAATCCACAAAGCAGGTGCTGCAAGCTTATGTCGCTTCCTACTTTGTCTATTATACACATCGTTTTATGATTCTTTATATTTCTGTATGTAAGTAAGTAACGGCCTGTTACTATCCCACTGCTGGGCATAGGCCTCCTCTTTCCATTTTTGGAGAGAAGGGTTGGAGCTAAGACCTACCACGCTGCTCCAATGCGGATTGGTAGGTTACACATATCCCTAGAATTCTCTAGAGATATGCAGGTTTCCTCACGATGTTTTCCTTCACCGAAAAGCGTGTGATAAATTGCAATTGTCAATTAGACACATAAGTTTTAATAGAAAAACTCATTGGTGTCTGCCCGGGTTTGAACCCATGATCGTCTCTAGAGATTCACACGGTCGCACCGCTAGGCCATCACAGCTCATTACATTTCTGTATGTACAAAAACATAAATTCAAGATTAATAAATTAAGATAAATTTTATAGTGTCAAATTTGCAAACTTAAACAAAGAAAACAAACTAAGTCATATATCGCACGGTCTGCCCATTAACTATTACAACTTTGGCCGTAAATTCAAATACGAATATGTCGTTTGTATTAAGAAAGGAACAAGTTTGGAACAATACAAGCTTACTGTCACACCGTTATAGATATTTATTGAAATTACAGGTCAGATCGATGTCATACTTTGAGAAGAATTGACTAAAAACTCCACTGACTTTCTAGACAATTCTTCTTAGAGTGGGATAAATGTAGCAGGGTGTTGAAATTTCGAAAGTATTTTCAGTCAAAATTATAAGATACTAGCTGTGCCAGGGGCTTCGCCCGCGTAGAAATCAGGGGTACACAAATTTTTCCCGAGTTGAAATCTTGATCATAAAAGTTGTTATTGTGAGTTAACCATAAGAGATAGAGATATGCTGTCCGGGACTTTTTTGTAGAATTTTTGTAGATCTACAATTCTTTAGTACATTACTGTTGTGTATCTCTACTGGTTTACGGAGCGCACGCGAGTAAAGTTGAATTTTTTTTACAACTGCGCCACTTTAATATATTTTACATGAAATGGTAATGTTAACACAAACCTTTCGGAAGAATTTGCTATCTTTTAGTAAAAACCGTACAACAATGCGTTCAGTAGACTTTGAGAAAATACACATACAGACAGACAGCCTATAGGGACTTTGTTTTATAATAAGTATAGTACCTGGGTCACCGAGCCTTGTTCGGTAATTTAATACAAAAAAAAATAATAATAATAAAAAATAATAACGTAGGTGGGGCTCCTAGGTATTTTCATTTCTCTAGACCGCCCGTTCCCCGAATACGCTACGCCGACTTGAAAATTTACGGCAAAAATAGTGTTTTATATTCAATGTAAACTTAACTATTTTTTAATGCCCAAAAACAGGGTTAAAACGAATTTTTAATAAAACCTAGCGAGATCCATTTTTCTCCCCCAAAACTCCCTTCACGCTGAATTTCAGGAAAATCATTGGAGCTGCTTCCAAAATTCCGTAAAATATATATACATACAAGATTAACTCATTTAAATATTAAAGATAAAATCGTACGCCACAGAATGAATAAAAGCAATTCACGCGGGCAAAACTTTGTCATACCTATTTCCATATTTACTTTTAAATATATTTGGACGCCGT
Organism: Morpho helenor; assembly: GCA_029227775.1. Lineage (NCBI taxonomy): Eukaryota > Metazoa > Arthropoda > Insecta > Lepidoptera > Nymphalidae > Morpho > Morpho helenor. The sequence goes on from JARGCU010000002.1 coordinate 12,255,932, forward strand.
GTGGTATCTGGCTGAATAGAATAGACCACCCTCATTTCTTACCGAGGTGTCGTATAAGGCGACTAAGGTAAGTTGACCCACCGTGTGGTATCCGGCTGAGTAGAATAAACCACCCTTATTTCTTACCGAGGTGTGGTAAAAGGCGACTAAGGTAAGTTGAGTTACCGTGTTGTATCCGGTTAAGTAGTATTGACCATCCTCTTTCTTATCGAGGTTTCGTAAAATACGACTAAGATAAGTTGACGTCAGGCAGGCGGCCGGTCGTAAAATACGTAGCCAAATCATATGACAACATGTTTGTAACATATTGTGGTGACCCCACTTAGAATGGGATAAGGGCAGGAAGATGATGAGTTTTTTATATTCAATGTAAACTTAAATATTTTTTAATGCCCAAAAACAGGGGTAAAACGAATTTTTAATAAAATCTAGTTAGTTCCATTTTTCTCCCCCAAAACCCCCTACATGCTGAATTTTAGGAAAATCGTTGGAGCCGTTTCCGAGATTCTGAAAAAAAAAAAAAATATATATATATATATATATATATGTAGATATGTAGACTTCAATGTATTTTCAATATATTTTTATTGATGGAATGATTGTTGCCAGGATGCGACATATATATATATATATATATATATGTCGCATCCTGGCAACCATCATTCCATCATTAAGAATATATTGAAAATACATTGAAAATAGAAGGCGCAGCGGTGACAGAATGCAGGCGCATGTGAGAGATGAAGACAGATGCTTGTCATGGCGCAGTTGTGAAAATTGTTAAGAAGAATATAAAGTTGAAGATAAGCGTTGTACTTTTCCATATGCACTATACCCTTATTACGCCCACCAATGTCTAAGAATAATGCCCAAGATACTGATGAGTCTACATCAGTCGTGGGATTCAATCGTGCAAATGGATGGATAGTATGAAGAGACTATGATGACTCACAATGGCGGATACTACAAGAGTTCCGAAAGAAAACAATACAAACAACAAAAAAGAAAAGAAAAAAAAAATCCAAGTGATACGAATAATATCAATCGGCCGAAGTTTAAACCCGATAAATGATGATTTTACGTAAAATTGTGGTGTAATACAGCGTTATACTTGGACGGAAAAACAAAAGAAGATACGTTTTCTGGAAATTTCTGCGGCTGCACTTATTAGTTTCAACAATGATAGATCAATGGATAAATAAAAATCATTCTGTGTATGCCTGTTTTCGTGTTACGTATTTGTTGAATTTTTGGAAGAATTTAAATATAGTGCAAATAGCAGCATGAACGGTGATTACGCATTTGGTACAAAATTGATACATGACTGCAATGGCTTGCATTCACACCGGAGATATCTTCGCGTCAAAAGCTGCATCAGGAACTACAAGTATACTCCTATTTGAAACGAAAGTTATTTACAGAGGATCGCAGATTCAACGCGATCCCAATTCAAGGGTCTTAGTTGCGATCAGCAGTGCACAGAAAAATGGAGTGTCGCAAACGGATTTTGGAACCAAAAGACTATTGTCTGTGGTACTGTGGTAAGCTCTGGACAACGATGACAAGCAGATTACAAATTATTTGTGTGCTACAGGTGTAGCAGGCTGGGTCACGTCGCGAGTTGCTGCATGACCAATGGACTGCTCTTTGAGGTACCAGTACACCGACGAGTAGACTGTAGACCAAAGTATGGTCAAACCGCCATCAGGAGCTTTCACATCATTTGGTAGGTGTTATTTCTTTGATTTGTTTCTGGGCCTGGATGTTCTCTCATAAAAGAGACTATAGCTAAAAAATTTAGTTCGGAAATAATTGATAATGTTGTCATTAATAGGGATGGCTAACAAGAATGTTTATAGTATCTTTCAAATAATTGTCAAGTAAAAGTAATCGGTTTTGCAACTTAAATTATAAGAAGAGGGTGAACTGTTCACCTTTTGCCAATCCAGCTCTTTTAGTCAAAAACATAATGTGTCTTATTGTTTTACAAAAATACCTGAGAGTCAAGTACCTATTGATAATGACAAGATTTGTGATAACGTAATTTGTGTTGATGTTTATACAGACGGGTTCTTGGTTCGGTGGGTCGGTGACTGTACCAGAGTATCGTCTGTAGCCCAGTAGAAATCGGCATCTGCTCGGAGTGGTCCGTGGGTACGCAGTGAGCGATAGCTCTGGGGGTCGATGACACCAGGGTATCGTCTGTAGCCCGGTAGAAATCGGTATCTGCTCTGAGTAGTCCGTGGGTACGCAGGGAGCGATAGCTCTGGGTGGTATAGTCGGGTCTAGCTGTGTAGCGATGGCCGTGAGTCATGTGGACTCGTTATCCCTGCGGGAAGACCCTTCTGCTGAGACAGAAGCGGTAGACCACGAACAAGACACCTGGGTTGTTTTTGAAGTAAATTCTGATAGGTTTTCTGTTTATTTTTGTAATGTCATGGTGAGTGTCAGTCAATGGTACTCTGCCTCAGTACTTTTCGTATGCATTATGGGTTTGGCATGGCCTTACATTTTATTTGTTGGGTTTCATAATTCAATGATCAACTTATGACGAGATATAATTTTCCTTGTTTTGTTCGTTTATTAAAAAGATCTAGACCTCAATGACCCAGATGTTGTAGGATAGGCCGAACGGAATTTCTGGGTTCGTTTGTTTGTTACAGATCAACACACGGGGACGTGTGTCTCGCAGGATGGCCGTGTCGCATCCTGGCAACCATCATTCCATCATTAAGAATATATTGAAAATACATTGAAAATAGAAGGCGCAGCGGTGACAGAATGCAGGCGCATGTGAGAGATGAAGACAGATGCTTGTCATGGCGCAGTTGTGAAAATTGTTAAGAAGAATATAAAGTTGAAGATAAGCGTTGTACTTTTCCATATGCACGATACCCTTATTACGCCCACCAATGTCTAAGAATAATGCCCAAGATACTGATGAGTCTACATATATATATATATATATATATATATATATATATATATATATATATATATGTATATATATATATATATATATATATACATACAGGATTAACTAATTTATATATTAAAGATATATTTGGATAGTATTGAGAACTACAATTTTCTTTCCATTAACGGTGTAATAAGTGTTCAAATTACAGGGTCTAAGAAATTGTTTTCCTTAAGCGCCTTAAGTTGTTCGCGTTAATGGTTTAATCTTTTCCTTTATTACTTGCTAGCTATGCATCACCTTTGGTGTTTATTGTTTGGTTACTCAAGATGTTTTTGTTTTGTTTAAATATTGTTGTTGGTAACGACTTCCGCGTCAAATTTGTTCGGGTTAAATTTAACAATCCATATTAATTTTTGAATTTAAACTATCGTGAGTGTTATTCATAATTAATGTATAGATTCCGGATATACTCATGTCTTATTTTATCGGACATGAAACTAGTCGGGCTCATCCGATAAAATAAGACGTGAGTATAGCCGGAATCTATACATTAATTCATATTAATTTTAATATGGATTTTTGCGAAAGTCTGTCCGTCTACGCTTTCACTTTTGGACATTAAAAGTACTGCATTTTGATTGTTCTTTTAAAATACAAAGCCGAATCTGATTGAGTAGAATAGACCGCCCTCATTTCTTACCAAGGTGCTTCAGCTTCAATGCTTCAGTTGCGGGGCGAAAAGATTGTTGAGTTTGTGATAGTGAACGTATGCAGTGCTTGTATTGTGGTGGCGATAGTGGAGATTTGTGCATGTGTTTCTACAAATCCTGCATGTATCAGGTATGAAAACGGATTGTCCACTCTACATTTAGCATTAAATATATCTTCTTCTTCATCACAGATTATAGCAAAATAATTTTATTATTACTTTTGTATAGCAGGGCTTCTTAAACTGTGGGTCGCGACCCACCTCGAAAGGGGCGTCGCAAAGATCTGATACTTTTTAATCATTATTGATACAACTACATGGCTGCAGCTGTCCTTTAAAGAACTTTTCTAACATTAACCCTTTTCATTAAATTTAATTAAATAGATTTCATTAAATTTATGATTGGTTAGTTTACAACAATTATAAATAAAATTTTAAAATTAGTATACACACTACGTACAAATATAAATACAAATAAAAATCATACAAAATACTATTGTAGTTTTATTATAACTATTTATTGAAAAAAGTGTCAATGCAAAACTGTTATTTACATTGTAAAATAGTGCGATATTACATCTACATCTACGGTTAATATATATTTCATTATATGGAGGAGGGGGTCGTTTAAAATTTCCTAAGCTTGAAGGGGGTCGCTATATAAAAAAGTTTAAGAAGCCCTGTTGTATAGTACAAAAGTATTTGCATGTACTTAATATAGAAAATCAAATATTATACGACCTCCTAACCTTGACCTATTCAGCTGGAGGTAATTTTTAATTAGTTCGCCCACTGGCTTATACCTTTAATATTTACGTATATTCGAGTAAGCCAAAGCGAAACATTTCAAAGTAATTAAATGTAAATACTTCCAACATTAATTGATGCTAAGTTTTAAAATGTTATATTTAGCTGAAAGCTTATTTAAATTTCACCGAGCTATTGAAGTGTTATTTAGAATTGCTTCCACTATTTTCATTTAAAGTCCGTTTAATTAGTGAAACTGTTTCTTTGTATGTTACGTAATAGCTTGAATCTTGAAAGTTTTTTTTACTATTATTGTACTTTATAAGTACATCATTATCCTCCTGCCCTTATCCCACTCTAAGTGGGGTCGGCACAAAATGTTATAAACATGTCCATTTGGCTACGTATTTTACGACCGGCCGCCTGCCGTCAACTTACCTTAGTCGCCTTTTACGACACCTCTGTAAGAAATGAGGGTGGTCTATTCCGCTCGGCTGGATACCACACGGTAGATCAACTTACCTTAATCGCCTTTTACGACACCTTGGTGAGAAATGAGGGTGGTCTATTCTACTCAGCCGGATACCACACGGTGGATCAACTTACCTTAGTCGCCTTTTACGACACCTTGGTGAGAAATGAGGGTGGTCAATTCTACTCAGCCTGATACCACACGGCGGGTCGACTTACCTTAGTCGCCTCTTGCGATACTTCGATAAGAAATGAGTGTGGTCTATTCTACTCAGCCGGATACCACACGGTGGATCAACTTACCTTAGTCACCTTTTACGACACTTCGGTAAGAAATGAGCGTTGTCTATTCTACTCAGCCGGATACCACACGGCGGGTCGACTTACCTCAGTCGCCTTTTACGACACCTCGGTAAGAAATGAGGATAGTACTATTCTATTCAGCCGGATACCACACGGCGTTTATGTAAACATCAATTGTACGAAATTTCATCAAAGACATCAGCTACCATTTATAAAGCTTTTTTTCATTTTAAATGAATCCCAAATTCCAAATCATAAGTTGAAAATGAATTCCAAATCAAAAGTTTATATTATATCACCATTGTTATCCGGTGATTCATACAATAATATTGAATCAATACATAATTATAAATAATCTGTCGAGATTATAAAGATAATAAAGTTGGGGCTAGATAAATATAATTTGATTGTATTTTCATTTCCTTCTGTATCACTGAAGGTAGCCATGTTGTTTTTAGTTGTGACTTTATTAAGTTTATGTACAGTTTATGGGAAACATGAAATGTACGAAGGGTAAGGTCGATAATTCTACTAATATTATAAATGTGAAAGTTTGTGAGTATGGATGTATGTTTGTTCCTCTTTCACGGCGAATCCTCTAAACTAATACTTATGAAATTTGGTACAATTATTTCTTTTACACCTGAATATCATATAGGCTATAGAAATCCTGTTAATTCTACAGGAATAGGATGATATTGAAAAGCGCGATCTATTGTTAAGCTTGTCTTATATAAAAAATCTTTTGTCACAATGTTACCATGCTCCTCCAAAAGGCTTGACCGATTTTTATAAAATTTTATACGCATATTCAGTAAGTCTGAAAATCGGCTACTATCTATTTTTCATATCCCTAAGTGATAAGGGTTGTACACCATATATTTTTTTTAATGTTTTTTAATTCCAAACTAATGAGATAATTATTTTGCTATAATCTGCGATAAATGAAAATATACAGTTCTAAATGTAGAGTGATGTGAAGTGATTCTAAATGTAGATTCTTTCTCATACCTGATACATGCAGAATTCGTAAGAACTCATGCACTACCCGACACCGATAACATAACTATACATAAGCATTGCACACATTTACCACCACAAACTCAACAATTGTTTCGCCCCGTAACCGAAGCATCGTCAGGAGGTAGACTCCACAACAAAATCGCAAAGAAAATCAAAATGCTTTCAGATGTATCAGGTATGAGAACGAATAGTACAACTATATTTAGCATTACATATATTTAAATTTATCGCGGATTATAGCAAAATAATATTCTCATTAGGTTTGTATTATGGACCTCCACAAAATAACGCCTAATTCTATAAATTATTTAATTCATTTAAAAATACATATATGTATATATGAACCAATTACCTGCCACCCATAACACAAGTATTGAATTACTTACCGTGTGTGTTGTTTCATTATAAAAATACTGAGCCCAAGTAATTTAAATTCATATTAATCAATTTAACTTACCAACAAATGCGGTTCAATCCTCAACTCTAAAGCTGGTTTGAAAAACTGATCCTACCGAGAAGAGCCAGCAAGATACTTGGCAGTTGCTCTTTTAAAAATTATAATTCTTATGATAATTAACGCAGACTGTTAAATCTTTTAAATTACAGACATGCTCTCTTCGAAGTTAAAGTAGAAGATGTTAAGCAATATGACCTGATAGCAGCACTAGAAGTTCCTCTACAAATTGATATATGGAAGTACGCGGCAACTGAAAAACAAGCTGTTATACTTGTTCCCAAGAAGAGTTTGGACCGCTTCCAAGATGTGCTTAACGCTGAAGGAATAGAATATCGTATGGACGTCGAGAATATAAAACCGTAAGCAAATCAGCAAACAAAAATGCTAGAATTAATAAATCACCTTCAATTGCTGCACGTTTCTTCGCCCACACGCACACAAACATACATTTCATAATTCATTTTAGACTAGCAAATATTAAATTGCAGAAATATGCATGCATATGCATATAAATGCATGTATATGAAAGAGGGGAATCTCGCTTTCGAGGATATAAATCGCGCAAAGACAACGTTCTTTGCCTTCTAAAATCTAAAGTTCTTTAAAATAGATTGTAGATTTAACTCATAAAAGCAAAAATGTTTGCCGATTTGATTTATTTATATCTAGTTGTATCTCCTAACTTGTTTTCATCATATTTAAAGTTAAAATACCTTCAATGCACTTATGCGATAATTATTTCAGTTACCTTGATGAAGAGGACAGATTAATGGATGAAGCGAGACAAAAGACATCCGGTCAAGCTAGAGTTGGCTTCGATAGAGTGTACAATTTGACAGAGGTAAACGGACCACGTTTTAGTTATACACAAATACCGATTTTATACGTTGCATTATCCCTGATATCACATAACTACTTTTTAAGTCTGACTTATTAAGTTTTACTTTTTGGCGCTAGCACTGTCGAAAAATATTTTAACTTTGGGAAGATGTGGTATTTTTCCTAGATTTATAACTGTTAATCAATATCATATTTACTCAGTTCTGAAACAAGTTTTGCTACATAATGTCTGACAAACAAGGCGTAATTTTTTAAGAAAATAATACTTTTGATTGAAAGATTCAGAAGCCTTACTGAAGTCATCACCGCACTAAAGGAGTTGCCTAAATATTTATAACGAATAACCATTTTATAAATTCATGTTTCATCGACTTTATACTGATAAATAGATTGATGCTTAGAATTATTAGTAAAATTAATATGATACTTTTACTTTTAGGTTTATGATTATCTAGATGAAGTGGCAGCTCTTTACCCAGATTTAGTAACACTGGTTAACGCTGGTAAATCATTCGAAGGTAAAGACGTTAAGTACCTTAAAATTTCTACTACCAACTTTGAGGTAAGTACACCTTTGTATAATAACACAAGAAATGGTGAAAATGGCGCAGAAAGAATTTTCAAAATCTGTCTTGTTATAATATCAGTTGATCGGAGTCTAAATATATTTAATTCATGTGTTGTAAATTGTTTTGTACATACTTAAACAAGGTCTGTTATTTTAAAATAAATTTAATCTTGTTTTATTTTTTCAGGACTTTAGCAAGCCAATCGTTTTTGTGGAATCACTTCTTCATGCCCGTGAATGGGTTACTTTACCACCAACTCTGTATGCAATCGACAAACTTGTGACAGGCAATCTCACTGATAGAAGTATTTTAGATAGAGTTGACTGGATCATTCTCCCAATTGCAAATCCTGATGGATATGAATTCAGTCACGTTCAGGTAAATTAAATTATCATATTTCGACTATAAACATGTGATTTACTACAGGCTGATATTATTTTATTTATTGACTCCATGATGAATATAAATTGATTATTTAGAACTATATATGCTCTGATAAAAATAACATTTATTGATATTAAGTTTTTTATCCACTATTATAAATATGAAGGTATGTATGTCTGTCCGTTTGTCTGTCTGTTATTATTTCACGGCTAGTTCTGGAGCAAAGTAGAGTAAATTTGTTGCACTAAAAGCATTTATGTATAAAAAAATGGTATAAATACAATATTATCCATAAAAGAAAGCACCATAAAAATTATAAAAATTCTGATAATAAAATCGCATTTTGTTGGCTGATGCTGAAATTTCCTACAACTCTATAACTAATTTGTGTTACTGATTGCCCTCATATTTTTAGGAACGTAAGATTCTGATACATTATATTTGGTTATTCTGTTTCATATCTTTTTATAATTGTTGCAGAATCGTTTCTGGCGCAAAAACCGTGCTACTGGTTATATGATCAATGATATTTGTGTTGGCGTAGATTTGAACAGAAACTTCGACATCGCTTGGGGTGCTTTCTCTTCTAACAACGTGTGCGCTGAGACTTTCCATGGTGGATTTCCCTTTTCTGAACCCGAGACTGTCATAATAAGAGATATCTTACGAGAGCATGCTGGACGTATTTCTATGTTTTTGGACATCCATAGCGTTGGTAGCATGATCTTGTACGGTTGGGGTAATGGCGTTCTTGTAGACAACGCCTTGTCTGTTCATATGGCTGGCATTGAAATGGCCAATGCCATCAACGCTGTGAAGGCATACTGGAATCCAAATTACATTGTCGGCAATTCAGCTCTAGTGTTATACTTCGCTTCAGGTCTCGCCATGGATTACGGCACAGTAACAGGTGTTCCCTATTCTTATGTCTACGAGCTACCGCGACATAGGAACTCCATAGGAATTAGTATGTTCCTCGTAGATCCGGCGTTTGTGCAACAAGCTGCTATGGAAACTTGGGAAGGAATCCAAGCAGGTGCTAAGTTTCTTATACGGTTTAGACAGGGTAAAAAGAATTAAATTTGTAATGCATTTTAAATGACATAAACTTATGTTTAAATAAAGACTAATAAAGCAACAGTTTTAGTGTAATCAGTAAAGTTATTGACATCCATATAGAGTTTAATTTGATAATCTTTTGAGTAATATCTAGTTATACTATATTTTAAAGTAGCACAGGTGTGTTTTCATCATCATTCTCTTACCTTTATCCCACTCTAAGTGGAGTCGGCACAATAAGTCTTCTTCTTCCATTCTCCTCTATCATTCGTCAACTCTGGTGCCACTCCTTTAACATGCATATCATTTTGAACACAATCCATCCGTCTTTTTTTCGGCCTCCCCCTAACCATACATACATCTACATTCATATTTAAAACTCTTTTGGTCGCATGATTTTCATCCCTCATTACATGACCATACCAACTTAGTCTCGCACTTCTCATCTTTTCTGTAATAGGCGCAACTCTCAGACTTCCCCTAATATACAGTACAGCTACGAATCGAATCCAGTACAGCTACGTTTTAATGCACTTGATAACCGAATAGTTTTCCTTTTTAATATTATGAACGCTCATTGGAAACGTCCCCGCGGTTGATGCATCTGGTGCTTCCGATGCATCGATTAGCAGAGGGAGAAACCATTGTTAAAGAGGTCCCGACTGGGTGGAGCTCTCCGGGGTATAGAGCCACTGCTGGTGGCAATGGGGGCAATGTGTCTAACGATACCCTGTCCCCGCCACTAACAGCGTAGTGGAGCACTGTCAGGTTTTTAGTCGGTGCGAATCCAACGTACCATTATGGGTTTTCCTGGCAAAATAAAAATTGATTACATATATATTATAGAATACAATCTAATCGCGGATTAAAGCAAAATAATATTATCACCTTTGTTTAATACCACTTTAGCTTAAAAGAATAATCTGACATGATCAATCAATAATTAAATATGTCGAAATAATTACAATTGATAAATTTAATCCTAACAATTACTTGCAAGTGATTTTTTATACCAGTCATGTTCATATGTCATGATTGCAAGAATGCCAGAAGTAAAATTCATCCAGATCTAGAATTAAGTGCTGTTGGATTGAGACAATGATGATCATGATCTCTCGCCATGTGGTATCCGGCTGAATAGAATAGTACCACCCCCATTTCTTACCGAGGTGTCGTAAAAAGCGACTAAGCTAAGTTGACCGGCCGTGTGGTATCCACCTGTGTATAACCGACCCCCCTGATTTCCTACCAAGGTGTCATAAAAACCGACTAAGGAAAGTTGACCCGCCGTAACGTATCCAGGTGAGTAGAATAGACCCTATTACCGAGGTGTCATAAAATACGACTAAGGTAAGTTGATGTCATTAAATTCGGCGCGTAAGCAGTTTTTAGGGGGAAAAGTTGATCTAGCTAGGTTTTATTTAAAAAAAATGTCATTTTATCCCTGTAATTATTAAAAAATTGCTTAAATTGACAATAAACACACTAGCCAATTTTTTCTGTCAATTGTCAAGTTGTAATAGTGTAATGTTAAACGGGCGGACTAAATATGAAAAGATACCCGGGTTCGAATCTTCTTTCCTTTTTTTAATTGCATTTTTATATATTTTTAATAAAATTACGGTCATCCGGGTACTTAAGTAATAAAGTTTTCAATTTCATTAAGACATTTGTACAAAAAAATTTTATACAACGACTGAATTGAGCTCGAGCCGAAATCAATTTGTACAAATTATGCAGGACATTACCAATGTCTACACATCTGTGTACAAATGGAATGTACATTTCATTGAATTGGTTCACTCGAGGGTCGAACGGTTGTATATACGTAGATACAGAAGTTACAATAAAATTATTTTGCTGTAATCCACGCTTCTATAAATGTAATGCTAAATGTATGAGACAACAATCACATGCCTTATACATACAGGATAAGTCACCACACGTATCACAAACCGCCAACACTTTTCAAGCCAAGTCTTTTCATCTATTTATTTTACTAAAATTATTTAATAGATTAAATAGTTCAATATATAAACCTTTTCTTTTCCTCTATATGACCTGTATTCTCTTTCTTCTTCAATTCTTGTCCTTTTCCTTCTATTACTCAAAGGTTGACTGGAAGAGATCCCTTTTAGGGATAAGTCCGCCTTTATACATGTGTTTTTTTTCTAAATAAATGTATAAAAAAAAACACTCTGTACAAGAACTACACACACTCACTATTACAATCTCTATCGTTTCGCCCCAAAACCGAAGCATAGGTAGGATACACAGGAGTATAGGCTCCACGAACAAAATAGTAATGCAACTATCGTAGAGATTGTGGTAGCGAATGTGTGTAGCGCTTGTGTGGAGTGCTGGTATTGGCGGTGTTTTGTGGTACTCATTTGTCCTACATGTATAAGGTATGTGATTGTGGCCTGCCACTTAGGATTACATATATTCAGATTACATATATGCCGTCAGGCAGGCGGCTGGTCGTAAAATACGTAGCCAAATCATGTGACAACATGTTTGTAACATGTTGTACCGACCCCACTTAGAGGCAGGAGGATGAATAATCAAGTAACAAACTGGCTCAGCTGTAATAATTAATTGTAGATCAAATTAAAATTTGGATTTTTTGTTATGAGGACAATCAAGTAAACAGATTTAAAAAAAAAGAAACAACAAACATTCCTCTGATATCATTAAGTTCTGCAAAGAAACCCCTACTTTTGGTCATCTCATTACCACCTATTTTGTCACATAAAAAAGTTAATAATAATAAAAAGTTCTAAAGTAAACTAAAAATTATCATAATAAACGTTTAATGGGTGATTTACGCAGGCCGACTTATAGCATGAGACTAAGCGTCACGATGTCGTGTCGTATCGCCTATAGTTTTTACCCTTGAAAAAAATCAGTCAATTTAAAACTTACGTCATAATTACATCATCCTCTAGTAAAAACTTAGAGTGGGTTTGCTCTTATAAAATATAATTCTTATTACTAGTTACATTTAGCTATTACTGTCTTGTACAGGATTTAAGCGAGTTATATCTACATATTCTCATCTTCTAAGTAATCATGTGTATAGTAGGCTTTCTGTATTAGCCTTTTATTAATAGTGTTTTTATGCTGTAATTATTGTGTGTGTATTTAGTGTGCTGTAATGGCAAAGCTAAAATTGAATGCGGAATTTTATTATAGACCCACAAACGATTTACGTGCTTTTGCAAAGCGCAAAGCAGGAGCCGCAAGCTTATGTCGGTTCCTACTTTGTCTATTATACACAAATTGGACTAATGTAGAGCAATAAAGGCAAAAACGTCGTCGTAACGGTCGTAGCAAAATCTTTGTCGGAACGTATAAACGTCCTGAACACGACGCCTGCTATTGACGCGCTTCGTTAATTTGATGAATTGCCTCATTCCGTGGAACTGACATATTTGGCGGAATTAACATCAACAGCGCCTCTTTTTCCTTACTGTATTATAATGAGTGGTTAATTTGCTTTGTTTGCCCTTACATGTGCTTTCACGTTGGAATTAAAGATAAGAGTCACCTTCGATGATTTGATGATGCTTTATGTGTCCCGCCGACGAGGACGAGTTGCGGGTATTTCGGACTCGCACCGACTAAAACAACCTGAGTGACACCACGCTACTGGTGGCGGGAACAGGGTACCGGTACTGAAACCATCTCTAACCAGACAGAGAAAGCCCATCGTACCCGCCGCTCAATGGAAACTCCATCCCCGGAGTCCCCAGCCTATCAAGATTGCCATATGCTAGAGGGACAATTGAATTGGGTTAAAAATAGACTTTGAAACGGCTCGATAGATTTTAATGAAATTTTCAGACAATCTTTAAAATGACCCAGCGAATGATACTGTAATTCCGTGGCATTTATAACATTTTTATAAGTGTAAATAATGTATCTTTAAATTAAGCACGGCAAATCGGGCTGGACATACTTGCTAAATATAACTGTAAAAAAAGTATTTATAATAATTTGAATTTATTAGTGACTTATACTATATCCAAACTATAAATAATCAAAGTACTACAAACAATTAACTAAATAATAATTAGTTATATATGGTAGTTGTTGATATTTCAGTTGGTTCTGAATAATTGATCACGTCACGTACTGTAGTCAAATTTACAGCAGATACATCAGCTCTATCGCCATTAAAAGATACAGCAACATCAAATTTAGGACAACCACATTCAAATTCAACTATTCCTATTCTGTCAGACTCCACGTTGGTCCCATTACATGAAAAAGGTTTAATGCAACCTCTTGGCGGGTTGTCACCGAAAATTGAGCATATCTTCTTCAAATACCAGCTATCGTCTACTTCGAAAATGGTATTTTTATATCCCACTTCTATGATAGGACTTGCGTCTATACCAAGCTGGGAATATTTGGTAGCAGAACGACTTGCGTAATTTCCTTTGGTTAGCACACATTGCTTGTATGTTACAGGATCAATGCCTGATTGGCAAAGGCAGACTTGACTTGGCTTCCCTAAAAGAATAAGAAAAAATCAAAAATTTTATTTATTCCTAGTACAATCAAGAAAAAATAACGTACGCAGTAAAAATTGTGGTATTGGCTTATCTACAGTAACAAGAATTGAAAGCCGCAAAGTGTCCATGTTTCTCTTTATATGTCTACCAAATTATCATATTATCAGATGGAATTATTTATGAGATATTAATCTAATTTATACTCGATCAATTTAAATCATATCATCTGTTTCTTTGAGATATTCAAAGATTAATGCATTCTATAAGCCATCATACTGTCTTCAAAATTAGTGCTAATAAGGATTTGACTAAGAAAAGTTAACCAAGCGCTATTCTTACTAGCTATAAACTTGTTTTATCATTAACTGATTCAATGCGGAGATTGGTCTCCAAATTCTGGCCTATATTTCTGGTCTATACGTTATTATTGGCATTAAAAATATATTTGCACATTACATTAAAGAACTGCATTTGTTAAAATTTTCCGCTTTAATTCCATTTAACGGCATTAAGAAATACTGTTGCATCATCCCTTTTTGATATTTTTTTATCTTATTCTGCACCATTATCAGTTATATTAAATCCTATCAGTGATGTAAAAACAGAAATATATCATCAAACAATTGTTCTTTCATTATAATCTGTTGATACCATACCTTCAGCTTCACATTTTAGGTACTGCGCTTGTAAGAATGTATTCATCTTCATTCCGTTCAACGCGCACAATTGTGGTACCGAATATCTTCCACTTCCCAGCAGATAATAGTCTACCACTATATCTCCGCCTATGTTATCTACAATCCATGGATACGTCCTCGTGAAGAACTCCACATCATTACAAACGTCTCCGTATAATGATATGACGTATGTTGCTTCGATGAAGGAGATAAAGGAAATGAGCAGTAAATGAATCATTATAAAGGCAGTATGGGACAGTTATGTGTGATGAAATGCTACAGACTGCATTATATAGATTTCTAAGTTATTTATTGACGTAATTCTACACACCTTGATAACGGTTTTTTCTATTAGAAAAAGGTACTTATTTACTTTTCTGAAAACTAGCTTCTGCCCTTCGCATCGCCCGCATGGAAATCAGTTTTTCCTTACAACCTTCTCTATCTTCTAGTGAAAGTTTCATCAAAGTTGGTTTAACTGTTCCGGAGAATGTTCTGTTAACCTAACCTTCCTCAAGACTTGCAATATCTTTTAGTAAAACCGTCCAACAAACAACGAAAGAGTAAAATCCGTCAGTAGAGATATAGATCACATACAGACAGACAATTTCTCAAAATCTACTGAATGGGTTTTCGAACGGTTATTATTAAAAGATAGTATAATTCTTCCGGAAGATTTAGGTTAGTAGTACATAAAACTCTCCTGCTGCGGGCTTAAACCAGTACAGATACAATGAAGTAATGTACCAGATAATTGTAGATCTATAAAAATACTACTAAAAAGTCCGAAATAGCATGTCTCTATTTCTTATAGTTAACTAAGAATAACTACTTTTTTTGTCCTTTATGACACACATGATTTCCACGCGATCGAAGCCGCAAGCACAGCCAGTAATAAATAAAGTTGCACTAGATATACTAACTCAAGCTGTGGTAGCCCAGCGGGAACACCGTGCGACTCTTTCGAGGAGGTCAAGGGTGCAAACCTGGCCCAGGTTAGCACCATAGTACACCAATGAGTTTTTCTGTTAAAACTTATGTGTCTAATTGATAATTGCAATTTATCACACGCTTTTCGGTAAAGGAAAAACATCGTGAGGAAGCCTCTATCTCTAGAGAATTCTGGAGATATGTGTAACCTACCAATCCGCATTGGACCAGCGTGGCAGCAGCAGGTCGTAGCTCCAATCCTTCTTTCCAAAAACGGAGAGAAGAGGCCTATTCCTAGCAGTGGGAGAGTAGGAGGCCGCTACTTACTAGATATACTAAATGACAAACCCATTCCAATGTATTTAGTTGTTTTGGAATCCCAGTTATACGGTAATAAAGATATGAAAAATATGCTTGAGCCTCATAAACGTTAAAATTTTGCATCACATTTTCATACGCGTGTAAAACACGGAATGTGGTAAAGTACGCATTAGCAATTATAAAATGTTAAAATTACTTGTTAATCCGTTTCGGAGTCTATGATAGTGACAGCGAGACCGGCGTCTCTATTGAGAAGGTCACGGGTTCGACTCCCGTGCGTCTGACCAATAAGTTTTCTTGTTAAATTTATGTGCCTTATTGATCATCATTTTCCTATCCTTATCCTACTCTAAGTGGGGTCGGCACAACATTTTTTTTTTCCATTCTGCCCTATTATAAGTCAACTCTGGCGCTAATCTTTTGATATGAATGTCATACTTTACACAATCAAACAATCTCTTTTTTGGGTCTTTCTCTAGGCACATATCCATCCCCATGTCCCTTATTGATATTTTTTTAATTATCTTTATTTTAAGGGACTTTAGTCTTCAGATATATCAGCCCCATCGTATCTTAACCTAAATATTAACTGCCTTAAGGGATAAGCAGAAAGGGAGTCATTGATGAAGCAGCAACTAGTTCGTACAAATCCATGGCAATGATGGAATCTGGGATATTTAACGCATGATACCAAAAGTAATAATAAAATTATTTTGCTATACTATTTCTATATCTATTATTATATGTTTCTATAAATTATTTAAAGACGCATGGTACCAACATTAGCGTAGCACATATTGTAGCGAATTGTAGAGAATTATTGATGCGACATCAATAATTCTCTTTCCTTATGGTTTAGCTTACATTCCATTAGTAATTTTCTATTTTGTTACATACCTACATATACGTAAGAAATTATGATGATGTCTAATTTGGGGAATCAATTTTTCTCACTAGATGTGCAAACTTTTTAACAGGGTAATGTCCTGAGCGGATCCTAAATGCTTTTTTATCAGGAAAATCCATTATGTGTCGTCACCGCCCGACGGGGACGAGCGGTGGTTATGTCGGACTCGCACCGACTAAAAACCTGACAGTGCTCCACCACTATGCTGGTGGCGCGGACAGGGTACCGTTGGACACATTGCCCCCATCCCCGCAAGCAGCAACTCTGTACCCCAGAGTGCGTCACCTCTGGGACGGGGCCTCTCTAAAAGTGGCCCCTCCCTCCGTTAGGCGATGCATCGTGAGCACCAGATACAATTTTGATCTTTTAACGAAATATTATTTCCAGTGATAGTAGCCTGGTTGATATTTGCAACTGATCACACGCTTTCAGTGAAGAAAATCATCGTGCAACCTGCATATCTCTAATAAATTTTGGGTATATGTAAATCACAATAGTTTTTAAGAGAAAACTCATTGGCCTGCCCAGGGTTTGAACGCGTGATAACCTTGAAAGAGACGATCGCCCCGGTTCAGCTATAACAGGTTTAAAAGGTTGTTGACACCTGTATAATTAAACGACCCCGTCACATTATAGCCTAGTGTCGTGCTACAATCGATATTAATTGAGAGCCATCAACTCTGGGAGGTTTAATAGATTGTGCATCGCTGCATGCTCGTAAATACGGAGATTGCCATTTTAATGCTGTAGGGATGGTACTTTTATCGTTGTCACCGTAAAATTTTGTAGTTGGTAAGTTTAGTATCACGATTGAGAGACCTGAACCGATTGTTGTCGCCATTAACTTCCACTTTGTATTTTATAGCAACACAGTCATGAAACAAGAGTATCGCGCCCTTTTTGATTAAAATGGTGGCAACACTGTGACATGTTGTTTCCGGTTGAGTCTTCCTATTGATAAAACGTTTCAGTGACAGTCAGTCTTTGTTCGTCATTCAAGAAAAGTGCATCTCGGAACGGGAATTATGGTATTCCTATTATATCGTGTTATTGTATATAGTGTGCGCTAACACGATCATACCACTTCCTTTCAACCAAATAAGATTATGACTTTCAAATCAAAAAACTTGGTGTAATTAAGATATAAACGGAGTGTAATATTTATCCATGAAGAAGCTTAAAATTTAGTTTGTATAGGTTAAGATTAAAGTGTGCATGATCTATATTAACATCCCTTTCCTTCCCCATCAGTGTTAAATGGATTTCCCCATTCCCAAAGCACAGTCTGGGCGGCGGTGTACGTATCCAATAGGAAGGCGTCACCCCTGACCTGTCGCTACAGGTGCAGCCACAATAGTTTTCCCACGTTCGGCGTTTCTCGCCAGTGGAGAAAAAGATCCACTTAAAATAGGAAAAAGAACTCATTATTCAAATGAGCTGTTTCAAGCACTATTGAATCGTCAATCAATATGATTAATGAAGCTACAACTGTTTCGGAATGTTGCTGTTACCGAGAAGAACCAGAAAGAAACTCGGCGGTCAATATTTTTAACATTTTCAATTTTACATTACTAAACCGCAGTATGCAGCTGAAAGTATTTTCAAATCCAGACATTTTTATCATCCAAATACTCTTTAATTTTGTAATATGCTTAACTTATAAGCATATCTCTTATTAATTTAAACCTTTCTGTAGCCTGGTCTAGTATGGATAGCAGAATTTTATTGTAGAAGCGAATACCGAGACCATCGAATGAGTTGCTAACTCTGCTGAGTTAATGCTTTGGTAAAAGCAAAATATCGATGTTTAAACTTAAATATTCACATCACTAATAACATAAAGGTGGGTTATACGGGAAAATTGAAGGAGAATATATTCTTGGATATATTTTCTACGCAAACACGTGTAGCAAACAGTTTATATAGAGATATAACCCAAATTTTAACTATTAACAACTTTATTCAATGCTAATTACAGCAGTTTATAGTAGAACTGTACTGTAAAAGAACAATTTCAAACGGACTTCTAATAGAAATGAAAAGTTATTTAAACTTGGATACTACCAAATATTCAATTGTAACTTCTATAATTTTGCGTCATTAACGTTATCGTTTAGACGCCACGATACGATTGGATTACGACTTACGATATTTCGTTCAGACATACGATCAAGACTGTAATGTATGTTCTAGTGCGGGTGGGACGATAATTGTCTGCGGCGAACGCGTCGTCTCATGTCACTTATGTCGTAATGTTACCTAATATACGTGTTTGCTATATCTTCCTTTATTTACTAAGTTAAGTAAAAAGTCCGCGACAGCATATGTCTAGCTTTTAAGGTTAACCCACTGCAACCATTTTTATGATTACCAAAATATTATATTACGGTTTTAAATCATTCCACGCGGGGAAGATCTGCTGGCTATTGCTAGTTATGCAATAAAATTGTCGTCGCCTTTCTGATGATACTTCGGTTACGGGATGAAACGATGGTGTTTTGCGATACATGCGGTAACTAATCCTGCATGTATAAGGTATGAGAACGGTTTTGTTTCTTTCACTTAGCATTACATAGATTTCCTTATCGTGAACTTTTGTACAGTAAAATTCTGCAAAGTAACGCCTACTTTTAAAAATATTTTACAGAAAGTCGACTTTAGTAAAAAGAAATTGCATCATTAATTATTATATAGTTCTGGCAAAAAAATTGTTGTTATACTGTTTCAAAATGTCGTAGACTCATCTTGTGGTGTAAAAGCGGCAGTCAATCGTCGATCAAACCTAAGAAACACTATTCCCGTTCCCGCGCCGTCGAATTGTTGGGAAAAATTGCCGTTTCGAGTCAAAGTTTGATTACTTTCCCCCCTTGTCCGACGAAACTGTTTTTGTTTGTTATGGTGTTCCCAATTACTTTTCGGAAGAGTTTTGAGGGTGAACCATTTTCATTTTCTTAGTTTTCTCTACCCAGGGTTTGAATGCGTGAGCCCCTCGAAGGATCTCACAACCGCGTTTGACTACCACCGCCTTTTAAGCAAATTTGACTGGCCCATTGGAGCAGTGGGTAGTGACCCTGCCTTCAGCTCCACGGGTCGCGGGTTTGATTCCCGCCGAGGGCAAACATTTTCTATAAACGAATTTGTTGGTCTTTGAGCCTAGGTGTATATTTGTATTTAAGTATATATTTAAAAATATATAAGTATATATATTCACTAGTTGTCTGTCTACCATAACACAAGTATTAAGTTACTTACTTTGGGGACGGACGGCCATGTGTGGAAGTGTCCCATATATAACCATTTAGCAGTGTAGTAAATAAGTTCAAATCTTTCTCTTCAAAAAGGACGGAGGCCCTCAGCAGTGTTAACAGGCCCTAACTTTTTTCAATTCTGTTGTTAAAATTACCTTACTAAATAAATTAACTATATTTTATTTAAAAAATATAAAATAGAGTTTTTCTCGGCGCTGGCTGTAAATCTCCAATATCATCTCTAAAATATGTACCAATACTAAAAAAACAGTATTTCCTAAAGTAAATTTTGTTCACTTTACAACAACGCCATCTTGTAAACTACCCTCTTACTTTAATGGAAAGACATTCTTCAAAATAAGAACCATTCTGCGGTGTTTGACTTGGCTTAAAAGTTTCTTATTTTTTCGAAATTCAATATTGTAACATATGTAAATGTAGATGAACTTGATATATGAAAATGAAAACAATAAATGGTCCGTTTATGTTAAATAACTTCCACATGTATGAAAGTGAATTTTTTTTTTTTATGTTACTTAAAAAACTTAATTGTTAAACGATGATTTTTAAATTACTTGTTTTAATCGGACGCTACAAAAAATTACCACATTATGTTTAAAAAGTATATTTTTAATTATAATTTATAATGTAATAAAATATAATGTATTCATAACGATAAAAAAAATTATTAATTATATTTCTAGTATTTACTGATATATTTTAAAACATCGCCATCTTGGCGTGCGCTTGTGAACTACGTTACTAATTACACGATCCACAATGGCATTTGTCGGGTTGGCTTAACACTACTACGAATCAATATGTCCGCAATATATTTCTTTTATTATATGACAGGCTTGGAATAATTGTTTATACATTTATTATTCTCAAGCCTTTTTTGATAAGGTCACGAGGGTAACGGATTCAAACTCATCAGTTTTTCTGTTAAAACTTAGTTATCTCATTGTTATTTTCACTTAACCACATGCTTAGCTGTGAAAAAAACTGAAAAACCGTGTGGCATCCGGCTAAATAGAATAGACCACTCTCATTTCTTACTGAGGAGTAAAAGACGATTAAGGTAAGTTGGCGTCAGGCAGGCGGCCGGCCGTTAATTACCTACGTAACCAAATCATATGACAACATGTTTAAAACATGTTATGCCGACCCCACTTGGAGTGGGATAAGGGCAGAAGGGTGAAGAAGGTAAAATAGTATATTTTTAAAGATGTTTTGCGAAGGTAGAGAAAGAATATTGGATTTTATGTCTGTAAATAAATCCTCTATATTAAACTGTTGAAAATTTAAACATGTTATCATTTATATAAAACTAGCGGCCTGCCCCTGCTTCGCACGGGTATAAAATATATATCCCATGTCAGTCAGTGTAAAAAAAATGATTAAAATCGATCGAGTAGTTTTGATTTATTCATTACTGCCCGTGGCCCGCAAGCGTTAAATTTGGAGAAATACAATTTCCTTTCCCTATACCAAGAAGATTTCCTGCTATCTTTGGAATATCTAAATTCATATAGTACATTTTTAGTTATTTACTTTTACATTTTTCCTATGTATTTTATTTTTACAATTAATTACAGAATGTCTTCAAACAAACTCTTGAAAGAGGGACATAGCTGCTAAAGTCGAAGTGTTATAGGGCGAAGCGCAGCGTCCTCACGGCATTTTAAATCTGTAATATCTCCGAAACTGTTTATTTAAATTACATGCTGTAAAGGGTCATATTGATCAATATTAAATAAACAATATATTTAAGGTTCTTAATTGGATAAGGATTAATGCTGTATTGTATAAAAATTGCTTTGAACATAAGGCATCATTTTTCGTAAAAAGTAAATGATAAAAACTGCTATTGTGGGTTATCCATAAGAGATAGACATATACCATTGCGGACTTTTCTGTAGACCTTTTTATGGTGTACAAATACTTAGTACATAATTTTGATAAATCTCGTGGGGTTTAGCCTGCGTTTGCAATGAAAGCGGAAAGAAATGTAATTTTTTACGACATCACATTAGAAACCTCAAAAATTACAGTATTTCTCTACTCCATATTGAATGTTATTACACATGTAAACCTTCCTCTAAAATCACTCTATCTATTAAAAAAAACCGCATCAAAATCTGTTGCATAGTTTTAAAGATTGAAGCATACATAGATAGGGATATACGGACATAGGCACAGACAGAGAATGCGACTTTGTTTTATACTATGTAGTGATATTATTTATTTTTACAATTGATTAGACAATGTCTTTACATACAAAATTCATAGCTTTCTTATCATTAGACAATATAAACTTGAAAGAAGGACATTTAGTTGCGCCTCCAGTCACTGCTAAATTCGAAGTGCTTATAGGTCGAAGCGCGACCTCCTCGCGGGATTTTAAATCTGTAATATCTCCGAAAATGTTCACTTAAATTACATGCTGTAAACGGCAATATTAATCTATATTAAATCAACAATTTATTTAAGGTACTCAATTGGATAAGGATTAATGCTGTATTGTATAAAAATTGCTTTCAACATAAGGCATCATTTTTCGTAATAAGTAAATGAAAAAAACTGCTATTGTGGGTTATCCATAAGAGATAGATATATACCATCGCGGACTTTTCTGTAGACCTTTTTATGGTGTACAAATACTTAGTACATCATTTTGATAAATCTCGTAGGGTTTAGCCTGCGTTTGCAATGTAAGCGGAAAAAAATGTAATTATTTACAGAAACCTCAAAAATTACAGTATTTCTCTACTTCGTATTGAATGTTATTATACGTACAAACCTTCCTCTGGAATCACTCTATCTATTAAAAAAAACCGCATCAAAATCGGTTGCGTAGTTTTAAAGTTTTATGCGTACATACGGAAATATGGACTTTGTTTTATAATATGTAGTGATAAAATACTGTAAATAAACGTCTGTTATTTTATCCAATAAACAATTAACTTGTTCACAATCAAAAGCTTAAAAGATTGTGAAGCTTCTCTTTTAATAAAATTTATATTAAATAATCTTATTACGTTGAAAACGTAAATGCTTTTTTCTTTTTTATTGGAATAATAAATTAGCAATTACGCCTTTGGACGCCTTAACTGTATATAAAAATTATCTTTATATTTAAATGAGTTAATCTTGAATATATATATTTTCTGAATCTCGGAAACGGCTCCAACGATTTTCCTGAAATTCAGCATGTAGGGGGTTTTGGGGGAGAAAAATCGATCTAGCTATGTTTTATGTAAAAAAAAGTTCGTTTTATCCCTGTTTTTGGGCATTAAAAAACACTAAAATTTATATTGAATTGAATTTTCGACCTTAACTGTCAAGTCAATGTAGCTTATTCGGGGAACTAGCAGCCTCGAGAAACGTAAGTACCTAAGACCGATCCCCAACTAAATTATTATTTTTTCTTTTTTTTAAGCTTTTTGTGAAAAAATTACCGAGCAAAGCTCCGTCACCCAGATATTTTGTTATTATGTATCTTGTTATTGAATCCATACTAATATTATTAATACGAATGTTTGTATGTCTGTTTGTAAAGCTTTCACGGCTAATTCGCTAGATTAATATTGATGAAATTCGATACAATTGGACTCACCGACAGTACTACCCACTGTCAGTCAGTAGGATTTCGGTCAGCTTTAGAATAGTTATAGTCATTTATCGGTCGCAAGAGGCTCGTCTCTGATAAATGATATATGTGATACCGATAAATGATATTTGTGCCAAATTTCATCGATATTGGTTCAGCGGATTCGCCGTGGAAGAATCACAAACATCCTCAAACTTTCCATTCTCTCAAGCTTTCGCATTTATAATATAAGTAGGATTATTGGCGAGTACAGAATGTACGTTCGTAAGTAGCGGCCTGTTACTATCCCACTGCTGAGAATAGGCCTCTTCTCTCCGTTTTTGGAGAGAAGGATTGGAGCTAAAACCTACCACGCTGCTCCAATACGGTTTAGTAGGTTATCTACATATACAGTCAGGAGCAAAACTGAGTCAATGTACTGACTTTGACTATAACATCGAATATATTAATTATTACCAAACTAATTTTGAATGCTGCATATTTTTATGTAAAACTACAACTTATCAAGCACACGATCCGCACAAAAATTCCGGGTATTTATAGTGTTATAGCTATTGTAAAATTATCTTCGACTGACTCACTTTTGCACCACTTGTGAAAAACATTCAATTCGGGACTTCAATATTTCGTCCAAAGACCCGTCGCCTATTTCAAGTCAGTTAATCTGTTCTTGGGACTTTTGACAAGTTTTTGACAACAGCCAGGTGAAATTTTGTACCACTGTTCTTGAACCAGGTTACGTAAATCGTTGAAGTTCGTTGGTGAAGCTTCATATTCACTGAAAAGTTTGCTTTTCACATGTGAGCCCAGATTTTCAATAGATTTTTATTAGGTTAACATCCGGACTTAATAGGACTTTAAGATGGCCATGGCAAGATCTTAAAACATTTAATTAAATTTAATTTAAGTAGCTTGTCGAGCGAACCTTTCACTATTTGTGACGCGTGTTCGTCGGATCGTTCCTGTGTTGAAATATTTCTTCATTTTCAGGACATGGCTTTTTTTTAACAGCTTCAAACAGATGTGTTCTCAGAATTCTCCAGTACATCTCTCCACTCATATTCCCTTCAATTCAAATTAATTAAATATGAATTGGTCCAACGCCGTAAGCTGTTATGCAACCCCACGATTTAATATTACCACCACCATGTTTTACAGTTTGTATATAATCTTTTCCTTTTTTTTCCAATTCCATGGACGACCATCTGTGCTGTATCTGTAATTTTAGTCTCATCTGACTATATGACACTCATCCAATTATATAAGGCCAGTTTATGTGTTGTTTCATAAATTGTTTTCTTGCTTTGACATTTTTCTACTAGGAAGCGGCTTTTTTTCTCTCAACAGCTCGGAAATTGGCATTGTGTAAGGCTCGACGAAAAGTACACCTCCTAATCACTGTGCCTATATAGTTCTTATTGCTTCGAAAGCTAAATATGCTCGAACAGACTCAAAATAGAGGACCACTTTTCTCACATCTCTCACGAATAACTTTTTTGATCGACTACCGACATTATTGTGCACAGGGTATTATTGTTTTTTTTTTAATTCTTAAAACTGTTGATTGACTAATGTTTCACTATTGAGCGATAAATCTTGTGGATTTCTTTCTTTCAAATAAGTTTTTGATCGATTTTATACTATTCGTTGAAATCGCTTTCATGATTCTGTTGAATAGTCTTACAAATAAAAAAAAGGCTTCAACCGTTCATGATGGGCGTCAATACGACTTTGATAAAAGTCTTTGAACCAGACAAAGCAAAACTGTTTATTTACATTAACTCTAACAATTTTAAAAAATGTGAATATACTGACATACAGTAGACGTTTTGGACGCGGTGCAAAAGTGAGTCAGCCGCTGGAAATTATTTCATAGCTCAAAACTATAAATATCAAAAATTTCTAATGCGGATCGTGTACTTAATAAGCTGTAGTTTTTCATAAAAATATGCAAAATTCAAAATGAAAGTGGTAATAATTAAAATATTTGATGTTATAGTAAAAGTCAGTACATTGACTCAGTTTTGCTCCTGACTGTATGTCCAGAATTCTCTAGAGATATGCAGGTTTCCTCACGATGTTTTCCTTCGCCGAAAAGCACGTGATAAATTGAAATTATCAATTAGACACAAGTTTTAACAGAAAAACTCATTGGTGTCTGCCCGGATTTGAACCCGCGCCATCACAGCTTCACCATACGTTCGTGCTCGCACTTAATCGTTTGTGATCGCCGATTATGAACAGTACCATATAATTTCCAGACAAACTCATGAGCTGTATCTAGTTAAGTTCGCAATTTACGTTCTAAAGGTCGCACGCGCGCCCGCAAGCTGTCAGTAATAACGCGTCCCGCGCGAAGTTCACAGTGATTGTTTTTAGTTTTTTTATTTTAGTTTTTGCTCCTCACTTCCTTGTTTTAGTTTTAAATTATAACTGTAAGTAATTCTACGTTCTATTTAGTTATTATAAGCTTGTATCAACTTCACGTTTCGTTTCATCGTGAGGGCTTAATTGCAAAATCCTTGCGTAAGGGTTTGCACCCCATTTCCAAAACTTTCGTAATATAGCTTTATCGATATTAACAAATATACATTTTTTTTTCTTTAAAATAAGGCAACAATTGAATTTTAGATTATTTACGATAAAAATGCCTGAATTTGAAAATTATTTCAGCTTCATACAAAACTGCGGTTGAATAATTTAAAATTGAAAATGTCTAAGAGATTGACCGCCGAGTTTCTTGCTGGTTCTTCTCGGTAAGAGCAACCGAACCAGTTGTAGCTTCATTAATCATATTGATCCTTGACGATTCAAAAGTGTTTGAAAGAGCTTATTTGAATAAATATTTTGATTTTATTAAAAAAGAGGTGTTTTGTCCTAAACTTAAGTGTCTAATTCATAATTGCTATATTACACTCTTTTAGGTGCGAAAAACTTCTTTTTTCAAATTAAATTACGTTTTCTTAGTTTGGGTATGCTAATAACCCCTGGGTTTAAACCCGTTTAAAGATCCTAATACATAAAAATCTTAATTGATTATTACCATTACAGGCTATTTAGTAACGCCTGCCTGACGTCAACTTACCTCAGTCGTATTTTACGACACCTCGGTAATTGTACAAATATATACCCAGGCTCGAAAACCAACAAATTCATTTATAGAAAATGTTGGCCCTCAACGGGAATCGAACCCGCGACCCGCGGAGCTGAAGGCAGGGTCACTAACCACTGCACCGACGGGCCATGTTGAGTTCAGTATTAAGTTGTTAGAAAGTCAAAGTGCCTTTGCCTCTTGCGCAGTTGTGTGTCAGAAAACAAAGGATTTCCCAAAGATCCTTTGTAAGTGCTTATAACATAAAAGATTTCTCAATTTAAATACAACCGGTATTGTATTGATGAGTCAGTGGGTTGCCTTTCATATGGTTAAGAAATCTCAGTGAAACGGAAAGATAAAATGCAATGTTTGCAATAATTAATAACTTCGATGTTGGAACAATAGCCAAATAGGGTTGTAAGTAATATTAATACTAAATATCCAATTTAAAAAAATATTAAATTTAATAACCTCGATCTCATCATCATCATTATCCTGCACACATGTCGGCACATATTATAAACATGTATTACGACCGGCCTCCTGCCTGACGTCAACATAACTCAGTTACCTGTTACGACACCTCAGTAAGAAATGAGGGTGGGCTATTCTACTCAGCCCGATACTACAGGGCGGGTCATCTTAGCTTAGTCGAATTTCACGACACCACAGTAAGAAATGAGGGTGGTCTATTCTACTCAGCCGGATACCACACAGTTGGACATCTTAACTTAGTCGCCTTTTACAACACCTCGGTAAGAAATGACCTCGGTATGAAATGGTCTATACTATTCAAATACAAATTCAAAATATCCTATATTCAAATAAACTTGTAAACAAGTGCTTTTGAATCGTCAACTCTACTGCTGGTTCGGAAAGCTGTTCCTACCGAGAAGAGCCAGCAAGAAACTCGGCGGTTGCTATTTTCCAATATAATACTTAATACTAGTTACATTTATTCAACCGAATAACACACAGCAAATCTTTGGAATAACCTACACCCAAAAATAATACTTTCGTTGTAAATAATATAAATACTGAATATCCAACTACCAAAAATAACTAATTTAATAACCTAGATGTAATCTATACTAATATATAAAGCTGAAGAGTTTGTTTGTTTAATTGATTGTTTGATTGTTTAAACGCGCTAATCTCAAGAACTACTAGACCGATTTCAAAAATTATTTCAGTATAAAATAGTCTATTTATAGAGGAAGGCTATAGGCTATATAACATAACGCTAAGATAAATAGGAGAGGAACAGCAATAAATACTACAATAGTAATAGTACGAAAACGGCATAATTTAAAACTTTCCTTGCGTGCGCTGAGTAAATGGTAATAGTTATTTTAAAAAATTGTAATACAAAATTGTTCCCCTCTAAAAGTTCTAAATAAAAG
Organism: Morpho helenor; assembly: GCA_029227775.1. Lineage (NCBI taxonomy): Eukaryota > Metazoa > Arthropoda > Insecta > Lepidoptera > Nymphalidae > Morpho > Morpho helenor. The sequence goes on from JARGCU010000002.1 coordinate 12,284,127, forward strand.
TCTGCGACAGCATATGTCCAGCTTGTCAGGTCAAGCCACTGTAACCATTTTTATGGTTATCAAAAGACTATATTAAATTAAATAGTCAATATCAAAGCATTCCAATATCTAAGCTATTTTAATAATTTTCAAGTTAATTTTATCGTACAAATATTTCTACCTACAATTTAACATAACTGAACATTTGTACTACAAATCTAGTTATATTTGAACCCATAAAAGTGCATTTAGAAACCGATTTACTAATAAGTTTAATAGTTAAGAAAAACAGGTCATTAAAGGTGCCGTCAGACTAATCGAGGGCTGTTGAATTTAATGTAACTAGTTTTTGGTATATATATAAGCTTAAATACTTTCTCTTTAAAAGTACAGCAAATTTAATAATTTATTATTTATTACACACAGAATACAAATTTTTTATGACCTAAATACAAAAATAATAAATTTAATCCACATTAAGGATGAAAGGAAGGACCTATGCCATGGATTTGACAGTTACATAAAAATATTAATAAAAAAAAACAAAAACTTTAATAATTAGAATATTGTTAGTAAGTACGTATTTAAATAAACATTAAGAATATTAAGATCAGCTATATTAAAATTTATTTTCTCTTCAATATAATGATAAATATTAAAATCAAACCAAATAAAAATAATCTTTATTCAAGTGAGCTTTTGCAAGCACTTTTGAATCGGCAAGGATCAATAATATTTAATGAAGCTACGACTAGTTCGGAATGTTGCTCTTACCGACAAGAACCAGCAAGAAACTCGGCGGTCAACCTTTAAACACTTTATTACATTAATTAACCGCAGTCTTGTTTGAAGCTGTAAGGGTTTTTAAATCCAAGCGTTTTTATATTTCAAATAATCTTCGATTGTGTAATATGCTTTACGTATAAGCATATTACTTACACTTAAACCTATTTGTAGATAAGTCTAATATGTATTTAATTTTATCGTAGTTTAGTTGTGCCTGCGGCTTCGCCCGCGTGGAAATCTGAACATAAAATTTATTATTGTGAGTTGACCATAATAGATAGAGACATGCTGTCGCGAACTTTTTTGTAGAATTTTAGTAGATCTACAATTCTCTAGTACATTATTTTAGTTTATCTCTATTGGTTTACGCAGTGCACACTAATACAGCTCCCAACCGGCGAGTTTTTTTTACAATTGCGTGACCTTGCAATACAATTTACAAAAAACTGTTATGTATTAACCTAAACCTTCCGGAACAATTAAACTACCTTTAAATTAAAACCGTACAAAAATCAGTTTAGTAGATTTTGAGAAAATCGATCACATACAGATAGACAGCTTTTGGGCACTTTGTTTTATAATTATTATTATTATAGACATAGTATAAAACAAAGTCACATTCTTTGTTGGTCTATATATCCATATGTATGCTTAAATCTTTACAATTACGCAACAGATTTTGATGCAGTTTTTTTTAATAGATAGAGTGATTCAAGAGGAAGGTTTTTATGTATAATACTATTCAATATGGAGTAGAGAAATACTGTAATTTTTCAGGTTTGTAATAAATATCGTAAATAATGACATTTTTTTCCGCTTACATTGCAAACGCAGGCTAAACCCTACGAGATTTATCAAAATGATGTACTAAGTATTTGTACACCGTGAAAAGGTCTACAGAAAAGTCCGCGATGGTATATGTCTATCTCTTATGGATAACCCACAATGGCATTTTTGTCATTTACTCTTCACGAAAAATAATGCCTTATTTTTGAAGCAATTTTTATACAATACAGCATTAATCCTTATCCAATTAAGTACCTTAAATAAATAGTTGATTTAATGTAGATCAATATGGCCGTTTACAGCATGTAATTTAAGTGAACATTTTCGGAGATATCACAGTTTTAAAATCCCACAAAGGGGGCCGCACTTCGCCCTAGAGCACTTCGAATTTAGTAGCGATCGGACGCGCAATTATCGCTCTTTCAAGAGTAACTGCTAAAGAAAACATGTTTGACTGTCTTTTAAATAGATCTGCCAGTTCTAAATATTTCCTATTAAATCTGAATAATTGACGCTCACGTTCGATTTCTTCCTATATTAATTAATGAACGAATAAATTACGTAATCATAAAGATAAATAATTATCACTAGCGCTCGCTCGTTCTATATGATCAAGTTTAAAGTCATTATCTTCAGAGTCATGGCCATAGACATAATAAAACCAGATTAAAGTTGTTTTTTCTCTACTTAGAATAAATTTATATTGAAATTTAAAATATTCTTTACTAGATGTTCCTGCGTCGAAGTCACTGTCACAAAAAAGAGTCTAAATTGAAATTTTTAATTCAAAAGTAGTTATTGTGAGTTAACTATAAGAGATAGAGACATGCTGTCCCGGACTTTATAGTAGTATTTATGTAGATCTGCAATTCTCTAATACATTACTTTGTGTACCTTCTGCTCATTTAAGCGGAGCACGCGAGTAAAGCTCCCATTTTTAACTATAAAATTTACAACTTAATTTACAACTATAAAAACATAAAACCGTAATGTATATATAAACCTAAACCTTCCGCAAGTTTTGCCGTTCCGGAGAATATTTTACTAACTTAAACCTTCTATATGAATTGAAATCTTTTATTAAAAACTGTAGACAGTAGATTTTGAGAAAAACGATTACACATATACAGACAGGTTTCGGAGATTTTGCTTTTTATAAGTATAGGTTCTTTTTTCGAATTGGCCGTCCGTAAAAACCCATAGTACACTATATTAAGCATTTCTCTAATCGCGGATTATAGCAAAATATTATAACTTTTTATATAGAAATTTTAACGTAAATAATAACAAGTTCAGTTAAAAATGCTTTTAAAAAGCTTTTAACAAAATTTCATGTCACTACAGTTCAAATTCAAATTCTTTAATTTAAATAAACTTGTAAACAAGTGCTATTGAATCGTCAACTCTACTGCTGGTTCGGAAAGCTGTTCCTACCGAGAAGAGCCAGCAAGAATCTCGGCGGTTGCTCTTTTCATACTTATAACTAGTTACATAAAGTAATTATTATCTTGAACAGGGTCGGACAGTAACTATATCCACGCATTGTTATCGTCTAAATCAGGGCTTCTTAAACTTTTTTATATAGCGACCCCCTTCAAGCTTAGGAAATTTTAAACGACCCCTCCTCCATATAATGAAATATATATTAACCGTAGATGTAGATGTAATATCGCACTATTTTACAATGTAAATAACAGTTTTGCATTGCCACTTTTTTCTAAAAATAGTTATAATAAAACTACAATAGTATTTTGTATGATTTTTATTTGTATTTATATTTGTACGTAGTGTGTATACTAATTTTAAAATTTTATTTATAATTGTTGTAAACTAACCAATCATAAATTTAATAAAATCTATTTAATTAAATTTAATGAAAAGGCGTAATGAAGGAACTTAGGAGGAGAAATATCAATAAATCTTTGTTAGAAAAGTTCTTTAGAGGACAGCTGCAGCCATGTAGTTGTATCAATAATGATTGAAAAGTATCAGATCTTTGCGACGCCGCGCGTTTAAGAAGCCCTGGTCTAAATAATCCTCAACAGTATAGTAACTTTTTGTATCAGCCTCTCTTTAGTAGTGTTTTTAAACTGCTGTAATGGCAAAGCTAAAGTTAACCAGTAATAACCTCGTCTGCAACCAAACCTTGACAGCAGCATCAGGTCATACTTCTCATAAACATGCATTGTAATCGTTACTAAATCAATATTATATAATTATTTGAATGATAGCATATCTTAAATGCAGTCAGCTACGCATCCAGCTGCAACAATTATCTTGTAACCATCAAATTGTAATAATTTTTTAAAAGATTAGCCGCCGAGTTTCTTGCTGATTCTTCTCGGTAGGAGCCATCTTCCGAATCAGTGGTAGCTTCTTTAAAACATTTGACGATTCAAAAGTACTGTAAACAGTCCACTTGAATAAAGAATATTTTGAATTTGAATTTGAATACATAAAATTTCAGTTCAATCGGACACCGGGAAGTGGGTCAAATTTAACATGCAAGATTCCACCTTCACATACATTGCAAGTTGAATAAAAGCTTTTAATACTCGTAAAAAGATCTCATAATGTCATTCGACTTTCATTTTCGCTCGTAGACATTTGATATTTAAGTATCGATATTTCGTAAAGCAATCAAACGTGAATACATGCACTGACCTTCCTTTCATATATCAGTTTCCTAGAACGTTTCAGATGTAATGCAAGCTTTATCCCTAATAATTAAATAAATATGAGACAATTACATACACTGCTGTCCGTCCCCAAAGTAACTTGAAACTTGTGTCATTAACGACAGACAACTGGTAAATATATACCTACATCTTTAATATTTAATATTTAAATGAGTTAATCTTGAACGTATATATATATTTTCGGAATCTCGGAAACGGCTCCAACGATTTTCCTGAAATTCAGCATGTAGGGGGTTTTGGGGAAGAAAAGTCGATCTATATAAGTTTTATTTTAAAAAAATGTCGTTTTACCCCTGTTTTCGGACTCTAATTTTTTTTAAATTTACGTTGAATAGAATCACAATTTTTCGCTGTAAAAATGTAAAGAAAAAATCAAATGTAAAGTCATGGTGGTACATTTGGGGAACGGGCGGTCTAGAGAGGTGAAAAAATCCTAGGATCGAGCCCCATCTGCCCGATTATTTTTAATCTTTCTTTTCAATTTTTTTTATTAATTTTATTTTTTTTACATCATTTTAAAAATTACCAAGCAAGGCCCGGTCACAGGTACTATTATTATAAATATATAAATATACCCAGATTCGATGAACCAACAAATTGTTTATAGAAACTGTTGAGCCTCGGCGGGAATTAAACGCGCGACCCGTGAAGCTGGAGGAGGGTCAAAAAGAGCTCTTGCATATGCTATTCAGTAATATCTAAATTCTAGCCGTGTGGTATCCGGCTAAGTAGAATAGTACAATCCTCATTTCTTACCGAGGTGTCGTAAAAGGCGACTAAGGTAAGTTGACCCGCCGTGTGCTATCCGGCTGAGTAGAATAGACCAACCTTATTTCTTACCGAGGTGTCGTAAAAGGCGACAAAGGTAAGTTGACCCACCGTATGGTATTCGGTTTAGTAGAATAGATCACCCTTTTTCTTACTGAGGTGTCGTAAAAGGCGACTAAGGTAAGTTGACCCGCCGTGTGCTATCCGGCTGAGTAGAATAGACCAACCTTATTTCTTACCGAGGTGTCGTAAAAGGCGACAAAGGTAAGTTGACCCACCGTATGGTATTCGGTTTAGTAGAATAGATCACCCTTTTTCTTACTGAGGTGTCGTAAAAGGCGACTAAGGTAAGTTGACGTCAGGCAGGCGGCCGGTCCTAAAAACGCAGCCAAATAATGTTACAGCATGTTTAAAACATGTTGTGCCGACCCCACTTAGAGTGGGCTAAGGGCAGGAGGTTATATATAGTAATTTCTAAGTACATCGTGACCACGTAAAGTAAGACAAAACAATAATTGCTCCCCAATTAAAACAGAATATAAGTAAAATAACCATCCTAGCTTACATTAAAATTTAAGCTAAACGTTGAAACAACTAATACAGTTTGCATCAGAATACAATAGAGCGATACAACTGAAATATTCGCTTTAACATTGTGTTTCTCACTTGACTGTTCATTTGTAATTCTGTATATAATTGCAGCATTACGTTTAAAATATATAATGCGTGTAACCTTCAAACAGATTTATAAAACATTGTGTTTGTTGTTTATTTATTTCGTAATCTATATCTACTTATTACACAACAAAGTCTCCAACAGCCGTCTGTCTGTATGTGATTGATTTCTGCTTCAGTGAAAATCTGCTTAACGTATTTTCGAACGGTTTTTACTAAAAGTTAGTGCGATTCTTCCGGAAAGTTTAGGTTAATATTAGTTGTTAATAGCATGTAGTGTTTGTAAATTGTGTTGAATAGTTCCCGCGGTTGTAAAAAACTCGCCTGCTGGGAGTTTTGCTCGCGTGCGACGCGTAAACTAACAATGATCAACAAACATACACTACAGTAATGTAATAAAAGCGGAAAAAGAAAAATTGATTATATATTGAGATCTTGCTTATGAGATAATTGCTATTGGGTATGTTGACTTAACAATAATTGTTCGAATTGTAATGGTCTACTAGCAAAGAACCTCGATAATATGTCCAGATGCTCTCACTTAATGATTGGATCAAGAGTCGAATGGAGAAGGCAGGTTTACTTGAAACGAAACGTATTGTGAGGAAGTTCCTAACTCTGGAGCCATAACTACTGATGGCTTGGGATATTGCCCCGCTTCGGGAAGACAATTTTTATAATCCATACTATATAAAGCTGAAAAGTTTGTTTGTTTGAACGTGCTAATCTCAGGAACTACTGGACTGATTTGAAAAATTCTTTGAGTATAAGATAGTCCATTTATCGAGGAAGGATCTATATCCTTTCTCGATAAATTAACTATAGACTATATTATAATAATTATTATAGCAGCTTATTGAGCACACAGTACGCTCTTAATGCAGATTTACATTGATTTTCCTGACAGCCTATGTTATCATAGTTTATTCATCTTTTGTGTTCTGGAATTCCCCGAAGCTACGCCTATGTCTATAAATTATGTAAACATATAAAAGAAAGCGTATTTCAAGTGATAAGGGCTTATATGTGGCGTCAGAGATAAGCTCAACTCTTGACCTATATAAGGACGGTATTTGCACACAGTTCTTAGCGTTTTTATTTTCCTTAAACTAAGGGCATTGTTTCAAAATTTGCACTTAAATATTTGAACATGGTTAACATTAATTAATGTTCGGTACTGAATTTATAAAAGCTGTTGTAGCCCAGCAGTGACACTGTGCGATTCTTTCGAGGAAGTCATGTGTTCAAACCCGGGCAGACACCATTGAGTTTTTCTGTTAAAACTTATGTGTCTAATTGATAATTGCAATTTATCACACGCTTTTCGGTGAAGAAAAATATCGTGAGGAAACCTGCATATCTCTGGAGATTTCGTGAGATATGTGTAACCTACCAATCTGCATTGGAGCAGCGTGGTAAGTCTTAGTCAAACCTTCTCTCCAAAACGGAGAGAAGAGATCTATTCTCAGCAGTGGGATAGTAACAGGCCGCTACTGAATTTATACTCCCTTCAACCAATTTCGATGTGTCTTTTTAAATGATTTCCACAGTCACAATCTTTAGCCAATTACATATATGGGCTGTGATTTCAACGCGATGTGATCCGTTTGTTTATATAATAATCAGTATGAATCGCGAAATTTTGAAATCTACCATCAGGGTTTTTTAGACGATGCTATTTGACATAACCATCAGTTATAACATGACAGTGTCATTTCAGTTCTTAACTCTAAGATCGTCTGGAAAAAATCGCTACTACGCAATAAAACCTTTTGTCCGTTGCAATTTATGTTTTTTTTATCTATGGTGTTAAATAATGTCATCATGATGATTGCCCTTATCCCACTCTAAGTGGAGTCATATTTTAAAACTCGTTGTTTCATGATTTAGCTAGGTATTTTATGACAGGCCTTACGACAACTTAATTAAGTCGCCTTTTACGATACCTCGGTAAAAAATGAGAGTGATCTATTCTACTCAGCCGGATACCACAATAAAGTGTATAAATAAATAACCGTAGTACCGTCCACGTCTGACGGCGATACTCAGATATATTCCTGATATATAAAAAAGACCTCCTTTAGTCGCAAAAGTCAGTTGAAAGAGAAGAAGTAGAAATATAAATAGCAGTGTACAAAATTTTGTAACACGTGCAAGAGATAATAATTATAAAAAATTGAAGGGGTTAATAATCTTTTAACTTTTACGTCTTTTTATCACGATCCCGTACTGACTACGTGTTCATTATCATTGACCCGCCTGTATCGTTTGATTGAACTTTGCACACTGTTATCTCTAAGATTGTTATGGTTCTGCTAAAATTATAAGATATTAGATGACACGCTTTTGACCGCTTTATCGTAACGTGAATATGATAAAATATGATTAGCAGACGCCTTTGACATTGTCTGCGGACTTTTATTCTGTAATATTAGTTTTTAATACTAACTTTTATTTCAGTACTTTGATTACCAACATGACGTCATTGTTGAACTAACGACAGGTTTTATTTGGGGCCTACTTCCGAGTACATTTAGAAAGTTTCTAGAAACGCTAAATTCTTGAAAGCTGAAAGTTGAGACCGCGGAACAAATCAAATAATCGCCCATGTCTTTTTTATAAAAAAATTATGTGCGCAGATAATCTTGTCAAGTTTAGTGGCGATCAGAGAAATTTTTTAAACTGTCAATGTTTTTTTTGTTTCTGATATCTTTAAATTAAGTACAACGAAGTATTTTCCACACTTTAAAGAAATGTGTTCCATCGCGTAGTTAAATGAAACAAAAGTAATGAATAATTTATAATTACTAATAGTTTATTACATAATATATAGGTATATGTATTAGCTGAGCTCGCGGTTTTAGTCATGTAAAATTTCTTTCCGTGTAAATCCTGACCTCACTGGAATTCTAGCATAAAAGTAGCCTATATGTTGTTCCATAACTTCCTCTATCTTCCAGTGAAAATCCTCTTCAAATCGGTTTAGCAGTTCCGGAGAATAAACCATTAACTTAAACTTTTACCAAGACAAAAGTAATAATTATAATAAAATTAAAATTATTTTGCTATAATCCGCGATGAAGTAAAATAGAAAATATATATAATGCTAAATGTAGAGTGGACAATCGGTTATCATACCTGATACATGCAGGATTCGTAAAAACACATGCACAAACCTCCACCACCGCCACCATAATACACAAGCACTACATACGTTCACTTTCACAAACTCAACAATCGTTTCGCCCCGCAACGGAAGCATCATCAGGAGATAGACTACACGACCAAAATCACAAAGACTTTGCGATTTTGGTCGTGTAGTCTATCGATATGATAACCGATTGTCCACTCTACATTTAGCATTATATATATTTTCTATTTTACTTCATCGCGGATTATAGCAAAATAATTTTAATTTAATATTACTTTTGTATTTTGGATCTCCGCAAAGTAACGCCTAATTCTATAAATTACTTTTACCAAGAATTTACCTTTTACAAAAATCCAGACATACAGCTTTTGTGATCTTTATTTATAATATGAAATTATGAATAGATAACTATAACTTTAGTTCGTAATATGTTTATAATATCTACGCCGTAACTTTATATGCAGCTAATTCTGTACTTGAAAAACATAATTCTTTGTCCATAGTGAACCATGCTGTGGTACGTCCTTTTGTGCATTCTGCACGTGCATCAGCTCAGTGGAAACGTCGTCAACAATGAAATACCTGACAAAGAACTGGTGCTTGCATTTGTGGTAAGTTAAGTACTGTTTCGATAGAATACCAATATTCATCATTATCTTTACCGAGTGCTGTTCAATCTCACAACTTCTATTGATCTATTCTATTGGTAGAGTATTTCAGCTGAAATATCGAAGAATCTAAAAGAGTAATAATAAAAGTGGCTGGCTTAATTCTTCAATTAGTTGTTACATAAAGAGGTGATCCCTTCCTATTGGTACGTTGTTACAAGTACATTGGTACTTCCTTTAAAAAAAGGGCGATGTACAGGAGCGTAAGAAGTACTAGCAAGGGCGGTAGACCCTTGGTAATATAAACTTAAGCTTTGGTAGTATAAAGCTCATGTCTCAGAGTATGTAAATTTAAGAGAAAGTAATAAAGCGAAGCATTCTTCGCTTTATTATTAGGACTGTAATAACCCAGAACCAGTTAAGGATTATGGTGAGGCAAATCACGACTTATACGCAAAGTTTTGCAAATAATATCGATATCCAAAAAAGAATTTGCATATGGTCTTTATTGATTGAGCAATGTTAACCTCAAAATTCAGACAAACTCCGTGTTTTGTGCCGATTCTTATACAGTCATGGCGATACGATTGTTTAATATGATAAAACATCCGTTTTCTTCTGCTTTCAAAAATCGAGTAACGCAAATCGACTATTTTCTATAACAAAACTGGCATGTACTGTCATTCTATAATTGGGAGTACACCTTAACTGTGTACTTCTGCTCGAGTCCCTATATCTAATAAATAAAATAAACTAAAAATAGTTTTCCGATTAAAATGTAATCAATGATCCGTGTTATAAAAATACTCAAGTAGTTTAAAATTGTGTGTTACAGGTAAACAGACACGGTGAGAGAACACCGGATGCTGATGAACTTTCTCTATCTGATCAGAAGGAAAAACTGACGAATTTGACGTACATTGAAGGTCTAGAGGGTCTTACAAATGTGAGTCGACATTCTCTTACCCTTATCCCACTCTAAGTGAGGTCGGTACAATATGTCTTCTTCCATTCTCCTCTATGATTCTTCAACTCTGGTGCCACTCTTTTAATATGCATATCATTTTTCACACAATCCATCCATCTTTTTTTCGGCCTCCCCCTAGTCATACATCCATCCACATCATATTTACATGACCATATCAACTTAGTCTCGCACTTCTCATCTTTTCTGTACAAATGTGAGTAAATATAAAAAAATATAAAAAATATTTAACGTGAATTTGCAGAAGACCTTTACAAAAAGGTAAATGATATGATTACTTCAAAATAGGATAATATGTATGTAATGCTAAATGTACAGTATACTATTCGTTTTGATACCTTATACAAGCATCTACAACTAATCTACACCAAGCTAGAAATGGCAGAGTTTGCTCGCTTTAAGATTTTGTGAAAGTCCTCCTATAATCTCCTATGATGTTTCGGTTACGAGGTTTTCTGATTGTAAGTTTTCTTATATGGCAGACAGTAAGTTAAAAAGCTTAAGCATCTGCATGCTTTTATGGAAATTAGCAGTAAATTGCTGATTTATAGCCCTACCCAATTTATTATTGATCTACAATTACTCACCATTAGCAAGATGAAAACAAGCGAACCTAATATTTTACAGACTTCTTGCGACGCTTTATGAATGTCAGAAGCGCCATCTCTCATTAAATTCTACAGATAATTAATGATCATGAGAATCATCTATAATAGATAATTTAAACTCTAGCCAGGATATAGATAATTTCAAATTAATATTATCGAACTTTGTTTCGAGTTTGTTGAAAATTCTGCTCCTACTCTTTCTGCTTTCAAGCAATTCTTTTTAGCATATGGAAATCGATAAAGATCCTTTTCCAGTGGGATTCCAACTCCATCAACTCAAAAATATACTGTCTAACATTGTAGACCTCTCTAATGTAGATTTAAGATCTAAGATCTAAATGCTACGTCCTCAGGTCGAATAACTTTGTTTTTATTGTACTTTATCCTTAAGAATGAAAATATTAAAAAATAAAGCACTATTCTTATTCTAGGGATCACGGCACAAAGGCTTGTCGCGATCGATATCAAGAGGGGTTGAAATCCAATAAATAAGACCATTATAAACAACATTCTTTCATAAAATTTGCGTAAAGCGTAAAAGGGTCGTAGCGTTTCCTTAACTTTCTGTAAAGTGGTAAGGAAACTTTGTCACGCAAGAATTATTAAATTTTGTTGATACAGAAATTATTGAATCTGTTAATATATTTCCAAGGTTTTTATAAGCTATGCGGAAGTTCACACAGAATGAAGAAACCAGAAAAGTTCTAACGAATTTAATCAACTTTATTATAACCTTGCTATACTATATTTTTATTTCAGTCAAGGACATTTTTAGGACCGACCCTACATATACTATTTAGACAATGAGAGACAAGGCTTAAGTTAAGATCTAAAACCTTTCGTACACATGTATAAGATGTTATCTCAAGTTAATCATTGTTTACAAAAGGGTTGTAGGGGATTTATCACCTTTGTCAATCCAGAATCTCCTTAAAGATCGTATCGTACACAACATCCATTCTCAGACATTTGGACAGAGTTCCTATTCAAATATTAGGCAACGCAAATTGGGTTATTTAGCAAACTAATAATTTACAATTTCAGATAGGCAAGCGACGGTCCTTTCAGATTGGGAAATTCATTCGACAAAGATACGGGCCTCAAGGATATGGTTTATTGTCCAGTATATACTTAAAAGATGAAATAGCACTGAGGAGCACTGACAAAGAGAGGACAAAGATGACCGCCCAAGTGGCCATGTCAGCATTGTATCCTCCAGAAACTGATCAGCAGTGGGATGAAGGCCTGGGTAAAGTTTGGCAACCCGTTCCGTACACGGCTGTTCCTTTGAGCGAAGATTATGTAAGTCGTATGATTCAAATGTTTTATTTTTGTGAGGGATATAATATCTGTTAAATGTTCTTATCATATTTAAAAGACTAAAAGTTAAAATATTATTCCTGAAATGCGAAAAGAAGGAAGCACCAGCATAGTTTAGATTATTCGTAAGTGGGGTGAAGATGATTTATTCAAGTCAATCAATACATACTAAAAGATAAAAAAAACCCCACAAGCGTGAATTTAAAGGAATTAGGTTAAAGGCATAGCGTAGCGAAAAAGAATTAACTCCGGGCTACTTCGCTCTATGACGAAATTTGTAATTTTTACGATGTTTGTGTCCTTAATGTCTTGATTTAATGGAATATGATTTAAATCCATTTAATATTGTACCCATGAAGGATTTTTTATAGAACAAAGCTAGGATTAAAATCGATTATAATTTACAATCTGTGTTACCTTGTCCCTTAGGACTTGTTTTATAATATTTAGCTCGGACTAGCCTAACAGCAGCGGCAAGTTACATGTTTTCCTCTTTATACTAAGGATAAAAAAAATAGTTCAATAGACGCTTATCCTCCTACTGTCTGTCTCTTCTACTTAATATTTACTCTCTCTGTATATTTATTATTTAGGTTTCTTTAATGACATAAATCTGTAACTTTTTTAAATACTTCCAGTTGCGCTATTACTCAAACTGCAAGCGTTTCAAAGAGCTAATGGCGATGGGTAAGGAGGAGTCCATTCATCAAGAGTTCGTACAATTCAAAGAACTGGTGACAATTGTGAAAAAGGAGACTGGGCGGAATTTCACTGAAAATCCCATTCTATTCGAAACACTGTTCGACTTGTTCAGAAGCCAAGTAAGAATTCGTCATTTTACGTAAGCTACTTGACGTCATTAATTTTAAACTCTTCCGAAACCTAGATGTGTGTAGAAGTTGAGACAGACAACCAAAGAGTTGCCTAGAAATTTGTGATTCTTATTGATATAGCCAATTTATCACGCGTTTTCACTTCCTGAAACTACCACACTACTTGTATATTATTTTGTAGGTTAGCCTTGGTCTAGACATACCTGAGTGGGCGAAACCGCTGTTACCTAAACTTGGGGAAGCCGCTAGATTAGCTTACAGGCTGTACTTCCGTTACGAGGAGATGAAGAAAATTGGTGGAGGTAAGTGGATGTCGCTTTTTTATATTACATATTATGTATGTCACACTGATAATAACACAATTGAATTACAGCCTACAGCCTGGACTACACTAACTCATTTCTGATTCTACTTGGTAGAAAAAAAATCCGTATCTTATTCGATTCTAAACTTTGCAAAAGCCTACTTGAATACAGTGTATTTTTCATTTGATTATGAAATTTGTATATAAAATAGACACAATCGTCTCTATAGATATCAAGTATTTATCACGATGTTATAACTTAGTGTAAAGCGCTTCATTAGTTTTTTATATTTTTCATTTAATTATTATGAAAATTATTTGTTTATAAAATAGACATGAACGTCTCTATAGATATGAAGTTTTCATCATGACGTTATACTTTAGTGTAAAGCGCTTCATTAATATTTAATAGTAATTCACTACATAAAATCTTATTGAAAACCCATCGCTTTGTGACCCAAAGATCAAATAATTTCACCGTAACAAAAGTCATCACTAATTAAAGATTATGTTCTTTGATTAGAGATGCGGATAATATAGCTGCGTGGTATCCGGCTGAGTAGAATAGAACACCCTCATTTCTTACCAAGGTATCCTAAAAGGCGACTAAGTCGACCCGTCATGTGGTGTCTGGCTGAGTAGAATAGACCAGCCTCAAATCTTACCGAGGTGTTGTAAAAGGCTACTAAGTTAAGATGACCCACCGTGTGGTATCCGGTTGAGTAGAATAGACCACCCTCTTTCTTACCGAGGGGTCGAAAAATACGACTAAGTTAAGTGGACGTCAGGCAGACGGCCGGTCGTAAAATACGAATCTAAATTATTAGCCAATGTGTTTATAACAAGTTGTGCCGACTTTACTTAGAGTAGGATAAGAGTAGGAGGATGATAATGAACAGGTGGATAGTAAAGCAACACATTTCTTCTTTGTAGGCGTTATATTGAACGATTTCATCCAAGCTGCCAACGAGATAACATTAGGAAACCCGATCAAGCAGAGGTTCCGCCAGTACTCAGCCCACGACTTTAACATCGGCGCCTTGATGGAAGTGACTAAGGTCATCAGGCATGAACAGAGTATACCTGACTATGGTTCGCTGTTCGGTCTGGAGATGTATCGTTCGAAGGGTACGGGAGAGTTCACAGTCATGGTAAGTCGACAAATGGTGTAGAATCAATCTGTAAAGATACGAAGTTTTTAGTATTAATTCCCAAAAAAATACGGAAATTTACAATTAAAATCGTTTGTATCTTCTGAGCATGTAATCCGGAAGGGAAATGTGAAGTTAAGATAGCCGCCAGAGCCTCTAGTTTACCAGCATTATGCATCACGTGGAAGTGACATTGGCGTTTGAGGTTTCCCCTTACACTGCCTTTTGCTTTCCATATAGTATATGATATATTGTCAGTTTTATCATATATTATATTGCGGATTTTATATTTACATGTCTATGGATAACCAATACATTTTTATAACAATAATATTCTCTTCCAGCCAATCTACTTAGCCAAAGCTGGAGAGTCTACCGCTCAGTATCTTCACTTCACAGGCTGCGAGGCCAGCAGTCATTGCGAGTTGAATAAGTTTAAAACGATAACGAAAGAGTACCTGCTCCCCGAAAAGGAGTTTTATAAAATGTGCAATATTAGAACGGAACTGTGATATAGATTTAAGTTAAGCTTTGCTTTAATTGAAAGGTGTACCGCAAGGTAACGAGTTCCTTTTGTAATTGCATACACTGAGACCTAACATGTTCTTTTTAGTCATCAAGGACCTAATTATTTAACAACGAATTTGTGCCAATTAAACTGGTATTATCGATTATTCAACTGGCAAGAAGTACTAGCGAGGTAATGTGTATAATTTTCTCTCAGAAATTAATTTGGTAGATAATGAAAACGTTGTAAATGTTAAACTGTCTCCCAATTATATGATGCAATCAGTTGCTTTAGCCATATATGATTAAAAATTTCATATTATTTACACTTATTTATTAAAATTAGCTACATCTTGTACTGTCATATTTATTAGAATAATATGTTAACTGTCTCTCATTTAGAGCTGTACTTAGACCGATCGTCTAGAAACCATAGACAGTCCAGAGTTCGCGCACATATTTAATTACAAGCATTTAAGTACATTGGTTTTATTAATAGTTTGCTCCACCACGAAATATGTTCTTTATTGGATGTCGATATGAAAATTAACCGTTAGTCATGTCTTATACGAAGAGAAGATTTTGAAAATGCTATTTGTCGGGCAATTTGTGCTTTGGGCAATAATATTATAGACTAGTTTTGTACAAGGTGTTTATTACAGCTTTGAAGACAATAATAATACACTTAAACGCTTATGGTAGTGTAATGCCATATTGACAAATGTAATGCTTATCGACTAGTGATGACAATGACATTAGTTACATTCTCATAACATTGTTGTTATCTCGTTTTTACGGCTTTTACTAGTACAATTGCTGAGGTTAAAAACAAAAGGATAATCAAGTTAATAGAACTAGAAAATTAAGTAATGTATCGGTTAAATACTGAGCTAGATCTTTGTATACGAATAAAAAAAACCCAGACTTTCTTACTACCTGCGACTTCGTTGTATTAATGTTTTAATTTAATTATCTTAACAAACCTGCCATTATGAAAATGTCTATCTATCTGTCTTTCTGTCTTTCTGTAACCCTTTCACGACAAAATCACTGGAGCAATATTGATTAAATGTTAAAATACCCTCTATTACATTTAATTATTTAAGCAAATCAATGGATTGTACTTAAAGAATACGTTGTTGAGAACAAAATTAATTATTTAAGAATTACTTTATAGCGTGGAAATAAATGTTTGAATTACAATAAATGTGAGTTTTATTCGAATTCAATTTTAATACACACTCTAATGGAGTATAAGGGGGAAGCTAGTCCTAATTAGGACTACAGCTAGTCTTAATTAGAACTAGCTTCCCCTAGTAGTAAGTGTTACAGTTGACTATTTTAATTCATTGGAAATCCTACTAGGGCAACTGACACCGGAAAATAAACACACTCTGATCATGGGAGACTTTAACACTTGTCTCCTTAAAGGGGACCATTGTTCAGCTCGTGTAAAATCTCTAGTGAATGGAGCAAATATGAACATTCTTCCTCTTGCTGCTACACATAATTTTCCTAATTCTTTACCATCTCTTCTTGATTTAATTTCTTAAGTTGACCGGCGGACGACCGTGTGTGTAAGTGTTTCATGTATTTATTATTATTTTACTTAACAGGATACCACACTGTGGGTCAATGTATAGAAAATGAATGTGTTTTAATATTTAAGTTAACCTGAACGAAGCGGTTTAAGCTTTTGGTATTATGGTTTAATGGCGAGTAACAGCAGAATGGTAACAGCTGCAAAAAGAATGCAGCCCGAATTGAATTGTACCTATAAATCTGATACAACGCAATAATATGGCAACACGCGACAATTTTGTGAATCCAATAGAGCTATTATAATTTGCGGTTGACGAACGAAATTTCACATTGTACGAATAATGGAATGGTAGAATTATACCAGTTATGGATTTGAGAGAATGAATGAATGAATAACTCTTTATTGCTGTCGGGGATAATTCCAAGAACAGGATCTGTGTGTTTATCCAATTATATATTTATTATCCAAGATTATCTAAGATTATATAAGTTCCAACATTGACAGCCTTGTTACTCTCCTTTTTCTTATTATTCTCGTTATTATTCTTGTTGCCGTAGTAACGAGGCCGTCCGGTGTTACCGGCCAGGCGTATTAGAATTCCCAACATCCTCCCCCCCCTTGGGAACTTGCTTCCCAAAGAGCTCTTGGGAATCTGACGTGCCTTCCAATGCACAAAGTTTCGAGATGGATCTCTTAATGATACCACCTGCAGTTTGAACGTCGACGACTCTGCATAGTCCGTCGGCGCCAAGGTATAGTCGATGGATGCGGCCCAGAAGCCACTTCATCGGCGTTAAGTGATCATCCAGTACAAAGACAAGATCACCGATCTTGACATCTCGCTGTCTTGTCCTCCATTTCACACGTTCCTGTAGAGTCGACAAGTAATCCCTTTTCCAGCGTGACCAAAAGTGATGTCTCAGGCGTTCGATCAGCTCGTATCTGTTGAGGCTGATACGTTCGATATTAGGCGAAGGCAGTGAAGTCAACGGTCGACCCACTAAGAAGTGCCCAGGTGTTAAGGGTAGTAGATCAGAAGGATCAGATGACATTGACGTAAGTGGACGTGAGTTCATGATCGCTTCAACCTGAGCAAACAGTGTATACAATTCTTCGAAAGTTAGACTAGAGTTACCTGCTATTCGTTTTAAATGATATTCGGCCGATTTAACCCCTGCCTCCCAGACCCCACCAAAACTAGGTGCATAGACGGGAGAAAATTTAAAATTAATACCTTCATTGCACGCAAAGTCGCTGACTGGTGCTTGACATTTCTTTAGAAGTCTGTTTAGTTCATTACTAGCTCCTACAAAGTTTTTCCCATTATCGCAAAAAATAGTATGAGGTTTACCACGTCTTGCGATAAACCTACGCAAGCATAGAATAAACGCATTGCTACTTAGGTCGCTAACTACTTCCAAGTGTACAGCCTTTGTAGCAAAACAGATGAAAATACATAAATAGCACTTGGAAGTCTTTGCGCCTCTACCTTTACGATTAAGAATAAGAAAAGGTCCAGCGAAGTCGGTGCCACAAGTCTCAAAAGGAGAAGCAGGAGTAACACGAGGTTCAGGTAAGTCACCCATTAATTGTTGCATAGGCTTAGCCCTAAATCTTTGACAACGTACGCATAATCGTACAGTAGCAGTTGCTAACACTTTGCCACCTAATGGCCAAAAAAGTTCTCTAATGGAACTCAACAACTGTTGAGGACCACAATGTAAAAGCCGTAAGTGTTCTTTCTCAAATAACATTCTCGTAAATACATGTTTAGGGTCTAGTAAAATAGGATGCCTTTTATTATAAGGGCAATATGAAGCGTTGTCGATACGACCACCGACACGTAATATGCCTTGATCGTCCAAAAACGGATTTAAAGAAAGAATAGAAGATTTACGATTTAGGATTTTATCAGTTTCTAGCGAGTGTATATCTTTAATGAAAGTTTCTCTTTGTGAAGCTTTCGCTAGCAAGGTAAGTGAAGTGTGCAATTCAGAACAGGTGAGATTACCAGTTATTTTGGTATTATTTTTTCTAATATTATTTATAAATCTCAGTACATAACCAAAAATTCTTTGCAATTTATAGAGTTTAGAGTATTTATTAAACGGTATTACATCATTAGGTAAAATATTAGTATTTAAGCTTATTCTTGTTTCAGGTAACACAGCAGGAGCATGTGGAGAAGAAGGCCATTCTTTTTCAGGTTTAGCCAGAAAGGACGGGCCGTGCCACCAAAGGACATTCCCAGGAAGAAGACGAGGCTGAATCCCTCTGGAAGCCATGTCAGCAGGATTCAATTCGGTAGGTACATGACGCCAGCAGTTTTCATTAGTTAAGTCCCTAATTTGTTCAATACGATTACTAACAAACGTTTTAAGTGTTTTAGGTGGAGTGTGCAGCCATCCCAGAACAATAGTAGAATCTGTCCAGAATACAGAACGAGTAATAGGAATTTTAAGTGACAGTATAACCTTAGCATATAATTTAGCGCCAAGCAAAGCGCCTAGGAGCTCTAAGCGTGGAATAGTTTCAGATTTCAACGGACTGACCTTGGCCTTAGCACAGAGTAAATTAACAGATTGATCACCCTTATCATTAGTAGATTTTAGATAAATGCAAGTCCCATAAGCGTCTTGTGACGCATCTGTAAAGCAGTGCGCTTCTACAGACGTAGGAGATTCACAAAGTACATATCTAGAAACATTTATGTCTTCAAACAATTTCGTCTCATTATAGAAGCTTAGCCAAGATTTTTTTGTATCTTCTGGGAGGCTATCATCCCAGTCAAGTTTACTAAGCCATAATTTTTGAAGAGTAATTTTATGGAATATGGTACAAGCTGATAACAAACCCAATGGGTCAAAGATTTTACAAGAGTTCGACAGTATAGAACGTTTAGTTACTTTAGCTATACTTTCGACATTAACCGAAAAATGCAAAGTATCAGAGTCAGGTGTCCATCTTAGTCCCAATACAGAAGACTGTTTACAGAAATCTTGAAATTCATTACAAGTAGGAATATCGTCAAATATATCAGGAGCATTAGTACGGAATTTCCTCAAAGGAAAACAACCTTCGTTAAGTTTATCAATAACCCCTTTCACAGTGGAAGCTAAGACAGTTTTAGAATCAGAACCAGTATTCAAATCATCGACATAGAAATCGTGCCTGATGGTACTAGCAATCATATCATCAGAACACTCATCAGCGAGTTGAACTAAACACCTCGTGCTAAGATATGGAGCGGAGGCGGTTCCGTATGTGACTGTATTAAGTTTTAATATTCTTAGCGGGAGTGTTTCTTTCTCCCTCCACAGAATTAGCTGCAGGTGACGTTGAGAACTGTCCACCTCTATTTGGCGATACATTTTCTCAACGTCACCTGTCACTACATACGCATATTGACGAAAACGTAGTAGTATAGCCATTAAGTCATCCTGGACCACAGGTCCAACATATTGAATATCATTTAGTGATTTATTACTAGTAGTTTTACAAGAAGCATCAAAGACTACTCTGAGGCGAGTAGTTTCACTAGCTTCACGAATTACAGCATGGTGAGGAATGTAGTAACCAAAGGTAAGTCGGTCCATGACTTCTCTCACGGTACCCAAGTTAGTAAGATGTCCTAGTCTTTCATACTCATTAATAAAGTTAGCATAGTCTGCTTTCAAGTTACATTTAGACAATTTCTTTTCCAGATTATAGAAACGCCTCTTGGCTAGATGATAAGAGTCGCCAAGAGCCACCTCGGGAACCTCGCGAAAAGGAATTTTAACAGAGAACCTACCATTCTCCAAGCGCACAGTATTAGAAGTAAAATGATTTTCACAATACTCCTTATCTTTAGAAGGAGATATATTAGTCGCTAGAGGAATATCTTCGATTTCCCAGAATTTAGCAATAGAATCTTTAATCTCTTGACAAAAGTTAGAATGAGTAGTAGAAGCAGGACTCTGAGTAGTAGTAGGTCCTGTCACGAGCCAACCTAGTTTAGATTTTTGGAGCGTGGGCTTATTTTTGCCTAACTTGATTTGTTTGGAATCCATTATGTCCCAAAAAATATCGGCACCAAGTAGTATATCAATATCAGAGGGATGATGGAAATGTGGGTCAGCAAGTTCAATAGAATCAGGAAGAGAAAGTCGCGAAATATCTACCTCGACACCAGGTAGTTTACCACTAATCGCAGGTATGACATAGCAAGAAACATTACACTTGAAAGTATTCACCCGTGACTTCAATGTTACCTTACATTTCTTAGTAGTAGTAGTGACTCTATTGTTTATACCAGCAATAGACAGATTAGTATTCGAGCAAGGAATTTGTAATTTATTTTGCAAATTTTCAGTAATAAAAGAAGACTGAGATCCATTGTCTAGAAGAGCTCTAACAACATGACAGTTATTAGTATTAGTATCAACAAGCTCCACTTCAGCAGTACACAACAAGACCTGACCGAGAGTTACAGCGGACAATGATACAGGATCTATCATAGCAACAGTGGAAATCTGAGCAGAAGCTTCTTCAGACGAAGAGGACGCAGGAGCGGACGCTGCGACAGAAGCGCCAGAAGTATTTCTATGTAATAATAGATTATGTTTTTTGTTACAGAATTTGCATGGAGTATGTTTGCAGCTAGAAGAAAAATGTCCAGGACGCAAACAATTTTGACACAAGCGGTGTTTTAAAACCTCATTGTATCTGGAGTCTATTGACATAGATTTAAACTTATCACATTTATACACTAAATGTTGTTCTGAGCAAATAACACAATTGGCATTTTTCAAAGTAGGAGAAGCTACAAAGGATGTAGAAAGTTTATTTTCCTTTGAAAACGACTGTCTTTGTTTTTCAGATTTAGTGACATTATTATACTGCAAAGTTTCTAAAATATCAGCGCGATTGCGCAAAAATTCATTAAATTCAGCTAAAGTAGGCGAAGTATTCGTGTTAGTCCTACTTTCTTCCCATTTGCGACTAGTGGCGCCATCTAGTTTCGACACCATCACATAAACAATCAATGTGTCCCAATGAGAAGTAGGTTCATTTAAATTATTTAAGGAACTCAAATTTTTAGAATAGTAATCAATCATATAACGCAGAGACTTGAAGCTTTCCTTAGAAATCGGTTCAAAATTAAAAAGAGAGTTTAAGTGGTTGTTTACAAGTATTCTATTATTATTATAACGTTTAACAAGCAAATCCCAAGCAGATTTATAGTTAGCAGCAGTAAACTCAACCGATTTTATAACTTGAGACGCTCCACCTTCAAGTGAAGAGCGTAAATAATGAAATTTATTGATGTCAGGGATATTATTACTATTTATTAAAGACTCAAACGTATCCCTAAACTCCATCCATTTAAGGTAGTTGCCGTCAAACCGCGGAAGTTGGATGGTGGGAAGCTTTATACTATCAATATTATGGTTACGAACGTTTTCAGTAGAGTGCGAAGGCACTTTTGAGCCAGCTATCGAGCCATAATTTGAGGACACATGTAGAGCAGTTACACTTTGAATTATACTTTCGGCGCGAGAAATATTCAAACAAAAATCATTTTCGATTTTCTCATGTTCCTCTAACTGATCGAAATCTAACATCTCAATATTATCCTTTAAAGAATCAAACTGAGTAAATAAGTCTCTATGTCGCGATAGTTTTAATTCAAGTTCCGCAACTAATGCCTTTGTAAGTTCCTTAGGATCAATTAATGAAGTAGTTTGTAAGTATTTCGCAAACGTCGTAATTCGACTCTTTATACTAGCACGTTTCCGAACAAGTTCTTTCAAATCTTCCGCCATAGTAAATAACAATTTAATGCCTTATTACAATAATCAACTAAACAGACTGTTCGGGGTAAGTAATGACAATATAGGTATCAAAGAACCGCAACGTTAGTTACAGCGTCAAAAAATGACGACGCCGGCCCCAGTCAGGTGCTCGCGGTCAGTGGAGGTCACACGCAGTCGACGCGATGTAACAGCACCGAACACCAACTTTACGCGGGGTCGGAGAAGCAGTGGCCACAAAGAACCTAGAATGATTTAGATTTTTAGTTAGAAAGATGCAAACAAAGAATGAAATTAAAGACAGTGTATTTAATGACAATATTTATAAGAAATAAAGATAGGTTAGTAACTCTAATTGTTTCAATTCAGTATTAAGAACTTCAATAATATTGTAAGAGAGTAACATTCGTTCTTATATAAGTAGATAGGTAAGTAGGTAGCTAATTTTAATATAAGTTGTTTAGAGTAACACATTCGTATTCATAGTAAAGTAAATAGTTTTATAGTTTTACCTAGTTCAATCTAGGGCTAGTTTTAAGTACTATAGTAATAGTATAGAATAGTATTCAGTTGAGTTTAATCAAGCGGATGTGAACACTGTTTGCAGATGCAAAACAATCATGAACACAACGTTCTTCCGTCTGCACACACAAAGTATAAGACCAAAATTGGGCGTACTTCCCTGTGAGTAGAACGAAAGACAACACAGATCCTTCGCGCAATAGTATCACGTAGATCACGTCGGGGTCACCAAAATATGTCGGGGATAATTCCAAGAACAGGATCTGTGTGTTTATCCAATTATATATTTATTATCCAAGATTATCTAAGATTATATAAGTTCCAACATTGACAGCCTTGTTACTCTCCTTTTTCTTATTATTCTCGTTATTATTCTTGTTGCCGTAGTAACGAGGCCGTCCGATGTTACCGGCCAGGCGTATTAGAATTCCCAACAATTGCACACCAGGTAAATAATAGATATTAACAAGAGAAATAAGAACATTTAAGAGTGCAAAGGCGGTCTTATCACTAAAAGTGATAAGATTACTTACAGACGACTACCACACGGCGTTATGCTGCAACTATTATAGTAGCAATATTGTCATAAAAATATATTGCGACAGTATAGCACGAGGCGTAAATATATTATAAATTAAATAATTATAATAACATTATAAATGCGAAAGTCTCTTTCCATCTGTCTGTTACGATTTCACAAGAAATACACTGAAACGATATTGATAAAATTTAGAACAATTAAAGCTTATATATCGGTCAAACATGTAGTATACAAACCCATTTTTTCTTAAGGAACAGAAAAAAGTTTTTGTGAACGAATTTGCGGTTATCGCTTGTTTATTACTTAACTTTAAATTCTTCAGAGTCAAGCTTAGTGTTGAAATATCATTATTTTTTTTTTCCTATTACCGAAGGAAAAAATGTGTTTTTTTTTCACCTACGAGTATATATGGGCCCGGTATATTAGGTAAGTTGTCCCGCCGTTTGGTATTCGGCTGAGTAGAGAACACCCTCATTTCTTACCGAGGTGTCGTAAAAGGTGACTAAGGTATGTTAACCCGCTGTGTGGTATCGGGATGTGTAGAACAGAACACCCTCATTTCTTACCAAGATGTAAAATACGATTAAAGTAAGTTGACGTCGGGCAGGAAGACGGTCGTAAAATACGTAGCCAAATCGTGTGACAACATGTTTGTAACATTTTGTGCCGACCCCACTTAGAGTGGGATAAGGGCAGGATACTGATAATCTGTAGGTGTAGGAGGATGAAGATAACCATCAATCAAATTGCAATTATTTTTTGTTGAAAAGATTATCCGCCGAATTTCTTGCTGGTTCTTCTCGAATAGAAGCAAACTTCCGAATCAGTGGTAGCTTTTTTAAAAACATTTGACGATTCAAAAGTACTAAAAACAGTCCACTTGAATAAAGAATGTTTTGAATTAGAATTTAGTGTTTGTAAATTTTACGTCCAACCCTACCAACTATATATTGAACCGTTTGAGTCGCTGAAATTGGTATTGTTAAATTTATCTTACAAAATAACTTACTTGGGCGAGTACATTGGGTGATGGTTCTTGGGTTATAATATATTGAGTGCGTTCAAGAATTTTTAATTATTTCTTTTTAACGAGACCCCAAATTCTGTGCCCTAAGGCCCTAAAATTCTCTAATGCGGTAACGTCCGCACTAATAATGTAAAAGCGAAAACGTATTTGTTTGTTTTATCTTTCAAAAGTAATGAGAATATTATTTTGCTATAATCCGCGATAAAAGAAAATGTGTAATGCTAAATGTAGAGTGTACTATTCGTTCTCATACCTGATACATGCAGAATTTGTAAGAACTCATGCTCTACCCGACACCGATAGCACAACAATACACAAGCACTGCACACATTCACCACCACATTCTCAACAATTCTTTCACCCTGTAACCGAAGCATCGTCAGGATATAGACTCCTGGAGATAGACTTTTGGAGTTTAGCATTACACATATTTTCTTTTATTGCGGATTATAGCAAAATAATGTTCTCATTACTTTTGTATTATGGACCTCCGCAAAGTAACGCCTAATTCTATAGATTTTTTTATCTTTCTTTTACATCCGAACGGAACCAAGGATCGATTTAATTTTTGGTTTTTGAGAGAGACAAGCTAGGTACTTTTTACTCGCTACTTAAATACAAAGAGATGAATTTGCGGAGCGAAGCTAATAATATTTAATAATAAGCTAGTAATAAAATACTGTACAAACAAGGCATAAGCAAGAACAATGTCGTTATTTCTTTGTTATAAAAATTACATTTTGAAAAGAAAATATATATTTTATAGATTTAGGCGTTACTTTGCGGAGTTACATAATACAAAAGTAATAATATAATTTTGCTACAATTTATTTATTACTTTTTAAAACAATATAGTTTCCTCCGCAGTGTGGTAAAATAGACCACTTTCTTTTCTTCCGAGGTGTAAAAGGCGACTAAGGAAAGTTGACCCGCCGTGTGGTATCGGGCTGAGTAGAATAGACCACCCTCATATCTTACCGAGATGTTGTAAAAGGCGACTAAAGTAAGTCGACCCACCGTGTGGTATCCTTCTGAGTAGAATAGACCACCCTCATTTCTTACCGAAGTGTCGTAAAAGGCGACTAAGGTAAGTCGACCCGCCGTGTGGTATCCGGCTGAGTAGAATACACCACCCTTTTTCTTACCGAAGTGTCGTAAAAGGCGACTAAGGTAAGTCGACCCGCCGTGTGGTATCCGGCTGATTAGAATAGACCACCCTCATTTTTTATCGAAGTGTCGTCAAAGGCGACTAAGGTAAGTTGACGTCAGAGGCGACCGGTCTTAAAATACCTAGCCAAATCATGTAACAATATGTTTATAGCATCTTGTGCCGACCCCACTTAGAGTGGGATAAGAGCAGGAGGGTAATGTGAGTTTTTTGCTGGCACTTCTCAGTAGGACCAATTTTCCGAACCAGCAGTAGAATTGACGATTCATACGCACTTGTCTATATTGCTTTTAATAACGAATAATAAAAATTAATATTAATTACAAAAGTAATAATAAAATTAATTTTGTTCTAATCTGCGACTGGCCCGTTGGCGTAGTGGGTAGTGAACCTTCAGCTCCGGGGGTCGTGGGTTCTATTCTCGCCGAGGGCCAACATTTTCTATAAATTAATTTCTTGGTCTTCGAGCCTGGGTGTATATTTGTATTTAAGTATGTATTTAAAAAATATATTTAAGTATTCACCAGTTATCTGTCTACTATAACACAAGTATTAAGTTACTTACTTTGGGGACGGAACGTGTGTGTCAGTGTCCCATTTATTTATTTATTTATTATGGATCTCCGCAAAGTAATGCCTAATTCTATAAATTATTAATTACTTACTTTTCTTAACTTAATTTCCTGTGGTCTCTTTTTGGTAGAAGCAATTTCGTAAACCAGTAGAGTTGACGAATCAACAAACTTTTACAAATTTCAATGAAGAATATTTTGAATTTATACCCATTTTGTTAATCTGAGTGTTATAATGTAACTAAGTAAGCTTGGATTAAAAAGCTTCAACATATTCGTTTTAATTACTAAAAGTTTTAAAGTTTAAATGCTGTAATATTCGCTAATTAGTCGCGAGTGAACTGGCCTCCTGGGAGCAGCTACATTTGTGCGTGAAATGAGAGAAATTGGAGATGACAGCTGAGTACAAAATCATCATCTTCCTGCCCTTATCCAACTCTAAGTGGGGTTGGCACAACATGTTATAAACATGTTTTCACATGACACAAAAGTAATAATAAAATTATTTTGCTATAATCCGCGATGAAGTTCATTGCGGATTATAGCAAAATAATTTTATTATTACTTTTGTATTATGGATCTCCTCAAAGTAACGCCTATTCTATAAATTATGTTTTCACATGATTTAGCTACGTATTTTACGACCGGCCGCCTGCCTACATCAACTTACCATAGTCGTATTTTACGATACCTCGGTAAGAAAGAGGGTGGTCTATTCTACTTAACCGGATACCACACAGTGGGTCAACTTAACTTAGTCGTCTTTTACGACACCTCGGTAAGAAATGAGGCTGGTACTATTCTATTCAGCCGGATACAACACGGCGTCGTAATAAAGTTATATGATAACCGTAAAAATGGTTAAAGTGGGTTAACCTTAAAAGCTAGACATATGGTAGATGCTATTTGCTAGATGCTATATGAGGGGTGGCCAATCTAGTTGTCCCTCTGATTACCAGAGGGCAATCTGGACGGCCGGGGACTCCGGGGGGGTTGGGGTGAAGTCCCTAATGAGCGACGGGTTCAGTTAGGCTTACTCTAAGTCTGACTGGACATGGTTACGGCCACCGTCGGTCAAGCCCGGAAGCCCAGCAATGGAAACGGGGACCTACGGGTTGCGAGGAAGAAAACCTCTATAAAAATTTACCCGGTGGAGGCGGTAACGCCCACCATGGCGTAGGGGTCCCCACTTGGGGCGCGGTCTCTCCCTGTCGACCGTGATCAGATAACACGGTGGGTAGGGAGCGATCGCGGGCAGCGGTGGCCTCCTTCTGCTCTGCGGAGGGGGGCGGTGGAGCGGTTCCGAGAACTTTTGTTCTGGATCCAATCTACTGCTGGCGAGTCTAGGTGGTAGCGACTTGCCTAAGTCCATCGTCTACCACCCTGTCAGGGGACCTTCGGACGTTCCGAACGGGGTATATCGGACGTCTGGCTTACAGGTCCCCGAGGCGGTGGGTGCATCTGGTGCTCCCGATGCACCAGTTAGCGGAGGGGGGCTTCTCTTTCGAGGGGCCCCTACCCGGAGAAGGCGTTTGTTCTCTGGGATCAGAGCTGTCGGCGGGGATGGGAGCAATATGTACAATGATACCCTGACATTGACGTCAGGAAGGCGGCCGGTCGTGAAAACGCAGCCAAATAATGTGACAGCATGTTTATAACATGTTGTGCGGACCCCTTAGAGTGGGATAAGGGCAGGAGGATGATGATTAAAATACTATATTACGGTTTTAATCTTTCCACACGAGCGGAGCCGCTGGCGATTGCTAGTAACGTATAAATGTGGTTTTACTCAAATTAAACACACATGCATTCATTCTTGCGTTCTTAAATGTTCGCATTTTCGCGCCTCGCCGCCATTTTGCGGATAAATGAATGAGTACACGTGATTTATCGTTATACACGGATATCGTTTGTGTGCCTTTTGAAAGCCATTTCAGTGGGAGGGAGGGATGGCAGGTGGTTTTATGTGTTTTTCGGCTATCCTTTTTAGAGATCAATGCAATTTTGTTACAATTTATCCAATTTTTGGTGCTGTGGTAGCCCAGTGGTAACACCGTGCGCCTCTTTCGAGGAGGTCTAGGGTTCAAACCCCGGGCAGACACCAATGAGTTTTCTAGTAAAACTTATGTGTCTAATTGATAATTGCAATTTATCACACGCTTTTCGGTGAAGGAAAACATCGTGAGGAAACCTGCATATCTCTAGGCAATTCTGGGGATATGTGTAACCTACCAATCCGCATTGGAGCACCGTGGTAGGTCTTAGCTCCAATCCTTCTCTCCAAAAAAAAAAAAACGGAGAGAAGAGGCCTATGCCCAGCAGTGGGATAGTAACAGGCCGTAACTTTATCCAATTTTATATGTACCTATTATAGAAGATATTAAAAAAAAATAAAAAATAACAGAGAGTGGTGTTAGGTATATGGAATCGATCAGGGTATTTTGAATTCGAGACCGCCCGTTTCCAATTGAGCTTTTCGAATGACAGCGTAATTAAATTCGTTACGAAAAAAATTATTTTATAAAAATCCTTTTTTTCTGACTATTTTAAAAGTTGTTTTTTTAATATTAATAATGAATTACAATAAGGGCTAATTAAAGTGGACAACTACCAAGAAATAATATCAGATGCGCTGTTTATGAAATTGGATAAAAATTTGTAGTTTGGCTGAATTCGTTTCATCCAACAATGCATATCTTATCTTAAAAATCAAGAAAAAGAGTAAAAAAGAAAAAGGGATACCTAAAATAATCGATTTAAAAAAATCGATTTTTGATGAAAAAATAATCGATTATTCACAACGCTAACTTTTACATCATATCGCCAATTATAAAAGATTCTTGACCCTCGACCCGCACGGTGTCGGGAAGCTAAGACTAAGCTGTTGATTAAAAAATAAAGCCCTATTCTTTATGACGTAATTAAACCGTTATGCGTGACAGCTTAAGAATGACATGTCATAATATACCTAATAAACATTATTATGAACAATATTGTATAAATTGTACAGCAATCTACTTGTCCCACATCGTACAGACAACGGGTCTGTAGACTCTCATAACGACCGATAATGATAATGGGACAAACAATTAATTAACACAAATACAAATATAATTAATTGCGGCGCCAATATTAGACAAAAGACGTTACAAGATTGAGTAACAGCTATTTTAATTCACTAATTTTTTCTTTTTATAACACCGACAGACATTAACTGTAAGACAGAGCCATTTTAAAGTAATTTAAAATTATTAGATATCGGTTTAACTTAGAAATTTCAAAATACAAAACTAGTGGTAAAACTATTTTGCTATAATCCGCGATTAACAAGCTATGTAATCTGTTTTCATACCTACTTCATTCATTTAGGATTAGTAAGCTGTGAATGTTGTGTATAAAGACTTTCTGTAATTAATACTAAAAATAAAAATACATAGGAAAAAATGTAATAAATAAATAAGTAAATAATAATGTAATGTAGTATATGAATTTAGATATTCCAAAGATAGCAAGGGAAATTGTTTTTCTCCAAATTTAATTTATTTGCTTGTGGGCCACGGGCAGTAATGAGTAAATCAAAACTACTGGATCGATTTTAATCATTTTTTTTCGCTGAGTGACATTCGCTATATTTATTTATACCCGTGCGAAGCAGGGACAGGCCGCTAGTTACTATATAAAACCAGAACTGCATATATTCACTATAAAAATCGCAACATCGTTTCGCCTACCAAAACATGAAAAGATAGGCTCGTACCAAAATTACTTAAAATAAAATAAAACTAAAAAAACGAAATAGGAACACCATGTTATTATCCGCTGCCGTGTTAAATTCTTTGTTATACAAAAGACCATTAAACTATACAGTTAGTTGTAATACAAAAAATAATACAAAAACTCCAGGTAAGCGGCTTTCTTTTACGCATGAAGTTAGCTGCATATTCGATACTTTAGTAACTTGTAGTTATATTCACTGTACACGATATGTACAATTTTGTGCCGCGATCGTGCGTTAACCGTAAACAAAATGTGAATTAACACGATATTGACACTTTATAAACACGTGCGGTTCATTATTTACATGCTCTTATATTCAGTGGAGTGCTTTAACTGAAAAGGGAACGTTTAAACAACTCAAAACAAAAGTTTTTTCGAGTTTTGTTTATAGTTTCTCTTGCGCCAATCCGGTAAAGTTGAAGAGCACTGGATGCGAACACGAAATAGCTCAGCGCGTGGGTCTGTCGATTTGGCCGGTTTATACTTTTGACAGCGGCGAAGTAGTCGTGCGCTAGACGTGGAGTGGGACTATCGTGTAATTTTCCCGTGAACTTAAAACTTTTGTCTTTTCGAAATTGCTATCAAAGTGTAGTTAAAGCGACTAGATACGTTAATGGTATCATATAAGTGTTTTAGTGTGTGTCATGTAAGTTTCCGTGAATGTCTTAAAGTGTATCAGTGCATTCTTAGGTGATTCATCTTGTGAACAAGAAAATGCTGTTTGTGTAGATATACATGTATTGGCCTAAAGTTGTGTGTACCTTGTATGGAATGTATTTTGTGGTGCCTTTTTGATGACTTCGAATCGTTAACTTTGCCGTAGAAAAAGGTATGTTATAGTCATAACATTGATTTTACGCACTACTAGTTAAGTTATGTAGTAATTATGGATTAAACTCATAAAATAAGGTAATAAACATGTTTTTGAGCTAGGTAATGCGTGTCTAGCAATATTTATTTGATGTATAACTGTTTTGCGCATGAGGACTATTATATTTAATGGTATTTGACGTAGTTTATAGGAGTTTCGACATAGCCCATATTTAAAAGGGCGTATTAAAGGTTTAATTTGCACATGTCGTAACTAGTCGAATATCTACTAGAACTTTCTTATTGCTAGGTCAGTTTTAGATTTTTGAATTTGCACCATAAGTTGATCGTAATTAAATTTTTTGTCTGTGTCACGCCTCTAGATGTTGTCACTTTTGGAAAGAAAAGTACTTTAATGTAATTAGAAGAGATGAAAATCATTTGACCAAAAGATGTTGATGTATGACTAGAGTAAAGTCATCAACATCCTGCCCTTATTCCACTCTAAGTGGGGTCGGCACAACATGTTATAAACATGAAGTCACATGATTTGGCTGCGTTTTTACGACCGGCTGCCTGCCTGAAGTCAACCTACCTTAGTCGTATTTTACGACACCTTGGTAGGAAAGAGGGTGGTCTATTTTACTAAACCGGATACCACACGGTTGGTCAACTTACCTTAGTCGCCTTTTACGACACCTCGGTAATAAAAGAGTTTGGTCAATTCTACTCAGCTGGATACCGACTAGAGTAAAGTATGATGGGTACCCTATCCCCGCCACCAGCAGCGTAGTGGAGCACACAGGTTTTTTTAGTCGGTGCGAGTCCGACATAACCGTCGCCTGTCCCCGTCGGGCGGCGGTACCCATAAGGGGTTTTTTCCTGTATAAAAAAAAAAAAAAAAAAAAGAGTAAAGTATGATATGTTTATAAAATAGCGTTAGAGTTGACTAATAAGAGAAGAGAAGGGAAGATGAAAACATATTCTGCCGACCACACTTAGGCCCGGTATCACTAAAGCAGAGAACAGAGGAGAACCTATCTCCTCTGTTCTCTCCACTCAGATATCGTCATTTCTACATCTTTTCTCCACTTACCTTAAATAGAGATAACTGATTGGTATACAAAACCTATCTCTCCTCGTCGCTTAAGTGGATGCCGGGCTTCAGATTGTATAAGGGTCTTTTCTTCGCCGTATCACTCTTGTCAGAGCGGTCGTGGTCATCATGAAGTGACTTTAGGGGCTGATGTTATACGCCTCACAAGCATTCGTTACTTATGTCTAATAGCTGATAGCCTGGTACAGTCGTGTAAGGGACCTAACCAACCAACCAACTGTAGCCTTAATTTGTTCAGTCCAACCCGTAGGATATTTTCCTCGTCTTCTTGTGCCTTCCACTCTACCCTGCACGGCAAGGCGGTCGATGGAGCTATTTCCTCTTCGGGAGACATGTGCAAAGAACTTCAGAATGTGACTTTATACTTAACATCGATAGTCGCTGTTTAGTGCCGATTTCCTGGAAAATAGGGACGTTGGTAGCGAAATTCGGTCCATGAGACTCCCAGCATTTGTCTTCAGCAGCACATCTCCAGAGCATCAATTTGTTTTCTTATCGACCTGTCGCAAAAATTTAAAATTCAAAATATTCTTTATTTTAATAAACTTGTCAACAAGTGCTTTTGAATCGTCAACTCTACTGCTGGTTCGGAAAGCTGTTCCTACCAAGAAGAGCCAGCAAGAAACTCGGGGGTTGCTCTTTTTTTAAAAATACAATTCTTAATACTAGTTACATTTAATCGTTTCTATATTGTACAGGATCGAATAATATCTATATCCACGCATTCTTTTCGTCTAAATAATCCTCAACGGTATAGTAGGCTTTCTGTATCAGCCTCTCCTTAATAGTGTTTTTAAACTGCTGTAATGGCAAAGCTAAAATTGATTGCGGAATTTTATCATAGAATCTTATACCCAAAACCACAAACGACTTACGTACTTTTTCAAGATGCAAAGCAGGGGTCGCAAGTTTATGTCAGTTCCTACTTTGTCTATTATATGCATCACCTATTGTTTTATAATCTATCTATACTTATAATAAATCTGTAGACAGGTCAATTCTGTAACTGGAATATATTTCCAAAATAACTATCAGGGGGTGATTAGGGATCGATACTGATGCCAAAAATGCAATCAGTAAAAGTTTTGTCTGTCTGTCTGTCTGTCTGTCTGTCTGTCTGTCTGTCTGTCTGTATAACCGTTATAGAAACAAAAACTACTCGACGGATTTTAACGAAACTCGGTACAATTTTTTTTCATACTCCTGGGCTGGTTATAGTATACTTTTCATCACGCTACAATCAATAGGAGCAGAGCAGTGAAGGGAAATGTCGGGAAAACGGGAGAAGTTACTCCATTTTTTAAGCTTTCGTCGCGTGTGCAACCTTGATGGTTAAAGCTACACAGAAATCATGTATGACGGAAATGTTCTCCTTAAAATTATATAAAAAATATCCCAGGACAGCATATGTCTATCTTTTATGATTGATTCACAATAACACGTGTAACTCCCGATAGCTTAGCAGTTCGAAGCTTTCTGGTTATATTTGTCTACTCCTACGTTTATATCACTCTCAGTCATCCCTAAATAAAAAAGTGAATAGTATTAACCATTGTATAAAAAAAGAATCATTGAAATCGGTATAGAAACACCAAAGTTATATATGAAATACGCTAATAATAATTCAATAATATTGAATCATGCTATAGGGATTATCACTACATAGTATAAAACAATGTCACATTCTTTGTTTGTCCCTATATTCCTATGACTGCTTAAATCTTTAAAACTACGCAACAGATTTTGATGCGGTTTTTTTAATAGATAGAGTGATTCAAGAGGAATGTATAATAATATTCAATATGGAGTAGAGAAATACTGTAATTTTTGAGGTTTCTAATGTGATGTCGTAAATAATTACTTTTTTTTTCGCTTACATTGCATACGCAGGCTAAACCCTACGAGATTTATCAAAATGATGTACTAAGTATTTGTACTCATTGAAAAAGTCTATAGAAAAGTCCGCTATGGTATATGTCTATCTCTTATGGATAACCCACAATAGCTTTTTTTGTCATTTACTTTTATACGAAAAATAATGCCTTATTTTCGAAGCAATTTTTATACAATATAGCATTAATTCTTATCCAATTAAGTACGTTAAATACATTGTTGATTTAATGTAGATCAATATGGCCGTTTACAGCATGTAATTTAAATAAACATTTTCGAAGATATCACAGATTTAAAATCCCGCGAGGAGGCCGCGCTTCGCCCTATAGCACTACGAATTTAGCAGCGATCGGACGCGCAACTAAATGTCGCTCTTTTAAGAGTAACCTCTAAAGAAAACATGTTTGTATTGTCTAATGATAACAAAGCTATGAATGTTGTATATAAAGACATTTTGTAATTAATTTTAAACATAAAATATATAGGGAAAAATGTAAAATGTAAATATGTAGTATATGAATTTAGACATTCCAAAGACAGCAGGAAATCTTCTTGGTATAGGGAGAGAGAATTGTTTTTATCCAAATTTAACGCTTGCGGGCCACGGGCAGTAATGAATAAATCAAAACTACTGGATCGATTTTAATCATTTTTTCACTGAGTGACATAGGCTATATATTTTATACCCGTGCGAAGCAGGGTAGGCCGCTAGTTCTTTATATTTTTATATACAAAAATTAAATTACTTAAAAGTCCCTGTCTCCGCAGCGTAAAGAAAAATAGGAAAAACAAGCGTCTGCACAAGCCGGATCTTGGTAGCTTTTGTAATATTTTTGTTTTTCCATAATTTCTATGTATATTTTCTATGTATAATGGTAGGAGATAGATGACCTATCTTTAATTGAAACCAATTTCTTCCAAGATAACATTCGTCTCCTAATTATTCATCTAATTAATTATAAGATAATACGACCGTAGCTATTAAATGCGGTAGTGTAATTAAAACGATGTAAATTTTGAAATAAATCATATTTTACTTGGATAAATTGGAAAGTTTTTTGGCCTTTTTCATTTCCGAACTGAGTTATGGATCGATTTGATTTTTGTTGTGTATACGGTTGACTAAAGTGGGAAATAGATTACTTTTATCGTGGTAAAATCTGGTAGAATCTTTGAAAATGTAATATAGCATATGTTGCTCAGTAAAGATGCAGCTTTCAATTGATGAAAGAAATATTTTAAATCGGTCCAGTAGTTTTTGTGTGAAAACACAAAACTACAAACATATATACAAATTTTCCTTTTTATAATATTAGTATAGAAAAATTATTCTATTGTAACTTCTGAGCTATTGAATTCCACAAAGTAACGCCTGCTTCTATAAAAGTGGAAAAATACGTGTTGTGCCGACCCCACTTAGAGTGGGATAAGTGCCGGAGAATGATGAAACATCTATATATTTTGATTTTCAGAATATGCATTCTAAAATCAAAATGTATCTTTGCGGTCTGCGGTGACCATTTTGAGAAACTGTTACGTAATTTATACGGTTTTATAAAATTAAACGGTAATATTTCTTTTATTTACTTTTAATCCTCGGTGTACAAACAGGGTTTGCTTATTTTAACCCATACTTTATAAGCCAGTTTAAATACGAGTTAGCTGAAGTTGAAAATTGACTGGCCTTCAGCTCCATAGGTCGCGGGTTTGATTCCCATCGAAGACCAACATTGTCTAAAAACAATTGATGTATCAGAGAATTGTAGATCTACAAAAATACTACACAAAAGTCCGCGACACCATCTCTCTATCTCTTACGGTTAACTCGCAATAACTACTTTTTCGTTCATTTCAATTAATGGATTCTTTTTTTACGGAATTCTTATGAAGGTATTTTTCTTTCTTTTATCCGTTTTTAGTTTAATTTATATTTTTAACTGTGAATAAAATTCAAGGATTTACGACAAACTGAAATTGACTTAGTAAATAATGAAACCATAAATAATTTATAGAATTAGGCGTTACTTTGCGTAGGTCCATAATACAAAAGTAATGAAAATATTATATTGATATAATCCGCGATAATGGAAAATATATGTAATGCTAAATGTAGATATCTGTTCTCATACCTAATACATGCAGAATTTGCCAAAGCCAAAGCAAAGCTTTGTGATTTTGTCGTAGAATTCGTAGTTTATCAGTCATCATCATCTTCCTGCCCTTATCCCACTCTAAGTGGGGTCGGCACAACATGTTATAAACATGTTGTCACATGATTTTGCTTCGTATTTTACGACCGGCCGCCTGCCTGACGTCAACTTATCTTAGTCGTATTTTACGACGCCTCGATAAGAAAGAGGGTGGTCTATTCTGCTGAACCGGATACCACACGGTGAGTCAACTTACCTTAGTCGCCTTTTACGACACCTCGGTAAGAAATGAGGGTGGTACTATTCTATTCAGCCGGATACCACACGGCGTCGTAATGTACATTACTGTGAATACTATTATTATACCTTAGTCGCCTTTCACGACACCTCGGTAAGAAATGAGGGTGGTCTATTCTACTTAGCCGGATACCACACGGCGGTCGTAGTTAATCAGTGAACGGATAATAAACTATTCTATTGATATTTCATTCATAATCTTTTGTTTTATGAAGGCACGTACAAACATGTTTCCATGAACTTGTATTATAACATCTGGATCGTAAACAAAGGCAAACCAAAGACAAATAATTGAATAGATAACAAACCTCTTTAAGACGGAATTTGCTTAACTTCTTTTGTATTTGTATGGAAAGAATGTTTTTATAAACCTACAAAACAAGTAGGTTACCTAAGTAACAATAGAGTTGTGATATAATCCACGAAAATGGCGGAGTTTCTGGTTATTTAGGTATGTTCGAAATTTTACTGAATTCAATAATATAAGAGATAATTAATTCATCATCATCCTACTGCCCCTATCCCACTCTAAGTGGGGTTTGTACAACATGTTATAAGCATGCTGCCACATGATTTGATTTATGATTCTTTTACGACACCTCGGTAAGAAAAATGTTGGTCAATTCTACATAGCTGGATACCACACAGCGGGTCAACTTACCTTAGTAGCCCTTTACGCGACACCTCGGTAACAAATGAGGGCAGTCTATTCTATTCAGCCGGTTACCACACGGCGGATCAACTGACTTTAGTCGCCTGTTACGACACCTCGGTAAGAAATGAGGGTGATCTATTCTACTTAGCCGGATACCACACGCAAACAAAAATTAAATCATTTACCGCGATTTGCTCCAAGAGTTTTATGGTTTTTTAGGTATGTTTGAAATTTCATTAAATAAAATAATACAATAGATATGTAATGAATTATTTTGCTATAATCCGCGATTAAAATATCTGTTATTATACCATATACGAACTATGAAATTGCACAGCTTTACGATTTTGTCATGAAATATATCTGTTAATATTGCATCGGTTATGGGACGAAAGGATTGAGATTGTGGTAGTGAATGTATGCAATTCTAGTGTTTTTTTTTCAATAAATAAGTATATGGGACAAGTACAAACTCCATCCACATCATTCCATTCTCCATCGGTTGATAATAAATGGCTTTTCAATTTCGTCCTATTCCTGTAGAATTAACAGGATTTTTCCAATTTTGTACCACGGATTTCGGAAAAATAACGTCCAATTCATGAATAATTTAAGCCAAAAATAATTTATATTATTTT
Source organism: Morpho helenor (assembly GCA_029227775.1). NCBI lineage: Eukaryota > Metazoa > Arthropoda > Insecta > Lepidoptera > Nymphalidae > Morpho > Morpho helenor. The sequence continues at coordinate 12,321,792 of JARGCU010000002.1, forward strand.
CGGCTTGACAAATTTAGATCGAAGGATAACATATCATTCAAAATGACATGAGATATGGGGTCAAGCACTAACTCGCCAAAAGAAATCCTATAAAATCCCATACACCACGGCCAATTTCATCATATATATTATTGTAGGGAAAATATATAGGAAACGCGGACGGTGTAAGGCAAAGATAAATTATGTGGACCAAATAAGGAATAAGATTAATGTAGGCGAATTTGAAAGTGAGATACGCACGTATTTTGGAAGGAGGACGAAAAATTCGTTTGCAGGGTCACATGTTCGAATCCGAGGCATGTGTGGTATTTTGGTGGTAAAAAGGTTTCATTATAAAAAAATGAATTTTATTCCTGTTTTTGGGCACTGAAAAATCCTAAAATTTAGAATAGAATGCAAATGATATTTGAGCTAATTTATAGAATTAGTCGTTACTTTGCGGAAATCCATAATACAAAAGTAATAATAAAATTATTTTGCTATAATCCGCGATGAAGTCGATGATGTCGCACTTCATCGCGGATTATAGCAAAATAATTTTATTATTACTTTTGATATTTGAGTTGTCAATTATAAAGTTTTCGTGCATCATTTCTAGAATATACCACGCTCGTTTCTTACCGAGGTGTCTTAAAAGGCGACTAAGGTAAGTAGACCCGCTGTGTGGTGTCCGGTTGAGTAGTATAGACCACCCTCTTTCTTACCGAGGTTTTATAAATGGCGACTAAGATAAGTTGACGTCAGGAAGGCGGCTGGTCGCAAAATATTGAAATGAGTTAATCTTGTATGTACATTTTCCTGGAATTCAGCATGTAGAGGGTTTCGGGCCATATTTTTTTTAATTATTAGCATTTCAAGTTTAAACAGTCAAGTCAGCTTAGCGTATTTGAGGAACGGTCTGTCTCTAGAAATGAAAATACTCAGAATCAAGCCCCACCTACCCAATATATATATTTTAATTTTTTAAAAATTACAATGTCAACCAGGTACTAGTAAATAATTTATAGAATTAGGCGTTACTTTGCGGAGATCCATAATACAAAAGTAATAATAAAAATTATTTTGCTATAATCCGCGAGGAAGTAAAATAGAAAATATATATAACATTTAGCATTATATATATTTTCTATTTTACTTCCTCGCGGATTATAGCAAAATAATTTTTATTATTACTTTTGCAGGTACTAGTACTTAATTGAGGGTATTTTAACATTTAAGTTGACGCCCAACGTTGTGGTTAAAGCTGCATTAAATACGTGTCATGTCATTTTTGTTAACCGTATTGATTCAATGTATGATTCATTGTTTAGCGGTTGATTATGAATGACAAACTGTATATCGTCATTAGGCTTCATATGTCATTCGGTCATTGTTTCTGATTGTGTTTTGCCCATAGAGTTGTTTTACTAGAGTAGAACTGGTCTAAAATGGGCCATATTAATATCTATTCTAATATTATAAAGAGGAAAAATTTGTATGTATGTTTGTAATGTTTTCACACAAAAACTACTACACCGATTTCAAAAATTCTTTCACCATTAGAAAGCTGCAGCTTTACTGAGCAATAAAGGCTATATTACATTTTTTTAAAAATGGGATTCCGCAATAAAATGTAATAACAATAAAAAATTTGTGGTAAAAATCTGTCATCGCGTGCGCAGCGGAAACTATTGATGATAGAACAAAAAGAGGTTCTCATAATCTACTGGACAGATTTTTGTACAGTTTTTACTAAAATGTAGTGCAATTCTTACGGAATATTTATGTTAATAATACATTACCAGTTTATGTAAATTGAGTTGAAGGGGTCGCGCAAATGCAACCCCTTTTGCCTTTTGGGAGGTTTAGTGCATTGCGTAAACTAACAGAGATACACTAAAGTAATGTATTAAATAATTGTAGATCTACAAAAAGGGTACTAAAAATTCAATGACATCATAAATAATATATAAACTTTATTTAGCCAAAAAAATTAAGAATAAATACAAAATACATCATCATCCTCCTGCCCTTATCCCACTTTAAGTGGGGTCGGCACAACGTGTTACAAACATGTTGTTACATGATTGGCCCCGTATTTTACGACCGGCCGCCTGTGCTAACGTCAACTTATCTTAGTCGCTTTTTACGACACCTCGGTAAGAAATGAGATTGGTGTTTTCTACTCCGGCGGATACTACACGGCGGGTCGACTTACCTTAATCGCCTTTTACGACACCTCGGTAAGAAATTAGGGTGGTACTATTCTATTCAGCCGGATACCATACGGCGTATAAATACAAAATACACATTAACAAACATCTTATTAGACACTCGTATTAAGTAAGATAACTTGTGCTACTGGTGTCTACCTCTATCTGGATCAAAAATAGTAATTTTCTTACTTATACATAATCAAGTATTAAAATTGGCGCGTCTGTTGCTGTGATAGCCCAGCGTCAACACCGTGCGACTCTTTCGAGGAGGTCACGGGTTCAAACCCGGGCAGACACCAATGAGTTGTCTATTTGATAATTGCAATTTATTACACGCTTTTGGTAAAGGATAATATCGAGAGGAAACCTGCATATCTCTAGAGAATCCTGGAGATATGTGTAATCTACCAACCCGCATTGGAGCAGCGTGGTAGGTCTTAGCTCCAATCCTTCTCTCCAAAAACGGAGAGAAGAGGCCTATTCCCAGCACTGGGAAAGTGGCAGGCCGCGACTTTACCCATGGTCATGATGACGCATATTTGTATCTCTTATAACCATAAGCTTACAATAACTACTTTTATGTTCAAAATTTCAATCAAATATACTGATTTCCACGCAAGCACAACTAGTTTATCATTAAAATTAAAATTATAATTCTGTTGCCCCCAAAAACTTCCACAAAAAAGTCAACCACCATAACAAAGCGAGAGCACAATAAGTTAATAACATTTACCGAATACTAAAAATGAGGTGAAAGTGGTCTTGATGCCGTATAAAACGCGCGTAAACGAAATTATTTACAACTCTAAAGTTACAATTTTGTATATAATTTAATGTTTTTAAACAATTATACAAGAATTTTGTTACACTTTCACTATAAAAAACCATAATAATTTTATAAACGAAAGTCGGTCGGTGAGTTTTTAGGGCTACTTCCTACCATTATTTATGTAATTTGGTCTAGTTTTTATTTACATGCCGGGACAATAAAATTGTATGTCTGTATGTAATCGACTTTTGTACTGTTACTACTAAACTATACTACAATTATTGTATAACAATAAACTGATACCCAATTACTATATATTGTAAGCTTTACGTGAAGAAATTTGTAATAGAAATCCTAAGATATTTGCATAGTAGCATAAGTCCAACTTTTATTTGTTTATCTTTTACTCAAGCACTACCCCCTAAAAATGTCCTAATTAATAATCGCACATGCTTTTTTGGAGCGAAAGAATAAGCGTATCTTATTAATATTTAAAAATGAACGTTTGTCTGTATGTCTTTTATAGACTCCGGGTGGACTGATTTTAACGAAATAATTAAGCAATCCTTAGAATCAGCCAACGAATGTTCCTGTAGAGATTAGTGGTGATGGCAGCATTTGTTTGCAACTGTCAATGACTGTCAACGTTTGCTGGATTGCCAGAAATTTCATAATACAGATGTTAAACTAGAATTATTTTTCTGTGATCCGCGTTCGCGTCCGCGATAAAATCGTAATGCATTACGATTTTATCGTGGAGCCTATCCTCCTAGAGATGCTTCGATGTCGGGGCAAAACGATCGTAGATATTAAGGTACGGACTGTGTGTAGTTCTTGTTTGGAGTGTTAGTATTGGCGGCGTTCTGTGTGGTGACTTGTCTTGCATGTATAAGGTATATGATTGTTGCTTGCTTCATTTATCTAGCATAACAAATATTCTCTTAACAATTGGTATTGTTAACTTGTGAAGTAATACAACTTGTTTTGTTATGCATGTTGTGGCTGCCTTAATAAGCTGCACATTTAACGAACGATATTAATATGTTTATAGTTTAATAGTTTATTTTATCTACTCTGATACTATAATAAAAAGATTATAAAATTGAAACCAAAATTCTTATGACGCAACACGCATGCGCAATCGATGTTTGCGCCTTGGCGCTAACATTCATAAAAAATCTTTTCAATATTTACACAAAGAAGAGAGATAATAATAAGAGCCCCGTATGGGCTTGGAGTCGGGCTCATCCGATAAAATAACACGTGAGTATAGCCGGTTTCTGTACATTAATTATTTACACAAAGTTTGGTTTTTATTAATATTGTTTTAGAGTAGATAAAGTAGTGTATGACACTGTACATAACTTGGTCTTATAACACTCGTGTGATACTATAACAAAACTCGCCTGTGGCTCGTTTATTTTAAACACACTCGTGTTATAAGAACCCTTATTATGCAACAGTATCATAATCTACTATAAATGTAGTATCTACTGGTGGTTCTTAAATAAATAAAATAAAATAATAAAATAAACGCGCATTACAGCAAAATAATTTTATTGTAACTTCTGTACTATGGAATTCCGCAAAGTAACGCTTCTATAAATGAAATTTCATAATATTAAGAAAATACGATAAACCGCTAACGTCATTGAATCTTACAAACAAATTGACTGTCAGTCTGATATATAAATCAATGTCTGTTTGTCACAGTTTACGTACTCACCGCAGGGGAGCGATCTGCCCGTTTGAATGAGACAAGTTCCGACCAAGATTAAATGCGAATACACAAGTTGTACACGATTGGCGGGGCTGATAACAACTAGCTATTTGTAATGTACATTACTCATCATCATCATCCTGCCCTTATCCCACTCTAAGTGGGGTCGGCACAACATGTTATAAACATGCTGTCACATGATTTGGCTACGTTTTATGATCGGTCGCCTGCCTGACGTGAACCTACCTTAGTCGTTTTTATGACACCTCGGTAAGAAAGAGGGTGGTCTATTCTACTAAACCGGATACCATACGGTGGGTCAATTTACCATAGTCGCCTTTTACGAGACCTCGGTAAGATATAAGGTTTGTCTATTCTACTCAGCCGGATACAAAACGGCGGGTCGACTTACCTTAGTCGCCTTTTACGACAACTCGGTAAGAAATGAGGGTGATACTATTCTATTCAGCCGAATACCACACGGCGTGTAATGTACGTTACTGTTAATACTAATATTATATGAGGCTGTCATAGCCAGGGTGACCTAACTTCTTCAATAATAGGTTACAGTCTTAAGGAAAACTAATTAGCCATGATTTGAAATAATTGCAACTTAATAAGCAAATCATCATTCTCTTACCCTTACCCCACTCTTAAGTGGGGTCGGCACAATATGTCTTCTTCTTCCATTCTCCTCTATCATTTGTCAACTCTGGTGCCACTCCTTTAACATGCATATCATTTTTCACACAACCCATCCATCTTTTTTTCGGCCTCCCCCTAGCCATACATCCATCCACATTCATATTTAAAACTCTTTTGGTCACATGATTTTCATCCCTCCTCATTACATGACCATACCAACTTAGTCTCGCGCTTCTCATCTTTTCTGTAAGGGCGCAACTTTCAGACTTAATTAGCAAATAAATAAATAATAAATAGCATAAAATAAATAGCAAATTAATATCTTTCATAAATATTTGCTGTCTTACTCTTTTATATAATTTTTATTTTAAAATGATTTAACTAACTCTAAGCATTTTATTCATTAAATTTATTCATTACATAAAATTCAGTATTGAAAAACTGTCAGGCCACTCTGACTCTCATGGTCTCATATATGCAAAGTCTTTATCCGTCTGTGTGTAACGCTTTCACAGCTAATCTTCTTGAACAATATTGATGAAATTTGGAGGTCCATAATACAAAACTAATGAGAATATAATTTTGCTATAATCCGCGATAAAAGATGTACCGGTTTCGGTGACAAAAGAAAATATATGTAATGCTAAAAGTAGAGTGTACTATTCATTCGAATACCTGACGCCACCAATAAAATCAATACACAAGCACTGCACACATTCACCACCACAATCTCAACAATTGTTTCGCCCCGTATTCGAAGCATCGTCAGGAAATAGACTCAACGACAAAATCGCAAAGCGAAGCATTACCCCATTGGGTAGAGCTTAGAGCGGGATAAGGATTATGAGTGTTTTTACAATAATGTTTAGAAGTAATTTATAGAAGATAGAATTATTTTGCTATAATACGCATTTGTATACACAACTCAAACGCGGATTACAGCAAAATAATTATATCGCTACTTTTGTTTTAATATTAAACAAATTATAATTTTAATCCTTAATTAAGGTCAACACTGTCGCAACGTGTTAGTTAGCAACTTTTCTATTCCGTAACATAAGTTTGCTCCCGTGAGACATTAGCTGGGCTTGTGAAGTAACGAGATGATAAATGAGTCCTTCAACATTTTGATCATCAATTAGTATCAGATTAGGTGAACAATTGATTACTTAAAAGAAATTAAACGTACAAGTTATATCTATCTTAAATTACTAACACGTTAGGACTATACAAATCATGCCCACGTAGAATGGTCCCAAGAATGCTGCCAGCGTTTCTGCGCTGAATGAATCACTAAGCTGATTCTTTGTGTGAAAAAGGAACCAGCCCTCTTGTCACATGAAGAGGCAATTAACCGAAGTGTTAAAACGCATATAATTTTTTTGCACTTAGACTCCATGGCCCTAGGGTCTCAACTGCAAACAACACAAATATATAACTCTCGATAGGAGATGCATACTTCCGCCGTTTGCCGGATTTGGCTATTTCCGCCGCAGCTCCAGGATGGAAACGCTGTTTCCCTGATATAGACGAGGCTAACGTGTCAACGCATGCTGCGTCCCACATAAGGGCCCATCCCCATTTTCCAAGAACCAGCCTCAAGCCGCCTGGTCTCTTGCCATCATCCCGACATATCCCGGAAGGCTCAAGAAGAACAGGAATTTCGATGGTGGCAAGAGCTCTTTTAATGGTATCATTAAGAGACCATGACGGAAAAATACCATTAAGACGTTACGTCTGGTCCCACCAGAACTCCTATGGCATGAAAGCCCGTGTATGCCAAAACGGTCTACATCTTATCCACATCTGTGCTTAAGGCACAATGTGGTTTCCAATCTGAGACCTAAAGCTACTCTGAATCTTTCGTTATCTAATAGTGTACCAAGATTTATAGCAGGGAGAGCATGAAGCTAATAAACACATTCTCTTTCCTTTAAGGCTAGACGCCTAGCTCGGTCTGTCACTCGAAAGATTTTGTACCAAATTTGTATGCGTGAGCTGAATCAATGGCACATCCCAAAGTTTTTGTGCGGTACATTCCTTCGGGATATTATCTTCGAGGTAGCTAATTTTCCAACTATCAAAAGCCTCTGTAGCATAAACGAAAACGACAACGAAAATAAAATTGTTTTGAACGAAAATAATGTTCTACCAGTTAATCACACAGATAAAAGGTAATGTCAAAAAATTGATTTATCACCCCCAAAGCCCCCCACAACATAAATTTTATGAAAATCATTGGAGCCATTTCCGAAATTATATCACATTATATATACACAAGATTAGCTCATTCCACGGTCCATACCATCAAAAATAATAAAAAAGCCATAAACACATAAATAATACTTGTTTTTGCAATGGTCTTTACTATAACATAGATTTTCATATATCGCGCATTATAGCAAAATAATATTACCATTACAGTTTGCTAAAGGGGATATGAGTTAGAAATAAATTAGTCTGTCAGATAGATAAATCAATGTCCGTTTGTTAAGTCCGACTCAGCCGCAGGGGAATGATTTTCTTGTTGGGTAAAACCTGTTTGTTACCCCGACTAACGTATGATACATTAAAATGATATTCAAGAGTCAACTAAACATGATTGTAATGTAAGCAATTGATTCCATGTCGATAATATGGGATGACAGACAGAGAAAGCGACTTATTTTATACTATGTAGTGAAGTTTAGCTATTATTTTTATAATTGTCAAATTTTTTACCATACTTAACCAAAGACTAAATTACGTTTAGCTGTCATTTATTTTTTGTTTTTCCATGTCATAGTCGTTTTTGCTATACCACGTTTTATAGTGACTTGACGGGATAAAATAAATGCGGTCGAACGGGATAAAAAGTATCCTATGTCCGTCTCCTGGTTCTAAGCAACCTCTCCACTAATTTTCAGCCGAAATGGTTCATCCGTTCTTGAGTTGTAAATAATGTAACTAAGACCAACTTTCTTTTATATATATATAGATATACATACATACATAAAAATCAAACATCTCAATCCACATATACAATGAGCCATAAGCCTTTGTAGGTAATGGTAGAGAGCATGATACCACTATCCGTGAGTAACGAGCATGTATTTGTAACGTGGATTACGGCGAGCACGCTTAATTGCCTACATTTAAACAAATAGCATCTTTTTCGGGATAAAAACGTTAGATCTTTTTGTTATAAGCCTGTTTAATATTCCCTCTTACAGTATCCAGCATATTTCCTTACTTCTTGTTTTAGTACATACTAGCTTTTACCGGTGACTTCGTTCGCGTGTACTAATGTCGTGTGACAGGTCGATAATACATGTCGCTTCTCAATGTCATCCTGTTCCTGTAGAATTAACAGGATTTCTATAGCTTATAATTCCGGTATATAAGGTATATTTGTGCCCAATTTCATCTAAATTAGTTCAGCGGATACGCCGTAAAAGAGTAACAAACATACATCCATACTCACACAGTTTCGCATTTATAATATAAGTAGGATAGGATAGGAAGAATTTTAAGGCAAAGTCTAATTTAAATGAGATTCGACGTTTTGGTAAAGTTGCATCCACCGTGGTCACAAATTGACTAGTTGTATTGAAAGCTAAACTTTTGAGCTTACATTTTAAAACGAAAAGAGTATGGCAGTTTGAACCGCTAATCTTTAGTTAATACATTAGTTATTCTATTGGGCATGGGTCGGTGGCAGTTTTGGCACCTGCAAACGTTCAATTACAGCCAATATAACAGCTATTGAATGTAACCCGATCGATTGGTTATCATGTGGGTGCAGACGGCAATGCATATTTGCCTTCCATAGATTTATAGAGGATTTGTAGACCGAGTCTATTGTATAGTTAATTTATGGTCAGTGGCTAGACCCTGAGTTAAGCTCAGAATACAAATGTTGTGGTATTGCGGATAATTAATTTCTTAGCTGATAAAGCTTTGATAGCCAAAAGGTTTAACCGTGTACCTTTCTCCAAGGGGTCACGGATTCAAATCCCGGGCACAAATGAGTTTTTCTATTAAAACTTGTGTCTAATTGATATTTTCAATTTACCACTCGCTTTTTGGTTTTGCTTGTCGTATTTTTTAAGTCAGATGTTGTCCAATGAAAAAGATGGATGAAAGAAGAGCATATAAAAGAAGCATAGAGAAGCATATGAAAGGAGTAGCGCCAGAGTTGACGAATGACATAAGAGAATGGAAGCGAAGAACATGTTGTATCGATCCCACTTAGAGTGGGATAAAGGCAAGAGAATAATGATTTGAAATTTTATATGTATATATATGCCGTGTGGTATCCGGCTGAGTGTAGACCACCCTCATGTCTTATCGAGCCGTCGTAAACGACTAAGGTAACTTGACCTGCCGTGTGATATTCAGCTGAGTAGAATCGACCACCCTGTTTTTTACGTCGTAAAAGGCGACTAAGGTAAGTTGATGTCAGGCAGGCAGCTGTAAAATACCTAGCCAAATCATATGTTATGGACATGATGTGCCGACCCTACTTAGGGTGGGATAAGAGCAGGAGAATGATGATGATATACCAGTTATCTGTCACCTATAACACATGTATTAAGTTACTTTGGGAATGGACGACCGTGTGTAATTTTCCCGTATATTTGAGGATGCTCTAAATTGATACTAAAACTTAACCACTCGCCCATTAGTCTAGTTTCTCAGATGCAAAGCTTTTATTTCAACTAAAAACCACTTGTGCTTTGCAGAGTTGAATATAACTGCCCTATAAATGTGGTAACAACTGTTTATGGAGCCGATTATAACTTGAAAGCATTTGCAAACTTGGCGCGCGCTAGTTAAACTGTAACGATAAACATTGCAAATTTTGTGAAAAGAATCTCTTATAAAATTATTATTATCTCGAGCTTAATAGTGGCTCAAATCTCCAGTACAGAACTTAAAGGACAATGAACTTCTTATTTGCTTAGTTTATCTTTAATATTTAACAGAGTTAATTTTATATGTATCAGCGCACACTATAACACAATAACACGATATAATAGGAATACCACAATTCCCGTTCCAAGATGCACTTCTCTTGAATGGCGAAGAAAGACTGATTGTCACTGAAACGTTTTATCAATAGGAAGACTGCACCGTGTTGCCAACATTTCAATAAAAAAGGGCGCGATACTCTTGTTTCATGACTGTGTTGCTATAAAAATACAAAGGAGAAGTCATTGGCGACAACATATGTATCATCATTCTATTACCCCTATCCCACTTTCAGTGGGGTCGGCACAATATGTCTTCTTCCATTCTTTTCTATCATTCGTCAACCCTGGTGCCACTCCCTTAACATGCATATAATTTTTCACACAATCCATCCATCTTTTTTCGGCCTCCCCCTAGTCATACATTCATACACACTCATATTTAAAACTTTTTTGGTCACATGATTTTCATCCCTCCTCATTACATCCTTAGTTAATCTTATATGTATATATAAATATATTTTCTGAACCTCGGAAACGGCTCCAACCAGAAATTTAGCCCCCCTACATGAATTTTGGGGGAATAGAATTGATCTAGTTAGGTTTTACTTAAAAAAAATTGTTTTATCCTTGATAAAACTATTTTTTTAGTCATAAAAAAAAGGGTAAAATGTAGAATTGGAAGCAAAGGTTTTTTTAATTGACAAACGTAATGTTGCAATAGCTGATGGGTAATGGGCGGATCAAAAATGTTAAAAACTCGGGTTCGAATCCCACACGTCATCGGCGCCATCTTTTTTTTTTATATATTTTTTTATATCTTTAAAAAAATTACCTAGCAAGGCGGTCACCAAGGTACTTTCTATAACGATTCGTTACTCTACTTGGTAGGTCCTAGCTTCAACCCTTCTTATGTAACAGGCCGTAGTTAACTTTACTTTAGATTTTTTTAAACGCGGATTATAACAAAAGAAATCGTTCAGCATTTTTATGATACCGGTTAAATACAGGCACTAGATAGGTCAAAGGTAATGAAAAGTTTTTCAAATTGAATCTGTGACAAAATATAACTCAAAACTCGTCCAGCGCTAAAATGGCTCGCTAAGCTTCAAAGCTATTATAACTTTATAAAGCTCTCACTCCCGTATTATGCAGTTTCTGTGACAGCGTTTTTAGCTCGAATGAAGCACTTAGAATTTTAAAACACATATTATAAGCACATTGTCTATTACAAGCAGTATTTAATAGATTTCAGTCACTTAATGATGTTCAAAATATTCTTTATTCAAGTAAACTTTTAAACAAGTGGTTTTGAATCGTCAACTCTACTGCTGGTTCGGAAAACTGTTCCTACCGGGAAGAATTTGCTATTACTATTTTCAAAATATAATTCTTATTACTAGTACATTTAGTCATTTAGTTTGTATAAGGTGGTAGAGTAGCTATATCCACGCGTTCTTATCATCTAAATCATCCTCAACAGTACAGTAGGAATTCTGTATTAGCCTTTTATTAATAGTGTTTTTAAACTGCTGTAATGGCAAATCTAAAATTGATTGTGGAATTTTATTATAGACTCATATACCCAAACCCACAAACGGCTTACGTACTTTTGCAAGGAGCAAAGCTGGAGCCGCAAGCTTACATCGGTTTCTACTTTCTATTGTATATATTTTAATTTAATTAAATTTTAGGCTTAAGAGTAAGATTTACTTTTGTATTAACATTTAAGTTGATTCGAAAGAAGGCGCGGGTAATCTATACTAATATTATAAAGAGGAAAAATTTGTATGTGTGTTTGTAATGATTTCACACAAAAACTACAAGACCGATTTCAAAAATTCTTTCACCATTGGAAAGATGCATCTGAGCAACATAGGCTATAATATTTTTTTAAAAATAGAGATCCGTAATAAACATGTAATAAGGAGTAAAAAATTAAAAATTACGCGGATGGAACCGCGGGATATTTATAGTATTTAATAGACTAAATACGACTGTATTCGTTATATTTACGTAGGTACGTCTAATTCGATATATAAAGTTTAGAGCGAGATAAAGTTTCTCTTGAAGTGTCGAAACCACAGATTTGCATCTCCCTTACCGATATAGACACTTTTCAGAGGATCCTAGACCCGAAGCATTATTCATAGACGTAAAACTATTCACAAGTAATCTATCAAAGGATTAGTTGGCTCAGTTCGTATTAATCTAATAGTAGTGTTGGGATTGCGGTCAGTTCAATTTATGTTACACTAAGAATATGAAACCAATATTGTACAGCGAATTGGGCAACGTCCATTCAACATTTATTAAATGCTAGAGCAAAATGATTGCCCAGCGGTAGCAACGTGCGACTCTTTAAAGGAGGTCACGGGTTCAAATCTGGCAGACACCAATGAGTTTTCTGTTAAGACTTATTTATTTAATTCTTTTTACATATATTTGGAAAAGAGAAAGAAAAAGTGAAAAAGCACATGTATAAAGACGGACTTATCTCTAAAATCCTCTTCCAGTCAACCCTTGTGTAACAGAAGGAAAAGGACAAGAATTGAAGAAGAAAGAGAGTACAATGTTTAAAAGATTCCCCACCGAAATTCTTGCTGGTTCTTCTCTGTAAGAGTGACTTTATTGATCCCTCAAAAATGATCCTTGTCGATTCTAAAGTTCTAAAAAAACTTATTGGAATTAAAATTATTTTACATACTTGAGGGTATCCTTACATTAAAGTTGTCGTAAGTTACGAAATCCCAATTTAAATAAATTAATAAACAAAGTAAATAACGAGTAAGAAAATAATTTACATGTAACGACAAACATTGGTATTGGTTTTAAAACTAATCTTTTAAAAATTTCATTACAGGTAAATATGCCAATACTCAGCAGCATGCAAAAAACCGTGCATCATTAAACGTAATGCAATGCGGGCGTATAACATACAGGTAAAATGTTAATATAAATTAAATATATTGGATTACACACAAGGCTGTCCGACACAAAGTAAGTAATACTTTTGTTATGGGTGACGGACAAGTAGTGAATATATACTTAAATATTATATTTTTGGACTAATTATTTTTGAAGAGAAAACTTCTTTAGCGGTATTGTGAAATTTTTTGAAAATGTTCGCTCTCGGCGGTAATCGATCCTGGAACCCCTGGGTCGAAAAGCCACAGTTTCATGCAATTTGCCAGGCCCATTTCTTTTCAGATATATCGCTCCATCCGAAGCATGAAGTTACATGTTCTATGTACATGGAATTGCATTTGAAATCTATACTAATATTATAAAGAGGAAAAATTTGTATGTATGTTTGTAATGTTTTCACACAAAAACTACTGGAACGATTTAAAAAATTCTTTCACCATTGAAAAGCTGCATCTTTACTGAGCAACATAGGCTATATTACGTTTGAAAAATAGGGATCTGTCATAAAAATGTAATTGGGTGTATAAATTAGCCATAAAAATCTGTCATCGCATGCGCTGCGGAAACTATTGATGATATATTTAACAAAAATAAATCTGTAGTTCGATTTAGTAGACTTTCCATTGCCATGAGATCAGTATAATATACGCGGGTAAAACCGCGGGATATTACTAGTACAGATATAAATGAGCAATACCTCAAGATTATAGACTTTCTTCGGTTTCAATGGTGAATATAGGACAATATCCTATAGCAGCAAGTAGAGCAACTCAAAAACCGACAAATAGCGAGTCAATACAAATTCTTTCTATTGTATCATCAAATTACGTACAGTTATGCCTCCTATAATTCAGTGAGTCAGTCAACGCCCTCGTTTCCGATCTAATTGGATAGCACACAGTGAGTCAGAGATTTTTACAAACATCTTTTACTCGCTATTCAGATAAACGTTTTGGCAGATTTGTAAGTAAGCTCAGCAGAGGTCGCGGCCTAATTGAATAAATGTTTGCCAAAGCTTGTAGTCGGTTGGTACGTTGACACGATTTGTGGATGTTTTCAAAAGTCGCAATTCGACCTAAATCGTTTGTGATTTTTTTTTCCTATTATGAAGTACATCACAATGGAGATAATTTATTGTAGTCAAAATCTTTTTTTATTAGCAGGAAAGAACCCCCTATGGGTACCGCCGCCAGACGTGGACAGGCGACGGTTATATCGGACTCAACTTAAACAACCTGTGTGCTCCACCACGCTGCTGGTGGCGGGGATAGAGTACCTATGAAGACATTACCCCATCCCCGCCAGCAGCAACTCTGTGCCCCAGAGTGCGCCACCTCTAGGTCGGGACCTCTCTAAAAGTGGCCCCTCCCTCCGCTGGACGATGCATCGGGAGAACCAGATGCATCAGCCGCCTCGGCATGCGAGTTGTCTGCGCCCCGCTCGCCTGTGGCAGATCGGATCCAAGGACTCGACTTCCCAGATCCGCCCCGCCGCCTCCTTCCGCGAAACAACGTCCTCGCAGAAGGAGGTAGTCACAATCTAACCTTAAGGCTAATAAGCAACTGAATTTTAACCTCAACTTATAAATTAATTTATATCTAAGAACAGGTCCAATGACTTATGTCTTTCTTACTATAGGAGACAGATTTTTGTGTTCTTTCTCAGTAGCACTAATACTACACTACACTATCCCTATATTACACTAACTCAAAAGGCTTTGTCCTTTTCAGTCTTCTCACTAGTCCCTTAATATCGAGAAGCTGGATAGCCGATGTTTACATGATGATGTAGCCTCTGTTCGTAGGCTTCAGATTACTTTTTAATAACTTTATTTACAAACTCAACCTGAAGATGTTAGTGTATTTACCTGTAGCAGGATTTACCAACCTGAAGATGTTGATGGATGTCTTCATTTCTTACATACCAGGGAGCATTAACAATACCTTTGAGTAGTGATTAAATTGAAAATAAGTTTGTGTACAGAGTCATTTGGTGCTTTGGCAATATAGGCGTTTCGTGATGTTTACTGCCTTGAGTTACACACACGGTCATCCGTCCCAAAAGTAACTTAAAACTTGTGTTAAGGGTTACAAATAACTGGTCAATATAAAAATATAATTTGAAATAAGTTATGGATATCGGTACAAAGCCATGCAGGATGGTCATACCCACATACAAATCTTTCTTTTTTATAATATTACTAAGAGTAGATAATCATCAATCAATACATATTATAAAACAAAGTCCCTATATCCCTATGTACGCATAAAACTTTAAAACTACGCAACAGATTTTGATGCGGTTTTTTTTAATAGATAGAGTGATTCCAGAGGAAGGTTTGTACGTATAATAACATTCAATACGGAGTAGAGAAATACTGTAATTTTTTAAATTGTAAAAATAAAATACATAAGGAAAATGTAAAAGTAAATAAGTAAAAATGTACTATATGAATTTAGATATTCCAAAGATAGCAGGAAATCTTCTTTGTATAGGGAAAGGAAATTGTTTTTCTCCAAATTTAACGCGTGCGGGCCACGGGCAGTAATGAATAGATCATAACTACTCGATCGATTTTAATAATTTTTTTACACTGACTGACATGGGATATATATTTTATACCCGTGCGAAGCAGGGACAGGCCGCTAGTTACATAAATAAAACAAACCACTGTACCATAAACTCCTTTAAATAATATATCATTACTTATTCATTCCTAAACATAGATAAACAAAGGCGTTGGTTTCAATAGGGCAATAATCAAGGCGGGAATTTAATCTATAACGCATTTCCATCAAGCTCGTCTGGTTTGAATAACTCTGTCAGCGGGATTCATCTCAAATGATAAATGTGTTAGTTCCAACAATAAGAGCCATCTCTTCGTTAAGCGTATATCCGCTTTTGAGGTTCGGTAAACGCACTGTATTACAGACAGCCGCTACTTTGTAATGTATTATAGATATGCGCTTCGATGTATTGTATTACAGAAATACATCGCCCTATCTGAACGTCACATTTCCTGTTTATACATGGGACATGTGATTTTAGTCTTCGGATAGGGACATGTAGTGTATTTTCTTATAAACTTCCGCATCGGTGTCATTTAATATATTATTAAATGTGTTCGTCTATGTAATGTATTACAGACATCTGCTACGATGTATTCTATTAATGACGTTCGCTAAGATGTAATGTATTACAGAAAGTCGATGCAATGTATTTTATTACAGACTTCCGACTTTTATTCAGACAGACTTTTATTCAGGTTTTGTATTGTATTACAGATAAATTTGTCGGATGTATTGTCTTACCGACATCCTCAATAATTAGTATAATTGTAGACAGCCACTTCGACTGTATTACAGACATTCGTTACCATGTATTATATTATAAACATTCGCTACTATTTATTCTGTCAGATCTCTTCTATCTGTTCAGATATCAGAAATGGTGTTTTACAGAGAACTTTTTTTTTTCTAATCAACATCCGTTTAGAAGTTTTATATACGTGATAAATTAATGGTTGTATAATATTACAGAAAACCGCTTCGGTGTACTGTATTACAGAAATCCGCTTCGGTGTATTGTATTACAGATATATTCTTCGATGTATTGTATTACAGACAGCTGCTTCGGTGTATTCCAAATACTCGTTTCATTTAGTCTCATCGTTTCAAGACTAGGCTACATCTCATATAAAAAAAGGTGAAATTAAATAAATAAATGTAACATTATTTGAGTACCATTTAAATATGTTCGTTTCACAATGTAAATTTGATTGAGATGTATTTCGATTTGGTTTTGCGTATCAATGTGTAAATTTGGGATTTGGAATTTGAGGGAACGCAGTCATAGGTCAAGCTTGTTAATACACAATGCAGCTAAGAAATATGAATATTCTGTAATAGTGTCAGCGATAGCGTCACTTGTGTCCAAGTCATAATTTTATTAGTAACGTAATACTAGAAGTGCTCGCCTCGCTTTGAGTCATTCTAATTTAAGTTCGTTTTATAGTCTACAGGAACAAAATTGACCTGATAAGTGATGCTATAATTTATTTTGTACATCATTTATATAAGTACCATAGTGGCCATAGACGTTGATAAACATTCAAAGAGTTTTTTAAATATTCGTCCCATAAGAGAGTTTAAGAGACGAAACTTCATAGTCAGTTTTAGATATATGGAAATTGTGATTTCACGCAAAATACAAAATGATGCCGGTTATATGAATTTTTTTGTTCGAAAATTCATTCATTAACGGGTTGTGCTAGATATGACAGTTTTGTTACTAATTTTTTTTAGTCATATCCCACTCTTAGTGGGGTCGGCGCAACATGTTCCAAACATGTTGTCACATGATTTGGGTTACGTATTTTACGACCGGCCACCTGCATAACGTCAACTTAACTTAGTCGTATTTTACGACACCTCGGTAAGAAAGAGGGTGGTCTATTCTACGAAAACGGGTACCACACGGTCAAATTATCTTAGTCGCCTCTATAAGAAATGAGGGTGGTCGACCCGCCACGTTTACGGCTGACTAGAAAGTCAGCCGTAAACGTGGCGGGTCGACTTACCTTAGTCACCTTTTACGAAACCTCGGTAAGAAATAAGGTTGGTACTATTCTATTCAGCGGGATACAACACGGCGTTACTATTTTTTTAAGTATTTGAAGAAATAAGTATAAAGAATTAATAGTTCCCAAGATGTTTCCTATGGGAAATACCTAGTCGCGGCCACGATATACAATAAATCTTCATTCACACCCTTACCCTTGTATAAATCTACTGTTATTTCAATTGCTTGTCACCTTACCCTACCCTCTTATCTTAAGGGGTGTTTTCTTTCAAAATTAAGTCAAGTATGCGAATGTGATTGGAGTGCCTATAAGGAGGTAGAAAGTTGACACCGCGCGATCGGTTGTTGAGCACGTCGTTCTTGAAGAGGTACTTGATGGTCTGATGATAAGACAGGGCAATTTGACTACCTATAACATGTAATAAGGTACATTTTTAATATTAGACTTGATAGAATTAATTTGCTATATATGCTATACAATAGACAAAGCAGGAACCGACATAAGCTTGCGGTTCCTGCTTTGGGCCTTGCAAAAGTGCGTAACTCGTTTGTGGGTTTCGGTATAAGATTCTATAATAAAATTCCGCAATCAATTTCAGCACTGCCATTACAGCAGTTTAAAAACACTGTTAAAAAGAGGCTGATACAGAAAGCCTACTATACTCTTGAAGATTATTTGGAAGATAAGAATGTGTGGATATAGCTCTCTTTGAACCTGTACAAGACAGTAACGACTTAATGTAAATAGTATTAAGAATTATATTTTTAAAAGAGCAACCGCCGAGTTTCTTGCTGGCTCTTCTCGGTAGGAACAGCTTTCCGAACCAGCAGTAGAGTTGACGATTCAAAAGCACTTGTTTACAAGTTTATTTGAATAAAGAATATTTTGAATTTGAATTTGAAATTATACTTCTTCTTCTTCAGCCGATGGACATCCACTGCTGGACATAGGTCTCTTCATCGGTTATGTGTGACCATGAAGGTTTTGCCAATTATCATCACGCTTGGCATGCGGGTTGGTGATCGCAGTGCTTACCATGTCGCACCGACAGTGCTGCTGCCCACTGTCGGTTTGGTAGTATTTAGGTCAGCTATATAATGGTTATACCGCCATTTGTCGGTCGCCAGAGCCTCGTTAGTTTAATTTGCGGGGTGCACCACAAGCAAGTAAGGTTGACGATTGAAGACACTGATTGGGACGAGCCTCCCCTTTACACCCCATACCTTACCTCATTCATACAGGATTAGTTACTTCACGGGATCGAATCACAGATGTCACCGGCGCCTTTTTCTTTTTTAAATTTTTTAGTTATTTTTTTATATCTCTTAAAAAATTACACCCAGATACTAATAATTATATAAGCATCCCGGGCGAAACGGCATGGCGCAATTAGTGTAAACTAAATCGACAATAACGTTAAAGTAACCCAAATACTCTATTAATGTTATTATGCTATGTACAAGGTATTTTGGTTGCTTTAATTATAAGAACCTATTAGTAGGGTAACCATAAGCTAGTGTCTCCTCAGGTATGTCTGGCTGTAGATAGGACCTTAGATCAAAAATGAAGGATGAAATTATACTGAACAAACCATATATTTTCAGAAGTATAAAATTTCTTAAATCTGTACAAAAATCCGCGCAGATTTTGAGAAAATGGATCACATACAGACAGACAGCTTTTGGGAGTTTTATAATAATGTATGAAATATTATTGACATTTTTTAATGTATAACATGCGTTACTTGCAGCCTTTCTTACAAATATATGATCATCATCATCATCTTCCTGCCCTTATCCCACTCTAAGTGGGGTCGGCACACATGTTTTAAACATGCTGATGATGATGACACATGATTTGGCTGCGTTTTTACGACCGGCCGCCTGACGTCAACTTACCTCAGTCGTATTTTACGACACCTCGGTAGGAAAGAGGGTGGTCTATTCTACTAAACCGGATACCACACGGCGGGTCGACTTACCTTAGTCGCCTTTTACGACACCTCGATACAAATATGTTATCGCGGACAAAATAGAACAGTGTGTTATTGGTCAGTATGGTCATATATTACACCGCAAAGTTATGTAGGTTACAGGTGCCTTAACATACCAGTCTCTGGTCAAAGGTCACATGACCGTCCACAAAAACCATAGATTGATATCGTAATGGAATTTGGAAGTTCCTTACATTCTATTTTGCATTATTTTATGATTTGAGACAAAACCATATTATGTATGCTACTTGGGTTTTTCTGCGACTTGTTTACAGAAAGGTTTAAATTAAGATCCTTAAATGAAAATCCTTTTAGCCTTCATACAAGACTGCGGTTCAATAATGTAAAATTGAAAATGTAGATAGACCACAAAGTTTCTTTCTGGTTCTTCTCGGTAAGAGCATCATTCCGAACCAGATGTAGCTTCATTACATATTGATCCTTGTTAAGTTCTTGAAAGAGCTTATTTGAATAAAGATTAGATTTGATATGATTTAAGTGTAAGATATATGCTTATACGTACAACTTATTACACAATTGAAGATCATTTGAGTGATAGAATTAGAAATCCTTAGATTTGAAAATCGTTTCAGTTTCATACAAGACTGCGGTTTAATAATGTAAATTGAAGAAATGTTTAAAAGGTTTACCGCCGAGTATCTTGCTGGTATTTTTCTCGGTAAGAGCAACATTCCGAACCAGTTATAGTTTCATTAATCATATTGATCCTTGACGATTCAAAAGTGCTTGAAAAAGCTAATTTGAGTAAAGATTATTTTGCCGCCGTATGGTATCAGACTGCGTAAATTAGACCACCCTCATTTCTTAGCAAGGTGTGATAAAAGGCGACGTAAGGTAAGTTGCCCCACGTAGTATCCGGTTGACTAGAATAGACCACCCTCTTTCTTACTGAGGCGTCGTGAAATTCGACTAAGATAAGTTGTAAGGCAGGCGGACGGTCATAAAAGACAGCAAATTCATGTGACATGTCTATTACATGTTTTGCTGACCCCACTTAGAGTGGGATAAGGGTAGGAGGATGATGAATAATGATTATTTTGATTTCATTTTGTCGTTCAATAACGGTAACATTCCCGATATATCCGGACGGATGGCAACCCTATATTATATAGAGTTATAACTGACTGTAGCTTGTTATTATCCTAAATATACAGTTACGCTATTAAGACAAATTTGTTGGATCCCTCCGTTGAATCGGTGATATTTTGTTCAAGGCTTCAGGTATGGTACGCTTCCTTCGATTTAGGTAATTAAATCTAATAATATAATTGCTAAAGTTCGCCTTGTGATATCCGGCTGAGTAGGATCGCTAAAGTGATAACTTTCTGACGTGGGGTATCCGTTTGAGTAGAATAGGCGACCCTCATTTATTATCAAGGTGTCGTAATAAGCGACTAAGGTAAGATGATTTGCTGTGTGGTATCTGGCTGAGTAGAATAGATGACCTTTAGTTCTTACCGAGGTGGCGTTAAAGGCGACTAAGGTAAGTCGAGCCTCCGTGTGGTATTCGGCTAAGTAGAATAGACCACCCTCATTTTTTACCGGGGTGTCGTAAAAGGAGACTAAAGTAAGTCGTGCCACCATGTGGTATCCGGCTAATTATTATGAACCACCCTCATTTCCTACCAAGGTGTCGTTGAAGGTGACAAAAGTAAGTCGAGCCACATTGTGGTATCCGGATAAGAAGAATAGACCACCCTAATTTCTTATCAAGGTGTCGTAGGAAGCGATTAACAATCAACTAACGATCAAGTAACAACATGTTTATAACATGTTGTGCGGACCCTACTTAGAGAGGGATAAGAGCAGGAGAGTGATGGTGAATGTTTGTAATTCATTCATGGTGAAAGTCGAAATTGCATGCACATAATCAGTAAAGTGCTCCCCTAAAGTTTTGTATCTCAAATGTTAAATTTCATCCCGGGAGTGCATTCCCAGACGTCCCCTAAACGCAGCCCGTTCCTGTCTCAATACTCTGGAATAAGACAGCTCAGCGACATTAAGTTGGGAACGAATTACCTGCCAGTAACTTTTCTACTTTAGAGGATACAAAGGGAATGAAAATACTTCAGTGTATTAGTACATATGCTTATCTAGCGTTAACTGTACATCGTTAGGGACAAATGGATGTACATGGATGAAGTATCTTTTATAAAATTATGGTGATGGTGAGATCCATAATATCCATAATACAAAAGTAATAATAAAATTATTTTGTCATAATCCGCATAAAGTAAAATAGAAAATATAATAATGCTAAATGTAGAGTGGACAATCTGTTTTCATACGTCACGCAGGATTCGTAAAAACACATGCACAAACCTCCACCACGCCAACACAATCACAATCACTACACACGTTTACCATCACAAACTCAACAATAGTTTCGCTCCGCAACCGAAGCATCATGAGGAGATATACTGCATGACAAAATCGAAAAGCTTTGCGATTTTGTCGCGTACAATGAGGTCGACTTTTACGATGCACTACCTAATTTGTAGAAAAAAGGGTAACTTGGCGAATGTCTATAATTCAAAATAATCGTAATATTATTTTGCTACAATATTATAAAACAAAGCAACGCCGTGTGGTATCCGACTGAATAGAATAGTACCACCCTCATTTCTTACCGAAGTGTCGTAAAAGGCGACTAAGGTAAGACGACCCGTCGTGTGGTATCCGGCTGAGTAGAATAGACCAACCTCATTTCTTACCGAGGTGTCGTAAAAGGCGACTAAGGAAAGTTGACCCACCGTGTGGTATCCGGTTTAGTAGAATAGACCACCCTCTTTCTTATCGAGGTGTCGTAAAATACGACTGAGGTAAGTTGACGTTTGGCAGGCGGCCGGTCGTAAAAACGCAGCCAAATCATGTGACAGCATGTTTATAACATGTTGTGCCGACCCCACTTAGAGTGGGATAAGGGCAGGAAGATGATGATTATAAAACAAAGCACGCAAAAATTGTATGTGTGTATGTGATCAATTTCCTTAAAGGTCTTTTTACTTAACTTTTTAAATATAAGCTACGTTAGCTAACTTTATAGCATCACCGGAAGACACGCAGCTTTCACACAAATTGTATGCCTTATTTTGGTATCGTTTGGTTATTGAGTCGCTTTTCATATATAATTTGATTTGTAAAATATGTATAATATAATGCAATGTTCTCATATTGAAGCAAATGTAAAGGCGTATTTCGGGTGCGCAGAAAAGGGCCAACCTTTAATAATAATAATAATAAGAGTTCAGCCAAAAAATACATACACAGTCTTAAATATTCTATTCTATTCTAGTTACAATTAACTTCTTTTTGTCTCCAAACATTACATCGTTAAAAACTGTCCACTGTACTTTGCTGAAAAGGTCGTCGCCTCAGCATTAAGCTGCAGTATAGACTACAGCGCTGATTTTCTTTACGGGATCGGGACTCGATTCTGGACATTCTGGACAGTTTTGGTCATAAAACATGTCGCATTTCGCAAGCTGCAAGCGGTGTGAAAGGTTTAAAGGGATAATGGCGGGTGATTGCCATTAACCAATCAAATCTGATCTTTGACATCCGAGATCGGATAATTTGAGTTACCATCGGTCAAATCATCATTCAAATTCAAATTTGCACAATACACTTACAAAAAGTTTGTTTCAATGATTGTTTCAGCGTATTAACAAGAAATACGTATGCAAATATGATAAACTTTAAATTATAAGTTTTTAAGTTTGACACAGATAAAAAAGAGTTTATTTACATATATTTTGAAATTAAAAATCACACTTTTTAATATAGGTTTTTTCATGTGTTTACATATAAAGTTTATATTGTCAAATTACAAGGGCTTACTCTGAAAAGTTAAATATTCATTTATCGAATAAAAACAATGAGATAATAACCACTCATGTAGCTTGTATTTAAATTTAAGAAGACATAAGTCTTTTATATGTTTCGGCAGCTTATTCTCTTGACCTTATCACACTCTAAATGGGGTGGGCACTTCTGAAAATAGTAGTCAAAATAATTTTCAGTTTTTCATTTACAAAAATACTCTAGTTCCGTCGTCTAACATGCAGAGGGATGTTATTTTTCACTGACGGTTTATTAGAATATGTTCAAAGCCAGAATTGTGCTTTGATGCAAAATACAGGCATGCGAAGCGTCGGTGGGTAGTTTGAAATAAATTTCCATTGTTCGGCGAAATGGCCTACAGGAAGTTTGGTCGTGGCCGGATTTTGCGCTGACTCCATTGTTTATAAAACCGCGTAATATACTGATTAAATTTTAAATTTGAGTGGCTTTATAACTAATTGTAACCAGAACAGGCCGAACAAGCCTTGGTGAAATGTCGTCATTGATATTAAGTCATTGTGTGGTATCCGGCTAATTAGAATATATCACACTTATTTCTTACTGAGGTGTTGTAAAAGACGACTATGGTAAGCTGTCCCGCCGTGTGGTATCCGGCTGAGTAGAGTAGACCACCCTCATTTCTTACCGAGGTGTCCTTAAAGGCGACTAATGTAAGTTGACGTCAGGCAGGTGACCGGTCGTAAACATATTGGACTCCACTTAGAGTGGGCTGAGGGCAGGAGAATGATAATAATTAGTATTTTAGCGACAAAAAGTTTTGCAAAGTTCTATAATTATCCTATCCTAATAACATAATAGGTAAATACGAAAGTTTGTGAGTATGGATGTATTCTTTCACGGCGAATCTGCTGAACCAATATCGATGAAATTTGACATAATTATTACTTATACACCGGAATAACATTTAGGCTATAGAAAGCCTGTTAATTCTACAGGAAAAGGATGACATTGAAAGCTATTATTATCGACCTATCACATAACACCAGTCCACGCGAACGAAGTCGCGGGTAAAATCTAGTATTGCATATTTTATGACCTGCGTAAATAGAGTTTTTTCCTATATTCAAATTTAAAGTTTAACCCTAAACCTTAACCGGTAAATTCTATGTCCGCCGGCACTTTTGCCCTTCATCTTGCTCATTGCTGCCCCTATCCCACTCTAAGTGGAGTCGGCACAACATGTTGTAAACATGATTTGGCTACGTTTTTACGACCACTGCCTGCCTGACGTCAACTTACCTTAGTCGTATTTTACGACACCTTGGTAAGAAATGAGGGTGGTACTATTCTATTCAGCCGGAAACCACACGGCGTTTTACCCGGTTATATAGGCATAGATAAATATGACAAAGATGCAGCCGATTTGCATTACACTTTCTAGTCACGACCTAACGGGTCTACAGTCCATAGACAAGTTACAGTTTAGTACAAGCTTGAGCTCGATCTGGCGTTTAAATTACCTAACTGGTTCAAATTTAAATAGGGGCATAATATAAGTTACTGGTTTTGGGAACGAACCGTGTTTGTAAGTGTCCTAGTACTGTACTAACTGTACTAGTTCCTAGTCTTATATTGTCACAGAAGTTTGTTTGAACGAGCCGTGCTCGGTAATTTTTAAAATGATTTAAAAAAAAAAAAAGAAATTAAAAAATAATAGGGCTTAATCCTAGGTATTTTCATCTCTCTAGACCGCCCGTTCCCCAAATGAACCAACATGACTTAACGTTTGACAGTGAAAAAAAATTTCAAAAAAATTCAGAGATAAAACGTCATTTTTTAAAAATAAAACTTATCAAGATAGATTTTTTGTCCCCCAAAACCCCTACATGCTGAATTTCAGGAAAATCGTAGGAGCCGTTTCCGAGATTCTATAAATTTATATATATACTAACAAGATTAACTCATTTAAATAATAAAGATATAGATTAGGAATATTTTTATTAACATATAATGCAAAAAGTATAATTAAATGAGCTCTTATCCTGCAATAATATGCTTTAAGCTATTGGGTTTAAGATTAAATGGTTATAATTTAGTTACCAGATTATCGTATTTGTCAAGCCCGAAGCTGTATTTAATCAAACCCCTTGAGGCTAGTGAATAAATGGTGCCAAAATAATAACGATTAAATATACGCTATTTTAGTAGAACGTTTCATATAATTGGATTTATGGTATCCTACTTCCTATCTTTTCTACTAATATTATCCTACTAATATCATAATAAGATTGTGAGTATGAATGTTTGCTACTCACGGTGAATCCGCTGAACAAATATCGATGAAATTTGGCACTATTATTCCTTATACACCTGGTTCTCCTGTCCTTATCCCACTCTAAATGGGTTCGGCATAACATGTTGAAAATATGTTGTCACATGATTTGGCTAGGTATTTTACGACACCTTGATAAGAAAGAGGGTGGTCTATTCTACTTAACCGGATACCACACTGCAGGTCGACTTACCTTAGACACCTTTTAGGACACCTCGATAAGGAAGAGGGTGGTCTATTCTACTCAACCGGATACTACACTGCGGGTTGACTTTAGACGCCTGTTACAAAACCTCGATAAGAAAGAGGGTGGTTTATTGTACTCAGCCGGATACCTCACGGCGGGTCGACTTACCTTAGACGCCTGTTACGAAACTTCGATAAGAAAGAGGATGGTTTGTTCTATTTTACGACACTTAGATAAGAAAGGGTGGTCTATTCTACTCAACCGAATACAACACGCCGGATCTAACCATACTTTACCAAAAAACACTACAATTGTATATAAGAAAGAAAGAAAAGAATTAGGAATTTTTATCAGAAAC
Organism: Morpho helenor; assembly: GCA_029227775.1. Lineage (NCBI taxonomy): Eukaryota > Metazoa > Arthropoda > Insecta > Lepidoptera > Nymphalidae > Morpho > Morpho helenor. The sequence continues at coordinate 12,348,278 of JARGCU010000002.1, forward strand.
AACACGCAAAGTTAAATAAAACATCGTGAAAAGAAATATTGTGTAGGAATATTAAAAACTACGGAGTCGGAAAAGGAGACTACAAATATTTGCGATTGCTCGTGTCGGCGTGCCCCGAATGCAGGAGTTTGGATATGAGAATATTTGTAATATCTAGAGCTTTGAGTTAAAGAATACATGTCTATAACAAAATAAATGTTGCTCTTATTATAATAGAGAAACGTCGCGAGCCCTAAAGCTAAACACTAGCACCCTCACCTTAGCAACAGAATTCCCTCAAACATGTACAGAAGTGGCAATAAAATTTTGCTATAACCCGCGCTTGTTAAGAGAATATATGTAATGCTAAGTGCATGAAGCAGGCAAGATTTACCTTATACATGCAGGACAAGTCACCACACGTATCACGAAAAGCCGCCAACACCAACACCCCACATCACACACCCTCTACCACAATCTACGATCGTTTCGCCTCAAAACCGTAGAGAAAGCGGTTATATAGTACCTAAAGACCATTCCTTTAATATTCTTCATTTCTGTGATAAGGGTGCCCGACTCAATATTTTGGAGCAACTTGAGATAATAAAATATAAGTATAAAATATAAAATATTAGTAGATAATTAAGGGAAACTAAGTAGATTCTTTGCAACTATGGACGAAGGAAAAGGAGATAATATTTATTTCAAATTACATACAAACAATTCAAGAAGGATTTATTTAGCTCTTGCATATTTGCATTTGCCATATGTCACGTCATAGCTCATGCCAATCCCCAGGGGTCAACCTCAAGGGTCGTTACCAGCTCCAAGGAGCCAGTTTAAGCTGTGACCGATTGATTTCTATTTTATTCCCTTTACAACTATCTCATGCATTTACCTATATCGGTAGTTCTAAAACGCAACCACTCTGATACCTAAATATATAAGTTTAAAGAATTTCATTTAACCTGTGCAAACAAAATTGCTGTTACAGGAGGTGCATAATGCGGGCGTGAGAGCTTTTTAAAGTTATAATGGCTTTTGGAGCTTAGCTAGCCATTGTAGCGCTGCGAGTTTCAAGTTTGATTTTGTAGCAGATTTAATTTAGATTTAAAGGGAATATATTTGAAGATAATGATGATGTCAAGTTTACCAATCCATGCTAGGGTTACAATTCTACAGAAAAGTTTGCGTTGGTCTCATTCTTCGAGGGCATTGTGTCGCGGAAGGAGTTGGCGGAGCGGATCTGAGAAGTCGATTCCTTGGATCCGATCAGTTGCAGGCTAGCGGGGCGCAGGCGACTTGCCGAAGTCGCATACCGCCCTAATGGGGACCTCCGAGAATTCCGAACGGGGTCTATCGGATGCTTGCTGGAGTTAGGTCCCTGCTGGCGGGGATGAGGGCTATGTGTACAACGTTTACGTTTTAACTGCAGTCAGCTACGCACCAAGCTGCAACGATTAACTTGTAACCATCAACTTTTAACTTTTTGCTGGTTCTTCTCGGTAGGAGCACACTTCCGAATCAGTGGTAGCTTCTTTAAAAACATTCGACGATTCTAAAGTTCTGTAAACAGTCCACTTGAATAAAGAATATTTTGGAATTGAATTTTAATTACCTATCCCCGCCATCAGCAGCGTGGTGGAGCACTATCAGGTTTTTAGTTAGTGAGAGTCCGACATACCCGCCGCTCGTCCGTTGGGCGGTTATGACCCATAGTGGTTTTCTTGACATAAAAAAAAACTACAGAAAAGTTCAAACTAAGTGTAAGATATATGCTTATACGTAAAGAATATTGCACAATTGAAAATTATTGAAAAAATGCATGGGTTTGAAAATCCTTCCAGCTTCAAACAAGACTACGGTTAAAAGATTGACTGCAGAGTTTCTTGCTGGTACTTCTCAGTAAGAGCAACGTTCCGTAACAATAGTAGTTTCATTTAATCTAATTGATCCTGCTTCAAAAGTGCTTGTGAAAAGCCTACTTGAATAAAGATTATTTGGATTTGATTTGATTAGACATCCCGTGTACTTAGGTTCGACGAATTTCAGCTTAAATTTTCTAATTAAACTTTTATGCTTAATTGACACCACACGTTACACAATCGCGTGACGATTGGATACAGCAGTTCTCGCGATCTTTTTAAGGTCTGTCCGATCTCGAAGAAGGTTTAACCGTTGATTTTAGTCTTTTGCAAGGTACCAGCCATACCTTTTTACGTATTCTTAAACAGCGAGTGAAACCAGAGGGCGCGGGTTGTTGTATATCTTAGACGGCGAATCGAATTTAATATCATTCAATCCTCTAACTATAGATTACGTTTTCTCTACCTGACTCAAAGAAAGCTATTAAAGGAAGCTCGAAGAAAAATTCAATTTCTACTTGATTATAATAAAACTATGTAAGAGTATTAAATTATGTCTAACCTCATTTTACAGCTCTTTATAAGACCGTTTATTGACTTGTTACTATAAAATATTAGAATAAAGCAATGGTGTTGAGAAACGTTTTAAAAATAAATTCCGCTAATATAAAAAAAATACTCAACATAATAATACTTATGAAAGTAGTAGAATGGCACTCCAATCTTATCTAGGAGAAGGGTTGGAGGATATGGATTGACAGGATACACATATCTCAGAAATTCTTCCATAGGATCCATCCTCTCTTCCAAATCCTTCCGAAGTGCTTTACAAAGGAATACCATATAAAAGTACTGTACAATCAATTGATCCACACCAGAATTAGATCTTTTAAAGTCGCTCTTCACAAAGTAGTAAAGCACCAAAGCCAGTAAAATCAATTGATCCACTTGAAAGGTAGTTCTTTCTAGATCGCTCTCGTCCAAAGAGTAAAGCACAGAAGTGAGTAGATACAATTGATCCCTTCGAGAGGTAGATTTTTCTACAATGCTCTCGATCGGTAAGTATAGCAAAGAAGACAGTAAAATCAATTGATCAACCTGAGAGGTAGATCTTTCTAGAACGCTCTCGACTAAGGAGTAAAGCACAGAAGTCAGAAACAATTGGTCCCCTCGAGAGGTAGATCTTTCTAGAATGCTGTCTATCAGGCAGTATAGCATAGAAGACTGTAAAATCAATTGATCTACTTGAGACGTAGAGCTTTCTAGAACGCTCCTGATTTAGGAGTAAAGGACAGAAGTCAGTAAAAACAATTGATCCACTCGAAAGGTACATATTTCCAGAATGCTCTGGATCAAGAAGTATAGCACAGAAGTCGGTAGAACAAATTGATCCAATCTAGAGGTAGATCACTACAAGACGCTCTTTACTAAGGAAAGAAGTTAGTAGAATCAATCGATCCAATCGAGAGGTTGATATTTACAGGACGCGTTACTCTTCGCGAAGGAGTAACACACAGAACTCAGTAGAATGAATTGTTCCACTGCAGATTTCAATCAATCCAAAAACTATTTACCTATTCTTCAGAATAAAGGAACAGCCGAATAGGTTCATAAAAAATGTGGCAACGTTCAAGAACTTAATAATCGGATTCGAAAAAAGTTATTTATCACCCTGATAAAAGAAAGGTTCTATTTCCACTTTCATTATAACTGAAAATTGAAATGATCTAATTTCCTTTTTATTCGAGTTTTTTATAAAATATTCAGTTCAATCAGAGGCAGGACGAAAATAGCTCATTTTATTCGAAGATGTACTCGTCAACTTAAATGACAAAATATCCTCAATTACGTAATTTATAGAATTAGATGCTACTTTGCGGAGATCCATAATACAAAAGTAAGCTTTGTGATTTTGTTGTAGACTTTATTTCCTTATGTTGCAGGACGAAACAATTGTTGAGTTTGTGAGTGAACAGCGGTCACTAGATGTCGCTGTTAAAGCGATCGAGTAGGTTCAGAAACCTCGGACTAAGCACACTGAAGTCTGAATCGATATCAATTTATCGTTTCGTTTATATCTTCAATGTTTTTGTACTTATAACGTTGTGATATATGCCCTGCCAAGGATTTTGCAATAAAGCACCAGATAAGCGCTCCCCTTGCATTTCATATCGATAGTGTACAAATATCTTATCTAAAGGTGTCTAGAGTTACTAGAGCAAGCAATTCTCATCTTTACCGTCATTTTAATAAGGATCATAACTAAAAGCTATTTATCAAAATGATGAACGTAAGGGTGCGTACAGACATCGCGAGGCATGCATTGCGATTGGTGCGACTCGCATGCCTCGAACTGTGTGGACGAGCGTGCTCACAGTGAGCATTCGCGTCATACGATCGTTGCGAATGCTGCTCACTGCTCATTGCGAGTCGTGCGCTCCGTGTAGATGGACGTTTTGTTTGCGTCGCACGCTAATGAATTATGGAGCCCATGTATTTGTAATCGGTTCATAAAACATCGTTTTGCCCATTAGCGTCTTTTCTCTTTTTTAAATATTTTATTAATTACCTATAGCTTTTATTCGCGACTTCGTTCACATGGACTATTGTCGTGTAGGTCGATAATAGGCGCTTTTCAATGTCATCATATTCCTGTAGAATTAACAGGATTTCTATAGCCTATATGTAATTCCGGTATATAAGGAATAATTGTGCCAAATTTAATCGATATTGGTTCAGCGGATTGGCCGTTAAAGAGTAACAAACATAAATCCATACTGACAAACTTTCGCATTTATAATATTAGCAGGATAGAACTATGTATTCCGCTGCTGCAATTTGCTCATCTCGCCTTGTCGGAGCTATTTTTCTACTGACGAATACCATGTATGGTTGTTTATGTGCTCAGCTTGAACATGTGTCATTCGGGACGCTTGTATTAATGTAACGTCGTATGCCTCAAGTTGAGGCATGCGTGACGAACTATTCGCGATGTCTGTACGCAGCCTAATGCGGTTGGGAGGGGCCCTATCGTGACTTATCAGTTGTTTATCGATATCGACGTATAAAATCTATTCACGCGGCGTGACGACCGCATAAAATTGTAATGGCGTTCGACTTTCATATTACAAAATAGGTACTTACTTCGTTCACTTTTTATATCACAATATTTTAATGGCGGCATCTTTTGCTTTAGGAAAATTAACATCGATCGAACAACCACTTTCTTCTTGATCAAAACTCACATCTTATAGAAAAGTAATGATAAATCCATCCTCGTGCCTTTATCCCACTCTAAGTGGAGTGGTACAACATGTTATAAACATGTTGTCACATGATTTGGCTACGTATTTTAAGATCGCTTGCCTGACGTGAACTTACCTTAGTCGTATTTTAGAACACCTCGGTAAGAAAGAGGGTGATCTATTCTACTCAACCGGATTCCACACGGTGGATCGACTTACCTTAGTCGCCTTTACGAGACTTTGGTAAGAAAAGAGGGTGATCTATTCTACTCAACCGGATTCCACACGCCGGGTCGACTTACCTTAGTTGCCTTTTACGATACCTCGGTAAAAAATGAAGGTGGTCTATTCTACTCAGCCGGATATTACACGGTGTGTCGACTTATCTTAGTCGCCTTTTATGACACCTCAGCAAGAAATGAAGGTAGTTTAGTCTACACAGTCGGATACCGCACGGCGGGACAACTAACCTTAGTCGCCTTTTACGACATCTCGGTAAGAAATGAAGGTGGTCTGTTCGATTCAGCCGGACACCACACTGCACTTATTTTTGCCACCTTTTACGACACCTCGGTAAGAAATGAGCGTGGTCTATGCTACTCAGCCGGATACCACACGTAGGGTCAACTTACTTAAGTCGCCTTTATCGACAGCTCAGTAAGAAATGAGGGTGATCAATACTACTCAGCCGATTTCCCTCGGCGGGTCAATTAGGTACTAATATACCATCGTTAAAGAAACCTTTAGACATAACAAATATTGAAACAATGCTATAGGACTCGATTTTATGGACTAGAAGTGGAAAGAAACCCGAGAAATATGCTGGCAAAAGTCATCAAGACAAGATTTATTATTGCGTATATATAATTAATGTTCGTTTTCATTAAATAAGATGCTCATAAACATCACTGAACTGGTGACCTGGTGACATTATACTTATTATCATAAGAAACTATTTGCCAAAGATTACGGTGTTAACAGACGCGTTATATTTCTTTTACAATTAGCTTGGTTTCGTTGTTTAATTGCCTACTCATCATTAAGGTGCTAAAAATAGCCTTTTATTCTTGCTACATTTTAGTAACAATGTCTATAAGTTAAATAAATAAATATATATATATTATTTTATTTTATTTTATTTATATGTTTTCATTTATCACTAACAAGATACCTAAATACTTTGTGTAAATTTTATACATTTCTAATTAATTTGTGGAATTAGGCGTTACTTTGCGGAGATCCATAATACAAAGTGATATCACTACATAGTATAAAACAAAGTCGCTTTCTGCGTCTGTCCCCATGTCCCTATATCCCTATGTACCTACACACTTGACATTAAAATTATCCATTGAACAACTTAAAAAAAGTAATATCTTAAATATTTTAATTTAAATGAGTTAATCTTGTATATCTGTATATATTTTTTTTTTAAACTCAGAAACGGCTCCAATGATTTTCACGGAAGGGTTTTCAGGGGTGGAAAGTCGATCTAGCTAAGTTTCATTAAAAAAATGTCGTTTTATACCTGTTTTTGGGTATAAAAAAATTCTAAAATGTAGAATTGAATTCAAATGATATTTGAGCTATCAAATGCAAAGCTTTGATACCCTAAAGGTAACGGGCGGACCAAAAAGTTAAAAACCTGGGATCCCACATGTCACCCGGCGCTTTCTTTTTAATTTTTTAAATTAAATTTTTTATACCTATATACAATCAGCCTATCGCAGTCCACTGCTGGACATAGGCCTCCCTATGTCTGCGCCAGACATCCCGGTTCTCCGCAATGCGCATCCACCTGACCCCAACAACCTTTTTGGTATCGTCGGTCCAGCGAGACGGTGGACGCCCTACACTGCGTTTGCAGTTGCATAATTGACAACAACTTTTAAATTAAGTTACGACAACTGAGACATACAATTTAACTAAGTTTATGTTATCGTTAAATTAAAACCAAAAACCAAACTCTTCGGCTTGATATTCGTATAGATATGGGCTTCTTAAACTGTGGGTCGCGAGACTACTGAAAGGGGCGTCGCAAAGAACTGATACTTTTCAATCATTATTGATACAACTACATGGCTGCAGCTGTCCTTTAAAGAACTTTTGTAACAAAGATTTATTGATATTTCTCCTCCTAAGTTCCTTCATTACCCCTTTTCATTAAATTTAATGAAATAGATTTTATTAAATTTATGATTGGTTAGTTTAAAACAATTATAAATAAAATTTTAAAATTAGTATACACACTACGTACAAATATAAATACAAATAAAAATCATACAAAATACTATTGTAGTTTTATTATAACTATTTTTTTGAAAAAAGTGGCAATGCAAAACTGTTATTTACATTGTAAAATAGTGCGATATTACATCTACAACTACGGTTAATATATATTTCAATATATGGAGGAGGGGGTCGATTAAAATTTCCTAAGCTTGAAGAGGGTCGCTATATAAAAAAGTTTAAGAAGCACTGGTATAGATTATAGGTGTTTTACAGTAGTAAAGCCGGAGGAGGCAGGTTAGTTAAGCAATAATTTTAATCATGAGTTAGTAGTTTTGTCACAGATGACATAACAAATAGATGCGCATTTGATTCGTATCGATTAACCTGGTTTCGTTTACTCGACCGGTTATTATTTTGTAATCTGACATCGAAGGTCGACTGGTATCAATTATGATCATTGGCTGGGAGTTATTATGTTTAATATTTAAATGTCTTAATCTTGTATGTATATATATTTATTTTCAGAATCTCTGAAACGGCTACAATGATTTTCCTGAAATTCAGCATGTACGGGGTTTTGGGGGAGAAAAATCGATCTAGATAATTTTTTATTTAAAAAAAAAGTCGGTTTATCCCTGTTTTCGGGCTCTTTTAATTTTTATTTGAAATTTACTTGAATACAATCACAATTTTTCGCTGCCAAACGTAAAGTCATGGTAGTTCATTTGGGGAACGGGCGGTCTAGAGAGGTGAAAATACCTAGGATCGAGCCCAACCTGCCAAAGCTGTGATGGCCCAGCGGTAACACCGTTAGACCCTTTCGAGGAGTTCGCGGGTTAAAATCCGGGCAGACACCAATGAGTTTTTCTGTTAAAAACTTTTGTGTCTAATTGATAATTGCAATTTATCACACGCTTTTCGGTGAAGGAAAACATCGTGAGGAAACCTGCATATCTCTAGAGAATTCTGGAGATATGTGTAACCTACCAATCCGCATTGGAGCAGCGTGGTAGGTCTTAGCTCCAAACCTTCTCTCCAAAAACGGAAAGAAGAGGCCTATTCTCAGCAGTGGGATAGTAACAGGCCGCTACTTACTTACTTACGAGCCCCACCTGCCCTATTATTTTTTAAATTTTTCTTTAAATTTTTTATTTTATTTTATTTTTTTACATCATTTTAAAAATTACCGAGCAAGGCTCGATCACCTAGGTGCTACATAAACAATCTGTGATAAATAAAAGAAACGTCTCTAACGACATTCACGTGCTTTAATGGTCTAAAACAAAAGTTTCCATTTCGTGATAGGTCGGATTTCTATTTCGTGACAATTAATATCAAAGCTCGGTCATTACATTCAACGGCGCTATATTTCATATAAAACACGCAGGTATTAAAATTACATAATGTTTTGGTGCGATAACAATTTCTAATATTCCATAAGGCATATTGGTCGCCGAATAATTTCTGACATCCGGATATCACGGCGAGAAGTCCATAATAAAAATATTAGCAATAACTCGCGACAAAAGAAAATCGAAAATAAATGTAATGCCAAATGCTATACCTGATACATTCAGGATATGTATAATGGCATGCACCACAAATATAACATAATAATATCATCATCTTCCTGCCCTTATCCCACTCTAAGTGGGGTCGGCACAACATGTTATAAACATGTTGTCACATAATTTCGCTGCGTTTTTACGACAAACTTCCGAATCAGTGGTAGCTTCTTTAAAACATTTGATGATTCAAAGTACTGTGTCAGTCTACTTGAATGAAGAATAATTTAAATTTACACTAACACATTACACGAGCACTGCACACATTCCTTACCACGATCTCAATTGAGAGGCTCAGCTAGCTAAACTTTGAACTAACAGAAGGGGCCACAAACGCTGTAATAAGGGTATTAATAAAACTAACTCGAAACGCTACACCAATAACGGACATGGCAAAACTTTCACGGGATTTATGGTAACTTTATGTAAATTTACTGTCTGTTTACTTTGTAGTATAATAACATGTAAGATAAGACACGTATACTATTTTGTCGTGGAGTCTATCTCCTGATGATGCTTCGGTTGCACGGCGAAACGATTGTTGAGTTTGTAATAGTGAACGTATGTAGGGCTTGTTTATTGTGGTGGCGGTGGTGGAGGTTTGTGCATGTGTTTTTACGAATTCTGCATGTATCAGGTATGAAAACGGATTGTCCACTCTCCATTTAGCATTATATATATTTTCTTTTTTTTAGAGATAAGGATATGCTGTTGGCGTATTTTTGAAAAATCTTTTAAAAAATCGTACAGGTATCGGTGCAGTAGATTTTGAGAAAACGAATCAGATACAGATAGATTTTGGGGTCTTCGGTTTATAATATAAACCATGTTTATTGATACGTGATGATATTCATATAGTACAATAAACAAGAGTCAAGGTAAAGTTAAGATTTCTTTTGTGAGGAGTGAACTCGAATATACAAAAGATTTCGTGGCGTCGATCGGCCTTGTAAAGCGAGTACAAAATTGATATCAGACGAAAACGTTGGTTCATTTTTTGTTGTAAGTAAAATAATTGCCACGACGGTTCTCTCAACCATTTGTCAGATCACCTATAGATCTCACAAATGGTTGAGAGACATTTAATAATGGTGTGCGACGGCTTATATTGACTGGGTCCCCTTTCTTGGCGGTAAGGAGCGACAATATGGCGGCCGGCGTATTGTCGCTGGCTAACGTCCCTTCATTTTGGTGGCATGGAAGTAAAATCATGACTTTTGTGCTTTCACCAATATCTTATATGACAAGAGTAATTAAAGAATTAGTACCTTGGTGACCACTAGAAAAAAGAATAAATATTAGCGCGGGTGGGGCTCGATCCGGGGTTTTTTGACTTCTCCGATCCGTCCGTTCCCCATTGAACCATCACAACTTCACAAATGACACCTAAAAAATAATATCCTTTGGTTTCTATTCTACATTTTTCCAGTGCCGAAAGCAGGGATAAAAGACTCTTTTTAAGTAAAACCTAACAAGATTTATTTTTCCACCCCGAAACCCCCTGCGGGCTGAATTTCATGAAAATCGTTGCTGCTGTTTCGGAAATTCCGAAAATGTACATGGGCTGGGGTCGGCATAACATGTTACAAACATGTTGTTACATGATTTGGCTACGTATTTTATGACCGGCCGCCTGCCTAACGCCAACTTACCTTAGTCGCCTTTTACGACACCTCGGTAAGACAGAGGGTGGTCAACCGAATACCACATGGTTTTGAGTTACTAAGTAGTTTAAAATACAAGTATGTTTCAAAGCAATAAATTCAAATCTTTATTCTTCCTTATTTGGTTACTGTAATTGAAAGTGAACGCAAGCAGGGTCAAAGCTATACCCGTGTTCAAATAAACAATAAATCTATTGTGTGCACAGATTGAAACCGCAGCAAGCACTTTGGGGTTCTGGCGGAGGATTGGCGCAAGTCGACCGAAATTGTCAAATTGGACAAGCACTTATGTACACGCCAAATGTGGTTTTGTTAACGTATATTATAATTTTTAAGAAAAAAAACCGTTGCCTGTAAAGTCGGTTTTACGGGCAAAGATTTTTGCCTTTGAAAAAGTCTTTTTAAATGTGATGGATCGGAGTGGGAGAGAGACGCAAGGCATTCGCCAGTCCGGCGGGCCTCTCTTTCGTTCGGTGACTCATCGTAACAGACGTGAGCGGGCGTTACATGTTTTCATGAGTGACTCCAAGCCGCAACCTAATTTAAGACGTTGTCATGTCAATATATTTTTTATATGTTTTTGCCATTCTCTAGGGATATAAATCCAGTATTAAATCATTCATTTTACTGATAGGGATCAGTCGAAAGTGTTTGACTTGTTTAAATAAATCTTTGTTTGAAATCATATCTAAATAATCTTTGTTCAAATAAGCTCTTTCAATCACTTTTGAATCGTCAAGGATCAATATGATTCATGAAGCTACAACTGGTTCGGAATCTTGCTCTTACCGAGAAGAACCAGAAAGAAACTCGGCGGTCAATCTTTTAAACATCAATTTTACATTATTAAACCGCAGTCTTGTATGAAGCTGAAAGGATTTTCAAATCCAGGCATTTTTATCATACAAATAATCTTCAATTTTGTAATATGCTTTACGTATAAGCATATCTCTTATTAATTTAAACCTTTCTCCTGACTGGTCTAGTATGGATTGAGGAATTTTATTGTAGAAGCGAATACCGAGACCAACGAATGAGGCGCTAACTCTGCTGAGTACAGACACAGGTATCACTAGCTTTTTGTGACCTCTATGTCTATGATATACAACAAATTTCGTCTTATAATTTCTAGAATTAGGCGTTACTTTGCGGAGGTCCATAATACAAAAGTAATGAGAATATTATTTTGCTATAATCCGCGATAAAAGAACATATATGTAATGCTAAATGTAGAGTGTACTATTCGTTCTTATACCAGATACATGCAGAATTTGTAAGAACTCATGCACTATCCGACACCAATAACAGAACAAATACACAAGCAACAAACATTCACCACTAAAATCTAAACAATTGTTTCGCCCCGTAACCGAAGCATCGTCAGGACAAAATTGCAAAAATTGCTTTGCGATTGCGAGCAAAAATAATATTCTCATTACTTTTTTTTAATACCTTTAATTATGAATGTTGTTTTATTAATATTCGCGAATAAAAACAGTATTTTAAACCCTATACGTTACCTTTGTGTATAAACTTTTATTATTTCATTCCCATTCATTATTATTTGGCCAGTAGATTTCGCATTTTTAATATTATGTATATTGTTTATAGCTTTCTGTATTTTATTATTGACTTTGAAAGCAAAGTCAAATCGCTAACCAGGTCAAAGTGCCTTTCAAAGGGAACAGGTATTGTGTAATGTGAAATTGACAAGTAATTGGGCAAGCATTTGTGCGACCCTTGAATGTGGTCTGTTAAATTTCCATTAGTAGGGTTTTTGGGATGAATAGCGAATCGATTCGATGTGATATGTGTGTCTACAATGGTCTTTTTTTAACGCCGTGTGGTATCCGGCTGAGTAGAATAGACCAACCTCAGTTCTTACCGAGGTATCGTAAAAGGCGACTGAGGTAAGTCGACCCGCCGTGTGGTATCCGCCTGAGTAAAATAGACCAACCTCAGTTCTTACTGAGGTGTTGTAAAAAGCGACTATGGTAACTCGACCCGCCGTGCCGTATTCGGCTGAGTAGAATAGAATCATTTCTTACCGAGGTGATAAGAAGGTGACTAAGGTAAGTTTACGTCAGTCCGACGGCCGGTCGTAAAATAATACGTAGCTAAATCTGACAACATTTTTATAACATGTTGTGCTAAATCCACTCAGAGTGGGATAATGGGATGATGAATTTAATTATAACTTGGTTTAATTATAATAAAGTGACTAAGGTAAGTTAGCGTCAGGCAGGCAAAATACCTAGCCAAATCATGTAACAACATTTTTATAACATGTGCCGACTTATAGTGGGCTAAGGGCAAGATAAGTGATGTAGCTTACATACTGGGACATGTAGGATAAAAAAACTCCCGTTTTTCCTTCAGGGACAAAAAACGAACGAGGTCGCGGTTAATACTTGTAGAAATATATGATTAAACAAGATAACTATTATTATCTAACGCTAAATCACGAGAACCCAACGAATACCAAAAGAAGAAAGTCTAAACATTATTATGTTAATATATATTCATAGTTTACTGTTTTTGTCCTTTGGGGACGAGGACAGAATACTAAAGAATCCCGACTTACGGCCCCCGAGATATTTGTTAGTTATTTTGCGATTGTTTCGCGAATCTTCTATCGGTGCTTTGTGTTTTGTTTTTGTTAATTTTTGTTACAACAAATTTAATTAGGGTATAAAATATAGAAACATAATTTACATGACTTGTAGTTTACAGTAGCAATTTCTATTAAATGCGTAAAGATCGTCAGAGATTTTTAATTTTTTTTAATTTTATTTTAGAGATTGAGAGGTTTCTGCTGTGACTCGATCGGCTCTTAGATTTTTTTATTTATTATACGGAATACAACATTTTATGACTATAAACCTACCAACCTAAATACAAAAATACAAAATACTCGATATGGAGGGGAGGATTCAGACTGAATTGCTTCTGACATTTAGCGTATATTTTCTTACACACGCAGCTGCACTTATCCCACTCTAATTGGGGTCGGCACAACATGTTACAAACATATAATACCTGGTTGACCAAGCCTTGCTAGGTAATTTTAAATGCAATAAACATAAAAAAGAAAGAAGGAAACTTTTTTGGTCTGCCCGTTACCATTAGGCTATCACAGCTTTGCATTTGACAGCTCAAATATGTTGCTTTCTGTTCAACATCAGTGCCCGAAAACAGGGATAAAACCACATTTATTTGAAATGAAACTTTTCTTAGCTAGATCGATTTTTCTCCCCCAAAACCCACTGAATATCATGAAAATCGATGGAGCCGTTTCCGAAATTTGGAATTTATATATAAGCTGAGCCACGAAATTGCCCAACATAACTGTCAGCTAAAGCCAGGCGGCCATATTGACTCTTCCGTTCCGGCAAAATTCAAAATTCAATTCAATTCACGGATATCAAGGCAGCTATACCGCCATTGGTATTGTCGATCACCTAGTCGTCAAAAGCCAGACAGCTACATTAAAGCTATACCGTCAACACCTAACGAATGGCGAAGTCAGCTGTGCCAACATATTGTCGCTCAAAAAGAGAGAATGTTTCAATATGAGCCGTGACCATTTCTCTATGTTCTTTTTTTATCTAAGTTAATAAATTGTAACTGTACTTAATTTTTATTTCATGACCTTTACTCTATCATTAAATATGTATAACAAAAACTTTGTACGTGGTAAAACCACGAGGCTATACTGGCGTATGTAAATCTTTGCGGTTTTAAATTTTCATACACAAAAATGGGATTACATATGTTTGTGTCTGGAAAAATTAATCAATGGATGCGCATGAAATTTTTACGTAACGTTGGTTTTTTATAAAAGAGTTGATACTCGAACGAGATATTTCAGCTTTAATATTTTAAAGTTCGACTGAACCACTGTGAAATGCCCACTGGAGATATAAGAAAATTAAAAAGGCGGTGGTCCGTGGTTCAGTGGTTGGTGTGCCATTATATAGAACTGTAGGATCAAATAATTATCTTTATAAATGAGTTAGTCTTGTATATTTTATTTTATTTTTATTTTTATTTTATTATCAGACCAACTAATAGCATTTTACAATACTTAATTACAAAAACATTGTTGATAATATACTCTAAATCTATGTAAAACACCTTTAAAAGTTAGTACAACATTTGCATACACTATCCTTGCCTAATACCTCGTTACAATACGAAGTAATTAGATCGTGTTATAACGAGATGAAAAAATAAAATATAGATGTAAATATTAAAGATAAAACAGAAAAATTAAATATTAAACAGATGAGTCAATATAGGTCAGATATTAATATATATAAAAATAATAATAATAACATTATGTATACACATCAGCGCTTATTTATAATTAATCTAATTTGTTTTTTATACAAAGAAAGGTGGTCATGGAAGATGTCTATATCACTAGCTTTTAAATCATATATAACTATATATATGGCCCGCCCTATTTGCAGATACTAATAAAAACATCCGATCCGCGGCGGACGGCGGGGCAAGCAAGGCGCATTAAGTTTTGCGCACGCGCAGCTAAACATCTTGTACAGCACAACCATTAAGTATTTAAGCAGTTAAATGTTATGCTGTGATAGCTCAATGGGTAACAGGCGGAAAATTTCCAAAAATTTTCTGTACTCGGGATCGAATCCCACATGTTATGCTTTCTTTCTTTTTTATTTTAATTTTTTTTTAAATTATCCGGCAGGGCTCAGTCACCTAGGTACTAAATATTAATAACAATAAATATGGGACAATTGGACACGCAGCGTCTACGAGTAAATATTTCATACGTACGAAATAACATATCTATTTATTGCAAGCTTTAGCCATGCCTATATTTGCCTTAATTTAAATGTAAAATACCCGCAGTTATGTACACAGTACCACTGAGCTACAGTTCATTTTGTTCCCGAAAAACTGGTATTAATGATAGATCCGTAACTAAGGCTCAAAAATATAAAATTTCATTAATATTACTCTAACGGAGTGGCCGTTAAATAACCATAGACAAAGGATATACTCTCATATTAATAAACTTCTGGTCGCAAATCATTGCGCGTAGAATTCAGTACTATTAAAAAATAATGTCATATTCTATTTCACTCTCCAGCTCTTAAACTAACATAATTGTTCATAACACATAAATACATTTTTCTTGTTGAAAGTTATACTTGGATAAACAAAAGAACACTTTCGGTTTTATTATATTAGTATGAATAGTTCGTAGAAGTGAAGACTTTTTATTGTGTGTAACATTACAAAAAACACAGACGGAAGAGTAAGCTATTAGACAATTATCAGAAGAAGAAACGGCTTGGACACAATGAGTCAACAGTAATATATTCTACTACAACGGATAATAAATATTAAGACTAAACTAGAAAAAATATAGTCCAAGAGACTACCTCGGAATGTACTTATCAAAACAGGATCATTATATTGTATTGTAATGTGTATAATCTATACTAATATATAAAGCTGAAGAGTTTGTTTGTTTGATCGTGCTAATCTCAGGAACTACTGGACCGATTTGAAAAATTCTTTGGGTGAAAGATAGTCCATTTATCGAGGAAGGGTATAGACTAATAATAGAATAATATCAAAAGTAATAGTAAAATTGTTTTGCTAAAATCCGCGATGAAGTAAAACGAAAAATTTAAATACAATGCTACATGTAGAGTGGACAATCCGTTTTCATACCTGATACATGCAGGATTTGTAAAAACACATGCACAAACCTTCACCAGCGCCATCACAATACACAAGCACTACATACGTTCACTATCACAAACTGAACTCAACAATGGTAAGTTGACATCAAGGAGGCGGCAGGTCATAAAATAAGAATCCAAATGATATGACAACATGTTTATAATATGTTGTGCCGAACCCACTTAGAGAGGGATAAGCGCAGCAGAATGATGATCTCTATTAATACGTCTCAAGTCCTGTCTGTCTATGTATTTGTTAAAGCTATATATATTTCATGTTTCGCCGCAGATAGCACGGTATCAAGAAATTGGCTCCGTGTTACTTTTGTATCATTGCCAACTGAAATAACTCCTCTTACACTCGTTACATACATTTTCTTACAGCCGTATCTTCTATTATTATATAACAGTACGTCACATCCAGGAATTGTGTTATGCACGATTTAAAATGACAAAAGGCAGTGTTAAAAATCTGGCAACGTTAACTGGGACTGTTTTTAGATACGCAAAGGAAATATTCTCCAATTGTAATAGGTTGAGGTATGCCAGTTCTAGGTTTGATAACTTATCTTTAATATTTAAATGAGTTAATCTTGTATGTATATCTGGTGATGATTTGCGTCTCCGAATAAAAGCTCAGGTCGCTGGTTTGCGTATACGTATAATTGCGAATTTTAACGATTTACATAAAACGAATAAGTGGTGCGCGTACAATAGGTAGTTGACGTATATTCGAATTTTGTAACGATTGATGGATTGACGTTTTTTGACGTTTACGATTGACGGATGTGAAGTGACGTATTTATCTGGATTCCGGCGTTAACATGCCCCCGGCCTTGGGAGCACCAGCTTCCAACGAAGTGAAGATCGTCTATGATGGGGAAGATGGACTCGCTGACGCCTCCTCTGAGCGAATTGGTAGAAGTGGACAAATTTTAGGAAAAGCCCGTTGAATTGTTCCAGCAGATGTTCTTATGGACGCGACTCGTGAAAGTCCATCTTTGCCGACGAATGTTTCTAACACCCTGCCTAATCTCCATTTAAGAGGAGGGATGTTATCCTCTTTAATAAGGACAAGAGTGTTTGGCTCAATGTCTTCTTTATTTGTCTTCCATTTTGTACGTGTCTGAAGTTCTACGATGTATTCCTTTGACCATCTCTGCCAGAAGTGTTGCCGCATCTGCTCGATTCGATCATAACGAGACAACCGATGAATAGATATAGATGTTACATCGTGACAGGGCGGCGCTGTGAGCGGTCGGCCAATCAAAAAATGAGATGGACATAGAGGGAGAAGGTCTTCAGGGTCTGTGGATAAAGGGTACATCGGACGAGAATTTAGGACGGCCTCAATTTGTGCTAATACCGTACTAAACTCTTCATAAGTTAGATTAGCATTTCCTACAACTCTGCGAATATGATATTTACACGATTTTACTCCCGCTTCCCATATTCCTCCGAAATGCGGGGTATACGGTGGAATGAAACTGAATTTTATGCCGTCATTGGCCGTACACTCGGTTATAAAGTTTGAATTATTTTCTAGGAAACGGTTAAATTCTTTCATTGCCCCGACAAAATTTTTCCCGTTGTCTGAAAATATTTGTACAGGTTTACCTCTACGAGAAATAAATCTTTTCAGAGCGAGTATGTAAGCATCAGCAGTAAGACTTGTAACCAATTCTAAGTGTATGGCGCGTGTAGCGAAGCACACGAATAAACATATGTAGCATTTGTCTAATCTAGCACCCCTTCCCTTTCGATTCAAAATAAACATTGGTCCTGCATAATCAACACCAGAGTATAAAAATGGATACCCTGATTCTAACCTCTGTGGTGGTAAATTTCCCATTTGCAAAGAAAGTGTCTTGCCTTTCATGCGTGTACATATGACGCATTCCCGTGCGGTCTGCCGAGCCAGATTTCTACCTCTGAGCGGCCACCACCTTTCACGTATAGACGATAACAATAATTGAGGACCCGCATGCAAGAGGCGCTTATGTTCATGATGAAACAAAAGGCGCGTGAATGTATGCTTGCCGCATAGTAATATCGGATGCTTTTTGTCATAAGGAAAGTGTGGAGAGTTTTCTAAACGACCGCCAACTCTGATAATATGATTTTTATCGATGAAGATATTGAGACCGGAAAGATTCCGTAAAGATTTTAAATTTGAATTAATTTTTATTAAATTATGAATATCTGGGAAAGATTGAATTTGTGACAAACGAGTTAAACAGGTAGTCGAATCTTCAAGTTCGCTTACCGTAAGTGGCCCGGTTCGACGAGTGTTCTTATTTTTTGTATTGACGTTGTGAATAAAACGTAACATATACGCACATACACGTGTCATACGGTTAAAACATGAAAATCTGTCAAAAGGAAACGTATTTCCGGTGCGTACGCATAGTAAAGCCTTCGTAGGGGACTTCAATTCTGGTAATTCGCGTAAATCGACATCAGATGAGTTATGTTGTTGTGAAAAGTTTATTTTATGTTCGTGTAAGAACGCTGGACCGGACCACCACAGTTCAGTCGTATACAGCGTATCAAGTGGCATACCGCGTGATACCAAATCCGCTGGGTTTAGTTTACCACTCACATGAAGCCAGGGTAAACTGCCGGTTAACTCCATTATTTGCGAGATCCTGTTCTGCACAAATGTTGTTAATTGATTAGGCGACATACGTAGCCAGCCCAGAACGATCGTTGAATCCGACCAAAAGTAGATTTTATCAAAATTTAATCGGAGTGAACGAGTAACTTTAGCGTATAATTTAGCACCCAACAACGCGCCGCACAACTCAAGACGTGGTATTGTGATTGGTTTCACGGGTGCTACCTTGCTTTTCGCACATAACAGTCGCACGGACACTGTCGACTTGTCCTTTGCAGAAGTACGTACATAAGCGCAAGCCCCGTAAGCCGATTGCGAGGCGTCTGTGAAAATATGAAGTTCTATATGTCTTGTCGCAGTTCCCATTACATAACGTGGTATATGTAATTTTTTTAAATCTCGAAACGCATTCATTAATTGATTCCACATAATCAAAATATCTTGAGGAATCGGGTCGTCCCACCCTATTTTAGATAGCCATAGGTTTTGCATCAAAATCTTTGTTATAATCGTAGCCGGCGCTAGCAAACCTAATGGATCGTATATTTGCGAAATAGCCGATAGCATCATACGTTTAGTTATATATTGCCCCGTTGCATCCAAGTTTGTGGTGTAGTACAATTGATCAGTGTTTGGGCAATATCCTATACCGAGCGTCTTATTTTGGATATTTTCTCCTAATGACAAATTTTTCGACGACTGTAAACAAGTTGAATCGAAATTGAACATCCATTTACGTAGTGGAAAGCAACCCGCTTGTAAGACGTTCGAAACTCCCTCACAAATTTCTAATAATGTCTGTTTATTATCGTGACCGGTTATTAAGTCGTCCACGTAAAAATCTTTGTCAATTACGTTAGAAATAATATCGTTAGTACATTCCGCAGCGAGTTGTTTTATGCACCGCATGCTGAGATAAGGAGCCGACGCCGTGCCGTACGTAACAGTGTTAAGTTTGTATACACCGAGCGGATCCGATGGATTTTCCCTCCATAAAATTAATTGTAAAGTTTGTTGGTCTTCTTGTATCATAATTTGTCGGTACATTTTCTCAACATCGGCACACGCGATATATTTGTACTGACGAAAACGTAACAAAATACTAAAAATATCGTTTTGTAACGAGGGACCAACCATTTGAATGTCATTCAACGATTTTCCACTGGATGATTTTGTGCTGGCATCAAATACCACACGCAATTTAGTCGTTGTGCTAGATGCTTTAAATACGCCATGATGTGGAAGAAAATAATTCGGAACTGGCAATGAATTTATTTTAGACATATGACCAAGTTCCAAATATTCGCGCATGAAATTAATATAAAGGTTTTTATAACCTGGTGTGCCGCGGTTCAACTTGCGTTCAAGTGCGAGAAACCGGTTCTCGGCTATTTGTAATGTATTTCCTAGCTTATCACTCGATTCACGTAATGGAATGCGCACGGAAAACCGACCTTTATTATCGCGTTTCGTCGATTCCGTAAAGAGATTATCGCATAAACGTTCCTCACTTGAGTAATTTTTTGACGTAGGAATTATTTCTTCTAATTCCCAGAAAGTTTTTAATTGATTTTCTAACGTTTTTGTAAAATTGCAATGAACCTTATCCGTGTGGAGTTCACTATGGTGTACTGTCCCGGAAATTATCCACCCGAGCTTAGTATTTTGTAAATATGGACCAGACGCGAGATGAATTAAGCCATCAGTTAAAAGCTCCCAAAATTTGTCAGCACCAATTAACAAATCGATATCGTTACATAAATAAAATTTCGGATCCGCGAGTGGTAGGTTTTGTTGAATGTTAAAATCGTAAATATTTTTCGACATCGAGGCTGGCGTAGTGGTAATATACGGCAGAACTAAACAGTGTAAATGCGAAGTAAAATTATTCACCCGAGATCGTATTTGTACGTTGCATGAATTTGTAGAGTGGGTTATCGAATTCCCTACCCCTGTTACGTTTACAGTGGACTGTATCAAACGAATTTGTAATTTGTCGCATAATGTTTTTGAAATGAATGAGTTTTGACTCCCGTTATCTAGAAGTGCACGAACTATGTGAAATTTATTGTTAACATCGGCGATTTCTACGAGCGCGGTAGATAACAAAACCGGTTCTAATAACGAATACCCATCTCGATGTGTGTGTAATGCAGTAGTTTGAATGACTCCTGCCACAGCGCTCGACTGCTGGTGCGTTAAAGGTGCAGTTTGTGCGCGATGTGAATTATTTAATGTTGTCGAGACGTCGATGCCGCAATGAGGTTCGCTATGAAGAAGAGTGTTGTGTTTTTGGCCGCATCGTTTGCACGGGCCGAACCAGCAGTCGGATAATGCGTGACCGGCGCGCATGCAATTCATACATAAGTGATTGTTAGTTATGACTTGTAATCGATCCTTGATAGATAGACTATTAAAGTTCGGACACGAATAAAGTAAGTGATTAGTGTTATTACACATAGTGCAAGGTGGGTAACGCTTCGAATTGTTATTGAACGAAGTTGGGTTTGTTGATTTATGCGAATTACGAGTAGCGAGGTGACAGTGCGAGGTTTTATGAAATAATTGTTTCTTTGCGGGTTGAACGTCAAGTGTTTGTTTACTTGTGTTATGCGTAACTTTAATCGTTTCTAACATATCAGCTCGGTCGGTAAGAAACTTCATAAGGTCATTTAATGTTATTTTGCCCGAATGACTTTGTGAATTAGAGATAGTGCCCTTATACTGTTCCCACTCGCGTTCTGTGGCCGGGTCTAGTTTTGAGACGATTATATAAATTATTAACGTATCCCAGTAATCGGTAGGCTCCCCTAAAGTGTTGAGTGCGCGAATATTTTTTAATATTGAATCAATTAGCTTCCGAATTTGAAATGGCGATTCTTTGTTTATAGACTGAGTAGAAAACAAAGCCTTCACGTGATTATGTACGAGTAATCTATTGTTATTGAACCTATTCTCGAGTAACTCCCATGCAGTAGCGTAATTTTCGGCGGAGAACTGTAATGATTTAATAATTTGAATGGCGTTACCTGTGAGAGCAGAACGTAAATAATGAAACTTTTGTATATCGTCTATAGTGTCTGAATGATGAATTAACGATAAATAGGTGTCCCTAAATTCCAACCATTGTTCAAATGAACCGTCAAAGGAAGGTAACGAAATAGTGGGAAGCTTAATACTAGTAGACTTATTGGTGGACGATTTTTCTTTAGTTTCCTTTAGCATACACTTAGCTTTAGATACGATATCATAATACTGATTTTCGAAACTTTCTCGCTCTAATAATTCTTTTTCTAAATCATGATCATTTACCTTTAGGTCTATGTCATCTTGAATATTTGAAAATTGATTAAATAAAGTTTCGACTTTAGAACAACGCTCTTGCAAGCTGATTTTATGAATTTCAGTTAGTTCTACATCCGTTAAAGATTGAACGTATTTAACGAATAACGTGAATTTGCCTTTAATAATTCCCCTTTTCTTTATCAAATCTTTAACACTTTCTTCAGTCATTTTTGGAAAAATTAGTGAAAATGAGAGGGAAATAAAATTTGAACGATAAATTCGAAATACGATTTAAATTTTCCGTTACGCTAAAATATATGTTATTCGAATTTAAATTTATATAATAACACACGACTACGATATTAGCACAAATAAACACTGTGGAATAGGAAATAGATAGGGAAATGATTAGCCTGACCTGGTGATTCCTGGATTCTATGATGATCTTGAGCGATTATCGTCTTGATACGATTTTCGAATTTAAATTCTTCTATTTGGCGTCGAATGGACCAAAAATATGGTGATGATTTGCGTCTCCGAATAAAAGCTCAGGTCGCTGGTTTGCGTATACGTATAATTGCGAATTTTAACGATTTACATAAAACGAATAAGTGGTGCGCGTACAATAGGTAGTTGACGTATATTCGAATTTTGTAACGATTGATGGATTGACGTTTTTTGACGTTTACGATTGACGGATGTGAAGTGACGTATTTATCTGGATTCCGGCGTTAACAATATCTTTAATATTTAAATGATTAAATCTTATATGTATATATATAAATTTTTGGAATCTCGGAAACGGCTCAAACAATTTTCCTGAAATTCAGCATGTAAGGGGTTTTGGGGGAGAAAATTAGGTTTTTTGTAAAACAAAAATCGTTTTGTCCCTGTTTTTGGAAGTTAAAAAATAATAAAATTTTATATTGAATTAAATTTTTGCCCTAAATTTTTGGGGAACGGGCAGTCTCAAGGAATGTTAATACCTAGAATCGATCCCCAACTACATAATATATATAATCTGTATATCTGTGTTATATTTGGCTGAATAGAATAGTACAAACCATTTCTTACCGTGTAAAAGGCGACTAGGGTAAGTCGACAGTCTCAGTGACTAATATCCATTCATAATTAGACTGTGTATGGACTAAATCGCAGCAGTAAAGTCGTATGTCGTTTGTTCGTTTATATGTGTAACGAATAGTACACTCTACATTTAGCATTACATATATTTTCTTTTATAGCGGATTATAGCAAAATAATATTTTCATAACTTTTGTATTCTCTTTAAAATATAGCAAAGCTCGGTTACCCAAAAACTTTAAATTTAAGTGAAGTAATTGAAACTCTTTAGTGGCATCAGCTAACTTTGCCAATTCGTTTTATCATACAAAGCTTTAAACTCCCAATATCTATTGTTTCAAACAACGATGTAGGGGAAATGTGATATGAAACTTGGACGGAAGTTCGTCTTTCTGTAATATGCGATTGCGGTGAGGTTAATTTATTGCTGGCATCTCTATGGGGCCCTTTGATTTACTTCTGACTATGGTATCTAAAGTGAAACCGCCATATTAGCTACAAAAGCGTGAAAATGGATGGTCTATGTGAGATAATTAGTTTTATTAGCGTTTCCTTTGTAGATATATAAAGCAATTATGGTTAAGTCCACGGTAATTTTTGAGGCCTCCTCTATACGTGTACTATCTATACTAATATATAAAGCTGAAGAGTTTGTTTGTTTTACGAAAACGGCAAAATTTAAAGTTTTCCTTGCGTGCGCTGAGTAAATGTTACCATTCACTCAGCGCCATTTCCGCCGCAGCTTTAGGTCTTGACGCTGTTTCCCTGTTATGGGACAAGACTAACGTATCAACGCATGTTTCGTCCCACATAAGGATCACCACCAACCCACCAGCGTCAAATCGTGTGGTCTCTTGCCCTCATCCCGACATATCCCCGAAGGCTCGAGAAGAGCAGGAATATCGATGGTGGCAAGAGCTCTTTTGATGGTATCATTAAGAGAACCAAAAAGCTGTGATGGCCTAGCGGTGCGACCGTGTGAATCTCTAGAGATGATCATGGGTTCAAACCCGGGCAGACACCAATGAGTTTTTCTATTAAAACTTATGTGTCTAATTGATAATTGCAATTTATCACACGCTTTTCGGTGAAGGAAAACATCGTGAGGAAACCTGCATATCTCTAGAGAATGTGTAACCTACCAATCCGCATTGGAGCAGCGTGGTAGGTCTTAGCTCCAACCCTTCTCTCCAAAAAGGAGAGAGGAGGCCTATGCCCAGCAGTGGGATAGTAACAGGCCGTTACTTACTATTAAGAGAACCATGACAGAAAAGCCTACCAGAGCTTCTCCGGCATAAAAGCCTGTGTATGCCAAAGCTGTCTACCTCTTTTCCACATGGACATCGGTGCTTAATGCACAATGTGGTTCCCAATGTGAGAAACAACATAAAAAATAGCCGAGATTCACTTGCCACTGTCCAGGCCTGGACTAGTATTGGAAAGTCGAGAATTGGCCGAGTGTTGATCCAAGTTTGGCCCCATTGTTCAACACTTGGAGCTCCTACATGGGTAATAGGTACTTCTCCTATTTGTTTGAGCACCAAACAATTTCAAGAGTTTTTGAGAATTGTCGAATACATCCATCAATTTAATTTCAATTAAAGGCTGTACGTGACTAAGAAATAATTGTCACCCTCAGTACGGGTCCGTTTGTACTTAAGTACTTGTTAATTAAAATGCTGAAAGTCTAACGAAGAGGTCTATGTATGCTGGTTTTTGTCGAGAGCCCATAAATATTTAAGACGTAGAGCTTCTTTGACAGTGAATGATAGTATGGGTCTATGTGCAAAAATTATGTATACAAGCGATACCCGCTACTATGTTCAGGTTAAATCGCACGCCTAGTATTAAAGTGACCTAACTAAAAAAAATCCTACTCTAAGTGGGGTCGGCACGACATATTACAAACATTGTTCGGGTTAACGTAAGTGTTTAAATCGCACGCTTAGTATTAAAGTGACCTAAATCAAAAAAGTTTTTTATCCCCCCTGCTCTTATTCCACTCTAAGTGGGGTCGGCACGAGATATTACAAACATGTTGTCACATTATTTGGCTACGTATTTTACGACCGGCTGCCTGTCTGAAGTCAACATACCTTAATCGTATTTTATGACACCTCGACAAGAAACAGGGTGGTCTATTCTACTCAACTAGATACCTAATGGCGGGTAGACTTACCTTAGTCGCCTTTTATGTCGACTAAGGTAAGTCAGATAAAGTGGCATTATTTTATTACTATATTTTACCCGCGACTTCGTTCACGTGAACTGATAGGTTTGTTGGTAGGTAGGTAGATAATGGATGGCGCTTTTCAATTCTCTATTTCAATCCTATTCCTGTAGAATTAACAGGATTTCCATAGTCTATATGTTATTCCGGTGTATAAGGAATAATTGTGCCAAATTTCATCGATATTGTTTCAGCGGATTCGCTGTGAAAGAGTAACAAACATACACTCATACTCACAAACTTTCGCATTAATAATATAAGTAGGATTTATTTATTTATTTATGATATTTGCAATACAAAAGTCGGAACCGTAAACCAGAGATAAGTTAATACCGTTTAGTGGATATTTTTTGCTATGCAGAATGACTGCATGTACACAGTACAGGCCAGACAGCGGTCGCACCGGTTTTTGATAGCAACGATCTAAAACAGCACAAGTTACTTGAATTACAAATGAAAATATACCTTATACTGTAAATAATAAAAGTTTTAAACCATTGGAACTGTTTGTGTGATTGGTTGGTACGGTTTTGGGTTTTACACAGGTGATTTAAGGTGGGTTTTGCTCGGAAGTGTTCTCTAGTCAAGCATTGTGCGAAGTCTGATCGCCCGTTGGCTATAATCTACCATTTCGTACCTATTTTGTTCCAAAACTGATGCTGCCATTGTGCCTTTTCTATTTCGATTGGTTTCATTTATCTTAGGCCAGACATTTAGTTAATATATGGTGATTTAATAGCCGCGTGGTATCCGGCTGAGTAGAGTAGACCACCATCATTTCTTGCCGAGGTGTCATAAAAGGCAACTAAGGTTAGTCGACACGTCGTGTGGTATCCGGCTGAGTAGAATAGACGACCCTCAATTCTTACCGAGGCGTCGTAAAGGGCGACTAAGGTAAGTTAACCTGCTGTGTGGTATCCTGTTGAGTAGAACAGACTAACCTCATTTCTTGCCGAGGCGTCGTAAAGGGCGACTAAAGTAAGTTGATCCGCTGTGTGGTATCCAGTTGAATAGAATAGATTAACCTCATTTCTTAGCGAGTTGTCGTAAAAGGCGACTAAAGTTAGTTGACCCGCCGTGTGGTATCCGGTATAGCAGAATAGACCACTCTCTTTCTTACGACAGAGATGAGTTGACCTCAGGCAGGCGTCTGGTAGTAAAAACTCAGCCAAATCATGTGACAGCATGTTTATAACATGTTGTGCCGACTCCACTTAGTGGAATAAGGGCTAATGATTAATAAATGGTGGTGGTTGAAGTCATTGGTATATAACTATGCTAGCTTTGCAATTGTCGCGGAATCTAACTCCTGATGATGCTTCGGTGTTTATGCTACGATGCTTCCTGGCTCCATTCTGCCCGATGTCTCTGTAATAGGCATTATGGCTAACAGCATACTGTCAATATTAAAAAAGAGAACTCGTGATTGTATCAAAATCATTTCGAGCATCACAGTGTCTATGATTCTGTTGATTAATTTATGTTTATTTTGGTCTCTAAAATAATTTATCTAATTATATAATAATGAGTGTTTTTATTTCATAGTCGTAACGGTTTTACTGAAATTTTCAGACAATCTTCAGAATGACCTAGCGGATGATTTGCTAATGTTTGGTTGTGATCGGAGCATTTTTTCAGACTGTTTTCTGTTTTGATGAGAATTCGAAATCAGATAGAGCCACAGGAACACAGTGGCCGGACAGCTTGATTGATAAAAAAACGTTTTTTTGTGTTTCCTGTTAGCGCACACTATATACAATAACACGATATAATAGGAATACCACAATTCCCGTTCCGAGATGCACTTCTCTTGAATGACGAACTAAGACTCACTGTAACTGAAACGTTTTATCAATAGGAAGACTCAACGGGAAACAACACGTCACAGTGTTGGTATCATTTTAATCAAAAAGGGCGCGATACTCTTGTTTCATGACTGTGTTGCTATAAAATACAAAGCGGAAGTCAATGGCGACAACATTCCTTTTAACAATGATGATCATGTGAAGACATTTGTCGATTACTATATGCTAAATATTATACCGTAATATTTTAATGAATATATTTTCTTGTTCGCAGGTAATTCAGACTTATCTTGAACACCAATGAACGTATGTATTAAATAGCGGGAAGCATCACATTACACTGGATTATTAAAGACTCAACTGGCATAGAGGTTGAGAGAGGTCACCTCTATATGGCCTATTGATCTAAACTAATATATAAAGCTGAAAAGTTTATTTGTTTCATTGTTTAAACGCGCTAATCTCAGGAACTACTAGACCGATTTGAAAAATTCTTTCAGTGTAAGATATTCCATTTATCGAAGGCTATAGGAATACGCTGAGATGTATAGGAGTGGAGCAGCAATAAAAAATATTACGTAAACGGCAAAATTTAAAGCTTTCCTTGCGTACGCTGAGTAAACGGTGATAGTTATAAAAAATGTTGTATTAAAAATCTATAAAAAAATAAAACAAAAGTTCTAAATAAAAGTCCGCGCCAGCATATATCTAGCTTTTAAGGTTAACCCACTTTAACCGTTATATAGTTATCAAAACACTTTCATTCATTAATTCATTCATTTATCAAAACACTCGCCACGCTGGTGATTGCTAGTAGAAGATAAGACTAAATTTATAAACAGTTTCCCATTGGACCGGACTGAAAACAAAAATTTTTTATACTATATATTGAACCGATAGTCAAATCTGGGACTTCTGTTAACTAATCAGATCACAAATAATTGCGTTGCGGAAGCCTTTAAGATATTTCGAGAAGATTCCATGCTGCTTTTCTATCCTCGAGTCGTCTTCCTCAATGCTGAGGGTCGTGACCCCCACTACGGATCACTTATAATTGTGATTTTTCCATTGTGAGGGGTGTTTTCTTGGGAAAAATATTTAAGTGGTGGGTTCCCGCGTCCTTCCACTCTCAGTCTTTAAGATCTCATTTAACTCCTCACGGCTCCGGTAGCCGTGTCCTGGAGTCTTAAGTGGCTTCGAAGTTGTCGGGTTAGTTAACTGCCGCCCGATGTTCGGCGTTGACTTTTTGCGGCCGGGTTCAGTCTTTCCCTGACCAACCCTCCTCCTTTTGCATCCGAGGACCGGCAATGGCGGAGTTATGTTTCTTTTCTATAAATCGTCTCAAATATATGATTTTTTAGTTGTACCACTATGGCATATGAGCGATATGTTAATCCAAGTGCGATTTATTAAAGAACATCTCGCCTGCTCGCGATCGGTGATGTTTTCGTCTAATGAATATGTAATAGCGACTAGAGTTACAGTCTGTACGTCACAGCTGGTGAGGTTTTATTACGTTTTTTGTAGCCTTGAGGTAAAATACTTTAAGACTTATTTTTCGACTTATGTTTTCAAGTACTTAGTAATACGAAAACTAGAATGTAAATAGCTTTTACTAACGAATACTTATTCTAACCACAGCTGGCGATATAATAGTATAATAAATATAGTTAACACCTCGGTTAATCGCCTCTTCAGGTGACAAAGGGACTGGCTCCTTTTTCGCACAAAGGATCAGCTGATTCTTTGTGCGAAAAAAAAGCCAGTCAGTTAGTTTAGTTTAGTTAGTTAGTTATTCAGCGCGGAAACGCTGCCATCATTCTTGGAACCATTCCATGTGGGCATGATTTGTATATTCCTAACGTATAATTAATTTAAGATAGACTTTACTTGTACATTTTTGTTGAAAAAAAAAATAGAATTATAATAAATGTTATTCCATTCATTTGTTTAACTTTCTTGCAAAGAAATCGGTGGAAATTTTGGGTATGGAGATAGTAAAAAGGCTTTGATTTAAAAAACATAGACAGAAGGCTGAGTAGAATAGACCACCCTCATTTCTTACCCAGGTGTTATAAAAGGCGACTAAGGTAAATTGACCTACCGTGTCGTATCTGGTTTAGAAGAATAAACCACCCTCTTTCTTACCGAGGTTTTGAGGTTATCGTGTCGATTCTTTTTCTTTAAGGTCCAAGACTTCATTTCTAATTAAAAATAATCCCTTTTTATTTTCATTAAAGTAATATTTTAAGTTTCCTGTGGGAGTTTTCCCTTAATGTACTCGGCAGCTGGAGAAAATTCAATTAGCATTGTTAACTAAGCAAGATAATAAAAAAACTGGTTAGATATAAGTCGTATTTTTAACTTTATATAAAGCTGCTGCCGTAGTTATGGTATTAATTTATGTAAGTGTACTTTGTTTATCAATAATAAATTTAATAAGTAATGATAGTTCAAAGAATGACTGCGTAGGTAAAGCTTTTTGGTTATCGATGAACTTAAAAAGCGGGTATTAGAAAGAATCACATAGCGAGTTATGGCACCAGCATTATGTTATGATAGGATAAAGTTAAAATATAATAAAAATAAAAGCAGCGGTAGCCGAATGGCATGGTGACAGACTTGCGATTGAGAGGTCGTGGGTTTGAATCTCGATCATTATACTACCGATTTGAACTCACTCCACAAGCTTAGGTAGCTGGAGGGATTAAGTAATTGTAACCCAAATTGCTAGTAACCTTTTTAAAACAAAAAAGGTGTTTTAAGTCGAGGTTCAAACTCACAGGAGACAAAGACAGGAAGACCCTTAAAGCGATGCTCCAGAAATTTGCGAGTGCGAATAGCACGAACTTACCAATTTTGACTGGCGTAACTTCTGCGCTCTTTTTATCTTTCCGCTAACGCTATCAAAGTTGTAAGGGCTAAAAGCATTAGTCGATTTTGAAATAAATATAGTACACATTCAAAGCTTAACTTGACCACTCCAAATTGGATACGAATATAGAGATCTTAAACTAATCTAACTTCAGACCTCGTAAAGCGTTCCGGGAAGTAGCTAAGTATTTTATGAATAATTAAAAACCATTTTTACTGCTCCAACATTCCCGGACCATTGTACTGTAATGGATGCCGTAAACTTTTTAATAAGCGGAGAATGGAACTATTAGGGCGACCGCGCTCTGAACTTTCCGTAAGTTCAAGCTTAATAACATTTAACTATGGTCCCCGTTTTCAGCTCACCTGAAAACTGCTTAATATGCTCTTTAATGTAAGTTTTCTCAAACTTCCTTAATAATATTGATTTACCTGTACCTACCTTTTTTAAGTCAGGAAAATCCATTAGGGTTATCGCCGCCCAACGGGGACGGGCGGCGGGTATGTCGGACTCTCACCGACTAAAAACCTGACAGTGCTCCACCACACTGACGGTGGCGGGGACAGGGTACCGTTGTACACATTGCCCTAACTAACCTAACTCTAGCGAGCGTCCAATATAACCCCGTTCGGACCGCTCGGAGGTCCCCATTAGGGCGTACCTGTACCTACCCTACCTTAATGTATCTGTAACTGAAATTATAATTTTTTTTTGTAACATGACAGTAAAGTCACTTAATAACCCCCAAAGTAAATTAATACTTGATTAAGTTAGTTTGGGGGTGGACAGTCGTGAGTGTATTTGTGATATATATATTAATTTATTTTATTTTTGAGTGAACAAGTGAGTTTTTTCAAAGTTTTTTTAGTTTTCTATGCATTGATCTTCTTAAAACTTTTTTACCAAAAACGAGTTACCATATTGAAACGATTATCTTCTTTAAAATTATTATATTCCATTATAAATATAATTTTCCATCTTTTTTTAATCTTCTTAGGCCTTAATGTAAGCGCTGAATATATCCTCCTGCCCTAATCCCACTCTAAGTGGGGTCAGCACAACATGCTGTAACATGATTTGACTGCGTTTTTACGACCGGCCCCCTGCCTAACGTCAACTTACCTTAGTCGTATTTTAAGACACCTCGGTAAGAAGGAGGGTGGTCTATTCTACTAAACCGGATACCACACGGTGGGTCAACTTACCTTAGTCGCCTTTTACGACACCTCGGTAAGAAATGAGGGTGGTACTATTCTACTTAGGATACCACATGGTTAAATGTAAGCACTGAATATATGATAGAAAGTCAGTTTAAATGAGATATTAAAAACAAAAACAGCGCCTCTCCCTGTTGACCTGTTTAGGGTAAACCAGTGGGCTATAATAAATTCCAATCACAAACGCAACGTAAGGTGACAATAGCACAAAAAACTAATAACAACGCCCACAGTACGTATACCCACAGCCTTATTGTGACATCTGCGTAAGTAGACCAGATTATATTATCTCCGTGAGTCGAGACAGATGTCCCGCTGTCCCGACACCTGGTTTCGTGATTGTCACCGTTTAAGGGACACAGACATTTGAAATTTTCCAACTTTAGTGGACAATGTGACAGGTTAATGATTTTCAACAAAATGCCATTTTTAAAAGCTTTTCTTTAACTTGCAGTGTATGTTTGTGAAGGTGGAATCTTGAAAGTAAATTTGACCCACATCCCGGTGTCCCATTGAGCTAATATTTTACATAAGGTCCAGTCCCAAAGACAAAGCATGTTTTTGATATCCATGACCTGACGCTGCTGCTAGAATAGAATCTAGATGAGGGATCTCCTCAACGGTTAATAGTAAGGATATGAAATTTCGTTAAAAGCTTTTTTTTGTCGGAAAAGGACAAAAATTACATTGATTTTTTTATTTCGTCGCTTAAGAACCTATCCTCTATAATAAATGACCATTCCATATTCACGGTTTCTGTATTCGCGGCAGATTTACGGAACGTATACCACGCGAATAAAGCGCTTCTGCTGTATTTAGTTCGTTTTACATTGTACGAATCAGTTTAAATATTTTTCTATTCAAATTGACAATATTCGTTTAGCCCTAATGGTTTTAACAGTGTCACAGGGGGTAGGGTGTGGACGTGTGAGCGTGGAAACATCGTTGAGATAGCGAAATATAGAGAGTAGCGCATAAACTCTACTAGCGTCAGAGAACGTCGTTCTAAAGATGCATAATGTGAGGCTGGACCTTCGGCTTAGGGCGACGTGTAGTGGAGGACTGGTGGTATTATTGTGACTAGTCATTACGCTACTGTATGAAGCTCTGCTAACTACGGGGAAAGTCGATCTAAAGTCTGGTCTCACATGAGGCACATCTAACCTAACCAGACCACGGCAATGTGTTGCGGAGAACTGGTAGTATGCTTGACTAATCAAGCCTTCTTCGGGAGTACGGTGATAAGCCATGATAAACTGACGTTAGAAAAATGAGATCTCACGGGATATACATGGAATATCGTCATTACAATGTCTTTATAAAAACTCAGGATCTGAACCGTACGAGTCAGATGGTCTTACCATTCATATTGTTAGTATATCCACATATCAAGAGAAATATATATTACGCAAATCCGCAATAAAATGTGGTGCAAAATAATACCCCGGAGGCTTTTTTTGCATTGAAAAAGTATGACAGTATGAATGCGAAAATTCTTAGCAATTAAAAACATAGTTGGGTTCAATGAAACAAGCGGTATTGAGTCAGTGGCGTACTTATGCAACGCAGGCAGATGTTTTTAATTGATGCTAATTGAACGTTCCTGTTTTGTTGAATGGAGCCAGCATAGGGCTGTCATATGCTAATCGGACACCCATAGAGTATAGGTCTCTGAGATGGTCAATGCATCTGGTACTCCCGATGCATCGATTTGTGGTGCGAGGGGCTGCTGTTTAGAGAAGCCCAGACATAGAGGTGACGCTTTCCGGGGTACAGAGTTGCTGCTGACAGGGATAGGGGCAATGTGTCCAACGGTACCCTGTCCACGTCCCCAGCAGCGTGGTGGAGTACTGTCAAGTTTTAAGTCGATTCCAACATATCCGCCGCTCGTCTCCGTTATGCGGTAATGACCCATAAGGGGATTCCCTGGTCAAAAAATGCCTACCTTGTGTTGATAGATATGGGGTCACTTTTGGGCTATCGATATTTCCTACATAAGCCCCACTCACATTCTCCGACGTGAAGGGGTGGTCCTTGGCTCGTTAGGAAGATGAACCTTGAGTTCTATGTCACAACCATTCAGTTTGTTAGTGTAATATGTGTGGGTTGAGATGTGTGATTCTTACCTTATATATTTATATACAAGACACACTTATATACAACTATTAATATAAATAAATATACCAGTACTTGTGTACAACATAGTCGGTCTGGCAACACAAGTATACGCACCTCTGTATTCGCACTATTTTAATATCACGTAGGCCGCAGTGATGAGGTACCCTCGCACACATAGATATATATGAAATACACATATGCAACACAAAGAAAATCTTATACTGTCTCAAGCGCACCGCGTCAGTAGCTCCAGAGCCGTAGCTGCGAGTGGATGTGTAGTGACGTACTATCAGTGCGTGCTAGTAAATAACTCGTATGTTATCCAACACGGTGTCTACTATACAACGATATGCGGTCTAGTGGTGAAATGCTTATCTTATAATCAAGCGAGATTGTTAACAAGTGCGAGTATACCCGAAAATTAAGTTTTTAGTGAAAGCTCATGCCTTTTGATATAAGATGTAAGAGGTGTGTTAATTTAATGTACCCTGTTGTTCGGAGCTAAGTCAGGGATGGCAGA
Organism: Morpho helenor; assembly: GCA_029227775.1. Lineage (NCBI taxonomy): Eukaryota > Metazoa > Arthropoda > Insecta > Lepidoptera > Nymphalidae > Morpho > Morpho helenor. The sequence continues at coordinate 12,382,307 of JARGCU010000002.1, forward strand.
AATAATATTCCTTGTTATATGCCTATTTATGAGACTTTAGCCTAAACTGTATTTGCCATTTCTTCTTGTAGTATATTATAAATGTATGCATTGTAATAATTATAAGTGTAAATTGTTGAGTAACACTAGTTCTATTCTACTAATAGATTAACTATAGCTCATAGGTCTCTCTTCAAGGGATTTCTTCTGAGTATAATATGTAGAATGCAGTTTATTATAAATCTATGTATGATAATAAATCATCATCATTCCTTATCTCACTCTAAGTGGGGTCGATATAAACATGTTGATGTTATAAACATGTTGTCACATGATTTGGCTACGTAGTTTACGGATGGACGGCTGCCTGACGTTAACTTACCTTAGTCGTATTTTTTGATATCTCGGTAAAAAGAGGGTAGTCTATTGTACTCTGCTGGATACCACACGTCAACTTTGTTACCATTCAAGATTAGATATGAGGATTACAACATTTAAGGAAGTTTTTTTTTAGTAACTGGATGAAATAGATAGTAATAAATTAAGAGCTACACGGCTGGTAGAGGTGGAGTGGCGGAGGGCAGCTCAGGAGGAGCTTCTCCGCCAATGGAGGCGGAGGCTGGAATCGCCCAGTGCAGGATTCTGGACGATTTCGGCCATCCAGCCCATTCTTCAGGGCTGGGTCGCCAGGAGGCATGGGGTCCTCACCTTCCGCCTTACGCAGGTGCTTTCCGGACATGGTTGTTTCGGGTGGTATCTGTGGAGGGTGGCCCAGCGCGAAGCGACTGGTGAGTGCCACGAGTGCGGCGCCGACTTTGACACGGCGCTGCACACGCTCGCAGACAGTCCAGCTTGGGCGGTCCAGCGGGCGCAACTCGTGGCACAGGTGGGGCACGATCTCTCCCTGCCCACCGTGGTTCGTGCCATGGTGGACAGGGAGCGATCGTCGGGCAGCGATGGCCTCCTTCTGCGAGGACGTTGTCTCGCGGAAGGAGGCGGCGGGACGGATCCGGAAAGTTGAGTCCTTGGATCTGATCCGCCGCAGGCGAGCGGGGCGCCGGCGACTCGCCGAAGTCCGTCGCATGCCGCCCTAACGGGGACCTCCGAGCGGTCCGAACGGGGTATCGGACGCTCGCTGGAGTTAGGTCCCCGAGGCGGTCGATGCATCTGGTGCCCCCGATGCGTCGTCCAGCGGAGGGAGGGGCCACTATAAGAGAGGCCCCGACCCAGAGGTGGCGCACTCTGGGGTACAGAGTTGCTGCTGGCGGGGTTGGGGGTAATGTCTTCATAGGTACCCTATCGCCGCCACCAGCAGCGTGGAGCACACAGGTTGTTTTAGTCGGTGCGAGTCCGACATAACCGTCGCCTGCCCCCGTTGGGCGGCGGTACCCATAAGGGGTTTTTTCCTGTTCAAAAAAAAAAAAAAAAGCTACACGGCGGGTCAACTTATCTCAGGCGCCTTATACGACACCTCGGTGAGAAATTAGGATGGTACTAATTTCTATTCTACTCAGCAAACGGTAGGCAATAATGAATAAATAAATTAAAAAAAAATGATGTATTAGAGTCGTTGCCAACCCTAAGTTAAAAGCTTAATGACTGTCTGCAGAAAGGTTAGCTTCACGTGACTATTTTGTTCTCAATTACAAATTATCATTAGTCGGCTACGTGTAACGTACTGTTTTGAAAATTAGTAGAATATTACCTGCTACTTCTTCTCCATTGACCTCATTTCAGAGGTATATATAATGCATTTTAAAATGTATATGTATTTATGTTTTTGTGATAATCTATTTATGAGAAATATTAAAAAGGATCTTAAGAAAGAGGCTAGGCTAAAAGGCTTGATCAATTTTTTCTTGTATTCCACTATTTGCTAAATTCTCGGATATACTCATAGATGATGTTGTAAGTGATCTTGTATTGCGTCACATCATCTTTTAATAAATAATAAAGTTTATTTGCCGTGTGATATCCGGCTGAGTAGAATAAACCGTCCTTTTTTCTTACCGAGGTGTCGTAAAAGGCGACTAAGGTAAGTTGACTCGCCGTGTAGTATCCGGCTGAATAGAATAGACCACCCTCTTACCGAGGTGTTGTAAAAGGTGACTAAGGTTAGTTGACGTCAGGCAGGGGGATGGTCATAAAATACCTAGCCAAATTATGTGATAACATGCTTATTTAACATTTTGTACCGGGGACATCGGAATCGAGTATATCGGTATCATAAAACCTATTTTTATTTATTCATATGAGGCGGTTGGTCGTTCAAAATACGAAACGGCGGTTCAACTTACCTTAGTCGCTTCTTACGACATTTCGGTAAGAAATGAGGTTGGTCTATTTTACTAAACCGGATGCCACACAGCGGGACACTTAACTTAGTCGTCTTTATGACATGTCGGTAAGAAATTAGAGTGGTCTATTCTACTCAGCCTGATACTACACGGCGAGTCAATTTAACTTAGTCGCCTTTTACGACACCTCGGTAAGAAATGAGCGTGGTCAATACTACTCAGCCGAATACCCAACGGAAGGTCAATTAGGTTCTAATATACCATCGTTAAAGAAACCTTTTGACATAACAAATATTGAAAGAATGCTATAGGATTCGATTTTATGGACTATAAGTGGAAAGAAACCCGACGGCTATACCACACGGCTGATATATCAAAAACAAAATAGCTCGATTTTCTTAAACATATTATTATCTTTGTCGCCTTAATCCGCTTATTATGATACTCTGTCAAATATTATATAACAAAGGCTCCCGTTATCTGATTTCAAGCGATTCAGGAACAATGGGAATCCGTTTATTGACACTCCATAATCCTTAATGTTTTAGGGATGAAATACAAAGGCCCCTAACCTTAGTTATGAAGCAAATTGAAGAGCCGAAGGTATTATGATGATTTATGTCGTTGAAATTAGCGTTTACAATTCTGTCGGGTAATTAAGCGATTCTTGTAAAAGCTTTCGTATTTTTATATCTTCGGTTCGTTTTAAAATTTCATTTCAAAATATTTATTTAATTTTAAAATTTTCATTTCAGAAATTAATAATTATCTACTAGCTGTGCCTGCGGCTACGCTCGCACTTAAAAGTAGTTATTGTGAGTTAAACATAAGATATAGAGACATGCTGTCGCGGACTTTTTGCATTATTTTTCTAGATGTACTTTCTTCTTCTATCTTTCCTTAAAACGGCTAATGTGCTATTAACCTAACCCTTCCGGAATAATTGCACTACCGTTTAATAAAAACCATACAAAAATCTGTTCAGCATATTTTGAATCATCGTTCACATACAGACAGCTTTTTGGGACTTTATTTTATAATAAGTATAGATATTCTACAAGACCATTGCTGTCATAGCCGAATGTTAGATTAGTTTTTCTACTGAAATTACAATTTACGATATAAAACTGTAAAATAACCTGATTATCTATGGAAATTTTAAAGTGCTGTTACGACAAAGCTAAACTGCTGATATTACGATATCTCGACGGAGTTGCGGAAAACAGATCGCAAAGGTAATTGCGGTATAAGCCTGTTCGGAAAATTTGCCATTAGGTGAGTTGGACACTTCTCGAACGAGCGGAAGGCAATTTGCAGCTTATATTAAGCCATTCAGTTTTAACTTTATTTTTATTTACAGCAAAAATATACGTTATATCTATCTTAAGCTACTTACACGCTAGGACTATACTAATCATGCCCACCTGGAATGGTACCAAGAATGCTGGCAGCGTTTCCGCGCTGAATTGCTAAGCTAATTCTTTGTGCGAAAAAGTCTCTCTTGTCATCTGAACAGGCAATTAACCGAGGTGTTGAAACGGATATTTATTTTGCACTTTGACTCCATGGCCCTAGGGTCTCAACTGCAAACGGCACAAATATATAACTCTCGATGAGAGATGCATACTTCCGTCGTTTGCCCTATTTGGCAATTTCTGCCGCAGCTCCAAGTCTTGACGCTGTTTTCCTGATATGGGACGAGGCTAACGTATCAACGCATGTTGCGTCCCACATTAGGGCCCGTCCCCGTTCCCAAGGAACTAGCGACAAGCCGTCTGGTCTCTTGCCATTTAACTTTTCATTGTTATATGTTTCTTAACCAGCGGTTTTTTAAATCTATAAAATAAATATATAACTTAATACTTGTGTTATGGGTGACAGGTCGTGAAATACGACTAAGTTAAGTTGACGTCAGGCAGGCGGCCGTTCGTAAATACGTAGCGAAATCATGTGAGAACATGTTTATAACATGTTTGTCGGCCCCACTTAGAGTGGGATAAGGGCAGGAGGATCATGAGTGTTATTTGGCTATAATCCACAATAACATATATCTATACTAATATAATAGAGGATACAAAAAATGCCCATTTAAATTCAAATTCAAAATATTCTTTATTTAAGTGGAATGTATACAGTACTTTTGAATCGTCAAATGTTTTAAAGAAGCTACCACTGAATCGGAAGTGTGCTCCTACCGAGAAAAACCTGCAAGAAACTCGGCGGATAATCATTTCAACAAAAAAAAATACAATAAAAAAAATTACACTCGCAGATAGATTAGAGTGGAATAAGAGTAGGAGAATGAAAATAAACTAATTAAAACGACATTCAACACAATCTACCTGTCAGGTATTATAAACAGCGAATCAGTAACTTGTGACAAAAGAGTTTTGTAACGTAATGCAAATGTAAAAGAAGGTACAAGAGGTGTAGTCAAGCCAATCTTTCATCGAATAAAAACTGGAGCACGAAATATTATTAAACGCGGAACTAATAAAAACCGGTAAAAGAGCTTGCATTAATAGTTCCAGTGTTCGGACGCCTATTAAAAATTTAACGGCTCGAGTTACCGCCAGAGAATAATGGGCTGGAAGTATTTAAGCCGCTAGGGAAAAATGGATTTTAACTATTCATAAAATACTTTCCGCGAACTCTTTATGTGCGCTGGTTAAACATTACGGTAATTCACACTTATTGGTATTTGGATTGGAATTAACTTAGCTAAAGCTAAAGAAGCTGTTAGACATTACACATTAGATAAATGAAGAACTTTTTTGTTTTTGAGGATTATGATTGGGCTCAATTAATGTTATTGCATTTTTACAGTGTACAGAAGAACGTAATAAGAATTATTTGTTAGCGCACACTATATACAATAACACGATATAATGGGAATACCACAATTCCCGTTCCGAGATGCACTTCTCTTGAATGACGAACAAAGACTGAATGTCACTGAAACGTTTTATCAGTAGGAAGACTCAACCGGAAACAACACGTTACAGTGTTGCCACCATTTTAATCAAAAAGGGCGCTATACTCTTGTTTCATGACTGTGTTGCTATAAAATACAAAGCGGAAGTCAATGGCGACAACGTATTAATTTTTTTTTTCAGTAGAGTTGACTATTAAAAGGCTTGAGAATTTAAAATTTTATCGTGAATTATATCAAAATAATATTCCCATTGGTATTGTATTATGGACTTCCGCAAAGTAACTCCTAATTCTATAAATTATTCAAAGGATTGAATTAAGAATATTCTTTTTTTACTTACTCTTTTACTTGAATAAAGAATTTGATTTTGAATTTGACTGTTATTAGATAAAACAGTAGCTTAGAACAATGATCCTTTATCTTAAATATTCAATATTAATTTTATATATATGTGTCCGTCCTCCATAATCCTTTTATTCCTTCTCCCTTGCACACTTTCATCCTTCTCGCTCACACGTCTTCCGTTCCTTTCCATGCTTCACACATAACGTTCCATTCCCACAGAATAAAATCAGAATTTCGTTAGCAGCTCCAACGATTTTCATGAAACTTATAGTATTTATCAGTTTCATGGGCGATAAATCGATCTAGCTAGGTTTCCTTTTAAATAAATGTTTTTTTGTCCCTGTTTTCAGGCACTGAATAACTGCTATATTATTTGAAAATATAGTTTAACGAAACTTTCATTTGTAAAATTGTAGTAGCTCAGTGGTAATTGGGTGGTCCAAATAGTTATAACACCTAGTTCGAATCTAGTCATATCCTTTTTTTTTCATATTGCATATTTTTTATATTTAAAAAAAAATTACCGAGCAACGCCCGATCTCCCAGGTGCTAACTAAGTAAAGCAAAACGTATTTCTAACAATAACATTGCTGTAAGGTTCTGTGGCTTTGTTTTTTTTTTTTTGACACTTATACACACGGTCATCCGTCCCCACAGTAAGTAACTTAACTTACTTGTGTTATGGTAGACGGACAACTGGTGAATATATACTTATATATTTTTTAAATACATACTTAAATACAAATATACACCCAGGCTTAAAAACCAACAAATTCATTTTATAAAAAATGTTGGCCCTCGGCGGGAATCTAACCCGCGACCTGCGGAGCCGAAGGCAGGATCACTACCCACTGCGCCAACGGGCCAGTCACAGATTATATTCTTATGTGATTTATTATAGTTACTTAATCAATAGGTGGTAAGAAGTAATGAAATAAATATAAACAAACAGAATAACGTAATATTTAATGATATAGACCACTAAATCTCTGGAGAAATCACATTTTATTATTACTACATCATAAAACAAAGCTATTAACCAAATTCTATGTCTTGGCTTATAGTCTTACGTTGGGTCGTTTCTATTTGATGAATATACAGTTGAATTTATTTGCTTTTGATTTTGAATTTCATTTGATCTTTTGAGGAACTGTAACCCAGTATTTTGATGTATTTAAAATCAAGTGACTTCTTAAATCTACTGCTGTAATAGGTTCCGTTTTCTTTATTGTAATTTTTTTTTTACGGATCTCTAACAGCATTACATATTAAATACTAATAAAATTACAATTAAAAACCTTAAAATAAACAGAAACACAAGGGAATAATTAAAACATAAAAAAACAACATTGAGGTTCAAATATTAACTCTGATGTTAAAATTTTAGTACCTACATATTTTTATAAATGATGGAAGCCATCGCAGCCAATATCCTGTGATAATACGTCCATTGTGCAGCTATTATATACGAGCGAGATACGTGATATTGGGGTATTCTGCCCAGTTTTGTTCTAGCAAACTTTGTCTTAATCAACGGACATAGAATGCGAGGCGCTTTACAAGGTATATTTTTATTAAATTCAAATTCAACAAAATTTTATTCAGATAAACTTGTACACAAGTGCTTTTGAATCGTCAACTCTACTGCTGGTTCGGAAAGCTGTTCCTACCAAAGAAGAGCCAGCAAGAAACTCGGCGGTTGCTCTTTACAACATAATACTTACATAAAGTAATTACTATCTTGTACAGGGTCGGACAGTAGCTATATCCACGCATTCTTATCGTCTAAATAATCCTCAACAGAATTGTAGGCTTTTTGTATCAGTTTCTCTTTAATAGTGTTTTTAAACTGCTGTAATTGCAAAGCTAAAATCTACCTAATATGTCAAATTTGAGACTGGCTTATCAATTCGAAATACCTCTATGATACAAAGTTGTAGTTTAAAAGTCAGAACTCTTGGCAGAACGTCACTGATGTCAAAATAAGTTGCCAGCATACATCTCTAGCAGCTCGACGTTTATTGATGATTCACACGCTGGATTCTGTAAATCATGTCATTCATCTTTCATACCGAGCGACGAGCTGAATACTAAATTCAATGGAAATGTAACAGCTTGTTTCACAATTTCAATTTCCGCTTTGAACCAATGCACTATTTTAGTGAGGTAATGTTAGGATTGGCTTTTGTATTGTACCTACGTGCTTTCGTTTAAATTTGTTGGTTTTCTTTGTCAAAGCTTATTTGCATTATATGCTGGATCTATGAGTTCTCAGTCTATTTACAAATCATATGACAATATGTTTATGACATGTTGTGCCGACCCAACTTAGAGGATAAGGGCAGGTGTATATATATGTGAAATGAAATAAAATATTTTAATTTATTTATTTTTGATTAAGAAAAAACCAAAAATATTCGTTTATAGTCTTATCTGTCTTAAATTTTTGATGAGTTCAAGTTATGCAATCTGTATAAGCAGCATCCACAGAATATCCCAAGTGTGCAGTAAGTGTTTCCTTGTTGAATAATTAAAATGGAGTTCGCATAAAACACAGGTCAACCCTCGCGTTACCTGATGAGGCAATAAACCTTGCTGTTGAAATGGATATTAAGCTTTTGTACACAGTACATCAAAATCAGTGTCGAAACAACCTCAATTAGGTAATATTGTTTTTTACTACTATCCAAGGAAATATGGTTTTTGTAACCCATATGTTAGTCCCATATATGTATATCGTCTCGCTGGACCGAAGATACCAAAAAAGGTTGTTGGGGTCAGGTGGATGCGCATTGCGGAGAATCGGGATGTCTGGCGCAGAGATGGGGAGGCCTATGTCCAGCAGTGGACTGCGATAGGCTGATGGATGGATGGATGGATATATGTATAAGCTTCAATTATACAATTTGGTTTCAAGAATTACACGTTACTCTACGGAGGTTCATAATATAAAAGTAATGAAAATATTATTTTGCTATAATCCGTGAAAAAAGTATAACGCTAAATGTAGAGTCCACTATCTGTTCTCATACCTGATACATGCAGAATTTGTAAAACTCATGCACTATTCGCCAATAACACAACAATATACAAGCACTGAAGGCATTCACTACCGAAGTCTCAACGTCTCAACAATCGTTAAGAGATAGGCCCCCACGAAAAAATCGCCTTTTGTGAAAGTGAAACAGACAGACAGAATTATGGATTTATAATATTAGAATAGGTTTTGGCTACACGCATATATTAATTCCAACCAATAACTAGGTGCCGGTGCTATAACTTTAGGACCAAGACTGGAATCGCGGAACGCGATTAGTATTTTCAAACAACACAAAAAAAGTCAAATTAAAAAAGCTTTTAAATAAATTCTATTCTATTCGATATTTGTTCTCGTATATCGAACACGACAATAGAAAGCTCAGTGAAAGACATAATGATGGAGTAGAGTGAAAATAGTACAAATTACACTTCGATATTGAAACAACCTCTGCCAATCTATCATTTGTATCGATAGATCGAGCATTGTTACCTGTTTTGGATGACAGTGTCGTATACGAGTATAACTTATATTTGTTCAATTCATTGAATTTCTTGGCTGAATTTTATAGTGCAAAAGTAGTGATAGAATTATTTGCTATTCGCCTTAAGAAAGTCTAAATAATGCGAAGTAAAACGGACCTGAATGAAGTAATGCTGAGCGGTTCGTTCCATGTTGGCCTAGATGAACAGAAGGTTCTCTCCCTGTCCACCGTGGTTCGTGCCATAGTGGTCGTGGTCATTGACAGGTCGTGGGCAGCGATGGCCTCCTTCTGCGAAGACGTAATCTCGCGGAAGGAGGCAGCGGGGCGGATCCTGGAAGTCGAGTCCTTGGATCCGATCCACCGCAGGCGAGCGGGATGCAAACGACTCGCCGAAGCCCGTCGTATGCCGCCCTAACGGGGACCTATGGGCGTCTCGAACGGGGTTTATCGGGCGCCCATCTGAAAAGATCCCCGAGGCGGTCAATGCATCTGGTGCTCCCGACGCATTGATTAGCTGGGGAAGGGGCCATTTTAAAGAGGCCCAGACCCAGAGGTGGCTCACTCTAAGGTTCATAGATGCTGCTGGCGGGGATGGGGGCAATATGCACCACGGTACCCTGTCCCCGCCACCAGCAGCGTGGTGGGGTACTGTCACGTTTTTAGTCGGTGCGAGTCCGACATACCCGCCGCTTGTCCCTATAATGGATTTTCCTGATAAAAAAAGGCGAGCAGGAGAAGGTCGAAAATCCTTTATGGACGCTTACCAGTACGGGCTGGTAAGCGTCCGTAAGGGATTTTTCCTGACTACGAAAAAAAAATGCTAAGTGTAGAAAGTAAATACGTTTTCACGCCTTACACATGCAGGATTATAGGCTAACCGTTTAACTTAGACCTTGCCTGCGGAGCACAAGGGCGAGGTAGGTGCCGCCAGTCACCTCTTGTATCTACCTCGGTCCCCGTTCTCATCCTACCTCCGCGCCTTTGTTATTGAACTGTTATCTGATTTAAACTGTTAGCCTAAAGTAACATGTAGCCCAAACTAAAATGTGGATGGAATTATCCATTTTTATATCTTTTTTATAGGAAAGTATGTCGATTGTCCTGGCTTTCAACCCCTGATAGGGATCACAAGTTCTTAACATTCGGCTGGGCTATCACAGTATTTTTTTAACAGAATCATCTCAGACAACGTCACGGGCTACACATAGTGTACATTCCTATAAATATTACAGCGTAATATTTCCGTTGATATTCCGCCCGAATCGTCTACTAAGCCCCGCGAGATAACGAAACAAATATGTTTCTGCAGATAAGTTATTGCGCCTCGCACATTAGCTGCTTTATCCAGAAAGACGTATTAGAGTTTTATATCATAAATAACATATATGTCTAAAGCGGAAATAACCAAATGGGTTATAGGTTCAAACCTCTTACCAAGAGTTTCTGTTAAAACCAATATATCTCATTTTAATTTATCGTGCGCTTTTCTTGATCTCCTGTTGCTTTCCCTGTCAGTCCCTATGTCCCTATATCCCTATGTATAATTAAATCTTTAAAACTACGCAACAGATTTTGATACAGTTTTTTTAATAGATAGAGTGATTGAAGAGGAACGTTTATATGTATAATAACATTCAATATGGAGTACAGAAATACTGTAAATTTGAGGTTTCTAATGTGATGTCGTAAATAATTACATTTTTTCCCGCTTACATTACAAACGCAGGCTAAAGTAAAAGAAGTAAAAAGTAAAAATTTTTTACTTACAAACGCAGGCTAAACTCTACGAGATTTATCAAAATGATGTACTAAGTATTTGTACACCTGGAAAAGGTCTACAGAAAAGTCCACGATGGTATATGTCTATCTCTTATGGATAACCCATAATAGCATTTTTTGTCATTTACTTTTTACGAAAAATAATGCCTTATGTTTGTTATGTAGGTAGATAGGTAATAACATTGTACGCGGCGCGGCCATTCATTCAACTCTCTGTAATCAAGTGTGCACACAAACGGTGATATATAATAATGTTCAAAGCAATTTTATACAATACAGCATTAATCCTTATCCAATTAAGTATCTTAAATAAATTGTTGATTCAATATAGATCAATATGGCCGTTTACAGCATGTAATTTAAGTAAATATTTTCGGATATATTACAGATTTAAAATGCCGTGAGGAGGCCGCGCTTCGTCCTATAGCACTTCGAATTTAGCAGCTATATGTCGCTCTTTCAAGAGTTTGTTTAATGCCAAGGAAGCTGTGAATGTTGTATATAAAGACATTCTGTAATTAATTGTAAAATTAAAATTCATATGGAAAAATGTAAAAATAAATAAGTAAATATGTAGCATATGAATTTAGATATTCCAAAGATAGCAGAAAATCTTCTTGGTATAGAGAGAGGGGAATTATTTTACTCTAAATTTGACGCGTGCGGTCCACGGGCAGTAATGAATAAATCAAAACTACTGGATCGATTTTAATCATTTTTTTATCGAGTGACATAGGCTATATATATTTTATACCCGTGCGAAGCAGGGGTGGGCCGCTAGTGCTGTATATATTTTCTTTTTACATTATCGTGGATTATAGCATCATAATTTTACTGTTTTTGCGAGAGTGATGGTCAGTGCAATTATAATATGTACACAATAACAATATATCTTATTACTAAATAACTAGTAGGTATTAATCTAGGTATTGGAGAATAAATTACATAAATTTATTGTTCGACGGACAAAATAAAACGCACAAATAAACAGTGCATAAGAAATTCAACTGCTTTGTGTAAATGCGCGCACGAAAGAGCTTTCCAACTCAGTTTTATCTTGCTTTGTGTTAGCCATTTCGTCCTTCGAGCCGTGCTCGTGATCCTTTGTGACTGTCCCCCTGTCTTTTACAACTCGTTGGAACCTTTGACTCGGTTAATCTTTTCAAGCACAACTGACAAGTAATACTGCACTACTTTAACAAGAATAAAGTAAGAAGTTCATTTATAATTTGTTTGTTGATAAAATTGTTTTGCTATATTACGTGTGGTATCCGGCTGTAGAATAGACATCCTAATTTCTTAAACGTCGTAAATGGCGACTAAGGTAAGTCGATCCGCCGCGTGGTATTGTTGAGTTTGTGATAGTGAACGTATGTAGTGCTTGTGTACGAATCCTGCATGTATCAAGTATGAAAACGGATTGTCCACTCTATATTTAGCATTACATACATTTTCTATTTTACGTCATCGCGGATTATAGCAAAATAATTTTAGAATTCGTACTTAATTAACGGACAAGGATTCTTTAAGAGAACCTCAAAATACAATCCGGCTCGCTAATTAACGCTGTACGAATTTGCATTACCATTAGAGAATATTTATTATACAAACTCAAATGAACCGGCGCCGTTCACGATACTCCGGGGAACTAGTTTTAAGAGGAAATTGTAAAACTACAAACATAATTAGGACAAGAGTTTTTAACAAGTTGACAATGCTTTAAAAAAAGTGTTAAAAAAATTTCTTGCCCCTACTGTTAAACGTTAAGCAGTTCCTTCGTCTGGAGCGAATCCTGGCAGTAGCATCAGGTCATCCTTATCATAAACATGCATTGTCATTGAGATTTTAAAAATAAAATAAAACATAGCTAGATCAATTTTTAATGTGTGTGTGTGAGTGTGTGTGTGTGTGTGTGTTGTGTGTGTGTGTGTGTCTGTGTCTGTGTGTGTGTATATGTAGCAGGATACCACACGCCTAAATAGCTTCAATTGTACCTAATTTCATTAAAATCGCTCTAGTGGATTAGCTTAGAAAGCGTAAAAAACATGTACACAAAATTCGGAATTAATAATATTAGTGTAGGGTTCAAACCCGGGCAGACACCAATGAGTTTTCCTGTTAAAACTTATGTGTCTAATTAATAATTGCAATTTATGACGCGCTATACAGTGACGGAAAACATCGTGAGGAAACCTGCATATCTCTAGAGAATTCTGGAGATATGTGTAACCTACCAATCCGCATTGGAGCAGAGTGGTAGGTCTTAGCTCCAATCCTTGTCTCCAAAAACGGAGAGAAGAGGCCTATTCCCAGCTGTGGGAGAGTAACAGGCCGGTACTTATTTACTTACTTAGCTAAGGATTATTTCACTGAAATAACTTATGAAACGTCAGGTAATCGGCATTGCGGGCTTAATGCTTATTCATGCAAATTGTCGCAAACTACGTCGAGTGTAATTACAAACAAGGTTTCAGAGATAGGGTTTCCTACAACTGAAATGCAAATAGGTACAGCTAAATTAATTAGTAAGCTAGATCTTAAGTTATTTGCTGCAAGATTCTGGATGACTGCGTAAACTCCGGTATCTAACGCTTTGTAATGTACTGATATTAACTAAATTGTTTCCGTTTATATTTAACTAGCGGCCTGCCCCTGCTTCGCACGGGTATAAAATATATATCCCATGTCAGTCAGTGTAAAAAAAATGATTAAAATCGATCCAGTAGTTTTGATTTATTCATTACTGCCCGTGGCCCGCAAGCGTTAAATTTGGAGAAAAACAATTTCCTTTCCCTATACCAAGAAGATTTCCTGCTATCTTTGGAATATCTAAATTCATATAGTACATTTTAACTTTTTTACTTTTACATTTCCCTATGTATTATATTTTTACAATTAATTACAGAATGTCTTTAAACAAACTCTTAAAAGAGCGACATCGCTGTTAAAGCCGAAGTGTTATAGGGCGAAGCGCGGCGTCCTCACGGCATTTTAAATCTGTAATATCTCCGAAAATGTTCACTTAAATTACATGCTGTAAACGGCCATATTGATCTATATTAAATCAACTATTTATATAAGGTACTTAATTGGATAAGGATTAATGCTGTATTGTATAAAAATTGCTTCAAAAATAAGGCATTATTTTTCGTAAAAAGTAAATGACGAAAATGCTATAGTGGGTTATCCATAAGAGATAGACATATACCATCGCGGACTTTTCTGTAGACCTTTTCATGGTGTACAAATACTTAGTACATCATTTTGATAAATCTCGTAGGGTTTAGCCTGCGTTTGCAATGTAAGCGGAAAAAAATGTAATTATTTACGACATCACATTAGAAACCTCAAAAATTACAGTATTTCTCTAGTCCATATTGAATTTTATTAGACACTAGCGGCCTGCCCCTGCTTCGCACGGGTATAAAATATATATCCCATGTCAGTCAGTGTAAAAAAAATGATTAAAATCGATCGAGTAGTTTTGATTTATTCATTACTACCCGTGACCCGCACGCGTTAAATTTGGAGAAAAACAATTTCCTTTCCCTATGCCAAGAAGATTTCCTGCTATCTTTTGAATATCTAAATTCATATAGTACATTTTTAATTATTTACTTTTACATTTTCACTATGTATTTTATTTTTACAATTAATTACAGAATGTCTTCAAACAAACTCTTGAAAGAGGGACATAGCTGCTAAAGTCGAAGTGTTATAGGGCGAAGCGCGGCGTCCTCACGGCATTTTAAATCTGTAATATCTCCGAAAATGTTCACTTAAATTACATGCTGTAAACGGCCATATTGATCTATATTAAATTAACAATTTATTTAAGGTACTTAATTGGATAAGGATTAATGCTGTATTCTATAAAAATTGCTTCTAAAATATGGCATTATTTTTCGTAAAAAGTAAATGACAAAAACTGCTATTGTGGGCATAAGAGATAGACATATACCATTGCGGACTTTTCTGTAGACCTTTTCAAGATGTACAAATACTTAGTACATTATTTTGATAAATCTCGTAGGGTTTAGCCTGCGTTTGCAATGTAAGCGGAAAAAATGTAATTATTTACGACATCACATTAGAAACCTCAAAAATTACAGTATTTCTCTACTCCATATTGAATGTTATTAGACATGTAAACCTTCCTCTAAAATCACTCTATCTATTAAAAAAAAAACCGCATCAAAATCTGTTGCATAGTTTTAAAGATTGAAGCATACATAGGGATATACGGACATAGGGACAGACAGAGAATGCGACTTTGTTTTATACTATGTAGTGATATTATTTATTTTTACAATTGATTAGACAATCTCTTTACATACAACATTCATAGCTTTCTTATCATTAGACAATATAAACTTAAAAGAAGGACATTTAGTTGCGCCTCCGGTCGCTGCTAAATTCGAAGTGCTTATAGGTCGAAGCGCGGCCTCCTCGCGGGATTTTAAATCTGTAATATCTCCGAAAATGTTCACTTAAATTACATGCTATTAACGGCAATATTGATCTATATTAAATCAACAATTTATTTAAGGTACTCAATTGGATAAGGATTAATGCTGTATTGTATAAAAATTGCTTTGAACATAAGGCATCGTTTTTCGTAAAAAGTAAATGAAAAAAACTGCTATTGTGGGTTATCCATAAGTGATAGATATATACCATCGCGGACTTTTCTGTAGACCTTTTTAAGGTGTACAAATACTTAGTACATCATTTTGATAAATCTCGTAGGGTTTAGCCTGCGTTTGCAATGTAAGCGGAAAAAAATGTAATTATTTACAGAAACCTCAAAAATTACAGTATTTCTCTACTTCGTATTGAATGTTATTACACGTACAAACCTTCCTCCGGAATCACTCTATCTATTAAAAAAAACCGCATCAAAATCGGTTGCGTAGTTTTAAAGTTTTATGCGTACATACGGAAATATGGACTTTGTTTTATAATATGTAGTGACTAGTAATCTCCAGCGGCTTGGGTGAAGATTAAAACCGTAATATAGTATTTTGATAACCTTAAAAATGGTTAGAGTGGGTTAACCTTAAAAGCTAAACATATGCTGTCGACTTTTATTTTAGAGGGGAACAATTTTGTAATACATGATTTTTAAATAACTATTACCGTTTACTCAGCGCACGCAAGGAAATCTTTAAATTTTATCATTTTCGTAATATTTTTTATTGCTGCTCCTCTTCTATTCATCTTAGCGTGATATTATCCATGCCTTCCTCGATAAATGGACATCAATATTGCCCAGAGGATTAACCTTGAGAGCGTAACATCCCACATGTTACGCTCTCAAGGTTACATTTTTACATTCATACATTTTTTTACGTTACATACATACAGACATAATATTATTATAGATGCTTATCCAAACAATGTATGCGCAAGCGCAGTATAATCAGATTTGCGCG
Organism: Morpho helenor; assembly: GCA_029227775.1. Lineage (NCBI taxonomy): Eukaryota > Metazoa > Arthropoda > Insecta > Lepidoptera > Nymphalidae > Morpho > Morpho helenor. The sequence goes on from JARGCU010000002.1 coordinate 12,398,598, forward strand.
GGTAGAGTCGCTCATATAGGTGAATTTGCTTTGGGCTTTGATTCAGCCTCCCACTATTCAAGCACTACCCAAAAGAGTCAGTTGTTAACATATAATGTAGTGTGGTATATATAATGTAGTCAAATCTAATGTAAATTTGCAGGTTATACATATTGTACAAATATTATATGAATGCAGAATTTCTGCTTATCGCATGTTAAGTTATAAATATCAAACATACTAATTTATTTTTAACTCTTATTTTTTTTAACTTTAGCCGTTACGGCTTAAGTTCAGTTACTGAAATCACCTTTAAGATAACTACAATATCTCTCTTGACACAATACATACTTATTTTCTTCATAACACTGCACTAAACTTGTACCATCAAAGCAATAGTAACTCACATTGTAATAAAAGTACTTGGAACAATAAAATTTATCACGATGCTAGCAACCGAGAGGTCTGCTTGGAGAGAATTCATTGAGTAAAGCACTTGCAATGACAGTCGCATTTGAAAGCGACCCCCGTCAAATAATTGCAGTTTCGATACAGAGATCATGTTGCATTCATTATCACATGTTTGTTGAATCGACAAAATATTTATTTATTTTGCATAAAAATTTTACATTTTACAAGCGTTCTGATTAAAAAATTATTCTTTCAGTAAAACAATTACTATTTTAATAATTTGCCTCCAAGTTTTAATTAAAACTTACACAAACATTAAATGTGAAGAGGCAACTCTGAAATCTCTTATATTTTTAATATCTCAAAAATTACCTTCGAAATTTATTCGTTAATAATGCAGTTAACGCTTTACGATATTGCGCACAGAGAGCACTTTAAACTTTAATCGTCGCGAGCATCGACGTCTGGTTTAGCGATGGCCGAACAGTGAAGGTGCTTGACCTTTAACAAAGACTTGTGAATTCAAGTTCTATAATAAACATTCACAATGCAACGAAAAAATTCTCCGGCACATTTCCAAAATTTTTTGTGTAATATTTGTAACGCTGACTATAGGGTCTCAGCACAGGTCTGTTCAAGTTGGTAAAAGGGGTAATTGATTGCCTAGAATTACTACAAAAAATTAACTTAAAAACAACCATCTTAACTACCAAGGCAATCAAAATATTCACCATTTACTACAAGCTCGGCACAAAGCAAATTGGGACATCATGCCTCCTTGAACAGAATACAACGTCGCTACAATTATTTATCAAAAGAATTAGATGTAAACATATTTAGCGATAGCATCCATACAGATACAATATAATTAAAAGCAAAAATTAATTTAACAATATTGCTATAATTGGTATTTACATGAAACTGACCAATACGCATTGTAGAAAGTTGTTTTAAGTCCCCAATAAATCTCAGTGAGATATTAACAAACTGCTCTTACCCATTATACTATTATCTTTTATTATTAAACCCGGGTTAGATATCTCCTTTAGTCTTGATATTCTAACACGTTTCAATGTTGATTTTTATGTTATCATTCATTAAGCTCTATAATTATTGCAAGCGAGTTATGCAATCGGTCGGTATTAGCTAACGGTGCCGAACTCATCTCACTTTGTATCTGGTATCAACCACGTAGATCGAGTGCGCGGGTTCATTTGAAGTGTCTAGGAGAGGTATTTTACTTATCTACGAAGCTTGTGGCACGATTTTGTAATGAACTTTTTAATACCGAAGACTGTTTGTTTTTTAAATCACAACCTTTTAATAGAGCATAGTAACTTATACAGGCTGGTACCTAATAAACGAGATTAAATGAATCCACTGAAATGTACGTAATAGGTAACTTTGGCATGATTAAATTTTCTTAAATATCGTTTACAAAAATGTATTTTCGAACAAAATAAATATAATAATTGAGATCTGGCTTTGTTAGTAATGGTTGAGTAATCTGGCGCTGCGCTCTTGTTCAAAAAAGGAGGCGAAAACAATAACAATATAGTTTTGTCTCCTTCGCACTTGTCACACTTACGTCTCTCGATCAAGGTTATGCATTACATACGAAGTGGAATCGAAACGGGTCATTACCCTCCTATAACATGTATCTTTTATTCAAAACGTGAAATTTGTATGGCTAAATTACTTTACTAAATTAACTGATTTTTTATGTAGTTTGCTAAGGTGTGTATTTGGACGATTCTACTAATATTATAAATGCCAAAGTTTGTGAGTATCGATGTATGCTTGTTACTCTTTGACGGCGAATCCGCTGAACCAATATCGATGAAAATTGAGCACAAGTATTTCTTATATAGGCTATAGAAATCCTGTTAATTCTACAGGAATAGGACATTCAAAAGCGTCATCTCTTATCAAACTATCACGTGACAACATTCCATGCAAACGAAGTTGCGGCTAAAAACTAGTGGAGTTAACTCCACTGTAACTGCCCCATTATTGTTGTCAATGATAACTTTCTAAAATAGAATAAATAACTTTTTATTCTCTGTAGACAAAGTAACGTGATTTTCTCAACAGTTCGTGACGCAAAGCGATCGTGAAATACATTAAAGCATGCCTTGACCTGCATGGGGTTTTTATGTTTTGTTCAGTAAGCATTGGGTAAACACGTGAACTAAACATGAAAACTATTGTCAGTGCTAACCATGGTTTATACCTTAACACCGTAACAGTTTCTTATTACTCCACGCTGGACTTTTGCGCGGTTTTTGAAGAGAAGTATTGCAGCTAAGACTTATGACGCTGCTCCAATGCGGATTGGTAGGTTACACATATCATTGGTCCGTTGGCGAAGTGGGCAGTGTCCTTGCTTACAGCTCGTCGGGTCGCGTGTTCTATTCCCTCATAATCTCGGAAACGGCCCCAACGATTTTCATGAAATTCGGCATTTAGGGGTTTTAGGGGAAAAATCGACCTAGCTGGGTTTTATTTAAAAAAATAGTTTTATCCCTGTTTTCGGGAAAATTCTAAAATTTACGTAGAATTTTAAAAAATATTTTCGCTGCCACGAAAAGTCATGGTAGCTCATTTGGGCAACGGGAGGTCTAGAAATGTGAAAATACAAGACCCACCTGCCCAACAATTATATCATTTATTTTGTAATTTTTTTTTAAATTGTATTAAATTTTCGCCATTTACTGTCAAGTCAGCGTAACTTATTCGGGGAACGTGCAGCCTCGGGAAACGTAGAGACCTGGGATCGATCCCCAACTAAATTATTATTTTTTATTTTTTTTTAAGTATTTTTTTGTGAAAAACACCACCCAGATATTAACGTGTAATAGATAAAAAATATCTTATGCACATAAGTTTTAACGCAAAAATTCATAGGTGACTGAGATTTGAACTCGTGACATGTTTTTTATTCTCTACATATCCTCCACCAATATTCCGCAGACCGTTGTAATTTTGGTCCGATAAAGCTTCGTCCAGCAATCGTGCCTATAACCAATAAAGCCAATTTAATATCATCCTGTCTATAGATATATGTACCGTTGAGTAAATCTGTTATTAAATGACCGTACAGAATACTTTTTATTTAAAACTAGCAATCGCGAGCAACTACGCCCGCGTGGATAGATTAAAACTGTAATATAGTCTTTTGATAACCATAAAAACGGTTAAAGTAGATTAGCCTTAAAAGCTAGACATATGCTGTCGCGGACTTTTATTTTGAACTTTTGTTTTATTTTTTTTATAGATTTTTTAATAACTATTACCGTTTGCTCAGCGCACGCAAGCAAAGCTTTAAATTTTGCCGTTTTCGTACTATTTTTTATTGCTGCTCCTCTCCTATTTATTTTAGCGTGATGTTATAGCCTATAGCCTTCCTCAATGAATGGACTATCTTATACTGAAAAAATTTTTCAAACCGGTCCAGTAGTTCCTGAGATTAGCGCGTTTAAACAATCAAACAAACAAAGAAACTCTTCAGCTTTATATATTAGCATAGCCTTAATACAAAAGTTACGATTTAATTATTTTGCTTTAATCCGCGTTTGTTAAGAAAATCTATGTAATGCTAAGCGTAGGAGATAAAACCGTTCTCATACCTTATACCTTATCATACCTTATAGGAGATTCTTTAAATAATCAGGTCAGGAGATTCTTTAAAATCTTTGAATATCATTCTACTCAGCCGGATACCAACGGCATACAAAAATTAAATTGCTAAAAATATTCTGTGATGTGTGTTTATATCTATTCTGTGCTAAAAGTATTTCGCAGGGAATCACGATAATTTCGATTTCTATACCAATATTCATCTTTTATAGCAACAAACTTGTTTTTATATCCACCACAATCAGTAAAAACCGTCGCAAGTCATAAAATATCGGTGTATAGTTAGGTAGGTAAAATCACAGACAAATAATATTGTTCGAGTCGGCACAATGGAGTTTTGTTCAAGGGCCCCGAGTCCCTTTGAGACGGTGAACAAAACGAGTTTTAAGAGCCATTGGGAGAGGTTTTTTATTTTTACTTGTATTCTGATCTGTTTTACATTACGATTGTTATTTAAAATTAATCTTTTTGCAAAAGCGATTTTTTTTTAAATATGAATGACTGACCCGTTGGCGCAGTGATCCTGCCTTCAGCTCGCTTGCGGGTTCGATTCCCGCCAACATTTTCTATAAACAATTTGTTGGTCTTTGTGCCTGGGTGTATATTTTTATTTAAGTATGTATTTGAAAATTATATAAGTATATATTCACCATCAATTATCACACGCTTTTCGGTGAAGGAAAACATCGTGAGGAAACCTGCATATCTCTAGAGAATTCTGGAGATATGTGTAACCTACCAAACCGCATTGGAGCAGCGTGGTAGGTCTTGACTCCAAACCTTCTCACCAAAAACGGAGAGATGAGGCCTATTCTCAGCAGTGGGATAGTAACAGGCAGCTACTTTTATTCACCAGTTGTCTGTCTACCATAACACAAGTATTAAGTTACTTACTTTGGGGACGGACGACCGTGTGTGTAAGTGGCCCATATATTTATTCATTTATTCATATCACATCAATAACACGTCATGTCGACCTCACTTAGAATGGGAGAAAGGCAGGAAAATGATGAATCTTCATGCAATTTTGTTATGTAAAACGCATAATGCCGATATAAATATATTAAAAGACCGTACTGTAATTCAGAATACTTTTATTTAAAACTAGCAATCGCCAGGAGCTTATTTAAATATATATTATATAATTTTTTAAAATTAATATCTAATGTTCTTTTAATAATTTAGACTGTAAGGATGCATATGCACACAGTTTTATACTATCGCAATGCCATCCTTGCAAATGTAGCATATATGTATATATAAATAAATAAATTAATTAAAATAAATAAATAAATAAATTAATTAAAATAAATAAATAAATAAAATATATATATATGTATATCCTTGCTAATATTATAAATGCGAAAGTCTGTCTGTCTGTCACGTTTTCACGGCCAATTCGCTGAACCAATCGATGAAATTTGGCACAATTATTCCTTATACACCGAGGTAACATATAGGCTATAGAAATCCTGTACATTCAACAGGAATAGGATGACATTTAAATCGCCATCTATTATCAATCTATCAATGTTTTTTATTCACAATATGTCAGAAGTTAAGTCTCTCTCTCTCTCTCTCTCTCTCTTCAACCAATAGCCGTCCACTGTTGGACATAGGTCTCTGCCATGGACTTCCACGAAACACGATCTTGTGCCGCCTGGATCCAGCGGCTCCCCGCGACCTTTTTGAGGTCGTCTGTCCATCTGGTGGGGGGTCTGCCTACACTGCGTTTTCCGGTGCGGGGTCGCCACTCTAGCACCTTGAGACCCCAACGTCCATCGGTTCTTCGAACTATGTGCCCCGCCCATTGCCACTTCAGCTTCGCGACCCGTTGAGCTATGTCCGTCACTTTGGTTCTTCTTCGGATCTCCTCATTTCTGATTTGATCACGTAGAGATACTCCGAGCATAGCTCGCTCCATCGTCCGCTGAGCGACTCTGAGTTTTCTTATGAGGCCCATAGTCAGCGACCAAGTTTCAGAGCCATAGGTCATCACTGAAAGTTAAGTAAAATTTTTAATTTAAAGAAGTTTCTTTTTACGTTATTTAGCATTTATAGTCAAGTCTATAAGTTAAAGAAATAGTTTTTATCGTATCAAACATCATGATGTGTGTCTTAGGTACATGAAAAAGATATTTTATAAAGTTTAGTTTTTTTTTTTCTGTTATATTTTTATATAATATAAAACTTACCGAGCAAGGCTCGTTCACCTAAGTAATTAACTTTTAAATGATATAAACAAACGTTAGAACAGTAAATTAAATACAGAAAGTAATCATTGGACGCACAGACAATAGAAAAAAGTGAAAACAATTGTCACGACACAAATATTAAAGGCAATAACAATAAAACAAAACACCACGCGTCCACGTTTTGCCGGTCACGATCTATAGAAAAAGAGCTTGAATTAATAATTATTTACTTATCACAACTTATAAAGTAAGTAAAAACGGCCTGTTACTAACCCTCTGCTGGGCATAGGCCTCCTCTTTCCATTTTTGGAACGAAGAATTGGAGCTAAGACCTACCACGCTGCTCCAATGCGGATTGGAAGATTTCACATATCACTAGGATTCTCTAGAGATATACAGGTTTCCTCAACTTATAAAACAAAGTAAAAATACTCAGGAGCAAGGCTTAGATATCACTAGAACTTTTTTATCTTTTGATTTAGCAAAATAGGTAGCTTTATGATTTTTTCGTGGAGTCTATCTCCTAAGGATACTTCGGTTACGGGGAGAAATAATTGTTGAGATTGTGCTGGTGAATGTGTGCAGGCTTGTGTATTGTTGTGTTATGGATGGCGGGTAATTCATGAGTGTTTATAAATTCTGCATGTATCAGGTATGAGAACGAACGCACACTACATTTAGCATTATATATATTTTTTTTTATCGCGGATTATGGTAAAATTATATTGCAAAATAATACTTTCATTAGTTATGTATTTTGACCTCCGCAAAGTAACGCCTAATTCTATAAATTATCTTTTTTTTATATATTCAAAATTTTAAAATTTAAAAAAAAAATTACCGAGCTTGGCTCGGTCACCCAGGTACTTATTATGATAATAAGTTCTCCAAATCCATCCATCCAAAAAATCCATCCATCCAAAAAAATAAGGTAAATCCATCTCTCAAAAGGAAAGATAAGACATTCTCTTTAAAAGAATCAAGTCTTCTGATTTGATCCAGCAAAAACAAGCTCATATTACCCACATCAGCACCATCCAAATCGATATAGGCGAGTCATAAATCGAAGAATAATACAAACAAATCCTTCGCTGACTTAAAAAAAAAACTATAACCACGGTTACGGATTAAAGCTTGTTCCAAACAATATAATGAGATAAAAAATCTGGATTACCTTCGTGTCGTGCTTAAAGAAAATCATCTTCCTGCCCTTATCCCACTCAAAGTGGGGTCGGCACAACATGTTATAAACATGCTGTCACATGATTCGGCTGCTTTTTTACAACCGGCCACCTGCCTGACGTCAACTTACCTCAGTCGTATTTTACGACATCTCCATAAAAAAGAGGGTGGTCTATTCTACTAAATCGCATACCACACGGTGGCTCAACTTACCTTAGTCGCCTTTTACGACACCTCGGTAAGACATGAGGGTGGTCTATCCTATTAAACCGGATACCACACGGTGGCTCAACTTACCTTAGTCGTAGTCGTCGTAGCCTCGTGCTTAAAGAAAAATGTAACTGTAAATCTTTAGCTGTAGTAATTTATTAACAGCTCATAAAAATAATGTTGAAGATATAATAAAGGGAGAAGGGAGTCCCCTTTCTCCCTTCATCATCACTTATTATATCACTAGTCTTTGCCTCCCCTTTTTATAAATGTGATATATACAACCTTTGTCATCAAAGGAGATACAAAAATATTTATTGTGTTATAAATGTTTAACATTCTTTATCAGTCTTATATCTTGCGATTTAATTCAAACGAAAGAAAATCAATATATTGTACTAGCAATCGCCAGTGGCTCCGCCCGCGTGGATAGATTAAAACCGTAATATAGTATTTTGATAACCATAAAAATGGTTAAAATGAGTTAACTTTAAAAGCTGGACATATGCTGTCGCGGATTTTTGTTTAGAATTTTTAAAGGGGAACAATTTTGTAATACATGATTTTTTAATAACTTTCTCCTTTTAATTAACCCACGAAAGGAAAGCTCTAAATTTTGCCGTTTTCATACTATTTTTTATGGCTGCTCCTCTCCTATTCATCTTTGCGTGATATTATATAGCCTTCCTCGATAAATTGACTATCTTACACTGAAAGAATTTTTCAAAACAGTCCAGTATTTCCTGAGATTATCGCGTTCAAACAATCAAAAAAATACAAACTCTTCAGCTTTATATATTAGTATAGATTATCAATGTTTGTTTCTTTTTATAGTGCATTTGATTTGAGATAATTGTAAGTTTGTATATTTATATAAAGACACAAATATATGTCTCAAGTGCACCACGTCTATTTCTAACCAAAGTGTCGTAAAATACGACTAAGGTAAGTTGACCCGCCGTGTGGTGACCGGTTGAGTAGGTTAGACCACCTTAATTCTTACCGGGGTGTTGTAAAATACGTAACAAATCATGTGATAACATGTTTATTTATAACATATTGTGCCGACCCTACTTAGAGTGGGATAAGGACAAGAGGATGATGATGATTTAAAGCTAAGATGACGCGAACGATGTTACGGGTACATCTTTTTAAATGTAAAAAAATTACACAATATTACTGGTACATATTGTTTAATATATAATAAAAAGAGGCTGATCCAGAAAGCTTACTAAACTGTTGGGGATTACTTGGAAGATAAGAATGTGTATATTAGAACCTGTACTGACTAAATGTCTAAAAATCTGTAAAACTAGTTATAAGAATTATATTTTTAAATGAGCAACCGCCGAGTTTCTTGCTGGCTCTTCTCGGTAGGAACGGCTTTCCGAACCAGCGGTAGAGTTGACGATTCAAAAGCACTTGTTTACAAGTTTATTTGAATAAAGAATATTTTGAATTTGAATATAGTATATTTTGAATTTGAATATAGTACATACCAAAGTAATAAAACGTAATCATTATTCTGATCTCATTGCGTTTTCACCTACAGATCTTAACTATTTAAGTGCTTCATAAATACGTACGCAGCGCCGATAAATTTGAGCTCACCCTACACAAGTTCCCTTTTACAGCGGCCCTCGCTATAAGTCAAGTCCTAAACAAAGATGCAGGGAGTGCGGTCCCCTCGGAGTATTCTTGAATTCCACTATAAGCCGTGAATGGAGATTGGTTGATATTAATATTTTATATCACACGTTTACTTACATCCATCATTTTTATGGAATTAAGATCCATTTTCACTCTCCAATCAGTCGATATTAGGAAGGAATAACCATTAAAATTCAAAATGTTCTTTATTCAAATAAACTTGTAAACAAGTACTTTTGAATCGTCAATTTTACTGCTGGTTCGGAAAGTTTTTCCTACCGAGAAGAGCCAGCAAGAAACTCTGCGGTTGCTCTTTGCAAGATAATGCTTATAACTACATAGTTACATTAAGTCTTTACTATCTTGTACAGTGTCGGACAGTAGCTATATCCACGCATTCTTATCCAAATAATCCTCAACAGTATAGTAGACTTTCTGTATCAGCTTCTCTTTAATAGTGTTTGTAAACTGCTGGAATGGCAAAGTTAAAATTGATTGCGAAATTTTATTATAGAATCTTATATCCAACCCATAGACGAATTTCGTACCTTTGCAAGACGCAAAGCAGGAGCCGCAAGCTTATGTCGGTTCATTGTGCGCCCGGTCGTAAATTACGTAGTCAAATCATGTGACATGTTTATAACATGTTGTGCCGACCCCACTTGAAGTAAGGGCAGGAAGATGATGGATATGTATACAAAGAAATTTGACGATGACGATTGACTATTGTTTATTTGAAAAATAATATTTTGAATTTAAATTTATCTTATAAATAATTTATAGAATTAGGCGTTACTTTGCGGAGGTCCATAATACAAAAGTAATGAGAATATTTTTATATAGAGACAACGCACGACAACGACGCTTTGCGATTTTGTCGTGGAGTCTATCTCCTTCGGTTCGGTTCGGTCGGAAGATGCTTCGGTTACGGGGCGAAACAATTGTTGAGATTGTGGTGGTGAATGTGTGCAGTGCTCGTGTATTGTTGTGCCATCGGTGTCGGGTAGTGCATGAGTTCTTACAAATTCTGCATGTATCAGGTATGAGAACGAATAGTACACTCTACATTTAGCATTACATATATTTTCTTTTATCGCGGATTATAGCAAAATAATATTCTCATTACTTTTGTCTTTTTATCTTATAAATTTTACCGAATACCCAGAATAACTTGTTTTAAAGACATATTCGCACAAATTCAGGATTCATGGGTGTAGATTTGCACGATATTGCTCGGCCAAGTATGTTATCTATACATAATTGTTTTTGAAATATTGGCATTTTGTTTGGTTATCTTAAAATGTTATTCGAAATGTTCAATCAGTTAATTGATTGCCGATGTTTTTTTTAATATAGAATATTTTACACAAAGAATGTAGCTTTTCCATACATCTATAGACTATGTATGTCTGTTTATTTTGGGAAATTCTTAGTCCTAAGGAATTCACCAAAAATTAGGTTTCGACCAGACTATGGTAGTAAATTTATTATCTTTGCACACGGAGAATTCGCGCAACGCAACTATGACGTATTAATATTAATGCGTAAGTCTTTCAGTCTGTCTTTATGTCATTCTGTCCGTTTGAGTATTGGTAATATTCGATACGATTAATTATTATATACAGGATTAAAATATAAAATTGTTTTACCTTCGAGAATAAAATTAAACGTTCATGATTAAGGATATTTAAATGCTCAAGTTTTAACTTTTAGTGTCTAATCAAATCAAATTAATCTTTATTCAAATAAGCTCTTTCAAACACTTTTGAACCGTCAAGGATCAATATGTTTAATGAAGCCACAACTGGTTCGGAATGTTGTTCTTACAAATAAGAATCAGAAAGAATCTCGATGGTCAATCTTTGTCTTAATTTAAAGGTATATCTAGTTTAACAAACTTTTTGCCCTTCATATGCTCTTACTCAGTTTTTATCCGTCATACGCCATCAATAGGGACATAATACCATGTCACTTAGAGGCGTCACTTACGACATTACTAATCTCGCCCACCCGATGTAATCGGACTGAATAGGAAGCCCCCATAGATTTGAATCAAGGGGATTTTATGGTGCTTTGTCCGGTAAAATTCCTGCAGGGGACCGCGCCTTTATTGATGGATGGGGGAGTAGTTTCAATC